>CM059227.1:22961936-23609436 GCA_030347435.1 Clarias fuscus
TTGTAATCAGTTAAAAGTCGTATCTTTTATAACTGTACAGTAATGTTTACTCATTTACTGTAATTATTGTCCGATATTTATTTATAATAAAACTATTTCATTACACTTTTAGAAACTCCATATAACTGAGTGCTGGGTATCTGTTTCATATACCAGCTCTTTAGATAGTAGATTGGGGCGGCTTTTGATTGTACAGAGTAACAGAACACAGCTGTGCGATTAAACACTCGCTTTATTCCTGTATATCATCCCCTGCTACACTAATGCACTTCTCCCAGTGTCTCACTAGTGCTTGGACACCATCACGGTAGAAAGTTGTCTCAGTTTGTCTAAACCATGATGCGCGTCTGAAACGCCGGCCTCCCAGGAACTCCTTTAGTGACACAAACATGTGGAAATGTCCTGGAGCGAGGTCGGGACTGTACGGGGGACGCGGCAGTACGACCTTCTTTAAACAAACAAAAAAAACAATTGCACAGTTCAGATGTTTTACTGCGACTGAGAGTCTCATCACCGCACTGTGTTTGAAGTCTTCTGTAAATGTCATTCGCCTTTATGCCTTTATTCATCAGATATTTCCTGGTTCGACTTGAACGCCCCTTGCATGTACTTGTTTTTGCTCATCGGGTATCATGTTTTTTTTTTTTTTTTTTTTTCCTCCTCAACAACCAACAAATAATATATATATATATATATCATTTTTTTTTGTTTGTTTTTTTTGTTTGTTTTTTTAATCCATGGGACTGAAGGTTGGGGTGCATCATGGATGGGGTGTGAATCCATCACAACGCACACCCAGTCATACACTACAGGTGATTTGGATGATTCCAATAAACCCACTGTGGGAGGAAACCGGAGCACCCGGAGGAAACCCACCAAGCACGGGGAGAACAAATACATAAGGTTGTCCCATTCTGAAGAAACCTCTCAAATAAACTGAGAAGTAAACCGCGTATAAAACGCACCAATCAAGGACGTATCCGAGAGACGTGATGTGTAGGATGGCTTGCTGTATTGAATGGAGCTGAGATGTAGAAACCAAAACATTTTTTTTACAAACGTTTCTGCTCAGTACAGATATGGTAAATGATGAGAAATAAATGTGTTTTAATGCAAACGTTGTTTTCCCATTTTCAGCAGTTAATCCAAACAAATGCGTACAGCAGTCTCATCGCTTCATCCCGAACATGCTGGTTCAGTGGGGTCGAGTTCAGGCAGGACACTTGAGTTCTTCCACTCCAAACTTTAACACACCATGGCTTCATGGATCTCACAGGGCCATTGTCATGCTGGATAAGGGCTTGGATGCTACAGCACACAGAGACATTCTTGATCTGCGGTCCTGGGTGACCGCCTGCTCTGCACGTTGTTTTTTCCTTGCACGCAAAACTTTGGTCCAGATCGAGCTGCTAATTAGCCTTTTAGTTAAATCAGGTGTCCTGGGAGCTGAGAAGACACCAAACTGTGACTTTGTTGCCCAGCCACATATGGGTGTGATAGTCTGGGGTGCACATACTTGTGTAGTGCAGATGCTGTACTTATTAAGACAATTAATCCTAGCTGAGTGTGTTATATTTTATTGATTTATACGGTTATTTATTTATTTATTTATTTATTTATTTATTTATTTTTAATGAAGTAAAAATTTTGATTCTTTCATTTGTAAGTCGCATCTTAAATGAGATTATGCAGTGTGTAGAGCCGCGGCCAAAAGCTTTGAAGATGAGAAATATATTATACATTCTGCTGCTTTCTGTGTTTTTAGATCTTTTCGTGGGTTTCTGTTTGTCCACCCGCCTCTTGAGGATTGACCGCAACTTCTCAATGGGATGAAGGTCTGGTTTGTTTTGTTCCATGAGCCACTTGGTTAGAACTTTTCTCTGAGGTGCTCCATCATGCTGGGAAAAAAAAAAAAAATCACCTTTGGGAGAAGTTGCACTTGAAGGATGTTTTTGTACCAGTCTTTATTAAAATTGTGAATGAGCCCCATTGAGAATCAACACCACACATGACTAAAGAACGACTTTACCCCAGTCCTCACCGGTCCAATCCCTGTGAATTTTCCTGAATATTTGTGGTGTTTTTGTTTCCTGGAGAGAAGTGTGTTCTTTTCCGTTCTCCTTGAGATGTATGAAGGTGAGCGCTACCATCAGACAAACAGTAAAGCATCCTTAGACCATCCATGTGTGGGGTTGATTTCTTAACCAAGGGAGTGGCCTCACTCACCCCCCCCCCCCCTCAATAATAATTAATTAATAGATAAATAACACAGCCATGAATAAAGAATGGTTCAAACGAACATCGTCACAGATCAGCTTCTCCCAGCCATCCAAGAACATTTTGGTGATGTTCAAAGTCACTTCCAGGAGGTTGGAGCTCCTCACCATAAGGCAAAAGTGATAACTAAGTGCCTTGTGGAACAAAACATTTAAAGTTTAGGTTCATGGCCAGGAAACTCCCCAGACCTTAATTCCATTGAGAACTTGTGGTCAATCCTCGAGTGGAGAAACATCAACTTCAAGCATTGATAATGTAAGAATGTAAGGATGGGCTGCGCCATCAGTCAGGATGGGACCCAGAAGTTGATTGACGGCATGTCAGAGTGAATTGCTGAGGTCTTGCAACAGAAGGGTCGACACTGCAAATAAGGACTCTTAATGTAATTCTGGATGAAGGCCTTTGACTCTTATGAGCCGCGTGTGATTCTACTTCAGTACATCAGAGTAACATCTGGCACAAAGATCTGAAACAGTGAAGCAGCAGAATCTGTGTAAATTAATATTTGAGTCATTCTTAAAACTTTTGGGATACATTGGACTGTAATGTCTTAAACTCTGATACACACACACACACAGCTTGTTCTCTTTATGTCAGTGCCCTGATCAGAGCAGACAATCCTCCGAGCTGTTTGCGCGTCTCAGTCCTGGGGGGGTGTGGGCGTGGGCGTGGTTTTAGTCTGGGGTAGGAGGGTCTACTCAACCCACCCACTCACTCGCACACTCACTCACTCGCACACTCACTCACACACACACACACACACGCACACACAGTAGCGCGCTCGTGCCGTGTCCGCAGTGCAGTGCGCCCGGCTCGCGCGCTCTGGATGAGACGAGATGACCTTTGCCCGGAGTTTGGAGTTTCTGTGGATCAGATCGGAGGAGTAAAACTGTTATATTCCTTTTTTATATATATATATATATTATTACAGGATACGTTTCTCGAACCGTGCACGATGAGGATGAAGGTGATGTGCGCGCTCCTGGTCGCGTGTTTGAGCTCGAGCGCAGTAGCGCAGTACTCCAGTGACCAGTGCAGCTGGAGAGGAAGGTACTGTACCTTACTGTACACACATTATTATTATTATTACTCTCATTCACATTGTAACTGATTGTTCTCTTGTACCATTTATAAGCCATCAGTTACACTTTTAACTGGGGGAAAATGTCTAAAAATCTAGAAAAACTAAAATGTGTGTGTGTGTGTGTGTGTGTGTGTGTGTGTGTGTGTGTGTGTGGTGGGAGCTTAAAAAATAAACAAAGCATCACTTATTGACCATACACTGTCGGCATGGTGGTGTAGTGGTTAGCACTCTCACCTTGCACCACCAGGTTTCGTGTTCGATTCCCACCTCTGTGTTCATGTGCAGGTTCTCCACGTGCTTGGTAGGTTTCCACCTGGTTCATTGGTTTCCTCTCCCAGTCCAAAGACATGCAGATTATGCTAATTGGCATTCCCAAATTGCATATAGTGTGTGTGTGTGTGTGTGTGTCCTGCTGTGGATTGGCACCTTGTATACAGGGTCAAGAATGAACGGGCAAGACGTCCAAACCTGTTAATAAAGGACAATGCAACTCCGCAACACAATTAGTTCGGACTTCTGCCGTCTGGAAGACAATACATAAGTGTGAAGTCACAGACAAAAAGACTTGCAACTAGTTTTTAATCCAAGTTTAGATTAGACTACTGAATAGCACCACCTTGAAGTCCTTAAATACCTGAATCCCACTTTATCTCATATGCTTTGTTTTTTTTTTTATGTGTGTTGTGTATGTGTATGTTCCTCCGCGTGGTCAGGGAGCCGGGCAAAGTAAGAATTTCAAGAATTGTCTGTCCAACTGGTGTTTTTACCGTGCACATGACGATAAATAAACTAAAATAAACGTAATTATTCAATTTAAGAGTTTCAATCAGGCCCCTTACCCTTATGGCTAATCTTTATGGTTCAGTATACCGAGACACCCTGGACATGGCGATGCTTCTATGCAACTTTGTAGCAACCGTTTGTTGAAGGCCCTTTTCTATTCCACCGTGACTGTGTCCCAGGGCACAAAGCAGTGACTATAAAGACATGATTTGATGAGTTTGCTGTTGTGGAAGAACTCGACTGGCCCGAACACAGAGCCCTGACCTCGACCCCATCGAGCACCTTTGGGATGAACTGGAACGGAGATTGCGAGCCTATCCCAGGAAAGGGGTGTCGATCCATACTAGTGACTTAAATGTGATATTTATGGGTTTATTCATGTCAATGTACCGTTGTGGGATTTCACCAGGTCCGATATTGTTGTTAGTGTTACTGCCTCAGTCCTCCAGGGCTTTGGGGATCGTTGTATATCTTGCCTCTGGTGGAGTTTGCTTGTTCTTCCCTGTGTTTGGATCTTTTCCTCCCACATTCCAAAGACTTTCAGTGGAGGCTGATTTGGCGATTCCAAATTTCTCTGTTGTGTAAGATTGTGTGTATCTGGGGGGTGTTTTGCAATGAGTTGGCACTCCATCCAGTGTGAGAGAAACTCCTCCCTCATCCAAAAAAAAAAAAAAAAAAACCCAGGATAAATGGTACGGCAAATGAATGAGGATGTTTTGATTATTCTCAAATAAGTATGATAAAAAAAATTAAATAAAAAAAAACTCTTACTTTCTGGAGTCCTACAATCTCATAATCTTGTTGTAATCGTGCTAGTGTTACTTCAAAGGTATCTTTCAAGTTTTATCATTATAAATACGTTTCGAACTCTTTAGAAATAATTGAAGCTTCGGAGATGTATTTTTGATTAGTGTTCTTTGAACCATTTCGTGAGAAAGAATCCATATGTGACGGAGTTCTGCATTTAAACTTTAAACTTTCCCTGAACATCAACTTGAAGAAGAGCTGAATCTGATAGATGCAACATTTTTTTTTTTTTCAAATAAAAACAATTGGATTATGTTATTGATCTTAACAAGGTGCCCAGAATCAGAGGTGAAAGCTAGAAAATACCTTCACATCTTTATGATGTCATTAAAGAAACTACACTAGTTTCGCAGGCCTGCTCCTGTGATCACAGATTTTTGTTCTCACTGCTTCCTTCACACAGTGTTCCACCCCACTGGCTCATTAACACGTGTTTTACGAGGTTATAAACGGTTGCGAGTGTGTTAAGGTGTCGAAGTTTTGTTTCCTGTCCTTAACGCCTCGCGTTTATCTTCATGCCGAGCTCAAAAGGGAGAAGTTTGGCTGAAAACACATATACATATCAGTTTCAGTTTCCAACTTCCAGCGGAACGTTGTAGAAGCCAAAAACATGGTTAATTAAGGGGAGAATATCTACTTCTTTATTTTAGCTGAACTCCCCCCCCCCCCCCCCCCCCCCTTCTGCCCCGTCTCACTCTCTCTGATCTTACTCCACCAATCTGGCGCCCATTAGGCCACTCTGGGATCAATTGGTTTAATTGGCTCCAAAGACATGATTTAATGACTATGATTAGAAGCAAAGGCAAACCTCTAATGAGGAAGTGCTGGAATGCGGTGCAGGCATATGAGTGTTAGATTATTTATTCTCCTTTTTTTTTTTTTTCCCTGACGCAAGGAGCGCACAGAGAATAAGGTACGGTAGGGTGCTGCAAAGTATGATCGTGGTGATTCTCAGTCTTTCGATGTGTAACTATAGTGGATAGTGTATGTGTCCTTTACATTTAATTCAGTTACATGTAAGTTTTATTTGTATAGAACATTTCATAATAATGGACCATGTTGCACAGCATCTTCAAAAGAATAGCATTTGTAGATATAAATTAAGAATAGTTTGTCCCTAATGAGCAAACCAGCGGACATGAGGAAGAAACCTTGAGAGGAACCAGACTCGAACAGGGAACCCATCCTCGTCCGGGTGATACCAGATAAGTGTAGCATAAATCAATCCCTCCTATGACTGCGTGCGCTGAGGATGAAAGTGCAGTTGTAAAGTCTTTTAGTTGATATAAAGTCCACTTTGTTAAGGTTACCAACTGTTCAGTGATGGAGACTCGTTTACTAAACAAACAGCTTGTGGCAATGTCTGTCCTTAAACTATTTGAGCAATTGGAATCAAAAGGCATCATAGTGAAATTGTAAATGTTGTTTAATTATGAACTGGGCAAGTAAACCTGTAGACAAGGTTTTTTTTTTAAATATATATATATATATATATATATATATATATATATAAAAATATTAAGAAAACAAGATGAAGTAACCATATAAAGTTGTGATTTATGTAAACTGTAATCTAAAAATACACAGCCATAATCAAAATGGCCTAATGATTGCAAAGCTAGTACGGTTTGGGATTAAGCAAAAAGTACATATAAATATTTAGATTCAATGTTAATTGATGTTTTTTTTTTTTATCTACTAATTTAGTTTTAAGAGTTGCATTTTTTGCCTTTTATATACAAATACTTACATTCATAATAATAATAATAATAATAATAATAATAATAATAAATAATAATAAAATAATAATCATTATTATTGTTGTTGTTGTTGTTTTTGTTGTTATTATTATTAACAACTTAGAAATGTTTGCATAAATCTTTCATGTCTTTCTTCCTGACATCATGAAAAAATATATAAATAAAATCAGTCACTGTGTGTGTGTGTGTGTGTGTGTGTGTGTGTGTGTGTGTGTGTGTGTGTGTGTGTGTGTGTGTGTGTTGGCATCGGAGGTGAGACTTTGAGCTTCCTGGTTAATATTTAATCTCTGATTTCCATAAACGCTGCGCGCCGACCCTTCTTCACCCCGGGCTAAATGACGCTGAAATATAAATCAAACCCGCCGCACGCGCTTTGATCGCTCTTTTATGGTTCAGAAACAACAGAACAATGATCGAGAGTCACACAGGCATTTAAAAGCCAGCTTGTAAAAAAAAAAGAAAAAAAAAAAAACATTGTCAGGAAGTTTGGTTATGTTTTCAAAAAAGTCCAAGTTTTAAGGCTACAGAAGAAACATTTCATCTAATACTTAAAAATGTTCTTAGTTAGATAAAGCATTTGTAAGCATTCTTAATAAACATGGTGATACATTTAATCAGTTTATAAAGTTTTTTTGCAAAGCATAAATATTTGTGTATCACAACACTGAGTTTTTTGTTGTTGTTTTTTTTATGGATAAAAAAAAAATTGTCGTTCTTCCTTTATATTCCTTCAGTTCACTCTAAACTAGCATTAATGTAAACGGGTGAGTATTGAGCCACGCCTCCCAGAGCACAGCATGGCTGAACGACCAGCTGGGGGAGGGTCTTTTCTTATATGAGGTCACATAAGGGGGGTGGGGGAGGGAGGGGATCTAATTGCCTTGTTTAATCCCAGGCCAATATGAACAGCATAACAGAGATTTTTCTCTTCACAGCGCCCCCTTCTCAAACACGCTCTTCTCCTTTATGTCCCTCCAGTGGTCTGACCCATGAGGCTCATGCCCGCGATGTGGAGCAGGTGTACCTGCGTTGCTCCGAAGGTTCCCTCGAGTGGCTTTACCCCACCGGCGCCATCATCATCAACCTCAGGCCCAACACGTCTCCCGAAGCGGGTGCTGAATCCCGACTGAGCGCCTGCGTCAAGCCTCGGGCGGACTCTCGCGGAGCCAGCGTGTTCGTGGAGCGAGCTGGAGTGATGCGGATGCTGCTGAGCGAGGAAGAGCAGGCGGCCGGCCGGGTCCGCTGCTTCAGCCTCGACGAGGGGGCGCTGTTCGTTCAGGCTGCGGCACAGTCAGACATCGGCAGGAGAGTCACGGCGTTTCAGTACGAGCTGATCAGAGGAGAGAGAGCGACAGCACCGGGAGAGACGCCTTCACCTGCAGGTGAACTCCAGATATGTGTGGTTTGGTTTATTTATGAAAACAAGTGAAATCTTCGCTTGACCAATCAAATTGGGCTTTGCGTAAAAATGAGGTGGGGTTTGGTCGTGTTTAGTAACCAGATGTTTCGAGCTTCGCAGCAAATTCTGACTCACATGTCTGATATTGATTTAAAAATGCATTTAGATTCCATCATAATGTGCAAAAGTCTTGACACCCCCCCTCCACCCATTACTTTCTCTAGTCTACTTCCAACGCTCCAGACTTTCTTGATTTGTTAATGTGTTCTTGAGGAACAGTTCTACAGGCTCCCTCAAGGACATTTGTGTCTCGCATGTTCAGTCCAGTCCCCCTGTCTCTGAGCAGTTTCAGAGGAATGTTTTTGGTTCGTTAAGCCACACAGTGACCTCTGAATCAGGATAAAAGATGATCAGGCCGGTGATTAGTCTACAGCTGACATAAACAACCAGTTTTAAAATCTACATTTAGGAGCTTCGCAGTGAAACATTTGTTCCCATTGCTTTAATTTCATAATCTCCATCATTTAATTAAATTTATTATGCAGAAATAAGGGACACTTTCGCACCTTGCTGGCGGTTGTAGACGTCTCGTCTGCGATGTGGGATTGCTTGCCGTCTGCGTCACTGTGTTTTGTCTTACGACCTGATAACGACTCCGGTCACAGATTCGAGACGTCGGGGCGTAACTCCACACCCGGCTGATGTGAGAGAGGTTGAAAGATGGGGGGAGAAAAAGAGCTAGAAATGATCAAAGAGAGATGGGGGGGGGGGGGGGGGGTTAGAAAGAAAGAAGGGGGGAATGAAAGAGGAGAGTTTTTACAGCCATGGACTAGACAGACCCCTGAAACATGACTCCAGACACACACACACACACACACACACACACACACACACACACACACACACACACACACACACACACTTAGTGACATAAAAAAATAAACAGCGTAATCAGGAGGTCCAGCCCGGGTCACATCAGGCCTCTTTGGCTGCCAATCACGGCTTCACGTTCCGCACGAGCGCTCGGTTTGTTTTTATTAAACATGATCGGTTAAACCGTGCGTTTGATGACTTTTGATTGCTCGGCTTGTTACGAAGGCAGCATTGTATCCCGTGAGCCTGCAGGGTTAAAATGTCACGTTAACTCCATGACTGGAATTACACTAGTGAGACACAGCGGCTTCGCTTCTGCTTAAAAAATACAACAACAAAAAAACAAACAATAAATACACAAATTCATTTATTGAAGCGCCGCTTAATTGTCACGTTGTAAAACGTTAAGACAGATACGCGTCCCCTGTATGGGGAGGACGACCCTGTGACTGACCTCGAGTGCGTTACTGTAAACCTACACTACAGTCAGAGCTGTTAGAGAGAATTAATCAACTCCATCTGACCAATCAGAATCCAGAACTCAGCAGTGTATGGTCGTTCTTGTTGTTGTTGTTTTTTTCCTAGTAGAATTAGTTAGAAAGTTGTATTTTGTCAAGTAGTCAACCCTGCAAGGTTTACACACACACACACACACACACACACAGACACACACACACACAGATAAAGTTACACTTCAGAGACTTATGCTTTGCATCCCCCAGTTCTTTTACCCTTGTCACAGAGTGTGTGTGTGTGTGTGTGTGTGTGTGTGTGTGTGTGTGTGTGTGTGTGTGTGTGTGCGTGTGTGTGTGTGTGTGCGTTTGACATGCATTAGTCTTGGTACTTCAAACCCTTCCAGAATTCTTTTTTCCTATCCTGACTGTAAATGCTTAAGCCCTCACACACACACACACACACACACACACACACACACACACACACACACACACACACAGAAACACTACACTGTAGGGGGCTAAAAAAGCAATACACCCCTTTCCTAACCCTCATCCTGTAAAGACCCCAGGACAGGGACAGCGTTTGCACACACACACACACACACACACACACACACACACACAGACAGACAGACACTGCAGTTGGGTGTTGAAAACAGGATGGAGGGAGTAAAAGTGCAGGAAGAATGAAGAAGCAGTATGGAAAGATATATATGTGTGTGTGTGTGTGTGTGTGTGTGTGTGTGTGTGTGTGTGTGTGTGTGTGTGTGTGTGTGTGAAGAATGAATGACTGGAAAGATCAGAAGAGAGACAGGAAACACAGACTTTGCAGGAAATCACCGCCACGTGGCGTCTCCCAGCCCAGGCCAAAACACAGACGGAGAAAAACACATCATATATATATAAACAAATATTTTTATATTATTATCAAAAACTTTTACTTTGAAATATATAAAATATAATTGAACCTAAACCCAATTTAATTCTACTTCAGTTATTTGATGTCAGTCTTCACAAAGTCTGAGTTTCTCGTGGTTTTACTGGTTTCAGGGTTCTTGGATGGTAGTTTAAAAGTTATAATGTGTAGTCATGGTAAAAAGTTAAAGGTCAAACAGGTTACCCATCATCCCCCTCTGCCCAAACAGTCTGAAGAAAAAGATAAAACGCCATGTTTTTTTTTTTTTTTAATGATTCAATCATATATCATTATAATGTAACACGTGTGTTAGCTGAACTATGACTAGTGGTCATGTGACCAGTTTTCACAATGATGTGATCGAGGTGGATTTTCAACTCTGTCTAAACCGTGTAATTTTTTTATCAATTCATCTTTTGTTGGTCAATTTAATCAATTGAATGGAAGAGTTTTTTTTTTTTTTCTTTTTCTTTTCAACGAACAACTTTTAAAACCATTCAGGTAAACTTACAAACGTCAGCGGCTCTAAAATCGACAAATTCTTTGAGAGAATCCAAACTGATTCCAGACGCCACAAATGCAACGTTCTTATGAAAGCTTGGTGCAATATCACCACCTGCTGGATTCGACGATGGAGCAGACGATAACAGGGGGAAAAGATGCATGAAATTGCAACAATAAGTAAGACAAGTTGCACAGCAATTCACTGCTCTAGATAATTTTTTACTTCAAACCTATAAGAAATGTAGATGCTGTAGAGACGTCAGACAATAAACATCAAGGCTGATTTATGCATCTGCCAACCCTATGGTGTAGCCAGATGTGCACCTCATCAGGAATGTAACTACACATTGCAAATGTAAAATGCAAATCACAATGCACAAAAAATGAATAAAATCAAAAGCTCAAGTCCTCTCTAAATAAGGTGTGGGGACATTTGGCAGATCCCCACCTTGTAAAGTTTTGACGCCGTGGGGACATTTGGTTGGTCCTCGTTATTGTTAACTGCAGCTGTTACTTAAAACAACTAAAAGAGACACTTTTTTTTTTTTAAAGTTAATGAGGTTAAGATCACTTAGAGTTAGATGAAGCATAGCATTAATTAGATTAATGAATTGGATGCATTATTAATTCAACCACACGTGTTTGTGTTTCAGATCCATGTAGACCCTGCACTGATGATGAGATTCTTCTAGCTGTCTGCACCAGCGACTTTGGTATGACATCATTACTTTACTCAATTCTTTTTCAGTTCTAACTTTTCCCCAAATCTATGTGTAAGCTACTCCCGGTGTTTTGCCTTTTTTTTTTTTTTTTTTTTTTTTTAAATCTCATGAGTAACCAATAATTGTTTTCTCATTCAGGCCTCAGAGTTGACCGATTATGGTCACACATAAACAGATCAGTTTAACTTAAAAGTTATTGTATTATTGATGCAAACAAATTGAAGTGACGACTGCAACCATTGTTTAAACTGGACAATTATGAAACTGTGATAAATGTTTATCCCAAAGATCAGAAACATATTCCTAGTCATAAGCAAAACGTTGGACATTTGTGCAGCTAGAATATTGCTTCGAACACAAAATCCTTGGCGCATTGTAATGGCACCTGCTCCGACTTGGTGCTATCAGAACTAGTGGCCAAAAGGTTGCCAAAACATATGGACAAAAGGTCTTATGTGGATCTACTTACATGTTCCTAATTCTAGTTATTTCCCCTCTTTATTTTTTACGTCTCAGTGGTGAGAGGCAGCATCGAGTCCATAACGGACAGTACTGATGATGAGCAGCGGGTGTCACTGTCGGTATCAGTGAGGCGTCTATTTCGTCAAAAGCGGCGCGTTTTCGAGGGACGGGGACGCCACCGATGGTCAGGACGCGTATCTGTTCCACGGAGTTGCGCCATCCAGGTGGAGCAGGGCTCAGATTCAGGACTGGGACAGTGGCCAGGGTTCGAGGAGTTTCTATTCACCGGGGCCATAAGGTTCGGCGAGGCGTGGCTCGGCTGCGCTCCTCAATATCAAGACTTTTTACAGATGTACCGGTCTGCTGTGGAATCGGGACGTAACCCCTGCCATATGGACGTGAACTAAGAACACGGACAGGATCACATGTGGATTCAGTTTTGTGGTGAACCAATGAAATATGGCCTCTAAATGTATGGGCTTTGGCTCCGACAGCGACAGAGCTGGGATTTGGGGGTTGGTTCCAGCACATTGTGTTGTGTTAGTAGATGTTGCTGCAGTTCAGGGCTCATGTGAAAGATTTAAAGACCTAAAGCTTGAGCATGAGCCTGTATGTTCAGAGCTTTTCCTCTGGGTATTGTGTTAAGGCACAGCTTGATTTTGCAAGTAGTGGAATTTTCAATCGTATGCCAAGTGAGCTGTCCCGTGACGAAAGCTTGTTTCCAGTTTCTCACCAAGGCACCAAATGGCTTAGGCTTTTCACTAAGATTAAAAAATTGACCACCTCAACCACAGTCTTACGATCTAAAGTTCATCCACGTCAAGGAGGCGAATGATGAACTTTACTGAAAATATCCTGTTAACAAGATTTTTTTTTTTTTTTTTTTTTTTTTTTTGTGGTCCCAGTTTGATAGCTACAGCTCTAGTTCTAGGTTCATCAACTTCTTTTTTTAAACACGTTAGGTTTAGGTATTAATATATTATTAATGCTTTGTTGACTCTTAATTAGCAGCTTTCAGCATAACAAGTTCTTCAAAGTATAGAATGAGAGGATTATTCTAAAGACCTTCTCAATTCTTCAGAATTTTTTTTCTTTTCTTTGGAAGCCCAGAAGTCGACCAGCTTGTGACTCTGTTGATGTTTTGAACTTTTTTTTTTATTTTTTTTTTTTAACTGAACTTTAATTCTGGATTTTAAGATCACTAGCTATTTGTCTTGGGGGCAGTCCCACTCTCAGACCGACCAACAATCTCACGTCTACTAAATGAAAATGAGAACGTTCTTTGTAATCGTCACTTTGAAGCTCTACGAAATTCCAGTCTGAACAGAAGGAAAGAAATCGCCATGCTGAATAGCGTCCACTCCATCCTGAAACTATAGGTGCCTGGTTAGAAACTTCAGCGCGCAAGGGTAGAT
The DNA here is from genome assembly GCA_030347435.1 of Clarias fuscus. Taxonomy (NCBI): domain Eukaryota; kingdom Metazoa; phylum Chordata; class Actinopteri; order Siluriformes; family Clariidae; genus Clarias; species Clarias fuscus. The sequence goes on from CM059227.1 coordinate 22,975,397, forward strand.
GACACGGACGGTCCTCGGTTAGAGCTGTATCCTGCCACAGAGGAAAAGCGTGTGTGTGTATGGTGGGGTGTGTGTGACCTCTTATACATGCGCAGACCCAGGCTGTCATAGCATACATCCTGTACACATCCGACTCCGTCCGAGTCGACCGCTGAAATGCGCCGATTCAGAACCTCCTCATCTGTCCCATAAACGGCGTGTCCTTCATGACCGCGACATGAACAATTGAATTATTCTCAATTTGAGACCGTACGTCCTAAATCACTGCAGTTGTGTATTGATGACTGATCGAGTAAACAGTTTGTCATGACATGGTTAAAAGTGGATGATAAGAAAAGTGACAATACTATGTGTGAGGATGTTTGTGGGTTCAGTGATGTTGTACAGTGAGGGGACTTGTGTTGCTGCTTTTGTTAGAAAGCCTTCTGTATAGTTCAGTCGATTCTTCTGACTGAGTGTTAAGGGTTTTGTGTTTTGTTTTATAGTTTGTGCATATAGGGGTGTGTGTGTGTGTGTGTGTGCGTGTGTGTGTGTGTGTGTGTGTGTGTGTGTGTGTGTTTTCCTCAGGCATTGTAAATAAAACACTTTTTAAAAACTAAAAGTGTGAAATTGTCTCTTTATGGAAAGTTTACTGTTCTGTGTCCTGGGTGAAAACTGTTGGCACCCCCACGGAAGATGCGTTGTTATATGTATATATATACACACTGAGATTATCATTGCAATTAAAAATTATATTCTCATTTTACTGACCTTGATGAGTACAGCTTAGTGTGTGTGTGTGTGCACCAGAGAGAGAGAGAGAGCGCACGAATAAAGTTCCCACACATTGACCTCAAAAGCTGTTTTGTCTTTATCCATGCACTAATGAGATCTGAACAAAAGGAACCAGGAATGTGTGTGTGAGAGAGAGAGAGAGAGTGTTCTTACTATATCATAATTGCTAATGAAATTTGTGTATTAAGACTACCACCGGATTTTAAAAAGTATTTCCGACAGTGGGCTGAAAATGAGATATTTCCCATGCTGGGAACGAGTTGGTTCAAGGTCTGGTCTCCACTGGACTTCTGGAGGTGTGTGGTATCCGGCACCACGCCATCAGTAGCAAATCCTTCAAATCCTGTAAGTTGAGAGGGGGGGGGGGGGGGGGGGGGGCTTCATGGATCTGACTTTATTTTTTGAGCACATCCCACAGATGTTCAATTGGATTAAGATCTGGAGACAACACCTTAAACTCTTTGTCATTTTACTTTAATCATTCCTAAACAAAGTGTGCGGTGTGTCCTGCTGTCAGGGAGCACCATTTCCACAAAAGGGTGTATTTGGTCAAAGTTACATCTTTATGAATGGCAGGTTTCCCAAGGTTTCCCAGCAGAACATTGGCCTCAGAGCATCACACTGTCTCCACCTGCATCCTGGTGCATCCCGATGCCGTCTCTGCCCCAGATAAGCAGCATAGTTCTGATACTCACGTTCCCATTGTAGGCACTTTGGGCAGTGGACATGGGTCAGCATGGGCACCCTGACTAGTCTGCATCTACACAGTCTACACAGCGTACTGATTCCTGTGTGTATTCTGTGGGTTCTGATTCCTTTATATCTGAACCAGCATTCATTGTTTTAGCAATTTAGCCTTTAATAGTAGTATAAGTGAGCCTTGGTCGCCAGTGACCTTATTGCCAGTTTACTGGTTGTTCCTTCTTTGGATCACTTTTGGTGGGTCCTGATAACTACCGACCGAGAAAATCCCACAAGAGTTTTGATTTTGGAGTTGCTCCAAAATTCATTTACGGGTTAGTGGTCTTTTGGTTTTCCCTGGTCTGTGTATTTGAACAGGATTATTTGCTAGTGTTACCAGGTGCATTTATTAATTTAAAAAAAAAAATGCTAACAGGACAGTTTTCAACCCAGACGCTCATTGTCTTCTTGTCACTTCACCCTTTTAATCAGTAGATGTCGCTAGCATGCAGTATTCATTGGGTTTTGGGGAATGAACTCTTCCTGAAGAGAGCATCATTGCTTTAGAAAACCTGATTTTCCCTTCAATTCTAACAAACATGGATTGAGACCTTTGAACGTTTTAATCTTTGCTCTACTGTAAAATTACATGAACTGAAATGCTCTTCAAGCGACCAGAACTTGTACTTGGATAAACTGCATCAGCTTCATCTTCAACTACGAAAACCAATTAATGATTTAAACTAAAATGTCTAAAAATACTACTCTTCAATTACAGTTTCGTTTCTTTAATACATTTTGAAAACCGACACCATTTATATCCCTGCCGAGCATTTTGTAATATTTATTCCATCTTCTAGTTTCCTCAGAAGAGGAACTGGTTTCATCAATGTGCACTGTTGTGGTAAATGTAAATGTTTCTTTATCATGATGGAGTGCTTTTGCATTCGAGTAGCTGGATACACAATACTGTACGTGTGTTCATCTGTAAACCTTTGCTGTATATAACATATTTAAAAAGATGCCGTCTTTCATGTTATTTGGACTAGCAAAGCAGCTTTTGCATGAACATTTTCCAGTGAAGCATGCTACAAGGTAAGCAAATCAGCAGGTCAGACACGTGAAAGCAGCTGTTATTGTGGGATTAGTGCGTGTTAACACAACGGTTATGATTATGCCTTTGTTTCTAGTATGTGTGGAGAAAGGTTGCATAAAATTTGACATTGTACAGTACAGAGCGAAGGTTTGGACACCCCTTCTCATTCAAAGAGTTTTTTTAATTGTGATATTTATTGTGTTCTTTAGCCCAAACGCGTCTCTTCTGCTTGTTGCCTGTCCTTAGCAGTGGTTTCCTAGCAGATATTCTAGCATGAAGGCCTGATTCACACAGTCTCCTCTTAACAGTTGTTCTAGAGATGTGTCTGCTGCTAGAACTCTGTGTGGCATTGACCTGCTCTCTGATCTGAGCTGCTGTTAACCTGCCATTTCTGAGGCTGGTGACTCGGATGAACTTATCCTCCACAGCAGAGGTGACTCTCGGTCTTCCTTTCCTGGGCCGGTCCGCATGTCAGCCGGTTTCTTTGTAGCGCTTGATGGTTTTTGTGACTGCACTTGGGGACACTTTCAAAGTTTTCCCAATTTTTCCGACTGACTGACCTTCATTTCTTAAAGTAATGATGGCCACTCGTTTTTCTTCACTTAGCTGCTTTTTTCTTGCCATAATACAAATTCAAAGTCTTTGAATGAGAAGGTGTGTCCAAACTTTTGGTCTGTACAGTATGTAGATTAATAGAAGGTTTAAGTAAATGGTAATGGGACATTATGAGGGCTTCCTGACAGTCCTTGGCATTAGCCAGGAAATGGTATGCTGTTCTCAGGAATTGCTCATGATGTATGAGGGGCAGTCATAAAATTATTACTGCTAAGAAAATATCGTGTAATGAAAACAGGTTGTGAGCTTAGTCCTTCTCTACACATCCTCCACCTAAGGTGACACATTTCATCATCAACGCCTGCCAAGAAGCGGTTTCTTCAAGTAGGTGTAGGAGGCAAAATATCATAGCCCAGGTCGCCCGTAAGTTTCACCATTTTATGAGCTGAATTGGCTGGAGTGTTGTCATAAAGAAGGCAAAACGTTCTTCGCGAGCATTCCACGATGCTTTGCCTTGGTTTTGACCCTCTAGCGGCATCGTGCAAATCTATACCGTGAGTTTTTACACAAGAATAAATGTTTATGAACGAAATGTTTTCCACGTTTCTCATACAATAGTACGATCATACTATGAACAACTGAGCAAAACTAATGCTGAAGTGCCACAAGCAACTATGAACTTGCATTTTACCTACAGATTTACCTACAACACTTTATGATTTGATAAGAATTGTCAAGAATTTTCCCTAAGTACCCTAAGTACTTTTCTCAAACCCCCTATACATTTTCATTACTTCCTACATGTTCATAGTCATGGACTGTATAAAAAGCAACCCATTTTCATTTTCAGACTTTTTCATGAATGTGGTGTGAGCGCACTTGTTAACGGTGACCTAGTTACCATGAGAGTTTCTAGGCTGCTTGAAAATCTAATATCCTGGGCCTGCGATATTGACAAAGGCCACCCCTTTTAATTGTCGTCACCAATATTGATCATGCTTTTTTCAAGCATGGTTACATTTTTTTTTTATTTTTGTGGAATATACAGTTTCTCCAGCAATATGGTGAGCTGTTATATGCCCAACTCCGAAAAAAACTACTAATGGCCTTTGTTTTTTTTCACACCAGTCACACCAGTTTGAGATTAAATTCAGAGATGTATGAAAGACTCCTAATTGCTTAGGTTTTGGAAGGCTAACTTTAAAGTTCACATGGTATTACATAATAAATCTGATGCCATAATATTAAGCCAAAGTGCTTTGCATGTTGGTTCTCATTCAGAATAAATTGAACAGGAAAAGGAAACACTGATTCAAGAAATGACTGCAAATTGTTCAATCACGAGAACAGATCAAGAGTAGACAAATACATTCTCTCATCATCTATCAGTTCAATCTTGAGAGCTTTGTTTAATTAATTGGTATTGCTCAGACTGTTCGAACAAATACTGTATAGAGTACATGACTGCCTATTAAACTGATTAACATGAGCTTAGCCACTTGTGTAATGTGTAATTATTTTAGCAGATGTATTCTATGACTTGGCCTCCCGACGAGTCTTGGGTAAAAATGACTTTATGGACTTTATCAGAGTCCTTTCTACAAGAAAAGTCAAATGGCGTGCATTTTCATCTAGTTTTCTCTCAGTGCAGAGTCCTTTGAGATTTTCCTAGTTCATGGAGGAGAGCAAAACATTTTTCTAATGACTTTTATTTTGTAAACGCTCTCTTGTCTCAAATCTCTGATACTGGTAATGCGATTGGCCAAGGGTTTGAACTGTATCATTTTTACAACAAGACAAGGGGAATCGGGTTCTTATATGATAAGTTGAAATGTGATTTAATTAAAATGTATTTTATTTATACAAAATGGACAAATTGTAAAAAAAAAAAAAAAATCAGTTTTTATTTAATAACTAGCTGTGCCTGGGGCCCCCACCCCTGACAAACATACATTATATCATACTTTTGACATTCTAGACATTTACGTACAAACTGAAAATATTGTATATAATTGTAAATATTGGTATCTGATGCACTGCAGTGTCTGTTTTTTTTTTTTATTTTTATTTTTTTATACAATACACTTGAACTTGAACCACTTCCATGATGTATTCTCATCTATGAATGTTCCATGAACCACGTATCTGCGAAAATCGTATCTGCGAAGTTTTATGTTCATAATTCAGGCACTACCTGTACATATATATGGTTAAATATTTTTTAATAAAGAAAAATACATGAAGTCAATTATATTCAAAATCTGAAACACATATGAAGCAAAATGAGCTCTTCACTCAGTACGTTTACAGTAGATGCACAGTTAAGAGGAGATATGGTTGAAGCTCGACTAGGCTATTTAACTGGGTTAATGTCCCTCGTTGTGACCTAGAACATCACAGATCCAAACAAGCTAGTTAGCAGCTAACTGGTAGCATGTTGTGTGGTGACCACATATACAACACTTCATATATGTGCTTCATGATTTACTTGAAACTCTTGAGGTTGTGGTGACTGAAGTGAGATGCCATGTTGTTAGTGGCTTCTTCCACTGTTGCACATTTTGTTTAACAAGGGCAAAGCACGTAGATCAATTTCTGTGTCTGACTGAGGTCTCTGTGTGGGGGGTAGCTTAACTCTAAACAGCATCATCTCGGTGTGTTAGTCCGACTTTAATTCAGAACAATAAAGTTTTACATTTATTTTAAAAGTCCAGTTTAAGTTGGACTAAAACAATTCATGTAAACATACTGAGTGAGGAATATGTTCATGGAAAAAGAAGGTAGAAATATCACTTAAGAAATATTAAATTATTTAAAAGTCAGAAGAATCAACAACCAGAATTACACGTTTGCATTCATTCCACAGACAAAATGGAATAAAAAAAAAAATAAAAATGCCACCACCAAAAAATGTTAACTCTGATAAGTGATGTACAGTATATTGAATGCAATATTGCTGGTCACTACTATTGGCACCGCCGGTTAATAGGTGTTCTTAGGCTTCTAATATTTTTATTTATTTATTTATTTATTTAAACGAAATCAAACCACAATGCAAAAAGAGAGAAAAATATCCAAGCTTTAACTGAAGTACAATTATTCAGTGGGAAAAAAAAAAAATCCCACATTAAGATTAATTTTTTAATTTTTTTTTATATGAAATCATGTGTGCCACAATTATTGGCACCCCTGCTGTTAATACTTCGTACAACCTCCAAGACAGAACTTAATCTCCTCCTATAACATTTCACAAGCTTGGAGCATACAGACAGAGGGATCTTTGACCGTTCCTCTTTCCACAATCTTTCTAGATCATCCAGGGTCCTTGGTCTTCACTTATGCACTCTCCTCTTCAGTTCACCCCACAGGTTTTCAATTGGTCTGAGGTCTGGGGACTGAAAGGATCATGAGAGGAGCTTGAATAGAGTGTTCTCATGTCTTGTCCCATATTGAAGAGTGGATAAGAAAAATATCCTTCTGTCTATGTGTATGTGGACATCATATTTATACCACAGGGAAACAGGAAGTCCTGAATTTAAAGTTTCTAGATACTCTGATCAACTTTATAAATGACAGTAAAAAATTACAAAAAAAAGTGGTTCAATTACATTTATTTTATCGGGATAGTTAATGGTGCCAATAATTGTGTCACAGGTGATTTTATAAAACCAAGAATTTTTCATTCATGGATTTTTTTGTATTTTTTTATTCACTTATTAGATTAGAAATCTAAGGTTAGATTTTTCTACAATTTGCAGTGTGAGATTATGCTTATGCAATAAAAAAAAACAAATTTATTAGAAGCCTAAGAACACATCTTAACAACAATAATGACCAGCACTACAGAAACATTTTCTATTGCTATTCCATATGACAGGATGAATCATGGAGGGGAGGAATGATTGATGTGGTGGCCTTTCATACCACAAAAGTCATGGTGCACATTCACTCTGTCAAGCAGAAAAGGAGAAGAAAAAAAAAAACATTCATTACATTGTGCAAAAAAAAATAACAGCACCACTTGTAACAAATAATTCTACAATGAGTGTTCATGTCAAAGTGGGATTTTTGAACAAAACACAGTTCTAAAGTACAAACTCTCTTTCTTTCTCTATATAATGCCCTGCTACACTAATGCACGTATCCCAATGTTTCACTAGTGCTTGGACACCGTCAGGTTTTCTCAGTATGCCGGTGCCATGATCAGGTTGCCTGTCTGATTCACATCTGAAATGTCATTTTCCCAGGAACTCCTTTAATGGCCCAAACATATGGAATTGGCTTGGAGTGAGGTCAGGACTATATGGGGGATGTGGCAAAAACTCCCGGCCGAGTTCCCATAATGTGCAAGTAGTGTTGGTGAATGATTGTGTGTACAGTTCACACAGACAGATGCGTCTCTTCTGCAAGTTGGTGACAAATTATCAATTGATTTCCCAGGATCAGGTGTTCCTCTGAATGTTCGCGACTGCAGTAGGCTACATGGCTGGGATCATCAATTACAGATGTACAACCTTTAAAGCAAATGTTTTAAAGCCGCTAAGAGTTTCATTACTGTGTTTGAAGTCTTCTGTAAATGTCAATCACTTTTATTCATGAATTCCCGGTTTGACTTAAATAACCCTTGTATTAAGTATTCTTTTTTTTTTTTTTTTTTTGGATTTTTCCCAGATTTTCTCCCTAATTTAGTCGTGTCCAATTCCTCCCCGTCACTAGGGGGCTCCACATTAAGGCTACTACTACCACTCAGCCGGGAGGGCCGAAGACTATCACGTGTTTCCTCCGAACCACGTGACGCCAGCCGACCGCATCTTTTCGAACTGCTCGCTCGCGCACCGTTGGGGGCGGCGTAACACACTCGGAGGACGGCGCTATCCGCTCCCTCCGTTGCGCGAGCTCACAGACGCCCCTGACTGGCTGTAGAGCCGTGATTAATGTGGGAGCACTAAGTACCTCTCATCCCTCCCCTCTGAGAGAGCTCGGCCAATCAGCTCTCTCTAGAGACCTCCGGCTGCGAGAGGTTACAGCACCACCCGGGATTCGAACTAGCGATCTCCGGATGATAGGGCGAGCGCTTTAACCACTGCGCCACTCGGAGGCCTGTATTAAGTATTCTTAATTAAAAATTATAATATAAAATTATAAAATCTAGTATTAGAAATCTAAATATCATCTACTTAACAAAAGAAAATTGTATGCACTAGTAACTGTTTTTGCCGATCGATAAAAAAAAGAAAAAAGAAACAATATTACAAATATTGCATTTGGATTATATAATATTTGTTTTTAGTTAAAATTATAATTACTGAGAAATTCAAAACAACAACCAAACAAAAAAACCAAAGTCAGACCCAACCATAATTAGTTGTCCTGGGACCCTTCAGATTGACTCCTGACAGTACTGGAGGTTGCCAATGGATTGCGGGAAAAGCACAAAGCACACAGCACTTTCCTGTACTTCTGCCTGACCTGGAAATAGATGAAGAAACATCAAAGAAGTCAAATACAATTGTAAAAGTTTAAATCCCCTTTCTGTTTGACCCTCTTTTTGAGGCCATTCTCATACTTTTAAATAGTGATTTATGTCACTTAACAGATTTAGGACTTTCCGTATCACTTTATCTTGCGTACAGGTTCGGCAGTGACCGAACCCTCAAAAAATCAGTAAGTGTTCTATATAAGTATAAACATATTTATTTTTAACATTAATATTTATCAAGTGTTTAATTCAGTGTATCATGATTTTTAAAATGACCGTGCCTGCTTGCGTTTTAGTTTAATTTAGTTGAGATACTAACACACACAATGTTAAACATAAATGTTGCCATTTCATGTATTGTGTCAGAGTTAGTGTTCAGCAAATTTTCATCTGCAGTCCCTCTGCAAGTCGCAATTAAAAATACACATAACAAGCAGGACTGAACAACCAAAATATACTATCGGACTCACATAATACATATACATAATGAACATTCAATAAAAGAAGAAAGATGCTATTAGCTAGCAACCTAGCATACCAAGTTATTGCTTTGACAGAAAATGATGCAAAATGAAGAAAAAAGAGAGTACAGTACAATCACTATTTGAAGGCATTCTCAACAATTGTATATTGTTTTCAATGTGAATGTTAAGAGAATCACCCAAAGAAGAGGGTACCCAAACCATTAAAAATTCTATACATGATACACAAATTTAAATCTAATCTAAAATTCTAAACTAAAAAAAAAAAAAAAAAACCTATATGAGTTAATTACTGTTTCCCTATCCTGTCCTCAACAAGCAAAGAAATAAGACAGGATCATAGTGTGCTTAAATATGTGCTCATGGACAAAAGAAAGATTGCACTATTTAAAAAAATTACAAAAAATTGTACTGCGGTGAAAACTCTAAATCAAAATTCCTAATTTAATTGCCCTTGTAATGTTAAGAACAAAGGTAAGGTAAAATTATCTTCTCAGTAGAGCATTGTTTTCTCATGGATCACCTGAGTCATATCTTCTTAAAAAACGCTGTGCACAACATTGGCCATGTGATTATTTGGAGCTGATCTGCATTATGATTGTGCATGCCTTGTTCAGTCAGTGCTACTGGTGAGAGGGCTATAACTAATGAAAAATTGGAATTGATGCAATAAGATGGTTTGGAGTTGCTAGGCTTTGGAACTAGGAAGGCCAAGAGTGGCAACACCAAGACAAGACAACGTCATTTTTTTTTATTCATGGTGCTGACGGACACAGTTTATTTGCGTACAGTGGAACTTTATTATTAATTTGACACAAATACATTTTGGAAGAAATGTGTCCATTGTGTCATTTGTCCATGGGTATGTTAGCCACATTCAAGGACAAACCATTTTAAATTGTGTCTTTTTAAGTAGTGTGAAAATACTCTCTATTATTTTGTTTTTGCCATGTTTCCAGAAAAAAAAAAAAAAGTTTGAGTCCATTATAATGCCAAAATAGTTCAATTCAATAAATATCTTAATCACTTTACCTAGGATTACATCTAATTCAAGAGGCTGACTAGTGGTTTTAGCTAAAATATTCCTTTCGTAGTGGTGGGCAAGGTACACTTCTTCTCCTTGCCACTTCAGACTATTTGTCTCCATCTAACTCTGTCCACCATATCTTTCCCGGTCACTTCAACCATGTCCTCCCTTACAACATCTGTAAACCTCCTCCTGGGCCTTTCTCTTCTCCTCCTGCATGGCAGGTCCATCATTCTCCTCCTAATATCCCCCTCATCCCTCCTCTGCATATCCAAACCATCTTGATATGGCTTCTCTGACTTTGTCCCCAAACTGGCCTACCTGCACTGTCCCTCCAATATACAGTACTCATTCCTAATCCTGTCCTTCCTTGTCAAGATACACAAATCCTGTATTTTAGTAAAAGTAGAGATAGGCAATGTAAAATAAAACTCAAGTATAAGTGACATTCATCAGTTTACATTTCTGTTTTAGTAAAGTACAAAGTATTCACCATTAGATTTATCTAGAGTATGTATGAAAGGTAATAAACTTGTATAAGTCACTCTCTGCTGTTTCTTCCCTCTTTTTGTTGCTTTTTCTAATTTTCCAAATACTATGCATAATGGCAAAATCTAGTGAAGAAAAAGTACTGATGTTTGCTGTAGGATGCAGTGGAGTAAAAAAAAAAGAAAAGGAAAACAAATATATATCTAATAAAACTACAAAAGTAAATTACAGGTATATGAAATGAAGTACAGTAATGAAGTAAATTGTTTTGTGTGTGTCACTGGTCCCACATGAAATTTCCACTTTCTTTGCTATTACCCACGTTTGCCAAAATCAATTTGATTCAATTCCAGTTCTAAGATGGTTTACACCAGTATATTGGTGGCCACAGTACTTGAACTCACTTTTTTTGTCTCAAACATGGATGTTAACAACAAAGCTGTATTCAATTTGAACATTATTTACATTATGTGTTTAAGGCATTGATATGAACACAAAATCAAAAAAATTTAAAAAGGTCCCCCCCCCAAATATACTGTATGTAATCCCGTTGTATCATGGTAGGTGAAATATTAAATGAGACAAGTGAGCACTGACCTCATGGTTAAGAAGGCAGTGGACAAGGAAGATGAAGGTGCCCTGCTGGGAGTTGAGTAACTGGAAGGTGTTATATAACACTCCATTCCTGCTGGGGATATACAGGAGGATCCAGTAACAAACCAGTATAACAAACTGGCTCAGGCTTCTAAACATCAGACACCTTATGAGATTCTTCTCAGAGTTGTTACTCATTTGAATGACCTCATTCTTCATGTGTTTGTGAATGAATATCACGATGATGTTGATAATGAGGTAAGGCATAAAGTTTACCTGCAGAAAGAATGTAAAAATCAAATAGACAGTGCAGGTGGTAATGAAGCCGTGTTAGACAAATTAACTCCTCATTCATGCTGTTTCAAAACTACTTACTGAAATGGTGAAAAGAAGCGGACCTGCAAAAATAAAGATTGATAATCCGTCTGCATTCAGCCAGCATCTACATGGAGAAAATTAATAAGTGCATTAATACTAGATGATTTAAGACTAGTTTTGTAGCATGTCAATAAATAGCAGCACAAGTCTGGACGCACAGTCACAGGGAGCATCAACTTTGTATGTCTGGTAAAAGACATCGTCCTGTGTACAGCTGTGCAACTAGTGCTGTTTTGACCATGTGTGTTACCATGTCTACTATATCATCATGGATAGCAAGTTATTAATTCTGTGTGAAACTGGGGAAATCTGCCACAGAGACGTTTACGGCGATGCTGCAATGAGTCATTTCGAGGTGTTTTGTGTAACATAGCGATTCAAGAGTGGAAGAACAACACTGTAAGATGACGAGAGATCAGGAAGACCTTCAATGAGTTTAACCCCTGTAAAACCATCTGGCGAAAATACAGAGCTTGCAAACTAAGCTATTTTTAAAACGTTTTGATACCCCTTGTAGCCTATAATCCCAGAAGTACAGTATGTGAACATCTGATCACTATAATCAGTGTTTGCTTAACATTTCAGGGACAGCAGTGGCTCAAATGGTTAATCCTCTGGGTTACTGATAAGAAGGTTGGAGATTCAAGCCACAGCACTGCCAAGTTACCACTGTTGAACCCTTAAGCAAGGCAATTAACCCTATCTGCTCCAGGGGTGATGTACCTGGCTGATTCTGCCCTCTGACTGCAGATTCCTTAATGGGCTATGTGAAAAAAAATATTTCACTGTACTGTAAGGTACATGTGACAAATAATTGCATCTTAATCTCCTTCCAAAACTGTGGGATTTAACACGGATTTCCTAATGACAGCTTGCCCAGTATGCTTGAGTTCTTCCTTGAAATCTTCATGGAGCTGGCTTTGGGGATCTCACAGGTGCATCGTCATGCTGGAAAAGTTTTGGAGCTTTTAGTTATAATAATGGTGAATCTTAATGCTATGGCATACGTAGACATTCTAGACAACTGTGCACTTGACTTAATGGTCAGGTATTGGTAAAATTTGGTCATATAGATTATTGGTCATATAGACCTGTGATTTGCAACTACACTACAGTCAGAGCTATAATTACACTCACTCTTCATCGACATAACCTTTAGGAAAGCAAACACCAGACATGCCCAGTACTCCCAGAGGAATAAGGTATCCAATTGCAGTTAACCACGGCCAGCTAAGCACCTCCCCTGGGTTTGATCTTGTCTCTAACAGGTTCTTCACAAAGATATAGATTAGAACAGCTTCAATGAACATCCACACGAAAATGGACATTAAGAAATACCACTGGAGAGCAGCCAGTGCTGCACGCAGTTGCTAGAGAGAGAGAGAGAGAGAGAGAGAGAATCTTAAGGGACAGATACACTATAATTCTCATCTGCTATTAGTGTAAACATACTATATAAACCTGCATATATATATATATATATATATATATATATACTACATAGACTTTACTATGCCACCAATATCATGCAAGACTGTTAATGTAGCGTTTCTGCTGTACAATTCATTGTAACTTAACTATTACTATAGAAATGATGGTTAGAAGACTAATATTATAACAAGTCCATGCATTAAAATAAACCTGATTTGTAGGTACATTACTGTCAGAACGACTGTTATGTACACACCTTCTGATCAGGCAGAATACATATTTTAAAAGTGTAGGGAACATGTATGTGATAGTGAACATGACTAACCAGAGAGTAGATATGGCTTAGGAAAAGAGTTCTGATCAGGCTGAGAAGGTGAAACAGGAGAAGGTTTATACAAAGGTTTAGCAGAGCTGCGTTGGTCGCTGGGTTCCGCGAAGAAAAGCTAAATGTCAGTATGGACAAGATCAGGAATACGAGTCCTATTATGAGAGCCACTGCAATGAACACAATCATGAGGCGGTCACTCTGCAAAAAAATAATGTGGCTTTGATAAGTGACTGTCATGAGTTAAAAGTACAGAAGGAGAAATCTAAACGTAGAGAATCAATATTATTGCATAGATTGCTAATAAATATTACAACATATTTGTGCATCTCGTTGTTTTATTTTTGTGAAAGAAACATGCCACATGTCACATTCTAATCTGTGTTATAATATTTGGATCAATTATCATGTTATGGTAAGAATATGACCATTAAGTTGTTTTTTTAAACAAACATGGTTTAATCTGGCTGACTAGTTTTGAAACTTTTATTAGCTAAGTTATCTAACCTCAATATGTATGACATCAAGCTTGGCAGAGTTACTGTACATGATGAGGATCTGCAATTGACTTTATGGTTAATTATTATAAGCTAGCTGGCTCTAGCTAATTCAGGCTAATTATACTAAAGACTGAGACACTCGTTGTACACTGTCCAGCCAAAGGTCTCCAGCCACTGTCCAGCCAAAGAACAGGGTAAATCTGGACTCATCAGACCGCATGATCTATGACCAGAGCTCCACATGCTTTATGCTCAATAGCAAATTGAAGGCTTTTTCCTCAATCCTCACTGATAAACTGATTTCTTAAACCTGCACATCTGTTTAATCTCAATCCCTTTAGCTGTGCATGTGAACATGCTTTTACTTTCATCTTTAATATAGCCACGAGGCCCGAGAGGTAAAGTGCTTGCTCTATCATATAAGTTCGATTCCCAGGTGATGCTGTAACTTCCTGCAGCCGGGGGCCAAGAGAGAGCTGATTGGGCGAGCTCTCTCAGTTGGGTGAGATGGGAGGCACTTGCTGGAGCACTTTCACATCAATCATGGCTCTACAGCCAGTCATGGGTGTCTGTGAGCTCACACAAGCAGAAGTGCTGTCCTCAATGTGTTACATGAGCAGTTTGAAAAGATGCGGTCAGCTGGTGTTAGGTGGTTCGAAGGAAACACGTGATCATTTTTGGCCTTTCCTAAGTGGCGGGTGGGAATTGGACGCGACTAAATTAGGGGAAAAAAATTATATATATATATATATTCTATTTTTTTATATATACAATTTGATTTCACTAAGTATTTAAGTAATCTCCCATCCCTCTGATTCAGGTTGTTTTTCCAACCAGATTTTTTCCTCCTCAATTTCTTTCCTCACCACTATCTTTCCAGGTTTTAATAGTGTGTTTTACAGTTCTTAAACCAGTTTTAGTAGTTTAGTAGTCAGCACTCTTTTTAGTTGTTTTCTTTGCTTGATGCAAGACAAAACTTTCACCCTTCTTAAACAGAGTGGCATATTTGCCATGACCACAAGATAGGTCATCTGACATGGTTGTTTAACAAATGAGCAGCCACTCACTGCATCAGTTAGGTCTAAATAACTTTTTGAATCTGACTCTTATAAATCACTGCAGTAATTATCAGATGGGCGACTGTTTCCTATTTCCTAAGTGAAATCTTGGTGGTGTTTTTTTTTTTAAGTTTTTTTTTTGTGTGTGTGTGAAGAGAAGTAGGCACATTGATATTTGGACATTGATGATGTAATTGTCTTTTTATTTAAGGATATTGTACTTATTAGTAACGAATGCATAGTTCTGCATGAACTTATGTCCAATATATAATATTTGAGCTTGGATACTATGTATATGCTGTATTTATTTACAGTACATCCACCTTGGCTACAAGTTTGGGATATAAAAATACTCTTCATATTTTATTTATTTTGCAGTGCCTTTATTTCTTTAAATGCTTCTTATCATTATGGTACAAGTTTAACTTCATCTCAACTGATCATAGGATGTTGTTTCAGGACTGTATGGGTGTTTTATATAAGTTCTACAATTAGGGACAAACCCTAATCAAAGATTGCTGTTTTTGCAAGACCTACCATGCATCATGATCAAACCACTGGCAGCCTGTGAGGACATCATGTTCCCCCCTGCTGAATTGATTTTTAGAATCTGACTTCATCATTATTCACAAAAATATTTTTGAATTTTTAATTTTCAGAGGTGGGTGGTAACGAGTTATATTTACTCCATTACATTTACTTAAGTAACTTTTGGAAAAAAAAAAAAAAAAAAGTTTTACCGTACCATACTTTTTACTTTTACTTTAGCAGATTTCCGAAGAAGAAACGCTACTCTCACTCCGCTACATTCAGCTCCACTCCACTCGTTGCTTTTCTAACTATTCATTCTAAACATTAGATTAGATTAGTGGATCTACCACATGACTGTGTTTCACCAATCAGACGTAGCAACAATAATTACATGACTCTGTTTGACCAATCAGGTGCAATAATAATAAACATACACACGTGGACAAAATTGTTGGTACCCTTCGGTCAATGAAAGAAAAACTCATAATGGTCACAGAAATAACTTTAATCTGACAAAAGTAAGAATAAATAAGAATTCTATGAATGTTAACCAATGAAAGTCAGACATTGCTTTTCAACCATGCTTCAACAGAATTATCAAAAAAAATAATGAACTCATGGAACAGGCCTGGACAAAAATGATGGTACCCCTAACTTAATAGTTTGTTGCACAACCTTTTGAGGCAATCACTGCAATCAAACGATTCCTGTAACTGTCAATGAGACTTCTGCACCTCTCTGCAGGTATTTTGGCCCACTCCTCATGAGCAAGCTGCTCCAGTTGTTTCCGGTTTGAAGGGTGCCTTTTCCAGACGGCATGTTTCAGCTTCTTCCAAAGGTGCTCAATAGGATTGAGGTCAGGGCTCATAGAAGGCCACTTTAGAATAGTCCAATGTTTTCCTCTTAGCCATTCTTGGGTGTTTTTAGCTGTGTGTTTTGGGTCATTGTCCTGTTGCAAGACCCATGAGTTTTTTTTAATAATTCTGTTGAAGCATGGTTGAAAAGCAATGTCTGACTTTCATTGGTTAACTTTCATAGAATTTTTTTAAAATTATTATTATTATTACTTTTGTCAGATTAAAGTTATTTATGTGACCATTGTGAGTTTATCTTTCATTACCAACACTTTTGTCCACGTGTGTATGTAGTCACAAGACCACACACAAACTGGTGGCAAAGCCTTGGTAGACAGGTAGAATGAAAACATAAAAATGGCAGAGGCATCTGTCTCCTATGATACAGCAGAAGAGGATGAACACCCCTGGCCTCATATACAAAGCATGTTTCGCTTACACACAGTGCAAAAGAACAGCTTCATACTGCAGTGTCTTCTCTGTGTGAAAAACCTCAACATCTACCCTTAGGAAACAGATCGTGGTTAGTTTAATTCAACTACATTTTATTGTATTTTAACAATAACAATTTTAACAATTGATCAACAGTTTAGCAGTTTTATTTAATGCTGCAATGTTAGCAAATATAATCAGCAAATAAGTTAAAAGAGGCTAAAACATTTGTTCTGCTGGACACAGTTTATGGTTAAGTGAGACCCTTGTACATACTGTATGTTCTAATGTTATTTTCTGCTGAACCATTTGGAGGGCCACTGAATATACAGTATATCTTACACTGGAAATAGTTACACTGTTCACACATACACGTTACCTACAGTAGGGATTTATTTCAAATGCTTTATGTAGTGAAAAAGTGAGATGAGTGAAATTTGTGTTTCTTGTCATTTTGTAAAGATATTTATTTATTTATTTATTTCATTTATTTTATTAGTTGGAAATTCCAGCATTTGTACATTAATTAGACTTTTCTCCAAATACGTTTTTTACTCTTACTTAAGTAATATTTTGAATGACTACTTTTTGCTTGTACTTCAATAATATTATTTGGAAGTATAGCTACTCTTACTTGAGTAGACTTTTTGGCTACTCTACCCACCTCTGCTAATTTTGCATTATATTTATAGGCTGAATAAAAAGATTGAAAATGATTGTAGGCAGAGCCCTTGCTACCATAGATGCTCAGATACAGTGAGGAGGAGTTGAGCTCGCAACCTAATTCTGTTATAAATTACACCTGAGGTGACAGATATCTCTCCAGGGTCATGTGGGTCATTTGTCATCGGTCAAAGTTTGTACCAGACAAAAGACTCTTGCACAGAACTATAAATCCTGATATCTTACTCTGCATGAGTCGATCTGCATGATGAGAGCAAAAGTCGACGGTTGATCGCAAGCGCAAACAGTGTGAGTTTTGTTAGTCTGTATGATTCCACAATTTTCGCCCAGCCATGTGTTTGTATTCCAGTCCACACAAGAGAGGATGCCTTCAGGCTCTAACTCCTAGATAGCAGAGACAAAGGAGAATGAAAATCTGAAAAGCGAATATTAAAAATATATAAATAAAAAACTGAAGGCAGGCAACTTGCATTGATATGTTTGAAGGTTATGTAGACAGGTTTGTTGAGTTTTGTGTTGGTGGTATTGAGAAGTAGAGCCAACACCACGGTGGACATAATGATATTATGTGTGCTTGTATTTCGCTTAAAGAGGGTAGGTTTCAGAATATGTCTCATGTTGGTGTAACTGAGGAAGGCCACAGCAGCTGAACCTGAGGTTATAAAAAAAAAAGAATTCATAGATGTTAAAACAAAAGGTAAATATGAAACGGTTTAATGTATTTAATATAGTCTCTCAACTTTTAGAACATGGATGGTCATGGTTTCCGAAAGTTTGTTACATACAGTATACTTAAGCCAAGAATGAAAACAGTTAATCAAACACAATCTTAAAATGTTAAAAGTTTACTCCCTTACCATTGTTATTCTTTGAAATATAGACAATATCAATATCCATAGAACTGTTTCCAGTACTAAGTCGAGGAATTTCACTTGAGGAGCTATTAGGTCTAGTCATCAAGACTTCAACCTCTAGAAAAATATAAATATATTGAAGTTGTCATGTCAGAAAATAGTCTACACTAAAATGATAAAAAATGTAGTTGAGATGCGAAGAAATTTGCAAAGTAGACAGTTGGCATACCCAAATTTTGGAGAGACAAGCTGATGTTGCTGGAGGTGTCACTAGTCCTCACCAGCTTAGCTACCAATGTTTTACTTATATTCAATACAATATTTGCATATTTTATTAGATAATTTGGGTCAGGAACGCTGGCTATCACACGGGTCGTAAGATTCATTACGATCTTCAGATAGTTTTTGACGATCTAACCAACAGACAGAGAAGTTCCCATGCGTACACATGCAAATAAAGTGCACACAATACAATTGGGACAAATGTCAAACATGTCTTACCTCTTGTGGTAATTCTTCAGGTATGTTAACAGGTATTTGTTGCAGGAAATTCTGTGCACATGGTCCTGTTAAATAACCCTAGATTAAAACAGTTATTTCTATAAACGCTAGTTTAGCCATAGGATAGAGCTATAGAACTTAGAAAAAGTTTAAGAGATGTAAAAAATATTTATTTTATATTAGTTTTGATTACATAAACAATGACATGAAAGTATAAACTTTCTGAGCAGTAATTCCTTTATGTTTTATAGAATGTAAGGTTTGTGCAATGGCATCACTTCCTGAAGTGTCATGCTGTTACAGATCTTAATAAATAAATAAGGGGCTTTCTAAAGTTTATTCTGGGTCCTGTTGTTACCGCACACTTCATATTATATAAGCTGTATTGTGTGAGCCAACATAGATGTTTAAATTCGAGAGCCTCGTATTGAACATTATGATCCTGTATTTCTTTTTGTTTGTCTTAAATCAGGAAACGTTAAAGGTGATTAAGATCAAGAACTTTGTTGAACTGTTGTATAAAAGTGATATCACAGGTCATGCTGTTTTGCTGAATATCAGTGTGGCTTTGATGTGGGTGTAGGCGTGAAGGCACAGCACGAGTACTAAATGTATCACAACTGTGCTGATATTCATTACAACAGCACGATTTTAAATGTCTTATTGCTTTTATACAACAGTTCCACAAACAGCACATATTATCAACAGATTAGGATTTGTTTGTTTATTTAAGCAGTTATTTTGGTCCTCCAATGCATATCCATCCATGCCTAGCAGAACTAACTAACCACAACTTTTGGAGCTGGCAAGTGACATTTAGCAACTAATAGTTAGTAAAATCAATCAGATGACTAATAAGCATTCTCAGGAGAAAGAAGTGTTGTATAAGATGACATAATGTTATCAGATTTGTTTCCTTGCTGAAAGTGCTTTCATAATTGGTTTTGAATGTGCTTTTTGGCAGGCAGCTGCTCTGTCCTTAGTCCTGCAGACTGTACAGACCTACTTTTACCCATGCTGGTGACCGACAGATGGTGTAATTATATTTAATGATGTTATATTCTAATTCCCAGCTTTCTTTTCAATATATCCTGTGAAAAATGTGAATTGATTGCAAACACTTTCTTTAAAATATACTTATGGTATATTATAAACGATGAATGCTTTAATCTTTACACAATATGACTTTCCTGATCACAGGGACTAATGTGTATATGTGCAGGAAATATACAGGTCTCTTACAATGCATGGATCAGTCTGCATGATGAGCATGACAGTACCCAAACGATCACATGAGCACACGGTGTGACTGCTGTTTGTCTCTGTGACGTTACACTTATCTTCTTCCCATTTGTCTTGCTCCAAGTACATACAGGAGAGCATGTATTCAGGTGCTAAGTCCTGGCCAACAGAAAAGGTAGTAAAATATACAAGTAATTCATTTGCTCATTGATCTTTATGAGAATATTACAATGACAAGGTTCTTGACAGGAATGCATTCTGCTCATAATTATTTACATGAAGGGGCAGCTCACCCACTGGCATGTTTATTTCTGATTTAGGGTAGAACTGGAAAAATCCACATGAATATGGGGGGAGCATGAAAAACAGTCCACAGTCTGTAAGCATTTGAAGATCCAACCCTGGACCACTTATGCCCTGCTATACAAGGTCACAAGAGGCCTAGAAGCTATTCCAGGGGACTCTAGGTACTAGGTGGGAAAACACCCTGGATGAGGTGCCAGTCCATTGCAGGATACAGAAGCACTCACACACACTCAATCACACACTATGGGAAATTTTGAAATGCCAATTAGTCTAATCTGCATGTCTTTGGAAGGAGAGAGGAAACTGGAGTACCCAGAGGAACCCCAGCAGGGTATGGGAGAACATGCAAGCTTCACACATACTGTAGACCAGGCAGAAATCAAATCATTAACCCTAGAGTGGTGAGGCCACAGGGCTAACACAGGGTTCTCCACATCACATTATAACAGCAACACCTACTGTTATGTATGTATTTCATAGAAGTATAGCTACTCTTACTTGAGTAGAATTTTTGGCTACTCTACCCTTTTTTTTTTTGGCTTACTCTAATAGCAATACCTACTGCTATGTATGTATGACAGTCGTATACAAGTGGAAGCTTGATTGCGAGTAACTGGAACTGAAAGCATTTTGCAAGACAAGCATTTTTTTTTTTTACTTAATAAACAAACGAGGGCTTGATATACGAGTAGTATGTATACTCTTTGTCTGCCGAGCGTCAGATGATCACAACTGAGCCTATGGTTCCTCTCTCACACTCGCTGCGGGATTGTGGGTAATCATCTTCCATGCTCAGTTTCAGTGTGAGCGCGTCACTCGTATAGTCAACGACCATGCGTCCGTCTACTATACATTATAACACTGTGAACACGGGATCAGCAAGTGTCATTAGAGAGGTTCCTTCTTAAAGATCCAGTTTCCAGTTTCTCTCTGTGTGAGTGCAATGATTTTGTTAGTGTATGTACACGCGTATGAGTCATTGGAGACGTTCCTTGTTAAAGAACTTTCCAGACATAGCGTGTTTGTGCATGCACGTGCATGTGTGTGAAAGTCGTCCTCTTGTCTTACTTCAGCCACACACACACAGCCACACACACACACAGCCACACACACACACAGCCACACACACACACAGCCACACACAGCCACACACACACAGCCACACACAGCCACACACACACACACACACACACAGCCACACACACACACACACACACACACACACACACACACACACACACACACACACACACACACACACACACACACACACACACACACACACACACACACACACAGAGACACACACTAACAGAAATGCTGACTTGTCTGGATTCTTTTCAAAAGGTAAAGTGCAGGTTACTTTCTTTAATTTTTACATATTTGGTATTAATTCTTTTGGTATTAATAAAAATTATTTTTATTCATATGAATATTTTTGGGTTGCAGTATATATCATCTGAGTTTCCATTATTTCTTATGGGAGAATTTGTTTGTTGTTTGTTAGAATACGAGTGTTTTCATATACAAGAACACTTCTGGAATACATTATGCTCGCAATGCAAGGTTTAACTGTATTACCAAATTTCATTGCATAAAATGACAAATTAATTCTTATTATTCTTATTATTTTTATTACCATTATAAAAAAGATAATAAAAAAGACTTAAAACATTAAAATAAGAAAAAAGATTAAAACATCCTATTTCACTTTTGTGCAAACACATTTCAATATGTTTGGCCACCACTATAATTTGTAATGAAAGTTGTTATATTTGTTTAGAAAAGAATGACAAAAAGACAACATATTTTCCTGGCTTTTTTCACACTATTTGCAACAAAACTTTAATAAAAAAATAATAACTTACTTGAGTGTGCTTAAGGGTGAAGTTGACAGGTCCAGTAAGGCTTGTGTTAGTTGTTTTGGGCAGCGTGGCTGACACCACTACAGACATTACAGTTTTATTTGTGTCTGTATATGTGACAAAGTTAGGGTCCAGGATGCCTGCTATATTGATATAACTCATGAAGACCACGGCAGCTGATCCTACAGTAAGAAGTTTGAGGTTTAAAGTTAAACAGTGTTCTATGAAAAAAAACTTCAATTAACATCATATCAATGCAGTCGTACACTTGTAGTTAATGACAGGAGTATGTGGTGGTTGTTGTTTGAGAAAAATCAGAAATTGAATTTTTTTGCTACTATATTATTTTCTCCAAAATAATTCTGTCCAATCCTTTTTTGGTACTATTTCAAATACAAAATCATTTGCTGGTTAAATGACAACTCGACATACATTCATACAAATTTTCAACAGCCTTTTTTTCCCTGAGATTTCATGTTAATGAACATCTAACAGACTAATTCAAAGGAACCTAAAAACTTTAAAATATCTTTATATTATCTCCAAACACACATTTTTAGCATTTCCCCTCCTCTGGTAGCTGTAAATATAAAATTACATAATTTTACATATATTTACATAATGTATTACATATATTTACATAATGTAAATATAAAATGTATTTTGATTTAGAGGGGTTATAGAAAAAAGTATTTAATGAGTGACAGGCTTAGATACCAAGTGGAGATACCTCTTTGTACTAAGCGGTTGGACTGAATTGGAGGGGTTGTGGCAATTATCCAGACATAATGGGGTGATCGTTCCTTTGCAGAGGCTGGTCCTAAACTCTGGAACACCATTCCACCTGAATTACGCAATATTACGGACCTCCCTCTGTTTAAAGCAAAACTAAAGACTCACTTATTTAGAATGGCTTTTAATATTTTATAATTTTATGTGTTTTTATAATTTTATCATTTTGTTTTATTTATTATTATTATTATTATTATTATTATCATTTTTATTATTATTATTAAATTTTTCATTTATTCATTTACAATTATTTGTGTTATTTTGTTTTTGTATTATTATTATAATTTCTTCAATTTTATGCCAATTTATTGTCATTTTTAGTACTGTGAAGCACTTCGGTTCAACTTAGGTTGCTGTAAGGTGCTATAGAAATAAATGTTGATTGATTGATTGATTGATTGATTGATTGGTAATAATAAAAAATCATCAGTTACTATTATACCATGATTATTCTTTGAAATCCCAATGAGATCAATATCCATCGCAGCATTACTAGTGATGAATGAAGGGGTTTTGATTAAGTTGACGTGATGTCCGACCATGAAAACTTGAACCTCTGGAGAAAAATAAATCATCAATGTTTCTCTATATTCAAGGATAAAATAGCTAAGAATTTTAAGTAAGAAGGAAAAGGGATGCATAAAGATATAACTATGAAAATACAGCATAATATATCATTTACTAGCAGATTCCATACCTAAAGTTTGGAGAGTGATGTTAATGGAATTGTAGGTGTGTCTTTTATTCACCAGTTTTGATGCCAGTCTCTCAGTGACATTCAGCAAAAGATTTCCATAAGTGTTCTGCTTAAATTGGGTCATAACAGCAGTTGTTAGATTCATTATTGTGGTCAAATATCTTTCCACCATCTAGCCAACAGACAAAGAAACTCTCATTAGTTTATGAAATGAAAATGCCACGCTGTCCACAAAACTATTCCATTCACAATCAGCAACTAACAGCACCAAACACTTCTCACCTCCCGCTCTAAGTCGTTAGCTATATTATACTGAGTTCGCTTCAGGAAGTCCATTACACATTGTCCTGTCAAATTAAGCTGTAAGAAAACAATAGTTATTGTCTATAGTTGATGTCTACTAGCACGTGAAACAAATTGAACCCAGAGGAAATCCACATAAACACTGGTAAAACATGGGAAACTCCACACTGTGTCAACAGCTTATGCATCATACATGTACAGTATAGAGGTATCCTACCCTGCATGGATCGGTCTGACTGATGAGAGCAAATGTAGTCAGGCGTTTACAAGAGCACTCACTAAACATAAGTTTGGTAGACTTGAGAAAACAGGTATTCCATTCATTTGTCTCCCAGTCCATACAGAAGAGAAAGGCCTCACTGTCTAATGGCTAGCCAGTTGAAGAAAAGGGAAAAATAAAACAAACTGATTTATATATTTTTTAAGCTTTTTAAACATTATTCATTTTCAGTAAAACATATGAAATTATTATTAAGTTTTTAAGGTAATAATAACTGTGATGTGTCTGAGGGTATAGGTGACTGGGGTAGATAGGTCAGTTTTGGTGGTTTTTGGAAGTGTTGCTGACACCACAGTGGACATCACAGTGATTTTATTTGCATTGGTCACTGAGCTGAAGAAACTGGGTTTCAGGACATCTGCCACATTGGTGTAGCTCATGAAGGCCATCGCAGATGTTCTTGAATCTATAACGTAAAGAGAAAATTTGTCATTGTGATCTTCATCTTGTTAGCACAGTACAAATAGGTAGCTAATGTACTATTTTGTTTGTCAGTGATTTTCTCTTCATACCCTTGTAGCTGTTTTTATTTCTAACAAGGGCCTTGCTCAGACCTTGAAGCAAGAACGGTTAATGACAACATAAGAGTTTACAGCAAAACAAGATGAAAGCCATTTTGGATTTTACTCATTTTGATAAGATTTTTATACATGGCTCTCTCAAGCAAAGTATTATAGCACCACAGATGTATATGCAGTCGGTTAATACCTGATCAAATCATACAAGGCACATCCCTGCACTATGATAAGGTACTGTCATCAAAAACTGATGTAGATCTAAAATTGCTAGATGAGGCTGGTGATGCTGTAGAGTAAAAGCAGGTTTGTCCATTTGATACAAAACTGTTTTAGGTGTAGTTGAACTGATTTATTTATTTATTTATTTATTTATTTATTTATTTTTTGCCATTTATGCTTTGTAACACCCTTGTGACTCAAATAAGCCATGCACCAAATAGTTTCTAACAGTTTGTAGTTTCTTGTTTCTTAAAAAAAATTAATAAATAAATAAAAATTCCTTCTACTGAAAACTGCCACAATGGAGATCTCATTTTGCAGTCAATGTATTTTTTTTTTTTTTTTGCTTGGCATGTGTGAGTGAAAAGTGATCTCTACCAGAAATGCAGTTTCAATGTCATCCTCAATAGGATGGTCAAACAGTAAAACACTGTTTCAATAAATATTTAAACAGCATCATGGCTTTCCTGTATTATTTCCTTTTCGTGTGTTCATTTATGTTTCCAAATTCCATTGATCACAGTTGTATTTTTGTATTCAGTTGCACCTACAAGTTAGATTAATCTGTTTATTGAAAGTCTGTGTCTCTTCTGTTCAGGTAGTTAACTGTTTTTAGTTAACTGGTGTGTTCACCTTCATCATTATACATCTACATCTGCAATTATGCTGTGTCTGTAACTCCCTAACATGACAAACAGATTTTAAATCAAGCAGTGAAGTACTACAAATATGCTCTGATAAAAACAATTAAATAAATAAATAAATAAATAAATAAATAAAAATAATAATAAAAAAACCTTGTTCCCAACCTTAGAACAGAAAAATACAGATATAGAGGGATAATTACAAACGTACCATTGTCCATCGTTGGAAGTGTAACTGGATTGATATTGACTGATACGTCCACCGATACAGTGTAGGGTGGCTGATTATAGTTCCGATTATAGTTCCGATCAGGGCCAAACACGAAAACCTTAACTTCTGGAAAGACATAAATCAATGTTAGCTGTGTTCCAGATCTAAACTGATAAAGCATTTTCACACACTCACACACACGCACACACACACGCACGCACGCACACACACCACAGATGTATTGTTATAAATTTTACATGCCTAAATTCTGCACAGAGACAGTAGTGGAGTTAAAGGAGTTTGTTTTATTTGCCAATGTGGACACCAGTATCTTATTTTTATCCAACACAGCTTTTCCAAAAGATGCTAGATTATTTTGGTCAGAAGCATGGTTCATCACACACGTCGTAAGATTCATTACTATCTTCAGCAAACTTTCCACAGTCTGACAAACAGCCACAATAATGGTTACATTGTTAAATTCAATTACATATTCATATCATCATACTTAGATGTTTTCCTTTAATATTAACAGTAAATAAATAATAATAGCAAACAGATATCACCTTCCAAGGTAAATCTATTGGTGTGCAGTATTCATCCATATAGTTTGTTACACACCCTGCAGTAAGATTAAACTAGGGGAAAAAACAAAAATATTTCTACTAAGGAAATTAATTGAGACAATTAGATTTTTACGTATGGTGCTTTAAACAATAAAAACTGCCACAAAGCAGCTTTACAGATAAATGTTATATTTATAATTTTTTTATGAGAATAATGAAATGTCCATACAGTCTGTACAGGATGTTTCTGTACAACCACTTCTCACCTCCGGCAAGTTTTGATCTGTCTTACACAGGGTTTGATTCTTCAGCTCAATTACACACTGTTCTGGCAGATTAAACTGTAGGGGAGAAAAATAAGCCAGCTACTAGCATGTCTTTTTGCATTAACAGTTTCTAACTGATTAGTTAATATTATGCATTTATTCATTATTATATCTGAATAAATTAGAAATAATAAACAAAGTTTAATTAAATTAGTAAATTAATGAATGTAAATAAAGCTATTCATATTAATATTACTGTTGATTTAACTAACCAAACTAACCACATTTATCTACATATAACATTTTAACCAAACTAACTACATTTAAGTTGATTACTGAGTTATTGCTCCACAGTATCAGCAGGACTCAAACTTACTGGACAAGTTTCAAGCCATCCCAAACTGTCATCTAAAATAAATAAATAAACAAACAAATAAATAAATAAACAAACAAATGTACATTCTTATAAATAAATAAATAAATAAATAAATATGCCCCATGTGAGGGACTTCAAAGGTGGGTGGACTGAAAACCCCAGTTTGATTGCACAGGAGATAGCCCCTTAAGGACTACACAAGATGCTGCAGCGCGTTCATTCTTGCCAAGAGTCAGCCTTCGCAATCCAGCCCCCGGAGAGGAAAAGGCCAGTGCTGTGGATGGTAAGACCCTTTCTTCAGCAGTATTGTGGTAATCGGAGGAGAGACAGCTGATGTTAGCTGTGATTGCATTAGACTCCATCTCCGGCCACACCCAAGAAGAGCTCGGCGACAGCAAGAGGAGCTGAATTAAGGAGCCTGCATAGCCACTGCCCACTCTGCCCCTCTGCCCAACTCCATCACTCGCCAACTGAGTGCCTGACATGAGGGCAGTGCCTCTGGACCCACACAAGCACAGCCTCACTTCTTTCCTCCCCTTCTTTCCTTCCACCCACCTTAAAACCATCTCCTTTCCCAATTTTCCTTTTTAAAAATACCCTTTTCCTTGAAAGCATCAAGAAAGCAGTAGTTCTGTTGGACAAAAATACCAAAATGTGTGATTTATGTACTATAAAATCATCCTATTGGGCTAAAAGTGACAGAACTGTCTCTAACTCTAACTGGATCAACAGTGCTGTGCAAAAGTCTTCTGTGACAAAACCCAGGAGCTTTATTTTTTTGTTGATTTTTGTCATTATTGTTTGGAGTAAATCAGAAATGCTATGATTATTTTTTTGGAATTATTTAATAATAATTATGTCATAAATAAATCATGGCATAATAATAATAATAATAATAAAACACAGGTTACCTTAAGATCACAGAATGGGCAAATATAACCAGACATAGTGAACACAGAAGATTCCAGCACACAGTTTATGAATCTAGTACAGAAATCAATCATGTGTCTCTTGTGTGTTGTAGCATTTTCTATCTGCCAAATTATTAGAACAGTACTGTGAATCAACATTGTAATGCTACAGCATAAAATAACATTCCATACAATTCTGTCCTTCCGGTTTTGTGGTTACAGTTTCAGGAAGAACCACATGTGCTGTTCAGTTGTCTAGATACTTTTGACCTCTTTAGAAAAAGTGTATAAGCTTTAGCTTGAAAGTTACTTACTGGAGGTTGCAGCGCAAGCTGTAAGAGTTGTTAGTAACAGACCAGTGACTTCTAGAGAAGAGACACATGAATGATGTGTTAATGATATCTCTTAAACCATTCACACTCATACCGTCCATGCTTTGAGTTTTAAGCATGTTAATAAGATATGAAACATATGGAATTATCAGACTGACTAAAAAAAATTATATATACATTATTATGCAAAAGTTTAGGCACCCCTTGATAACAGATTTTTAAATTGAAAAGATGTTAACACAGTCTCTCTTGGAAATTGAAAAAATGCACAATATTTTCAGCAAATATTGCATAGTTACTTCTTATGCCATAATCTGACCAAAAAAAATAAATAAAAACATTATCATGGCATTGTGCAAAAGTGCGCCCTACATAATCAGTACTTAGTAACACCTCCTCTGGTAGATATCACAGCTTGCAAACACTTTTTATAGCAGCTAAAAGTCTTTCAATTCTTGTACTTGGGATTTGCTCCCAGTCTTCCTTGGAAAAGGATTCTAGTTCTGTAATTTTGGCACCTAGATTCTTTTTACCAAGTTTCAGACCTTAATCAGCTCATTAGATCTGATGCATGGCAACAGCTGTCATTAGTAAATGCTAATTTCAAAGCTTTACAAATACTTTGACTCTTCAAAGATTGTGCACACACTTGTGGACACTGAATAACCATGGGTTATTAACCATAAGCGGCTGTGTAAGACTCTGAAAATGAAAGTTATTGATGCCCACAATGCAGGAGAAGGCTACAAGAAGATAGCAAAGTTTCCAGCTTGCAGTTTCCACAGTGAGAAATGTAATTAAGAGACGGCAGTTCAGGGGAACTGAATTTACAATTTTCAGGTCAAGATGAGATCTCAGAGACCAAGAAAACTCTCAGAGAGAGTTCCACTGTGCAGTGATGCTTGCACAGACAGGATCTACATGGAAGAGTCAGCAGAAGGAAACCTTACCTGCATCTCCATCATAAAATACAATGTCAGACGTCTGCAACAGAACATCTACAGAAGCCTGATGTGTTTTGGAAACAAGTGCTGTGGACTGATGAAGTTAAAATAGACTCTTTGGCCACAATCAGAGAAAACATGTTTGGAGAAAAAAAAAATATTTTCATGAAAAGAACACCCTGCCAGCTATTAAGCATGGGAGCGAATCTATCATGCTTTGGGATTGTGTTGCAGCCAGTGGCACAGGAAACATTGCACAGGTGAAGGGAAGAATGGATTCCACTAAATACCAGGAAATTCTGGAAGCAAACATCACACTATCTGTAAAAAAGCTGAAGCTGAAAAGAGGACGGCTTCTACAACAGATCCTAAACATACCTCGAAATCCACTATGGAATACCTCAAGAGAAGCAAGCTGAAGGTTTTGGAATGATCATTACAGTCCCCTGATTGTGGGTAGATTTTAAAAGAGCTGTGCAGTTAAGACTACCAAAGAATATTACAGAACTAGAAGCCTTTTGCAACAAAGAATGAAAGAAAATCCCAAGTTCAAGAACTGAAAGACTTTTAGCGGCTATAAAAAGCGTTTGCAAGCTGTGATATCTGCCAGGGGAGGTGTTACTAAGTAGTGATTATGTAGGGTGCCCAACCTTTTGCACAGTGCCACAATAATGCTTTATTTTTATCTTTGCTCAATTCATGACATAAAAAGTAACTATGAACCAATGTTTGCTGAAAATTTCCAAGAGACACTGTGTTAACATTCAATAACAAAATCTCTTATTTATTTAGGGGTGCCTAAACTTTTGCATGCATACAGTATATACAGTAGGTCAATAAGTATTTGATCACCCTGTGATTTTGCAAGTTCTCTTACTTAGAAATCATGGAGGGGTCTACAATTTTCAGCATAGGTGCATTTCAACTATGAGAGACAGAATCTAAAAAGAGAAATCCGGAAATCACATTGTATGATTTTTTAACAATTTATTTGCGAATTACTGTGCCAAATAAGTATTTGATCACTTGAGTCAAAAACAAATTATATTTGGTACAGAAGCCTTTGTTAACAATTAAAGAGGTCAAACAGTTCCTGTAGTTCTTCACCAGGTTTGCACACACTGCAGGAGGGATTTTGGCCCACTCCTCCATACAGATCTTCTCTAGATCGGTCAGGTTTCGGGGCTGTCGCTGAGCAACACGGAGTTTCAGCTCCCTCCAAAGATTTTTAGGTCTGGGGACTTGCTAGGCCACTCCAGAACCTTGATATGCTTCTTACGGAGCCACTCCTTGGTTTTCCTGGCTGTGTGCTTTGGGTCATTGTCATATTGGAAGACCCAGCCACGACCCATCTTTAATGCTCTGACTGAGGGAAGGAGGTTTTTGCCCAATATGTCACAATACATGGCCCCGTTCATCCTCTCCTTAATACAGTGCAGTCGTCCTGTCCCCTGTGCAGAAAAACACCTCCAGAGCATGATGCTTCCAGCCCCATACTTCACTGTAGGTATGGTATTATTGGGATGATACTCATCATTCTTCTTCCTCCAAACACGGCGAATGGAGTTAAGACCAAAAACTTCTACTTTTGTCTCATCTGACCACAGGACTTTCTCCCATGACTCCTCTGGATCATCCAGATGGTCCCTGGAAAACTTCAGATGGGCCTTGACATGGGCTGAGTTAAGCAAGGGAACCTTCTGTGCGATGCAAGATTTTAAACCATGACATCTTAGTGTATTACTGATAGTAGCCTTGGAAACGATAGTCCCAGATCTCTTCACGGCATTGACCAGCTCCTCCTGTGTAATTCTGGGCTGATTCTTCAACATTCTTAGCATCATTGATACCCCATGAGGAGAGAACTTCCGTGGGGCCCCAGTGCGAGGGACACTGACAGTCATCATTAGCCTCTTCCATTTTCTGACAATTGCTCCAACAGATGTTCTTTTTCACCAAGCTACTTGGCAATATTCTAGCATGAAGGCCTGATTCACACAGTCTCCTCTTAACAGTTGTTCTAGAGATGTGTCTGCTGCTAGAACTCTGTGTGGCATTGACCTGCTCTCTGATCTGAGCTGCTGTTAACCTGCGATTTCTGAGGCTGGTGACTCGGATGAACTTATCCTCCGCAGCAGAGGCGACTCTCGGTCTTCCTTTCCTGGGGCGGTCCGCATGTCAGCCGGTTTCTTTGTAGCGCTTGATGGTTTTTGTGACTGCACTTGGGGACACTTTCAAAGTTTTCCCCATTTTTCGGACTGACTGACCTTCATTTCTTAAAGTAATGATGGCCGCTCATTTTGCTTTACTTAGCTGCTTTTTTCTTGCCATAATACAAATTCAAACTCTTTGAATGAGAAGGTGTGTCCAAACTTTTGGTCTGTACTTTATATATACACACACACACACACACACACACACTACTGCAAATAATAATAATAATAATAATAATAATAATAATAATAATCAATTTAGCAAAGACAATAACAACAATATGTAAAATGAATGGGGTAGGCGCAACAGATTTTTTAAAACTTTACTTAAAATTTACTAAAAAATATTTAGTAAAAGTTGAACTATACACAGTACATACTAAACATAGACCTAAGATTCAAAATTCGTAATGTGTATATATTGCCAAAAGTATTTGCTTGCCTGAGTTTACATGGACATGAACTTGCGTAACATCCATTTCTTAATCCATAGGGTTTAATATGATGTTGGCCGCATCCCCTTTGCAGCTATTATGGCTTCAACTCTCTGGGGAAGTTTAGGAATGTGTTTATATGAATTTTTGACCATTCTTCCAGAAGCTCATTTGTGAGGTCAGACAATGGCTCAAACTGGCTAACAGTCTCCGCTCTAATTCATCCTGAAGGTGGTCTATCGGTTAAGGTTAGCTTACCAAACTTGCTCATTGACCAGGCTTTGTGCACTGGTGCTCAGTCATGTTGGTGGATTTTCAGGACTTAGGCTTGGACTCTTACTCTTACTAACAGTAAAAGGAACATACAGTATAAGGCTTCAGCATACCAAGGCATTTTGGACAATTTCATGCTCCCAACTCTGTGGGATGCCGCTTCCTGTTCCAACATGATTGCTCACCAGTGCTCAAAGCAAGTCTTGTGGAAACCTATGCACAATGCTCCTAAACCTTGTGGAAAGCCTATATAACACCAAACACAAAGCTAAATGAGGCAAATATTTAAATTTAAAACTGTGTGAAAATACAAAAAACACCCTTCTTTTCTATTCCTGATCGCTTGTAAGTTGCCAATCATGGTTCTTTACATTGTTTATGAATATTCTCAATTGTACATTCTCAATAAAATTCCCATTTTATTTCAAATTTCCATTCCCCCCTGCCACTATTATGTAACATGTAAAATACTCACTTTTTATTAGCAGAATCATGATTTTAGGTAAAGTCTCCTTAGTAGTCCATGAAAATATTCCTGTTGAAAGAGAGAGTAAAAATAAGTGTGATCATACAACTGCAACTGGAAGTCTTTTATTGTATGAACCATGATCATTTGCATGTGG
Organism: Clarias fuscus; assembly: GCA_030347435.1. Lineage (NCBI taxonomy): Eukaryota > Metazoa > Chordata > Actinopteri > Siluriformes > Clariidae > Clarias > Clarias fuscus. The sequence continues at coordinate 23,008,137 of CM059227.1, forward strand.
CACGTAAATGTGTGTGCATCATTGTAAGCAATGTACTAACATAGTTAACACATTTGCCTACAGTATGTAGTTACATTAGGAGCTGCACAAGCAGGAAAAAAATGAGAAACTTGAAGAAAACACAGTAGTGAGATATGCTGTGAAAATCAGAGATAAAACTTTGGAATATGAATTCATACAATTTATTTAGCAAAAAATGTGTTTCATCTTATGTCTCTATTTACTCAGGTTAATGTTCACCTTAAAATAATGTATCTCCAATTATATTTCCTTTGTGTCCACGGTGCTGGATTTAGTGTGCACTGACAAAAACTTTTTTGTTTAATCTCTGCAGAATAAACAAATGATAAACAAAAAAACAAGCTGTAATGTACCTCATGAGTCATGCGTTTTATTATTAAGCCCTTACTGTACTGTTGACAATGGAAACGCTTAGGTTGGTTTCATTCGGGTTTGAACTGAAAATCTTACCAGTTCCAGTTGTTGATATTGCTTGGAGCAGTTGAATAATAGTTGTTTGCCTTTTTTGAGAGAACACTCTATGAACCAGACAGAGAAAAAGGGAGAGGGGCAAACCAGACATACCCACATGTAAACAAGCTTGGAAATTGTTATTAAACTCAAAGGATGTAAGAGCAACACATATTATTCGAGTATCAAGACTGTTTTATATTAATTTGAAATTAAACGCTGAAAAGTGCTGCTAAAAGGGTAAAAAGTAAATACATAGTGTTGCGAGGGACACGCTAGATGATTGCCCAGCAAGATGTTGTGATATGTGTAAGAGCCTCGATGTGAGAGCTCATAATCTTAGTTGTGTGTGTTGGACTGCAGGCGTAATTGTGCACATGTTCGGGGACAGTTATTAACATCAACACAGCAACGGAGCTATGATAAGTAGTTAATTATTGCTTCACCTTGATGAGACAGGTGCCACTTTTCATTTCAAACTTAACTTAAATCTTCTAAGTAAGCCTGATTTTTTATCTTTAAAAAGATATATTTTTTAAACACAAAAGTAAAATTTCCTTTCCTTTCTTCATGAAAACTAATTTTCCCCCACTTTTTTCAAAACATCTCTTTTTCTTTAGAAGAATCTGGGCACACTTTATCTTTAGTGTGCCTCATTCATCTTTTCTTTTTAATACTCTTTGTCTTTGTGCCCTATTGCCGGAGAATATTTGTCTCATACCAGGTGCTAGCTAATGTTTGCACATTGTGTGCCTGTTTCTGGGAGCTTAGATAAGCCAGGTACTGTGCGTTAACCTAATTGTTGTCATAGTGGGGTAGCCTAGCAACAACACTTGGCTGCTGATCTTCCTGTCTTAAAATCCGGGAAGAGTTGTCCTCAAGTTTGCCTGCAAAGCAGGCCGCCTTGTTACACATAGCTAACAACAACAACAAAAGCAAAACTGTGATGTATCCATTCTGTCCCACTGTTTCACTAATCTGAATGTGCTATTTCATGCTGCTTTGACACTAGGCATAATTGCTTCACACAGTAGTTTGCCCGAGTATGATAGTAATTGAGACATCCTGCCTTTTCCCTACTGATACACCAGTATGCTTCTTCCTGCAGTCCAAAGACCTGCTGATTAGGCTAACTGGTGTTTCCAATTTCATAATGCATTATGCATACAGTGCCTTGCAAAAGTATTCATAGCGCTTGAACGTTTCCACATTTCATCACATAACAACCACAAACAAAAATTAATTTTATTGGGATTTTATGTGATAGACCAACACAAAGAGGCACATAATTGTGAAGTGAAAAGAAAATCTTAAATTATTCTCATTTATATTCGCATGCATTTATATTCAGCCTCTCTGAGACAATACTTTGTAGAAGTACTTTCGCTGCAATTACAGGTATAAGTCTTTTGAGGTATGTTTTTACAAACTTTGCACATATAGAGAGTTAAATTTTTGCAAACTAGCTCAAGCTCAGTCAGATTGGATAGAGAGCATCTGTCAACAGTCTGGTCATGGATTCTCAACTGGATTTAGGTCTAGACAATCCAAATCAATTAACTTTTATTTATATAGCACATTAAACAATGGCCTAAAAACTATCATGAAGCAGAATCTTCTGCTGCCTAAGGATAAGTGGAAAAAAGAACAGGTGGAAAATAATTAGCGTAGCTGCCGTTCATGATATTAGCAGCACTAAATGATAGTGTGCATTTAGATTTACTGGAGTATGAGGTTATGGGATGAATTATTTGTATGCCAGGTTAAAGAGATATGTCTTAAGTCTTTTACACTAGGAGACTGTGTCTGAGCCCCGAACACTGTTCGGAAGACTATTTGAAAGTGTAGGAGCTAAATATGGGTTTTGTGATCTTAAGGACCATGGTGGATTGTAACATGTCAGAGACTGGCTAGATACATGGGAGATAAACCATTTAGAGCCTTGAACATAAGTGGTGCTAGTTTGTAAACAATTCCCAGTCTAAGAGGAAGCCAGTGCAGGGATGATAGTATTGGGTGTATATTATTATGTTTTCTTGATCTGGTAAGAACTCTGCCAGCTGCATTTTAGACTAACTGTAACTTATTTATTTAGGGTGCAGGGCAACCACCTAGTAATGCATTATAATAGTCCAGTCTGGAGGTCATGGATGCATGAACTAGGTTTTCTGCATTAGATACAGTTTAAATGTTCCCATGCTTGGTAATATTTATGAGGTGGAAGAAGGCTGTTTTTGTAATATTGCAAATATGATTTTCAATGTACAAGTCACTGTCTATCATGCCCTGGTCTTTTGCTGTCGAGCTGGTAGTAATATAGTAGATCCTTCTAAAGCTGAAGAGCTTTTCTGTACTAGTTTTTGGACCAATAAGTAATATCTCTGTCTTATCTGAATTTAGTAATAGAAAATTATTGGTCATTGGTCTTTTATACATTTGACACATTTAGTTAATCTTAACTTAACTTATATTTTATCTGGTTTTGATGAGATGTATAACTGAGTATCATCAGCATAGCAATGGAAACTAATCCTATGTCTTCTAATGATGTGACCCAAGGGAAGCTTGTATATTGAGAATAAGGGTCCTAAAACTGACCCTTGTGGACCCCATATTTCACTACCATTACACCGGACAGTTCTCTATTTAGATCTACAAAATGGTATAGATCAGACAGGTAGGATCTAATCCATTTTAATGCCCATCCCTGAATACCTACAGTATGTGATTTTGTAAGCGATATATGAGAATATAATAATCTATATAGTCTATTGCAGCACTAAGATGAAATAAGAGTAAGAATGCATAATGGCACCCCTGACAGCCTCGGCACAACACGCTCTAGTACTTTCTTTGTTTTTGTTTATTGTCTGTGTTTTTGGATTCCCTAACCCAACTATATACACTGAACAAGAACTGCTTAACAACCAGCAATTTATTCCAGACAACTTTTCTACAGTTTTTACCAACCTGGAAGGTTTTTTGACATTTTAGTTGGAGGGACAGCTGTGCTCTATGGGACATGGAGGAGACACATACAGGGGAAGCACGATGAGCTGGTGAAGCTACGCCAGGCAGGATTTAGAAGTCCCACACTGTAAACCCTAATGCTCAAAGTAATTAAAGATAGTGAGTACTGTTAACTTAAATAATTACAACTAGTTCAAATTAATAGAACTTGATGGGTATTTAGAACCTTTTGGTATTAATCAGTTTGTAGAAATTACACTGTTCAATTTAGCTGAACAAATGAAAAGACCAACAAGAATTTATTTGATTTGCAACAACTAAAAAAATATTTTACGCTTTTTTGAGTTTGAGTTCAAAAAAGTAAAGTAAAGAACGATTAATATGGATAAGTAAAACAAACTCAGAAACTGATAGTTCTGTTTACTTAAGATTGGAAACATCTTTACTTTACTAAAAAAAAAAAAATATGTAACTGATTACCCCCAATTTTTAGAGTTTTGCCAACTTATTCGGGTCCATCAATTCACCTAGAGAATCTCCACTCCCTGCCAAATAAAATGGATTAGCTGTTTCAGACAAACAAAGATTTTACAAGCATTGCTGCTCTCTGCTTCACTGAAACCTGGCTCAGTGACTCGCTAGTTTCTTCATCTAAGAACAACAAGCGGAATCCATCTCTAAACAACAGAACTACTTTACCATGGCTAATATTCAGCTTGTTCAGTGTGTGGGGTGCAGGATGTTTAGAAATTCTTCGTCCATTGTTAGTGATAACTTTATTTGTGATAGGTATGTCAGCTCTGTCACAGAATATATTAGCATTAGAGAAGCGCATTTAGACTTTAGAGAGGTTTGGAGAGTGCAAGAATAGTGTTATTCCAGTAGTGGAAAGTCTAGATGCCTCAGGCGAAGTTAGCCAGCCCTCGACTCCGGCAGCAGGGCAAGTGGGTAACGACTCGGTGGCATACTCATTCAGCCAAAGATAGGGGAGGTCATCTCCTTTGCGCTTCACATGTCCAACAGGTTTGGTCACCACAGTGATGCACCCTCTGAGAAACCTGAAAGAGCTCTGGTTATAGGACTCCATACCGAGGAATGTGAAATTAGCTAGGCCTTTAGGGGTGCCAATGGCAGTGGATAGGTGTATCCTGGTAGCCAGGGCACAGCGGGTAATCTCAAGGCTTTAGGACAGCATAGGCTCTCCAAGGTAGTGATACATCCTTGAGCTAACAATATACTCCTTCATCAGTCAGAGGTTAGCAAAAGTAACTTTACAGAGGTGTGCTTCCAATGAAGTAATATGCTCTCGCCTCATCCCAAAGTGATGTGGTAACATAGCTTACAGCAGGTTATGGTTGCTGAACCGCTGGATATCCAGGTGGTGCTTAAAAATAATGTGGGCAATTGGAGTACCTCTGAGGGCAAAGCTGGCCAGTTAAGGCGTGACAGTGTCCGTCCCACTCGGGAAGGTGCTGCTCTTATTTTTTGTAGTATAGCTCATAGTCTCAGAAGAGGCCTAGTTAATTGGTGAATTCCCAGAGCCCAGGCCAGGGAGCGGGCTAAACCAACTATCTGCTAGCTGCACAGGGTCATCACTCAGGGTTCACCAGATTGAGATAGTGTCTGTTTCCTGAGCTAAACAAAAATTTAGAAATAAACACCAAGTGTTATAGTAATTTCATTAAAATAAAGACCAAAATTTTATAGCACACTGAATACACAGCCAGCACCTCTTATCTGAAGCTAGGACAGTTGAATATTAGATCTCTTACATCTGAAGCAGTTACTGTAAATTAAACTATGACAGATCAGGAGTTTGTCAGTAACATCAATTAAACAGAATGAGTATGTAGCTTTAAATGAAGTTAGTCATCCTGGATATAGCTACATACATCAGCTAACAGGTAGAGGAGAAGGGTTTTTTTACAATGATAATCTGACTATCGTACAAATAAAAGGCACACATTTAATGCAATTGAAGTTCTCTATAGTAACATAACATGTGTAGCTACAAATATTAAGTCTGCTCAGTCGATTCCGCTAATCATCATTTAGAGACCCGCAGGGTCGTTTCTCTGTGACTTAAATTACATAATATCCTTCAGATTAAGTAGAAGAAATATAATCACAATTCCACAGTCTGAAATTATCTCAGATCACTATCTTGTCTCAATAAAAGTGTGTCATAATAATATAGTACGCACAGCGGTGCGCTACCTCATTAAACGTACATTCACATAAATTACCACACAGAGCTTTATCAGTAATCTCCCAGAGTTATCAACTTTGATTGGATCGCCATCTGACTCCATTGAACTTGCTCAGGCAACTGAATATTTAGAGTGAATATTCCATTATACCTTAGATAAAGGAGCTCCAGTTAAAATGATTAGAGCTAAGAAACTCACTCTCTGGTATAATGAGCACAGTCACACTTTAAAATAGACCGCTTGAAAATTAGACTGTAAATGGTGTCAAACTAAATTGTTAGTATTTTAAATGCCATGAAAGGAGAGCGTCCTGAACAATGAAAAAACTCTTAGTGCTGCTAGATCGATGTATCTCTCCACCCTTAGAAAGTAACAAAAATAATCCTAGATTTTTATTTAATACAATAGCAGAATTAACTAGAAATAAGACCACTAACGAAATCTCCACAACAACATACAGCAATGAGGACTTTATGAACTTTTACATTAACTATACTTCTGTTACTGGACCTCAGTGCAGCTTTTGACACCATTGATCATAATATTCTCCTTCACAGATTGGAAAATGTAGTAGGAATTTAGTGAACAGACCTCCCCTGGCTCAGATCGTATTTGACTAATCGTTATCAGTTTGTAGATTTAAAAGGTGATCATTCTACATGTTCTCAAGTGGAGTTTGGTGTTCCACAGGGTTTAGTTTTAGGCCACACTGTAATCAAGGAAAAACCCTTGGCTTGCTCATCAGGGACAATCTTATCATTTTGGTTCATACACATTCACATTTCATACAAACTTCCATAATTTCTTTTGATATGTGTAAAGCTGCTTTGCGACAATGACATTTATTAAAAGTGCTATACAAATAAAATTGAATTGAATTGAATAGATATTGGGGTAAAGAAAGGGGGCGGAATTTGCATCTACATAAACGCAGGTACTAAATCATGCGGTCCAAATCTGGAATCATTGTTCATAAACTGTAAACCCTTTTATTCACCGCGAGAATTTATATTGTTTACATTCCACCCCAGGCGAATTTGAGTGAGGCAACGCATAACATGGGAAATAAAATATCTGGCCTGGAACAAGAAAATATCCAGATTCACTTTTTACCAACAGAGCAAATCTATATGGAATGATATCCCGGACATTTTTCAAAAGGAATTGCAAATTACATTTGCAATTGCGTTTTCTATATGTGGACGCATAAAGTGTGACATAATTCAAATGCAAGTGCAAACTTTGCATTACCATTTGCTTTTTCGCCTTCGTGAGCGCACACTGACTGCCAAATTTCAAATGAAAATGCAAAGTCCATTTCCCATTGCATTTCCCATGTCTTACAGGTCATGATCCTGTCATATTTAAATAGCTAAATCAATTAGCACCTCTGCTTTTTCACTTTCTCTGCATCGCGCATGTAGCCTGCCAAAACTCAAACGCATTCGCTAATCCATTTGCAATTGCATTCCCAACACGTTACACGGAAACCTGTCAATCAGCGTCAGGGGCGGGTCTACACTGGGGGGCGTGATTGTATGGGGAGTGATGTCACTTGCAGTCGCCGACCAGGAGGGGGAAATTTGAGCAATGGAGGTCCTCCAGAGATACCATGGACTTCTTGGCTGCTTCTCTTATTAATGCTCTCCTACCACAGCCATGCCTTGGTAGGTTTGATGTCGTGCCATACTCTTTCCATTTATGACCCAAACCTGCTTGAAAATTCTCCACACATCTGACCTGTCTGGTGTGTTCCTTGGGTTTCATGATTCTGTATATTTGCTAATGTTCTCTAACACACCCCTGAGGGCTGCACAAAACAGCTTTATTTATACTAAGATGAAATTACACTCAGGTGGACTCTATCTACTAATTAGGTGACTTCTGAAGGCAGTTTGTTAAACTTGCTTAAATTGTTAAATTTTAGTTAGGGCTATAGGAATAAAGGGACTACAAATGAATGCTTCACTTTTTTAATTGATTGTTTCTTTTAAAGAAAATTGTAAACCGGGTGGGATGATTGCTTAGTGCATCAAAGTCTCATTTCACCTTAAATTTCTGGGTTCACTTCCTCAAGTCTGTGTGCATATAGTTCTCCAAGTGCTTGGTACGCTTTCTGCTCGTGTTCTGGTTTTCTCCCACTATCCAAAGACATGCAGATCAGGCTAATTGCCATTTCCTAATTGCCCATGTGTAAATGAGTGTGTGCGTGTGTGTATGGATTGCCCTGCGATAGATTGTACACCCACTGTATACCCTGCCTTGTGCCCTAAGTCTCCTGGAATAGGCTCCAGAAAAAAACTCATGACCCTGTATACAGGATAATGCAGTACAGACAAAGAGTGAGTAAAAAACTTTGAAAAGCATTTATGATTTTCCTTACACGTCACTGTGCAGGTCTATCATAAAATCCCCCCAAAATAATATTATGTTGGGGATGATAACATGCCAAAATGTGTAAAAGTTCAAGTGGTATGTATACGAATAAAGGCACTGTAAAGATATTAAAAAGTAATTATTTAAAGCTTTCACAAAACTGTGAAAGTTTTAAATCTTTAAGAGAAAATGCTCGTTAGTATTGTAATGGTCAGACTAAATTGAATAAGCTGAGTTACACTATAAGGGCTCTTTTATCCATGTTCGGGTGTAGAATAAAACTCAAAGAACAAGAATGACACAAACACAAACAGTTAATGAAATGGATGGTGTGAATGTCTGATGCCCAGATTATTGCAAAGAGCATGTGTGTGTGTGTGTGTGTGTGTGTGTGTGTGTGTGTGTGTGTGTGTGTGTGTGTGTGTGTGTGTGTGTTGGGAGAGATGTATCAGTCTCACCGGCAATAATGAAAACAGTCTGGAAGCACAATGTCGGAGTGAGAGCAATATTGAGAAGCAGTCCGGTAGGTGAATATCCAGTAACAGGGATAATAACAACAAAATAGCTTTGTACACAGCGCTGAGCCACCATATTCTCACCTCCTCTCGCTTCTTCCCTGGGTGCTCTTTGAAGGCAGACCAGGTGACCTCATGCATCAATAAGACAATTTAAAAGCATGTTGCAAAGCAATACAACAGTGAATGAAAAATTTTAAAAGTGCATAAATAGAAAGCATAAAATAGAAGAACTGCTGCTAAAATTAGATAATTCTGGTCTTCACCATAGTGTAAGACACCTGCAGCTGACCCAGTTCCTGTCTAAAATGATGGTGGACCACTATACCTTATTAAAGTTTGCATTTGTCAAAGCATGATATAAATCAAGAACCAGAATGATGCTTTTTCTATTAAATTACAAGGACAAAAAATCCAGGTGAATTCTGCCAAACATGAGTGATGACATTGACAGACAGAGTATTGACCAAACACTGAATGAATAATGGATATTGTCCTAAAGTACTAAGTTGTTATGTCTAAGTCACCCCTAGGACGCAGTATAATTCACAAATTTGTAAAACAGCTTATAAAAATTGATTCTTCTTTGTTTTGATTACTTAGAAGTTGCTGATAGACTGACACAATCTTTCACAACCTAAGGAATTTGTTATCTGATAAAAAGGGGCTGACATTCATAAGAAACACTTTTATTTAATTGTATAAAATTGTATCATGTTTTTCTCTTACAAATTTTGTCAGATCATGACTATTTTTAATTACAACATCATAAGATCTTAAAGCTTCTCAGTTATTTTATATGTGTGATGTTTGTGCATAATTTGCAAGCAAATTTGTTGACCAAGTCACCAATAAAGAAATGAGGTAACTTTGCAGCAGCAGTCTGGAATTTTCTATTTAAATTTAGCATATCTTGTTCCGAAGAACACTCTTAACTGTGCTCTTTTGCTTTATTCAGACATATTCACACATTATTAGAAAACACTAATGAAAATATAAACGTAAATAATTCTTTGTAAACTAGCCACCTAACAACACAGTTTAACAAACATAAGTGTTACACTTCCCTATTTTATTACAGACATAATATTGTACTCATGAATAGACATTGCAGCATATCTTTTTGTGGTCACTTTACAGTATTATGAATGAGCTGTGGTTTATTTGCTAGTACTTTGTAATGCTTACAAACTTGATTTTACAATAAATGTAAAGCACCTTTTTATTTTACAGCAAAAAAAAAAAAAAAAAAAAAAAAACATTATTTATCATCATGATTGTGAATTCAGTGTTGTGTCTCCTGAGTCTCCCTGAATTCTGACGCGGTGCCAGGGCTTTGAAAGTGGCACATCTCACCCAGAAACTTCCTGTACTGCTGCCTGACCTGTAAGAGAAAAAGAAAAATACTGTAATTCAAGTAGGTGATGCAGTTCAAACATCATTAAATGAGAGTTTGAGGTCTGACCTCTTGGTTGAGGAGACAGTGGACGATAAAGATGAAAGTGCCCTGCTGAGAGTTCAGGAAGAGGAAGATGTTATACAAAACCTCATTTTCACTGGGAATGAAGGGGAATATCCAGTAGCAACCGAGGATGATAAACTGGGCCAGGCTTTTAAACATCACACGCATTACGACTGTAGGGTTATTTGTGTTACTCCTCTGCAGGTTCTCATTTCTCAGACGTTTCATTGTGATCATCATCATAATGATGATGATGATGTAAAGGAGCATATTTGACTGCACATAACAACAAAAAGAAATCTGATCAATTAAAAAGTTCCATCAAATCCTCCTTAGTGGCCATAAAAAAAAGTTTATTTATTTATTTATTTCAACTAGTTTAAAGAGGTTTTTGCAATTAATGTGATTAGTTACCTATATTTTACAGTTCATATTCTACAAATACATCTATAGACTTACTGTGACAATAAAAAGTATAGGAATGTTAAAGTTCTTGTCTATCCTATCAGTGTTCCAGCATCTGAAGAACAAAAGAGGTCACATATAGTCACATTAATTTTTCATTCATTAAAATGAAAAATATAAAACTAAACCTCCCTCACACTTACTCTTCATTAACAGGATTAAGTGGTTGAACTACAGCACACACAATAACCACTACTGCAGGAATGATGTATCCAATCATATTAAACCATTTCCATCTAAGCCCATGTTGTAGGTTCGATCTGACCTGTGATAAATTTTTCACGAGCAGGAAAAGCAGCACAGTCTCGATGAACATCCACACAAATGTAGAGATAAAGAAGAACCACCTGACCCCCATCATAACTGCACAGGCTTCCTGAAAAGATGCAATGAAACATTCAGAAAATAAGAAAGCATCGATTTTGCTGAAGGTGTACGCAGGTGGTAACAGCACTCACCGGGGGTTGGAGATGCAGCTGGAAAAGATTTTTGAGCAGGTCAAGGAGGTGAAAGAGAAGGAGGTTTAAACATAGGTTTATCAGAGCTGTGTTGTTGTTATTTGTCATCTGACAGCAAAAAGCAAATGTCAGCAGACACAAGGATAGGAAGACAACTCCAAAACCCCGTGCAATGGACAAGTTCAAGACTGAATCACAGTGCAGGGACACCGTGACTCCAAATAGTGTCTAAAACAAACAAATAAAAACAGGGAGAATTGGTCAGACATGCTGTATGCAGGACTGGTGTTTTTAAGTTATGTATTTAGATTAAGCCATATGAGTAATAATTAATTCATTCATTGTCAATTTGTTCACTTTAAATGCAACAAATAATTCATAGATATATGGAATGCCCCAGACAAAAATGTTCAATCCACCAGGGACCCATTTTGCAACCCACAGCACCCAAAGAATTCACTGTCAACATTTGGGTGCAAGACTCATTTGAGTCATTTTCCAAGGAATCAGAGCTGCCCTGGTGGCACCAGGTGACCTAAACAATACTGGGCATAACATTTTCCAGATTGAGATCTGGGGAATTTGGAGGCCCGATCAACAGCTTATAACTCTTTGCCTGCTGTACCACATACATGGCAGGCTGTGGTACACTGAGTGTTCTGGTGCTTTTCTATCACAACCAGTATTGTTTTTTTTAGCGAATTGGCTGCATTGGTTTTTCTGTGAGATTGGACCAGGCCTTGGGTCTCCACAGGCATAAGTGAGCCCTGTGTGCTCAAGGTCCTGTATTATTCACTTCACCTCACATTGATCATAATAATAATCAAAAACAAATCAAACAAATTATATAAATAGCTACATACCCATTAGTTGTAGTCTTCATTAGCTGATTTTATAATTAGTTAGAATATTTTACCTAATTTCTGAACCTGATGTTAATTTACTGATGACCTAGCCTGACGTTTTCACCAACAAAACAGAAACATAGATCCTGATCTCTTACCATACATGGATCAACCTCTATGATGAGAGCAAACACTGAAAGGTGATCACAGGAGCACATAGTGTGGGTGGTATTAAGTGGTATAGCAGTACAGCCAATTTCAATCCAGTCATTTTCAAACAAGTAAACACAGGAGAGTTTACCATCAGCATTTAACTCCTAACCAATAGAGAAGATATTGTTACTGAAAATGATTTTAAAACTAACTTAATTTAAAAATATAAATCCAAAGCTACATAGGAAGTTTGCAGTAGAAGAAAAGGAATAATCATGACTGCTTACTCTGTGTTTAAAAGTGATGTTGACTGGTTGGGTGAACCAAATGTTGGGGGTTTTAGGAAGTGTTGCTGACACCACAGTGGATATTATGGTTTTCTTTGTGTCACTAGGATTGAGGATGCCTGCCAGGTTAGCGTAGTTCATGAAGGCCACAGCAGCTGATCCTGAAGTAACAATAAAGTTGAAAGACTGCAGATTTAGGCTACGATGATAAGAACATGTTGCTGTAGATGAATGAAGAATATACGTCAGGGAACATTTGAAGCATGCTTGAACCAATACAGTCAGGGCTTATACAATGGTCCTTCTGCATTAAGTGTTTCCTATGAATTCTCTGTGTAAAACCTTTACAACTGATTAGAAGCCATGTCTATCCATGAACAAATTACATGAAAACTATATATTTTTAGTTAAAACATATATATTTTTTTCAAAATGATAATTATTTTCCTACTTTTAGGAAAAAAAATCTGGCATCCACTGTATAAACTGTATAAGTACATGTTTAAATGTTTAAAAATGAAAAATCAATTGAAAAGCCATTTACCTTGAAGAAATGAGATGGGTGTGAGTATAGGGGTGTAATCAGGCTGCAAAGACTATGTTCACATTACCAGCCCAAAATCTGCTTTTGTACCATAATGCATGGATTAGATTTTTGCGGTTGTCTGAACTCATAGATCAGGGTCCATATTCACCAAGTTTCTCAGAGTAGGAAAAATCGCTCCTAAGTGGCCAAAAGTGCCAATTTGTGTCCTACTTTTAGGAACAAGATAAATTTGGGATAAATTTATATAGGAAATCACTTTTATTTCCACCAAACTTTGGAGAGCTCCGGATGTGTGTAACTGGATAGGAATAATGAGGAATGGCATTCTGACAGAGCAGAGGAGAGACATTTTGGTAACATTGACACAGAGTTCATAAAATATATATTTGGAGAAAAAAGAATACATTTTAGGCGGCACGGTGGTGTAGTAGTTAGTACTGTCGCCTTGCACCGCCAAGGTCCGGGTTCGATTCCCGTCTCTGTGTGCATGGAGTTTACATGTTCTCCCCGTGCTTGGTGGGTTTCCTCCGGGTTCTCCGGTTTCCTCCCACATTCCAAAGACATGTAGGTTAGGCTAATTGGCATTCCCAAATTGCCCGTAGTGTGTGAATGAGTGAGTGTATGTGTGTGTGTATGTGTGCCCTGCGATGGATTGGCACCCTGTCCAGGGTGTACCCTGCCATGTGCCCCAAATCTCCTGGGATAGGCTCCAGGCCCCCATGACCCTGAATACAGGATTAAGCGGTATAGATGATGAGTGAGTGAGTAAGAATACATTTTGTAACAGATCAAATAGGGCATGCAACTGGTCCATTAATTAACATTTTATATGCTGTTTCTACAGGTGACCATTAAATTGGCTGGGAATTGAACCCAGGCATTTCGCATGGTAGACAAGAAACCTACCACTGAGCCATCATTAAAAAAAAAGAAACTGCACACTTTCCTAGGAACAGTTCTACTCCTTGCTGAAAGTAAGAAAAGAAAGCTTCATGATTATAGGTCCTATCCTAAGATTTCTAGGAGTGATTCTTAGATACTTAGTTAATTCAAGCCCTGATGTCTGTGATGAGGTCTGCCCTACACATGGAGACATGGGGCAAAATTTGAAACCGCTCTGGCCAGTCGCCTCACACAAGATTTGACATGGTCTCTCAAAACCTTCCAGGTAGTGAAAATAGGTTAGTACAGGTTGCTCTTGCTGAGGAAATTCAGGAAGGCCTGCTTAGCACCACCACTTTTTACACCTACTGAGCAGTAATATTTAGATATTTAGGTACAGTAATCCAATATGTACTGTACATTTGATATATCACAAATATATCTCAGATATATATATATATATATATATATATATATATATATATATATATATATATATATATATATATATTTATTTATTTATATATAATAACTACTTAATTATAGTTAATTAATAACTAATATAAATATTTTTATTTTATATTAAAATGCACTTACTCCATGTAACAACAAGACGATTTAGCTGGACAATATTACTCATGACAATGTTACAACTATACCTTGATTGTTCTTTGAAATCCCAATAAGGTCAATATCTATGGAAGCGCTGCTTGTTAAAAGTTGGGAAGTGTTGTTTAAAGCGGGATCTGGTTCAACCACCACAGTTACAATAACCTCTGAAAGAATATAAATGAGGGGTTAGTTACTACTTTGAGGATAGATGTATTAAAAAAAAAGGTAATAAAAGTGGAAAAAATGACTACCAACATTAAATTTAATTCATAATCAATTGCAGTTACAAAGAATACAAAGAAATGACAATAAATGAGCCTTTATGGTATAAATTCACTTTCTTTTCAAATTAAACACATTTGTGAAGTTACAATTTTAGAACGTGAACTCTAGGATGTGTTCAACATAAACCACACCATGTGATCATTATTTTTGTGAATGAAGGCATAAAAGCAATTGTCATTTGCAGAAGACTTCAAGCTCAGTACAGTGATGAGACAGTAAAGCATTTAAACATTTTAAACATTTTAAAGAAGGCCGTATGTCTATGAATGATCATCCTGCAGTGATTCCCATGAACATTCAGCAAGTGGAACGTCTGATCCTTAAAAATAAAAAAAATAACTTGTTTCCAACTTGTGGCAGAGACATATCTGTCTGTGTGATCTTTTTTATGCAATTATTCACCAACACCACTTGCACATTATAGGAACTTGGTTGGGAGTTATTGACACATTCCCTGTACAGTCCTGACCTCACTCCAAGGCAATTCCACATGTTTAGGCCGTTAAAGAAGTTCCTGAGAGGCCAGGGTTTCAGACGTAAAGCAAACAGTCCAATCATAGCTCTGGCCTACTTAGAAAACGTTCTACCTTGATAATTTTCAATCACTAAAACACTAAGATAAATGCATTGTGTAGCAGGCTATTACATAAAGAAATTCGTTTTTACTCTCAGAACGTGTTCTGTTATTCTGCATGATCAAAAGTTCCAGTTTGACTTGAACACCTCTCATATAATAAAGTTGCATACCTAAATTTGGAAGAGATAACCTTATGTTGTTGGTATTTGTTTTATTCACCAGTGTGGACACCAGGTTCTCAGTTAAATTCAACACAGCAAGTCCATAGTATGTGAGATTAATTTGGTCAGTAGTACTGCTCGTCATATAAGCCATAAGATTCATTGTCATGTTCAGATAATGTTCCACAACCTGTACAACAGTCAGAGAGATACAAAGTGACTACATTTTTAAAAGAAATAACCATCCTGTTAATAATCATGTTATTAACAAGGAAACAACAGAACCTCATATGGCTCACCTTCTGTGGAAATTCTGGAGCTGTGTTGTACATATCTTTATTCAGTAAATTCTCTGTGCAAAGGACTGTCAAGTTATTCTATGTAAAAAGAATTTGTTCAAAAATAATTCAGAAATAATTATGAATGATATAATACATGGAATTGATCATTGCTTTACAGTGATGCCCACAGTGTATAGTGTCAAAGCTAAGTAAACAGACCACAGTGCACTCTGTGTCCAGGCAAGTGGACTGCCTCATGCACTTGTCTGTTTGAGCAAGTGAAAAATGAGCTGTGGAATATAAATATTAGCATCTCCATGCCACTAACTGGTAACTCATATTGGTAAAAATGCCTCATAGCATGGATATACTTACTATAGGTGAAATAATTTGCATATTTTTTTCAATCTGTAACTTTTAATCGACATTGATGATTCCAGACAAGAGCCACCTTTTAACAGAGTACAGGCTTGGAATTTCTTTTAGTGGCTGTCAGAAATTAGAAATTAGAAATCATTCATAAGTGGAAATGAATGATCAACCCATTCTTTCTCAAATTCTCAAGTATTTGGGGTACATTTTTTTCCTGGACAACTTCATAAAAAAACTTAATTAAATGTGACCTTTTAATAAATTCTGTGTGTCACATTTTTTTTTTGCTTTATTTCCATGTCCAGAAACAGAAACAGATACACGGTTGCCGCCATAAACAGTGTCCCTAGCACCAAGCATCAGATAGATGCCCTTCTTTGGGTACTGAAACTTATAGTTAAAACCTCAATTTAATTACTTGCTTGAATTGCTTAGTGTTTGTGCTACACATACTAGTGTCTTACCATGCATAGGCCAGTCTCCATGATGAGAGCAAATGTACCAAGCTGATTGCATGAGCACACTGTATGACTAATGTTAGTCTCTATGATGTCACAGCCATCCTCAACCCATCTTGTGTTTTCCCAGGACACACAAAAGAGAGTGGATTTAGGAGCTAACACCTAGAAAATGCAGAACGGAAATACTTAAAAGCAAATATTAAAATTGTCCTGGGGGAAAAAAAAGAACACAAAATGGTAAATAACTTACATTTATGTGCTCGAAGGTTAAATTGACTGGTTTGGTAAGATGCTTGTTGTCTTGAGATTGTAAAGAGACTGATACCACAGTGGACATCATGGTTTTATTTGTGTTGATTATTGTTGTGAAGAAGGTAGGTTTAAAAATGTCTGACATATTAGTGTAGCTCATAAATGCCACAGAAACCCAGTCTAAAATAAAGTTTATATGAAAATTTAATAAAATTTTAACAGTGAACGTGTTAAGTCATTAAGCTCAAATAATTTTCCATAAAAATATTCCAACCTCAATCATCTGATGGAAGTACCTAATTACTAAATACATTCAGCAAAGTAAAACATTTGTTTTGGTTGTTGTTGTTTACAATTAATAATGCATGCTATTATCTTGATATTACACTGTTTGGCCTATGAACATATAAAAATAAGCTTATGCAATGGTACAACATATGTTTCTGTCTAGAGTCACATCAATTTCTCTACAAGATATTTCATTGATGATGGGAGAGTCAGACCACTGCACCCAAAGATTCTCAATGGGGTTAATGTCTGGACTTTGGTGGCCATTCCATGTGTGAAAATAATGGTTCATGCTCCCTGACCCACTCGTTTACAATTTGAGCCTGAAGAATCCTTGCATTGGCATCTTGTAATTTAACAAACATGAGCAACTCCTTCATCCCTACTGCCTACTGTCAATTCCTGTAAATGCAGTTTTATAATCTAGAGTTGCTTCTGTTTGTCAGATGTGTGTGTGTGTGTGTGTGTGTGTGTGTGTGTGTGTGTGTGTGTGTGTGTGTGTGTGTGTGTGTGTGTGTGTGTGTGTGTGGGTGTGTGTGTGTGTGTGTGGGTGTGTGTGTGTGTGTGTGTGCGTTTATTTATAACATTTTTGGCTACTCTACCCACCTCTGTCCTCACTGCATTAGTTAGGGTTAAACAATTGTTGCAACTGAACCATATTAATCACATCCAGTGGAAGGCTCTTAACTATTTGCTTAGTTAAATCTGGGTAGGGACTTTTTTTTTTTTTTCAGGATACTTAAGTAATATAAAACATATAGCTGGTAGGCCATATACAACATTAAATTGCTAGCAGAAAAAAGCCTAGTCATTCAATATTCAAACTAATGAAAGGTCATCCAATGTAAGAAAGTTTAGGAAATATGCCTGCAAGTTGTTTTATGAACCGAACTTAATCCCATAAGTCCTGTGTGTGTTCATTTTCAAGATAGTAGCTCTCATACTGCCTTAAATGATTAATGAATAATAATAATAACAATAATAATAATAAGCAGAAGAAGAAAAAGATGAATAAAGCTGGTTCTCGTCCAAGTTGTAGATTCTGAATGTAAGTGGGCTAAAATAAAATATATTTTATTTAATACTTGCATGAGCATCAAAAGGTTTTCCTGTTTGACCAAAAAGAAATGGGTTTAGTGTCTGCAATATATTAAGTGTAGACAATAATTAATCTAATACAGATTCTCCAAACTGATGGGACCAAAGGTAATTTTTTTTTTTTATAGCATCTCTGCATTCTCTGAGAAGTTGTTGGGTAAAATTAATCTCCTGATTTTACATTAAATAGCTCAGGTGGTCAGAAATGATATGTGTTCCCCATAAATATTGCATTTCTAATGAGAATAATAATAGTAATAATAATAGTATGACTCACTCATTCTCTGTAATCCCTATTCTGTACAGTGTCATGGGAGGCCTGGAACCTATCCCAAGAAATTTGGGGCATAAGACAGGGTACACTCTGGACAAAGTGCCAATCTATCGCAGAGCACATGTGTACTCACTGTCTCTCTCACTCACTCACTCACTCACTCACTCACTCTACCATTACAGCCAATTAAGACAAGACAGTCTACAGTCGTGGTCAAAAGTTTTGAGAATGACAAATATTAGTTTTCACAAAGTTTGCTGCTAAACTGCTTTTAGATCTTTGTTTCAGTTGTTTCTGTGATGTACTGAAATATAATTACAAGCACTTCATATGTTTCAAAGGCTTTTATCGACAATTACATGACATTTATGCAAAGAGTCAGTATTTGCAGTGTTGGCGCTTCTTTTTCAGGACCTCTTTAGTTCGACTGGGCTGCTCTCAATCAACTTCTGGGCCAAATCCTGACTGATAGCAACACATTCTTTCATAATCACTTCGTCAAGTTTGTCAGAATTAGTGGGTTTTTGTTTGTCCACCCGCCTCTTGAGGATTGACTACAAGTTCTCAATAGGATTAAGATCTGGGGAGTTTCCAGGTCATGGACCCAAAATTTCAACGTTTTGGTCCCCGAGCCACTTAGTTCTCACTTTTGCCTTATGGCACGGTGCTCCATCGTGCTGGAAAATGTATTGTTCTTCACCAAACTGTTGTTGGATTATTGGAAGAAGTTGCTGTTGGAGGGTGTTTTGGTACCATTCTTTATTCATGGCTGTGGTTTTGGGCAAAATTGTGAGTGAGCCCACTCCCTTGGATGAGAAGCAGCCCCACACATGAATGGTCTCAGGATGCTTTACTGTTGGCATGACACAGGACTGATGGTCTTTTCTTCTCCGGACAAGGCTTCACCCGAGAATATGACTTTGCCCCAGTCCTCATACTTTTTGCAGAAGATCAGTCTGATGTTTTTTTTGGGAGAGAAGTGGCTTCTTTGCTGCCCTTCTTGACACCAGGCCATCTTCCAAAAGTCTTCGCCTCACTGTGCGTGCAGATGTGCTCACACCTGCCTGCTGCCATTCCTGAGCAGCTCTGCACTGGTGGCACTCCGATCCCGCAGCTGAATCCTCTTTAGGAGACGATCCTGGCGCTTGCTGGACTTTCTTGGACACCCTGAAGCCTTCTTAACCAGAATTGAACCTCCTTCCTTAAAGTTCTTGATGATCCTATAAATTGTTGATTTAGGTGCAATCTTAGTAGGCACAATATCCTTGCCTGTGAAGCCATTTTTATGCAACGCAATGATGGCTGCAGGCGTTTATTTGCAGGTCACCATGGTTAACAATGAAAGAACAATGATTTCAAGCATCACCCTCCTTTTAACATGTCAGGTCTGCCATTCTAACCCAATCAGCCTGACATAATGATCTCCAGCCTTGTGCTCATCAACATTCTCACCTGAGTTAAGAAGACGATTACTGAAATGATCTCAGCAGGTCCTTTAATGACAGCAATGAAATGCAGTGGAAAGTTTTTTTCAGGATTAAGTTAATTTTCATGGCAAAGAAGGACTATGCAATTCATCTGATCACTCTCCATAACATTCTGGAGTATATGCAAATTGCTATTATAAAAACTTAAGCAGCAACTTTTCCAATTTCCAATATTTATGTAATTCTCAAAACTTTTGGCCACGACTGTACTCTGCATGTCTTTGGGAGGAAACCAGAGTACCTGTAGGAAACCCACTAAGCACATATAGACTTCACACATAGACATGAGCAGGACTGAAGCCCTTGACCCTAGAAGTGCGAGGCCACAGTGTTGTCCTCTATGCTGCCATGCCTCAATAATAATAATAATAATAATAATAATAATAATAATAATAATAATTAATAAAACATAAAAACCTTGCTTACAACCAATGAATATACAGTGGGACCTCGGATTGTGAGTAACATGGTTTGCAAGCATTCCGCAAGACGAGCAAAGATTTTTAATACATTTTGAAAGTCTTGGTTTACAAGTGCAGAGTATTGTCATGGTCTGGCTGTTACTACATGCCAGACCGGCTGATGTAGTTGCAGTGGGCATATAGGGCAGGCATACATGCAGAGGGGTTCATGAACAGAAAGTCTTTTTATTTTACAAACTCAAAAACAGACAAACAAACAAAGAAACTAAAACAACAAACTCAAACTAAAACTAGGGCTCAGGGCAAACACATGCTCTTAGCAGCAGACACGGGAATTAAGAGCTTGAACCAGGGGCTAAGAGCTGACACAGGGAGACATGGAGCTGGAACTAACTAAAGAAACATAGGGGCTGGAGACGGGAACTAGAGACGGGAACTAGACACGAGACAGGACAAGACAGGACTGGAGACAGGACGAGAACAAGACAGGACCAGGGGCACAGATACTAGAGACTGGGCGAGACAGGACTGGAGATCGGGCGAGACAGGACTGGAGACCGGGCGAGACAGGACTGGAGACAGGGCGAGACAGGACAGGAGACAGGGTTAGTGGTTAGTTGGATTAGTAGCTACACTGAATACTGATATAAGGAATGATGACCTAACCGGGTTAGTATCTAAGGGAGTTAGTGGCTAACTGGGTTAGTACTCAGCTACTAGGGGAACCGGAACACAAGAGGCAAGGCACATATGAGGCTATTCCAAACTAGCGGCTAACCTACTAGCGACCAGAACCATTAGCAGTGAATCGCACTAGAGGCTAGCCTACTGGAGGCTAACCATCCTAGCAGTCAAGGCCTATTAGCGGCTAACCCTGCTAGCGGCTATGCACTCATGTGGCTACACACATCTAAACAGACAAGGGAAGCTAAACACAATGAATTAAATAAGAAGGCCGACACTAGGGACACACTAAACACTGAACAAGACAGCTCCATGAATCCATCAGCACAACGAATATAAAGAAAACTAACAATAGAGCCCTCTTGAAAACATAGGTTAAACAATATAACTAAAATATAAAACTCAAACAGAACAAAACCAAAAAGGAATGCCCACTTGACTGTGATGTTTACATTTAAACATACAAACATAAATATACAAACATACAAAAATATGCTCGACCCAGTTTCCCAGAACAAACTGCTATTTATAAGATGTTTAATGAGCCACCTCGGTTCAGGTGAGCACTCTCATCACCTGACCGAGGTGCCTTCTGGGAAACTGAGTCGACCAACAAGAACTATAAGACAAACAAACAAACAGTGCCGTCTAGTGGTGGTTCCTAACAAATATCATGTACCACGCATGCGCTTCTTGATTTGACGCCGTGCATCACATCATCACAACTGAGCCAATGATTTTTCTCTCTTTTGTCCTGCGGAATTGTGGGTAATCGTCTCCCCTGTTCGGTCTCAGTGCGCATCTCTCACTGGTATAATCAACATCCGTGCATGTGTGTACTGTTTACTATAACACTGTGACCACTTGTGTGTGCGTAAAACATCTTTTATTTTGTGTTTGTAAGCATGTGTGTACAGCGCGCGTGTACTGTTTATTATAACACACATGTGTGTGTGCGCGTGTGTAAAGCCGAACTGTTGTTCATTCCTGGTGATGAATCCCCAGGTCAAGATCTTGTGATATCCCTGGACAACAATCAAACCACTCCTTCAGCCACTGCCCGCAATCTTGGGGTAACCATGGACAATCATCTGTCATTTTCCCCTCGCATCGCTAACCTTACTCGCTCTTGTAGATTTCTTCTTTACAATATCAGAAGAATCCGCCCATTTCTTTCTTCACAGGCTACTCAGGTGCTTGTTCAGTTCCTTGTTATTTCAAGACTGGACTACTGCAACTCACTCCTGGCTGGCCTGCCTCTGTCCACAACTCGTCCTCTGCAACTGATCCAGAATGCAGCAGCACGTCTCGTTTTCAACCTTCCCAAGTTCTCCCACACCACCCCACTCCTCCGCTCCCTGCACTGCCTTCCTGTAGCTGCCCGCATCAAATTCAAAACACTGATGCTTGCCTACAAAGCTAAAAATGGCCCAGCACCCACTTACCTCTCTGCTCTAATCACACCACGCACTGCGCCGCGTTCCCTCCGGTCCTCCAGCACTGCTCGCCTCATCCCACCATCTCTCAGGGATCGAGGGCGGCATTCATCCAAACTCTTTTATGTTCTGGCACCTAGGTGGTGGAACGAACTTCCTCTAGATGTTCGTACAGCAGAGACTTTGCCTATCTTTAAATGGCGACTCAAAACTTATCTATTTCTCCAGTACTTACAGGACTACCCCCCCCCCAAAAAAAAAAAAAAAAAAAACCTCTTCCCAGTTGTGTTAGACTAATCGCACTTAGTTATTGACCTAGTTAACCCAGTGTAAGTATCTATCCAGTAATGTAAACTTTAAAGCACTTTTTGTAAGTCGCTCTGGATAAGAGCGTCTGCCAAATGCCTAAATGTAAATGTAAATGTAAAGCAAAAGAAAGTCTCATTATAGAGGTTAAAGATCCATTTGCTCTTGTCATTTGGCACAGTGCACTTATCTGTTGGGATTTTTTTTTTTTATGTATAGTGCAGGTTAATTTGTTTTATTTTTATGTTTTGTTTTGTTTTTGACTGTGGAACAAATAATTTGAGTTTCCATTATTTCTTATGAAAAATTTTACGAGAGTTTCGGAATACGAGCCTGCTCCCGGAATGAATTATGCTCGTAATCCAAGGTTCCAGTGTAAAACATATTCAAATGCCCACTCACCTGTAAATCACACTTCCATTTATACAGTAGCACTTTTAAATACTCAAGACATTAGTAAAGGTGATGTACTTTTTATTTTACATTTTTAAATCATGATTTATTGTTTTCATTAAAGAAAGAAATGTTTATATTTAGCTGAGTATTGCACTATATTAAGCAAAGTAGATACTTGTTATTATTTTGCTTTGAAGCTCTCTTTCCTTGAAGAGATTTCCATTTTCATCAAGAATAGATTTTCATTTGTTTAGATTTTCTTTTCACAAATGTGCAAATATTCTTAAATACAACATGGAATTATCTTGAATTGAACAGAACCTTAAAAACATCATGAAAAAAATATTGTATTTAGAATTCATAGAACAAACTCTTTAAAGATATAAAACTACTGCACCTGACTTATGCCCCGAAATCCCACTGAGATCGATATCCAGAGAGGCGAGGCTTGTGGGGATTGAGAGTTTGTTGTTCATGTTGACATTAGATCCAACCACAGACACTTGAACCTCTAACAAAGTATAAATTGACAGTCAGCTGTGTTCTACCGTTACCCCTTATACTTTAGGGTTCACAGTTTATTATTGTGTTAAATGTTACACAGCAAAATAATTAAAACGGAACCTAAGAACTAAATCAGGAAGAGGCTGTGTCAAAACAACATTTTAATGTAAGAACTAGTGAGAATAATTAATAATCACTAACAAACAGGTTCTGTACCTAAATTTTGAAGAGTAAAATTGATATCGTTTTTCTCTGTCAGGGTAGACACCAGTTCTCCAGTAACATCCAAAACATTATCTCCAAAAGACATGAGATCATTTCCATCCGAAACAGCATTTTTCACCTCACTCATAAGGTTAAGTGTTATGTTTAAATAACGTCTCACAAGCTGTTCAAAAGCATAAGAGATTACATGAGCACATATCAAAAGGCATTGAGCAGCATGCTATAAATAAGAACCAAGTCAAATATCTCACCATCTCTGGTAAATCTTGACCTATATTGTGTGCAATTAGATCCAGGAAGTTCTTTGCACACAGAGCCGTTATATTATTCTAGATGAATATTTACAAGTCATTTTTGGAAACTCTACAATTTCATTAATATTGTATGTTAGGAGCAAAATACATCCAAAGTAAAATATTTGGCTGAGGCTTTCCCCCCAATACACAGCAATAGTACTAGTAATAGTAGCTACTGCTACTGTGAAGTTAATAAGGTTGAGGTGGACGGTGAGCTTACAGTGTGAATTCTGTAAATTTTTAGCTACAACAAAAATACTTTCCTGTGTTTGTTTTTAACAATTATTTCAGCAGCCAATGTAAATTTTGGGGAAACATTTCCTACAATGCTAAATAGTAGTATTTCTAAATGTAGGGTTAGACAATGAAACAGTACCAACAACGCATCAGGCTACAAAACCTTTTGGATTGCCTTCACATCATAGTTTATCATGAGTCCAAATGCATATGCATGGATGGCAGGATAATACACAGTGCAGCCAGTTTTATACATGTAAGATATACAGAGGTTGGACAATGAAACTGAAACGCCTTGTTTTAGACCACAGTAATTCATTAGTATGGTGTAGGGCCGTCTGCGGCCAATACAGCATCAATACAGCATCAATACAGCAGGTCACTACGTGATGCTGGTGGAGGAAAACGTTTCCTGACTCGCTCCTCCAAAACACCACAAAGTGGCTCAATAATATTTAGATCTGGTGACTGTGCAGGCCATGGGAGATGTTCTACTTAACTTTTATGTTCATCCAACCATTCGTTCACCAGTCTTGCTGTGTGTCTTGGTGCATTATCATCCTGATACACGACACCACATTCAGTATACAATGTTGGAACCATTGGGATACATGGTCCTCTTGAAGGGTTCGGTAGTCCTTGGCTGTGCCCATCTAGCACAAGTATTGGGCCTAGGAATTGCCATGATATTGCAGCCCAAACCATCACTGATCCACCCCCATGCTTCACTCTGGTCATGCAACAGTCTGAGTGATACACTTCTTCGGGGCTTCTCCACATCATAACTCTCCCAGATGTGGGAAAGACAGTGAAGGTGGACTCATCAGAGAACAATACATGTTTCACATTGTCCACAGCCCACGATTTTTGCTACTGGCACCATTGAAACTGACATTTGGCAATGGCAGGAGTGACCAAAGGTTTGGCTATAGCAGCTCGGCCGTGTACATTGACCCTGTGGAGCTCCTGATGAACAGTTTTGGTGGAAACAGGAGAGTTGAGGTGCACATTTGATTCTGCAGTGAGTTGGGCAGCTGTGGTTTTATGTTTTCTGGATTCAATCCGGGTTAGCACCCGGACATTCCTTTCAGACGGCTTCCTCTTGTGTCTACAGTTACTCTTGTTGAATGTCGTTCGTCCTTCTTGGTGGTATGCTGACATTACCCTGGATAACGTGGTTCTTGATACATTACAAAGACTTGCTGTTTTGGTCACAGATGCGCCAGCGAGACGCGCACCAACAATTTGTCCTCTTTTGTACTCTGATATGTCAGTCACAATGTTTTGCGCATTGCAATATTTTAATTAGCTACTGTGTACTCTGCTAATTAAACCTTCACACTCTGCTCTTACTCAATGGATTGTGCAATCATTGAAGATTGGCCACCAGGCTGGTCAAATCTATCCATGAAACCTCCAACACTAAATTGGCCAGTTTAGTAAAAATAAACTAATGCTTCAGCACAGTATATTAGTAACAAATACTCTCTCTTAGAGTTTACATCCATAAATCAGTTTCATTGTCCAACCGCTGTAGTTAAACATATATTATTCCCATGTACTTGGATAGTTTTTACTAAATGTTTATACTTTGTTGTTTTATATACAATTGTGCCGAATGATGCATAGGTCCATAATTCTAATGGGAAATACAATATTTCACCTCTTGTTGTAAATAAATAAATTTTTTTGTTCCTACTAAATTTATTAGTGTGGCATAAATGGATTGAAGGCGGCACGGTGATGTATTGGTTAGCACTGTCGCCTTGCACCTCCAGGGCCCGGGTTCGATTCCCGGCCAAGCTCGATTCCCGTCTCTGTGTGCATGGAGTTTGCATGTTCTCCCCGTGCTTGGTGGGTTTCCTCCGGGTACTCCGGTTTCCTCCCACACACATGTAGATTCGGTTAATTGGCGTTCCCAAATTGGCAGTAGTGTGTGAATGAGTGTGTGAGTGTGTGTATGTGTGTGTGCCCTGCGATTAATTGGCACCCTGTCCAGGGTGTACCCAACCTTGTGCCCTAAGTCTCCTGGGATAGGATCCAGGCCCCCGTGACCCTGAATACAGGATTAAGTGGTGTAGATGATGAGTGAGTGAGTAAATGGATTGATGTCACATCATATGCCAAATAATGCAACAAATTCCAACTACCACTTTCAATTCTTTGATGTCTGGCATCCATGTAAACAGCACAAGCATTGCTCTTATTATTTAATTGTACAGTACACTTGTATTGATCATATTTACCACCCTATCCTGACCCAAAATGAAATTATGAAGAATAATTAATTAAACAACCTACAAAGGAAAAAGATTAAACATTCACAGTGAATGCCTAAGCTGCTATCAAAACTGTCTTAATAAACATTCCTGCTATATATCCTTCTACTGAACCACAGGATTAATAAACAGAAGAAATGTTCCCTCTGGTCATGATATTGGATTATATATAATTTATGAATTGTGAGGCTTTACAAAGGGTGTAATTCCTTATAAAGGGTGGTTTATGCATGCAGGATCGCACACTTTATTTTCTAAAAGATGTGTGAACTTTGTTTGCATGGAATTTAATTGCACACTTATAAACACGTTTTAAAAATGTACAGCGCCATATGTTGAATTTTGGAATAAACTGACATATTTACAGTTTTATTATGGTAAGATTATTATTATTATTATTATTATTATTATTATTATTATTATTCTTTCTCTATATAATAATATATTCTTTCTTTATTCTTACTCTTTATTTTTGTTTACGTACATGAACAATAACAATAACAATGATCAATCAATAATTTAAAGAAATCAGGATATAAACACTACTTAAATTGGAGTACTGTAATGCAAAATTTTCTGCTTATGATAAATATGAGTAGGAGTTAAAACACTTTCCAAAATACATACATACATACATGCATGCATACATACATATACAAGTTTATAATTATTAATGCAAGCTTTTGCTTTCTTTCTGCAGTGTTTTATTTATTTATTTTTTAAAACTAAAGTTATATATATATATACTGTATATATAAGATGATGAGTTGCACTGCAGGAAAAATTGCAGACTCAAATACATCTTAAGGTTTATTTTATAACAGTGTACTTAATAGTAAACTTTCTCTAAAATGCTTACTGAGTAAATAACTAGTAGTTCTTAGTATTGTTAGTAGGTAGGAATACGTTTTAATAACAAACCATTCATTTGTTCCTGCATAGTTACACACGTGGACAAAATTGTTGGTACCCTTCGGTCAATGAAAGAAAAACTCACAATGGTCACAGAAATAACTTTAATCTGACAAAAGTAATAATTTTAAAAAATTCTTTGAATGTTAACCAATGAAAGTCAGACATTGCTTTTCAACCATGCTTCAACGGAATTATTAAAAAAAATAAACGCATGGAACAGGCCTGGACAAAAATGATGGTACCCCTAGAAAATACTGAAAATAATGTGACCAAAGGGACATGTTAATTCAAGGTGTGTCCACTAATTAGCATCATAGGTGTCTACAATCTTGTAATCAGTCAGTGGGCCTATATATAGGGCTCCAGGTAGTCACTGTGTTGTTTGGTGACATGGTATGTACCTCACTCAACATGGACCAGAGGAAGCGAAGGAAAGAGTTGTCTCAGGAGATTCGAAAGAAAATTATAGACAAGCATGTTAAAGGTAAGGGCTATAAGACCATTTCCAAGCAGCTAGATGTTCCTGTGACTACAGTTGCACATATTATTCAGAAATTTAAGATCCATGGGACTGTAGCCAACCTCCCTGGATGTGGCTGCAGGAGGAAAATTGATGACAAATCAAAGAGACGGATAATCTGAATGGTAACAAAAGAGCCCAGAAAGACTTCTAAAGAGATCCAAGGTGAACTTCATGCTCAAGGAACATCAGTGTCAGATCGCACCATCCGTCGTTGTTTGAGCCAAAGTGGACTACATGGGAGACGACCAAGGAGGACACCATTGTTGAAAACAAATCATAAAAATGTCAGACTGGAATATGCCAAACTACATGTTGACAAGCCACAAAGCTTCTGGGAGAATGTCCTATGGACAGATGAGACAAAAATGGAACTTTTTGCCAAGGCACATCAGCTCTATGTTCACAGACGGAAAAATGAAGCATATCTAGAAAAGAACACTGTCCCTACTGTGAAACATGGAGGAGGCTCTGTTATGTTCTGGGGCTGCTTTGCGGCATCTGGCACAGGGTGTCTTGAATCTGTGCAGGGTACAATGAAATCTCAAGACTATCAAGGGATTCTAGAGAGAAATGTGCTGGCCAGTGTCAGAAAGCTGGGTCTCAGTCGCAGGTCATGGGTCTTGCAACAGGACAATGACCCAAAACACACAGCTAAAAACACCCAAGAATGGCTAAGAGGAAAACATTGGACTATTCTAAAGTGGCCTTCTATGAGCCCTGACCTCAATCCTATTGAGCATCTTTGGAAGGAGCTGAAACATGCTGTCTGGAAAAGGCACCCTTCAAACCGGAAACAACTGGAGCAGCTTGCTCATGAGGAGTGGGCCAAAATACCTGCAGAGAGGTGCAGAAGTCTCATTGACAGTTACAGGAATCGTTTGATTGCAGTGATTGCCTCAAAAGGTTGTGCAACAAACTATTAAGTTAGGGGTACCATCATTTTTGTCCAGGCCTGTTCCATGAGTTTTTGAGTTTTCATTTTTTTTTATAATTCCGTTGAAGCATGGTTGAAAAGCAATGTCTGACTTTCATTGGTTAACATTCATAGAATTCTTATTTATTATTACTTTTGTCAGATTAAAGTTATTTCTGTGACCATTGAGAGTTTTTCTTTCATTGACCGAAGGGTACCAACAATTTTGTCCACGTGTGTACCTATTAACACAGCACTCTAAAGTGTCAACTTTTTTCTTTTTTTTATTTCCCTTACCTAGGCTGATAGCCTTAGTGATGCGTCCTGATGATCTCTTACCTTACATGGAATAGTCAGCATGAATAAAGCCAGGGTTTCCAGCTGATCACAAGAGCACACAGTGTGTGTGCTGTTGGTCTGTGTGACACGACAGCCACCTACATCCCACAGAAGCCATTTTCTCTGTGCACAGGAGAGAATGCCTTCAGGGTCTAAGCCCTTGGTCTCCTAGCCAATGACAAAAATAAGGAAAAAGTAAATATTACAAATGATAAATCCTTAAAAATAAAATAAATAAATAAATTCGTCTAAAAGCTTACATTGTTATGTTTGAGGGTGAAGTTGATTGGAATTTGGAAGTCAAAGTAATCAGTTGCTACTGCTGACACTACTGTAGACATAATGGTTTTATTGCAGTCCATAAATGAGTCAGAAAAGGTCTGTTTTAGGACATTGTTTAAGGAGGTGTAGCTCAGGAAGCCCCCATAAATTGGTCCTAAAATTGAAAGATAAGTTTACATGACACTTTTGACACCCCTCTGAGATATTTCGGGACTGTTGACGTCTTATTTACAGACTACTAGCATTACTGCCAATCGTTAGAACATTTATAAATTGTTAAAAGTTTAAAGTTAAAAATAAGCTGATCATCTTTAATGTAATCAGTGATATTTTTATTTCACATTACTGCTTTTATTAGTACCATGGTTTGAGAAAATACTAAAGTTAGTTAGTATACGTTAGATAGTATATTTAGTTAAATGTTAAAAGTTATCATTGAAAGAGCGAGTTCTGACCAATATACAGACAAAACATTTATTTTATTTATATAGATAATAGACATGTTTAGGATGAGGACATGATTGTCACATGATGTAAAGATTTTGATTCATTAATTTGTTTTATATGTACAAGTATACATAAATATTGGTAAAGCCTGGGATGCTAACAATGCAGCCTCTTTATTCAATATTAATTCCGAAGCCTTGCCCAAAATCACATTTTTCGAAACTTGAACACTTTGTTAACCTAACAGGTTAAGCTAACAACACTGCATGATTAACAAGAAACTATTTATTACTATACCATATTCATTCACTGATATCCCATTAAAATTGATATCCATTGAAGCATAGGTTGTGATGACTGTGGAGATTTCGTCCAAGTTGAAATCCAGTCCAACCACAAAATCTTGAATTTCTGAAAATATATTACTTTTTAGCTCAAGGTTCTAAATTCACTTCCTTATGAAATATGTTCAAAGGTATGTAAAGTAACACACACAGGAAGTACAATATAGGCATTTTATTGTATATTTAATGAACAAGTTCCATACCTAACGTTTGGAAATTTATACTCGTGGTATTGTAGATATTTGTTTCCATCAAATGTTTATTCAGCAGTATCTCATGTATATACAGTAATATATCTCCATACTCATTTATCCCAGACAGGTTTTCATCATATGATGTAATGTTCAGTGTAATATTGAAATAAGCCCTTACAGTCTACAGAGCAAAAAGTCAAATGAGCTAATAAATTTGATCAATAAATAAATCAGTTAACGAATAAAAGAATCACATGTCTAACCTCCAGTGATAATTTTTCTACAGAATATATGTAGTCCAACATACGGAACAGGTAATTTTCTATACAGTCTTCTGTCCAGTTATTCTAGAGAAAATAGTAAACATCAACAGACTAGTTTAAAAATATTTTTTATATTAATATCAATGCAACTGTCATCTCTGGATGGTAATCTGGCTAGAGGTAGTTGCCGTGGGCTGAAGAGCAGACATAAAAGCAGAAGGTCTGAACAAAGAGTCTTTTTCTTTATATACAAAACATATACAAAACATACAAGAGGACTAAAACTAAACATAACACTAGGACTAAGCCTACTAGCTGTTATGCACACTAGCTGCTAGGCTGGATGGTAGCTAAACTGACTAGTATGGCTGTAGGTCTAAGGGATGAACAGACTGGGTACACAGCAGACTAGGTAGAAAACAGACTAAGAACTAAGCAGATTAGTGGCTAAACAGACTAAGATCTAAGGAGATGTGGGGACTAGACAGATTAGGAGACTAAACAGACTAAGAGCTAGGCAGGTTAGTATCCACATATTAGTAGCAAAACAGACTAAGAACTAAACATTCTACAGTGGTACTTACATAAGGGAAACCAAACAGACTAAGAAACAAACTAAGAACACATTTAACAAAGACAGTTCCATCAAACATATGCCAACTAAACTAAAACAGAACATAATCAAACCAAACAAAAGCCCACTTTACATAAATGCTCGACCCGGTTTCCCAGAACAAACAGCTATTTATAGAATGTCTAATGAGCTACCTTGGTTCAGGTGAGCACAAAAACTATAAAACTAAAATATAGGGCCCACCGTGTCTTCTAGTGGTGAACCCTCACAGCAATAACTTTGGAATTTTGGAATTTACAAAACACAAGTTATTACACTCTGAATGTTAGTTGAACACAGGGAATTTTACTGGATGCAAAATACAAAGAAGGTATACAGACCAAGTCAAAACCTTTGAGGCAATCAATGTTTTTGGGTAAAACACTTATTTTAAACTTTGGTGGGTAGCTTGTTGGAGATGAACGTACTTTATGTGATATACATGTAAAAATGGTTTACCATGCATGGGGCAGTCTCACTGATGACAGCGAATGTAGTCCCATAATAGCAAGAGCACACAGTTTCAGTTTTGGTGGTCCATGAGACAAAACAACTAGACCATTCTTTTGTGTCCCAGTTCATACAAGACAGAATAGCATTGGATTCTAACTCCTAGACAGTAAAGAGAGAGATAGAGAGAGAGAGAATAATAATAATAATAATAATAATAATAATAATAATTATAATAATTATTATTATTATTATTATTATTATTATTATTATTACTATTAACTTTACTTTAAATAAGAGAAGAAAACTGAAAACATACTTTGATATGTTTTAGTGTGAAGTCAATCACTTCAATGATCCATGTGTTGGTGGTTTGGGGAAGTGAGAATGAAACCACAGCTGACATTAGCATTTTTTCTGAGATGATACTTGTGTCAAAGAAACTAGGTTCAAAAATTTCTGTCATGTTAGAATAACTCATGAAGACTACAGCAGCTGATCCTGGTGAAAAAAAAAAAAAAAAACAGTGCTGTGAAAAAAGTATTTCCTATTTTTTTCTATATATTTTGTTGCCTATTTGGCACTTAAATGGTTAATATTTCACAAAATATCCATCCATCCATCGGTATTCCAACTAGGGACTATGGAAGCCTATGGTGACTTACACTGTAAAAAATGTCTGTAAATTTAACAGTAAAATACCAATACAACCAATAAACTAATTGTATTGGTAAAATACCAATACAAACATAAATGCTTGCGATAATCGTAGAAAATTAGTTTTACAGACCTTCAATATAACAGTTAAAAACATATGAAAATATGGTTTATTGCAGTAACATTTACAATATACTGTATTTATGAAAAGAAAAACATTATTTTCTCTTTGTCTGTTTTCCATAAGCATTATGGATATGACACTATGCCTCATGGATGTAAACTCTCAGAGAAGGTATTTGTTACTAATATACTGTCAGGGATAACCCCTAGAGGGCGCCAAAGCGCCCTGTGATTTCGTTTGTAGTTCCTTTGTTTAGACTTCAGTTCCCATGTGGCAACTCGGTCAGGTGACCAGGGGGCGCTCACCTGAACCGAGTTGGTTATTAGTTTTATTATAAATAGGTTAGTTTCAGTTAGTTTCTTGTCTTGCGTCTGTTAATTTATCTTGGTCATGATCTGCATGTTTCATAGTGTCTTTTGTTTCGTGTATTCGTGTTTTAGTTTCAGTTTCATTTAAAGTATCTTTGTTTTGTTGGATTTCCCTGTTTTTCTTTGAAATAAACATCGTTTTCCTTTTAAAACCTGGATCCTTCTGCACTTATGCCTCGCACCAAAAAACGTGACAGAACGCAAGACCTCCAAAGAGGCATAGCAGAGGAGCCCTACCCCGGGCAGATTCTTTTGGGGGGGGCAACGATGCTTGGAGTTTGGGAAACCGACGCGGAGAGCATGAGGGGAACCAAACGGCGTAGTGGAAGGCGGAGAGGGAAATCGGAAAGGAAGGAGCAAGAGGAGCTAAGACGGCAGCGTGACTGGGACGGCTGCCGGCTGGCGATACGGCGCACGCCGTTCAGAGGTGGCGCAGCTCGGGGTGACATGAGTCCCCGCACCGGCCGGAAGGCAGAGACCAGGAGGTCTAGTTTCGGAGGTGAGCGGGGGGAAGGGGCACCCCACAGCGTGCGGCTACAAGGAACGGCGTGCGGGAGGTATGCACAGCCGGGAGCAGCCTCCCAGCTAAACTGGAGCAGCGTCGGGCGGAGCGCCGAAGGGAATGAATGGCGCATCCGTAACCTGCAGGAGCAGGTAGCTGAACTCCAGGGAATGCTGATGCAGATACGCCTCAAGGAAGGTCCAGACCTGCCAGCTCCTTTCCCGGGTTTCAGCAGCGACGAAGACGGTGAGCTCAACTGCATGGCGGTCTACGATGACAGCGGTGAGCGCTACTATATGCTGTATAGTCTCGACGATGAAAGCGAGTGCGGCAGCGACGACGAAGACGGCGAGCTCATCTTTCCGCCGCACAGCGGCGGCGACGACAGCGGCGGCGACGACAGCGAGCTCTATATTCTGCCGCGCAGCTGCTTCGTCGATGGCGAGCCGCCGCCGCCGCACCGCGCCGCCGAGCCCAACGAGCTGCCGCCGCCGCACCGCGCCTTCGTGGTGGACAGCGAGCAGCCGCCGCTGCACCACGCCTTCGTAGCGCACAGCGAGCTGCCGCCACTGCACAGTGCCGCCGAGCGCAACGAGCTGCCGCCGCCGCACCGCGCCTTCGTGGTGGACAGCGAACAGCCGTCACTGCACCGCGCCTTCATTGTGGACAGCGAGCAGCCGCCGCTGCACCGCGCCTTCGTTGTGCACAGCGAGCTGCCGCCGCAGCACAGTGCCACCGAGGTCCGCGAGCCTCCTCTTCCTCCGCCGCCTGCATGCGCCGCTGAGGACTTCGAGCTTCCTCTTCCTCCGCCGCCGCCTTCATGCGCCGCCGAGGAGCACGAGCTCCATCCTCTTCCTCCGCCGCCGCCGTCATGCGCCGCCGAGGATCACGAGCTCCATCCTCTTCCTCCGCCGCCGCCGTCATGCGCCGTTGAGGACGACGAGCTGCCTCTTCTTCCGCCGCCGCCTTCATGCGCCGCTGAGGACTTCGAGCTTCCTCTTCCTCCGCCGCCGCCTTCATGCGCCGCTGAGGACTTCGAGCTTCCTCCGCCGCCGCCTTCATGCGCCGCCGAGGAGCACGAGCTCCATCCTCTTCCTCCGCCGCCGCCTTCATGCGCCGCTGAGGACTTCGAGCTTCCTCTTCCTCCGCCGCCGCCGTCGTGCGCCGCTGAGGATCGCGAGCTGCTTCCTCTTCCTCTGCTACCAACGCCACCTGGCATCACAGAGGACGACGAACATTTCCTGCCTCCGCCGCCCTGCATCACGAAGGACGGCAAGCTCCCTCTGCCACCGCCGCCTTGCATTAGTGAGGACGGCCAAAGACTTCTGCCTCCGCCGCCCTGCTTCAACAGGGGCATCAGGCCACTTGGCCCACAGGACATAGGTGCCAGCCTCTGGGTGAGGGGGGCGGACATTGGACCGTGGGGGGGTTGCCCTGGACCTCCTGTGGCGCCCCGGAGTTGCGCCCTTTGAGGGGGGGTTATGTCAGGGATAACCCCTAGAGGGCGCCAAAGCGCCCTGTGATTTCATTTGTAGTTCCTTTGTTTAGACTTCAGTTCCCATGTGGCAACTCGGTCAGGTGACCAGGGGGCGCTCACCTGAACCGAGTTGGTTATTAGTTTTATTATAAATAGGTTAGTTTCAGTTAGTTTCTTGTCTTGCGTCTGTTAATTTATCTTGGTAATGATCTGCATGTTTCATAGTGTCTTTTGTTTCGTGTATTCGTGTTTTAGTTTCAGTTTCATTTAAAGTATTTGTTTTGTTGGATTTCCCTGTTTTTCTTTGAAATAAACATCGTTTTCCTTTTAAAACCTGGATCCTTCTGCACTTATGCCTCGCACCAAAAAACGTGACATATACTGTGCTGAAGCATTAGTTTATATTTTACTAAACCCTTGTTGATAGAGTTTAAAAATCAGAATAATATCTGTTTAGACTTTTTGTTAAATAGAAAACTAGTGCATATGCACGACTACACTACTACACTACTACACGTGCTATAAAACAAGTCCTGAGTTTTGAAGCCTTGCAGGAGATGCGGGGAAACTGGGCAAGAGTTGCACGTGAGCGGGGCAATGGAATGCGCCCCAAGGACTTCAAAGTCGTGAATGGTATTCCACCCTTTGATCACTGCGGCAAGGACAGGTTCGAGTAGGTGCCACTTTGCCCGCCGCCACCTCTCACCTCGGGGCGCTGTCCACCAGACATGCACGTACACTCCTTTCCTTCCCTTTTTCCCTTCCTTCCTCCTTTAACTCTTTCCTTCCCTATATAAAATGACCCCTTTTCTGTAAGACCTCACCTCATGTCCGTGTTTGTTGCTGCCTCCCTTGTACCAAATCCGTTACAAAATACATTAGCATATTTAACACCCCTGTGCAGTGTGCATTTAAAAACCACAATGCAGGACAGTGGACATAAACAATTTTAACATGTGTGTGATAAAAATCATATGTTTCTGTATAAAGTTATAATAAAAGCCCTTCTATAAAAATTATATGCTTAGATTGTAAGCCTAAAATGCTTAAAAAATTTCCACTCTGACATTTGTATATTTGATTTTGAAAATTTAAATATTGTTTTGCTGCACTGTACACCCTAATGCCTAAAGTAATTAAACATATTGAGTACTGTTAACTTAAACAATTACAATTAGTTCAAATTAATAGACATTGATGAGCATTTAGAACTTTTTGGTATTTATGAGTTTGTAGAAATTAAAATTTTCAAGTTAGCTGAACTATTTTGATATTTTAAGCTACAGTAACTGTCTCCTTAAAGTTCCACCAACTTAAAATCTTTCAGCCGAGCGATTTTGTGTCTGACATCATAAGTGCACATGTAAACTGTCCACATTGAATTGTTTTGATCAAGATTGGATTGGTCTGTCTTCACATGATGCTGTAAGTAAAACCTTTAGAAATCTGGGCACCCTAACGCACCAGAGCACTGGTGGGTCAGTGGTTGGTGTTTCGTCTGCCATGCGAAAGGGCTGGTTTCGATTCCCAGCCACTGGATGAAGTGCCTGTCCCAAGCCCAGATAAAAATGGGAGGGTTGTGTTTAGAACGGCATCTGGCATAAAAACTTGTGACAAATTATTTACAATTTATTTAATCCGCAACAACTAAAAAAAATTATAGTATGATAGTTAGGCTACTCAGTAAATCAAGTAAATAACGATTAATATGAATGAGTACAACCAACTTAAAAACTGATAGTTCTGTTTACTTAAAATTGGAAACATTATTACTTTTAAATTTTATGTAACTGAATACCTTACGTTTTTTGAGGTTTGGCAACTTATTCATGTTTACAGTGTGTCCTTATTAAAAAATACATGGGACCAATCTGATGTCCAAGTCTTGAATAGATTTTGATGATTTGATTTAGGTTTGTATTCATCAATTAGTATAAAAGTAATCTTAATAGATTGTTAACAGTAAAATCCGAATGCTCAGCAATGTAACTTCTTTCTCTTCTAGCTCCCAGCTAGTGTAATAAAATTATGCTTTCACAGAATTGCTGAATGAATTCACTGTGGTTAAGCATAATACTAAATAGTCAAACAACAACAATTGTGTAGCACAGTAGTGTAGTGGTTAGCACTGTTGACGTGCATTCCCAGGGTCTGTGTTCGATTCCCGGCCAGGCTCGATTCCCGTCTCTGTGTGCATGGAGTTTGCATGTTCTCCTCGTGCTTGGTAGGTTTCCTCCAGGTACTCTGGTTTCTGTCCAAAGACCTGCAGATTAGGTTAATTGGCGTTCCCAGATTGTGTAAAACTTTGGCGTTTTAGCGTAAAATTTACAATTGATTTTTTTTACAATAATCCCATTTTATGATTGTGGTGGGACCTCCGGTCAACACTCACACATACATTCACATTCTACAGGCAAATTAACCTAATCTGCATGTGTTTGGACTGTAGGAGGAAACCAGAGTACCAGGAGGACCCAGAGACAAGTTTTCCCAGAGGCTGTAATCGAACCTGGACCCTGGAGGTGCAAGGCAACAGTGCTAGCCACTAAGCCACTGTGCTTAAAGCTAATCAGAGTAA
Organism: Clarias fuscus; assembly: GCA_030347435.1. Lineage (NCBI taxonomy): Eukaryota > Metazoa > Chordata > Actinopteri > Siluriformes > Clariidae > Clarias > Clarias fuscus. Next base: position 23,045,700 of record CM059227.1, read on the forward strand.
ATACAAAATATATAGACTGAAAGCTCTTGCCTATTGCTAGTTGGTCTATGTTTGAATGGTCTAAAGCCTTAGATATTTGTTCTTGATTTGAGCTTTTGGTTTTTCCTGCCTTTATTGTTAAAAATGTATTTTCTCCACTTTGCTCTGACTTTTGCCCACACTGTAAACCATAATGCTCAAAGTAATTAAACATATTGAATACTGTTAACTTAAATAATTAAAATTAGTTAAAATTAATAGACCTTAATGAGTATTTAGAACTTTTTGGTATTTATGAGTTTGTAGAAATTACACTTTTTAAGTTACCTGAACAAATTTGATATTTTACAGTATGTCATGAAAGTGAGTACACCCCTCAGATCTCTGCAAATATTTAGTTATATCTTTTAATAGGACAACACTGCATTGACACAATGAAAAGTAGTCAGTGTAAAGTTTGTATAGCAGTGTAAATTTATTGTCCCCTCAAAATAACTGAAAATACAGCCAATAATAGTTGAACCCCTGGCAACAAGTGAGTACACCCCTAAGTGAAAATGTACAAATTGAGCACAATTAGTCATTTTCCTTCCCCTTTGTCATGTGACTCATTAGTGTTACACTGTCTCAGGTGTCACCAGATAGAAGGTGAGTTAAATTTGGTATAAAAGCTCTTCCACTCTCTCAAACCTGGCCAAGTTCAACATGGCACCTCATAGCAAACAACTCTCAGAAGACCTGAAAAAACGAATTGTTGATTTACATAAAGATGGCCGAGGCTATAAGAAGATAGCCAACACTCTGCAACTGTGCTGCAGCATGGTGGCCAAGACCATCCAGCGCTTTAAGAGGACAGGTTCTTCTCAGAACAGGCCTCGCCATGGTCGGCCAAAGAAGCTGAGTGCACGTTCTCAGCGTCAGATCCAAATATTGGCTTTGAAAAACAGACGGATGAGTGCGTCCAGCATTGCTGCAGAGATTGAAGGGATGGTAGGTCAGCCTGTCAGTGGTCAGACTGTACACCGCACACTGCATCAAATTGCTCTGTATGGTTGTCATCCTAGAAGGAAGCCTCTTCTAATGATGATGCACAAAAAAACAATTTGCTACAGACATGCAAACTAAGGAGCAGGATTACTGGAACCATGTCCTGTGGTCGGATGAGACCAAGATAAACCTATTTGTTTCAGATGGTGTCAATTGTGTGTGGCGGCAACCAGGTGAGGAGTACAAAGTGTGTCTTGCCTACCGTCAAACATGGTGGTGGGAGTCTCCATGATGTTGTGATGGAGGAGTGGAAGAGGATTCCAGTGGCAACCTGTGAAGCTCTGGTGAACTCCATGGCCAAGAGAATTCAAGCCGTGCTAGAAAATGATGGTGGTCACATAAAATATTGACCTTTCACATTTTCACTTAGGGGTGTACTTACTTTTGTTGCCAGGGGTTCAGCTATTATTGGCTGTATTCTTAGTTATTTTGAGGGGACAATAAATTTACACTACTATACAAACTTTACACTGACTACTTTTCATTGAGTCAAAGAGTCATTTATGCAGTGATGTCCTATGAAAAGATATAACTAAATATTTGCAGAGATGTTAGGGGTGTACTCACTTTTGTGACATACTGTACGTAACTGTACAGTAAGGACTTAAGTAACAGTAGCTGTCACCTAAACAGTAGCTGTCAACTTAAAATCTTTCAGCCTTTTGATTTTGTGTGTGACGTCATCATGGCGTAGGGCACTGGTGGCTCAGTGGTAGGTGTTTTGCCTGCCATGCGAAAGGCCCAAGTTCAATTCCCAGCAACTGGATGAAGTGCCTGTCCCAAGCCCAGATAAAATGGGAGGGTTACTGGAGGAGCATGACCATGGTGTTGGGGTAGTCCCTGTGGGTGACTATGCAGCTGTCATGGAAACACCAGGCTCCACCCTCAATCTCTGTTCCCAATCACCTGAATTCTGAGCACACACCAGATTCACATTAGCACTACACTTTATATACACCTCACTTCCCCTCACTCAGCGTCTGACCACGCACATGGAAACAGACTCCGTTATGCACCTATCTGCAAGCATCGCGTCTCGTCTCGTCTCGTCCTGTCTCCTGGTTCGTGTTTATATCGGCACCCGTCCACCAGCTCCGTCATATCCACAGTTAAGACAATCCAGTTCATTCCATTATCTCTTTACTATCATTCACAAGCTGTCAATAAAACGCCCATTCGGGTTTCATAAGATCATTGTCTGTTGAGTCTGTATGTCCGTAACAGATGGTCAGACCACAACAATGAACCCGACGGAACCGGATCCTTTACTCGAGCTGGTGGAACGGCTCCGCCAAGTTTTCACCTCTGCTGCACCACTTCCGGCAGCACTCTCTTCTTCGCCGACACCACCCATCCACGCTAGTCCCATGGCGGCAGCAGCGCCCTTCGGTGGCGAGGCGGAGAACTACAATGGATTCCTCCAGTGCTCTCTCACTGGTTCTGGAACGATGCACCTCCGATATCATTCTAGGATGTCCGTGGCTCGCCGAGCACAAACCCATCCTCTCTTGGGAAAGTGGAGAGATCCTGAAGTGGGGGTCGAGGTGTATGAATCAATATCTACAGGCAAAACCCATCCTTTCTGTTAACACCACATTGGTGGAGAGTCCCTCCGACCAGCCCTTTGTGACTCTTCCCGAGTGCTAAACTTCAGAGTTTAGCTACTCCCATTTCAGAGACATGTTCTGTCCAAAGCGAACCACGCAGCTGCCACCTCATCGGCCATGGGACTGTGCCATCGACCTCCGTCCAGGTGAACCAGTGCCCAAAGGGAAGATCTATTCTCTATCCCTTCCAGAACAGAAAGCCATGGAGAAGTACATTGAGGAGGCTCTTCAACATGGATATATTCGACCATCTACCTCCCCTGCTGCTTCGAGCTTCTTCTTTGTGGCAAAAAAGGACGGGGGCCTCCGACCATGCATTGATTTTCGTGCCCTTAATCAAATCACAGTGAAGTTCAGTTACCCACTCCCTCTTGCCCCGTCAGCTCTGGAGCAACTCCAAGGGGCGCACATCTTCACAAAGCTGGACATCAGAAGTGCCTACAATCTCATCAGGATACGAGAGGGGGACGAGTGGAAGACCGCGTTCATCACACCCTCAGGTCATTATGAATATCTGGTCATGCACTACGGCCTAGTCAATGCCCCCTCTGTATTCCAAGGTTACATGAATGAGGTGTTCCGATCGTTTCTGAATCGATTTGTGATCATTTACATCGATGACATACTCATTTACTCCAGGAACGAGGCGGAGCACTGCATTCATGTGGTCGAGGTTCTCCGAAAACTCAGACAACATCACCTGTTCCTGAAAGCTGAAAAATGTGCCTTCCACCAATCCACCGTGCAGTTTTTGGGCTATCACATCAGTCAGCAAGGGATCAAAATGGATGAAGGGAAGGTGGACGCCATTCGGACCTGGCCAATCCCAACCAACATTAAACAGCTCCAACGCTTTCTGGGTTTCGCCAACTTCTACAGAAGGTTCATCCAAAATTACAGTTCATTAGTCTCCCCTCTCACCGATCTCCTGAAGGGCAAGCCCAAGGCCCTCGCCTGGAATGCTGAAGCCACCACGGCCATGGTCACGCTGCAAATTCACCTCATTCACCTCAGCGCCTGTCATTCACCTCAGCACCTGTCCTTGTTCCTCCAGACCCCAACAGACCATTTCTGGTAGAAGTTGACGCATCTCGATCCGGAGTTGGAGCCATTCTCTCGCAGCAGCAGGGGAAACCTCCTCACTACCATCCATGTGCCTTCTTCTCCCGAAAACTGTCACCCGCCGAGCGAAATTACGACATTGGGAATCGAGAACTCTTGGCAATCAAGCTGACATTAGAGGAATGGCGACACTGGTTGGAGGGGGCCGTAAACCCTTTCCTGGTCTTAACGGATCACCGGAACCTGGAATTTCTGTGGGAAGCCAAACGCCTCAACCCCCGACAAGCCAGGTGGGCACTATTCTTTACCCGGTTCCACTTTACCATTAGTTATCGACCAGGAACCAAGAATGTCAAAGCTGATGCTCTCTCTCGCCACTATGAGGCGGAGGACATTCCGGAAACAACCGAGCATGTTCTCCCCTCAACTCTGTTTGTCTCTCCAATTCAGTGGGAAATCGAAGATGAAATTCGTCAGTCTATGACAACCGAACCACTTCCACCAAACTGTCCAGCTGGTCGTCTCTATGTTCCTCTCACGCAGCGAGAAACCCTCCTCCATCAGGCGCATGCATCTATGGGCACTGGTCACCCTGGAATGAATCAAACCCTCTCACTACTAGAAGAACGCTTCTGGTGGCCTAACATGGCCGAACAGGTTAGAAGGTACGTGAGGGGATGTCAGGACTGTGCCACCACCAAACCATCCAGAAATCTGCCAGCAGGAAAGTTATTACCTCTTCCAGTTCCCCGGCATCCCTGGTCCCACCTAGGGGTGGATTTTGTCACCGATCTCCCTCGTTCCGAAGGACACACCTGCATCCTGGTAATCGTCGATCGATTCTCCAAATCCTGTCGCCTCATTCCATTACCCAAACTCCCCTCAGCAAAAGAGACGGCCGAAATGCTCTTTAATCAGGTTTTTAGACTTTACGGCATTCCAGAAGACATTGTATCCGACAGAGGACCCCAGTTTATCTCTAGGTTCTGGAAAGCCTTTTTTCCATCTCCTAGGTGTGACCGTAAGCCTGTCTTCTGGATATCATCCCCAGAGTAACGGACAAATGGAATGCAAAATCCAGGAGATAGGCAGATACCTCCGTACCTTCTGCCAGGACCGCCAACACTCCTGGAGCCAGTTCATCGCCTGGGCCGAGTACACGCAGAATTCACTCCGACAACCCACCACAGGACTCACCCCCTTTCAGTGCGTACTCGGTTACCAACCGCCTCTTTTCCCCTGGAACGGAACACCTTCTGAGGTGCCATCTGTGACTCACTGGTTCCAGGAGAGTGAGAGGGTTTGGGACTCAGCTCACCAACAGCTACAACTTGCAGTTCGAAGACAACGCATCGTCGCCGACGTGAGGAGAGCAGATACTTCCAACTTCCAACCTGGACAAAAGGTTTGGCTCTCCACACGCGACATCCGTCTTCAACTGCCCTGCAAGAAGCTGAGTCCCAGATTCATCGGTCCCTTCACCATCCTCGCGCAGATCAACCCCGTCACATATGAGTTAAGTCTTCCGCACACATATAAGATTCACCCTACCTTCCACGTCTCCTTACTTAAACCTTATCACTCACCCAGTTTTCCTGTTTCCACAGAGTCTGGTCCTGGAGACGAACCCCCCCCCGGCTCAATCTCCGTTCCCAATCACCTGAATTCTGAGCACACAGCTGATTCACATTAGCACTACACTTTATATACACCTCACTTCCCCTCACTCAGCGTCTGACCACGCACATGGAAACAGACTCCGTTATGCACCTATCTGCAAGCCCTGCTCCTTGTTCATCGCGTCGCGTTTCGTCTCGTCTCGTCCTGTCTCCTGGTTCGTGTTTATATCGGCACCCATCCACCAGCTCCGTCATATCCACAGTTAAGACAATCCAGTCCATTCCATTATCTGTTTACTATCATTCACAAGCTGTCAATAAAACGCCCGTTCGGGTTTCATAAGATCATTGTCTATTGAGTCTGTATGCCCATAACAGCAGCAGCTTTAGGAGTGATGTTTGGACAGATCTGTGCTCTAAACATTGAATTCCAAAAGGACGAGATGGGCGAAGCCATCCAAATGATTTCTATTGAACTTGGAAAAAACACGCTCCTCTCAGATTTTTTATTTTATTATTGCCCACCAACAACAGTACTTGAGCTGACTTAAATATATTTAAATACTTAAATATTTTAATTATAAGTTGTGTCAACTTTATATTTTCAACTGGGTATACAGTTTGTTTTCTCAACTAAACAACAATGTGAAATATGTTGTTTGGCCAGCAACTTTCTCTAAATGTTGAGAAAATCATAAAAGCTGTGCAACTTGTTACTAAACTTGTTTTTTTTTTACATTGAGGTTTTTACTGTTTTTTTATATTAGGAAAGGAAATCTAAAATTCTGATCAATTACATCATTCATCCCTTGATTTTCATCTATAATTTTAATCTATAACAAAAAGAAGTATCACGCAGAAGTTAACTTTTAATGGGGGAGGGGGAGATGGTATGGGTAAATTTTCTTTACAGACAAATAGAGTTCTGATTAGGTAATTATTAAGTGATTACTGTTAGGAGAAGGAAAGGAGGGAGGGAGGAAGGTTGGAGAAAAACTAAAATGTATACTTTTAAGTTTATGAAACTATAATGCATAAAATTATATATTTTTTGCATTTTTATGTTTTTTTATGAGATATTATATTTATGCAGCCGGCTTTGAAGAGAACTTGAGCATGTATTATAGAATATGTTTTGAAACAAGCAGCATCACAAGCTTCAAGTAAAAATTTCATTGTGGTCATTCCTAATGATTACAAAACTCAATTAAAGTTGCAAGCAACGATGACGGGCCCAAGCAACGGGCGCGGTCCCCACCCCGGGCGCACCGCACAACCTGCGTGTTATTCGAGTGTGTCAAAACCTCGAAAAAGTCATTGGCACCCGGTTGCACCGCGGAACTTGCACACCGAACGTCACACATCATACTGGGCTAATATCAGTTTGGGCCCTAAATATGTGTGTGTGTGTGTGTGTGTGTGTGTGTGTGTGTGTGTGTGTGTGTGTGTGTGTGTGTGTGACTAGTTAATGTGTCAGTCTGTCTCTGATGAGTAAATGTGTTTTTGCGTGTTTTGTGTGTGTGTGGTGTGTGAGTCTGTGTGTTAACATTAGTGATGTGTGTGTTAGTATGTCTAAGACATGTGACTTGTTAGTGGATGTGTGTGTTTCTGCGTGAGGGTGTGTGAGACAGAGATGTGAGTGTGTGAGTGTTATAATTTGTGATGTTATAATGTGTGTTTATGTAGGTGCTCATTTGTGTATTGTACGAGTGTATTTGTTTGTGTGTGCATGCATGTGTGTGCGTGTGTGTGAGAGGTGTTTTTTTGTGTGTGTGTGTGTGTGTGTGTGTGTGTGTTTCTGTGTGTGTGTTTATTTAGTGTGTTAACATTAGTGATGTGTGCTTGTGTTTGTGCATGTTTGTGTGTATGGTGTCTGCATCTGTGTGTTAATATTAGTGATGTGTGTTATTAATAATTGTTGGGTGTAAGTTTAAGACATTATCACGGCTGACCCGTTTGAGATATCAAAATGTGTGATGTGTGTGTGAGAGTGAGGGAGAGAGGTGTGTGACAGTGATGTGATGTGATGTGTGTGTGTGTGTGTGTGTGTGTGTGAGAGAGAGTCAGGGAGAGAGGTGTGTGACATGTAGATGTGTCAGTCTGTGTGTGACGAGTAAATGTGCTTGTGTGAGTTTGTGTATATGGTGTGTGTGTGTGTGTGTGTGTGTGTGTATGGTGTGTGAGTCTGTGTGTTAATATTGGTGATGTGTGTTATGAATAATTTATCGGTGTAAGTTTAAGGATGTTCCTGAATGTGATGTCACTGTCTGTGTCACTGAATATAATGAGTGTGTGTGTGTGGTGTGTAAGTCTGTGTTAACAGTAGTGTGTGTTAGTATGTTTAAGATATGTGACTTGTTAATGGGTGTGTGTGTTTCTGCGTGAGGGTGTGTGAGACAGAGATGTGAGTGTGTGAGTGTTACAATTTGTGATGTTATAATGTGTGTGCATGTGTGTGATGTATGAGTGTACTTGTTTGTGTGTGTGCATGCATGTGTGTGAGATATCTTTGTGTTTGTGTGTGTGTTTATTTAGTGTGTTAACATTAGTGATGTGTGCTTGTGTTTGTGCATGTTTGTGTGTATGGTGTCTGCATCTGTGTGTTAATATTAGTGATGTGTGTGTTATTAATAATTGTTGGGTGTAAGTTTAAGACATTATCACGGCTGACCCGTTTGAGATATCAAAATGTGTGATGTGTGTGTGAGAGTGAGGGAGAGAGGTGTGTGACAGTGATGTGATGTGAGGTCAAGTTTGAGTATGACACGCAATGGGATTTATTTGATGCTGATGCTGGATCAGTCTTTGGCTTGTCCTGTGTGTGTGTGTGTGTGTGTGTGTGTGTGTGTGTGTGAGAGAGAGAGAGAGTGAGGGAGAGAGGTGTGTGACATGTAGATGTGTCAGTCTGTGTGTGACGAGTAAATGTGCTTGTGTGAGTTTGTGTATATGGTGTGTGTGTGTGTGTTTGTTTGTAGATGTTTTTGTGTATGGTGTGTGAGTCTGTGTGTGAACATTAGTGATGTGTGTGATAAATAATTTATCGGTGTAAGTTTAAGGATGTTCCTGAATGTGATGTCACTGTCTGTGTCACTGAATATAATGAGTGTGTGTGTGTGTGTGTGTGTGTGTGAGAGTGAGGGAGAGAGGTGTGTGACATGTAGATGTGTCAGTATGTGTGTGACGAGTAAATGTGCTTGTGTTTGTGCGAGTTTGTGTATATGGTGTGTGTGTGTGTGTGTGTGTGTGTGTGTGTGTGTGTGTGTGTGTATGGTGTGTGAGTCTGTGTGTTAATATTGGTGATGTGTGTTATAAATAAATTATCGGTGTAAGGTTAAGGATGTTCCTGAATGTGATGTCACATATAATGTGTGTGTGTGTGTGTGTGTGTGTGTGTATGTTGTACAGTGGGCAATTTAAATGTTTCTATTGTATATTTTTGATCATTTCTGCATATGTTTAAATTGTAAACATGAAGCCATAGTAAAGGAGAAGGGGAAAGACCTGACTGCAGAATACCTGCCTATTACTGCCATCTACTGGACATATTTTATTACTGCAGGACTGAGTGGAGACAGTTCAGGCCAAAGCTGATAAATATACTGTAAAAATTGTTGGGAGCTGTGTGAGCATCACAAAAACATGAAACTCAAGAAATCTACTCAGAAGCAGTTGTTCTTTCTACCTAAAATGTTTGGGCACATTATTATTTTCCACTTGGTGGATATAAGTATCTTATATTTGCTCAAAATGATATGTTGCCATAGCAATACTATTCAACGTATCAAAAAGTCCTTTACAGTGTCACATCAGCCGTGTCTTCCAATTATTGTGCCTGATTTTGAAGCCAATTTGCTGAAAATTAGCCACAAAAGAATTTAATTTCTGAAAGTAGACACTTTCTGCTGCCAGTTGGTGGCGCTATGACTGAGACTCACGGGACCCATGTCACTGTGAGCAGGACTCTTCTCTTAACCTACTGCTGAGGTTTGATGAATGTCACTCAATTTATACAGAAGTTATTAGCCACTTCCTGTTTCCTGTTATTCGCCGTAGGTTTAAGGGCTCGCCACGGCCGACCCGTTTGAGATATCAACCAGCCCTTCACAATATTAGATCCTCAATGTCTTGAGATTATATTAGACCCTGTTTGGTCAAAAACATATGAATCCTGTAAGAGTAGTATATCACATTCCAATGGGTGCGTTTTTCAATCAACGCCAAATAACTGACTTCCTGTTCAGCGGATTCCAGTATGGGATATGCAAGTTGTTCATCTCAATGAGATCTAAATTTCTACTGGGTCTCATTCATATATGTGAAAGTGGATATGAATTATGCAGCTAAATTTTTTACAAAGTTCCAGGGGGCGCTGTCCAGGCCCTGAGCCACGCCCGGTCTCCAGGCTCTCAGGCCTTACTCATAATCAGTTTCAGTGTATAGCCGTAAAAGTTTGGAACCGTAGGTCTTTCCACTCGTACGATATGAGAAGATTTATTTTTTTGCACTTCATTTTAGGTTTTTTCTCTAGATAAATCGTCGCCATAACAAGACGATTCAAATTATAAAAAAATCCTTCATGGTCTCAAATCATCCATGTCTTTTCATTATTCTGACTGATTTTGAACCAAATCAGGTGAAAGTAAAGGCCAAAATATTAGTGATTTCCAAAAGTGACACACTTCCTGCTGCCAGTTGGTGGCGCTATGACATAGACTCATGATTGTCATTTGATGTGATCATCTTCCTACTCTTAACACACCTGTAAAGTTTCATATGCATAACGTAATGTACACAGAAGTTATTAGCCACTTCCTGTTTCATTTTATTCGCCATAATTTTAAAGCGTCGCCACGGCCGAACCGTTCGAGGTATCAAAAAGATCTCTGCAATTTTGCATCGGCAACTTGTTTAGATCATATTTGCCTGGTTTGGTGGAAATTCTGTAAATTTCCTAGGAGGAGTATTTCAAATTCCATTGGGTGCGTTTTGCAAAGACCTCAAAATAACTCACTTCCTGTTGATTAGCCCTGATGACATGCATTGCAAAACTTGTTCAGCTTGATGAGATCTAAATGTACACGGAGTTTTCTGAGTGTGCGTGCAAGTGTCTCTGAGCTATGAGGCACGATTTTCTAGGGGGCGCTGTGACGGGCGTGTGCGACTCCCCGGGCCGAGCCCCACTGAGGACCTGATGGCCGCGGATTCCAATCTGGATGCAAATTTTGATGAGTTTTTGAGTATGTTAAGGACCCCAAAAGTACCAAAAGTGTGGAAAAAAAAAAAAAAAAAAAAAAAAAAAAAAAATAATAATAATAATCCTAACGAAAACAATAGGGCCCTGCGCACTCAGTGCTTGGGCCCTAATTAAAGTTGCAAGCAACGATGACGGGCCCAAACAACGGGCGCGGTCCCCACCCCGGGCGCACCGCACAACCTGCGTGTTATTCGAGTGTGTCAAAACCTCGAAAAAGTCATTGGCACCCGGTTGCACTGCGGAACTTGCACACAGAACGTCACACACTTTACTGGGCTAATATCAGTTTGGGCCCTAAATATTTGTGTGTGTGTGTGTGTGTGTGTGTGTGTGTGTGTGTGTGTGTGTGTGTGTGTGTGACTAGTTAATGTGTCAGTCTGTCTCTGATGAGTAAATGTGTTTTTGCGTGTTTGTGTGTGTGTGGTGTGTGAGTCTGTGTGTTAACATTAGTGATGTGTGTGTTAGTATGTCTAAGACATGTGACTTGTTAGTGGATGTGTGTGTTTCTGCGTGAGGGTGTGTGAGACAGAGATGTGAGTGTGTGAGTGTTATAATTTGAGATGTTATAATGTGTGTGTGTATGTAGGTGCTCATTTGTGTGATGTATGAGTGTATTTGTTTGTGTTTGTGCATGCATGTGTGTGCGTGTGTGTGAGATGTGTTTGTGTCTTTATGTGTGTTTATTTAGTGTGTTAACATTAGTGATGTGTGCTTGTGTTTGTGCATGTTTGTGTGTATGGTGTGTTCAAATATTAGTGATTTGTGTGTGATTAATAATTGTTGGGTGTAAGTTTAAGACATTATCACGGCTGACCTGTTTGAGATATCAAAATGTGTGATGTGATGTGATGTGTGTGTGAGAGTGAGGGAGAGATGTGTGTGACAGTGATGTGATGTGATTTGTGTGTGTGTGTCCGTGTGTGTGTGTGTGTGTGTGTGTGTGTGTGTGTGTGAGAGAGAGAGAGAGAGTGAGGGAGAGAGGTGTGTGACATGTAGATGTGTCAGTCTGTGTGTGACGAGAAAATGTGCTTGTGTTTGTGCGAGTTTGTGTATATGGTGTGTGTGTGTGTGTGTATGGTGTGTGAGTCTGTGTGTTAATATTGGTGTTGTGTGTTATAAATAATTTATCGGTGTAAGTTTAAGGATGTTCCTGAATGTGATGTCACATATAGTGTGTGTGTGTGTGTGTGTATGTGTATGTTGTACAGTGGGCAATTTAAATGTTTGTATTGTTTATTTTCTATCATTTCTGCATATATTTAAATTGTAAACATGAAGCCATAGTAAAGGAGAAGGGGAAAGACCTGACTGCAGAATACCTGCCTACTACTGCCATCTACTGGACATATTTTATTACTGCAGGAGTCAGTGCAGAAAATTTAGACCAAGGCTGATAAATATACTGTAAAAATTGTTGGGAGCTGTGTGAGCATCACAAAAACATGAAACTCAAGAAATCTACTCAGAACCAGTTGTTCTTTCTACCTAAAATGTTTGGGCACATTAGGATTTTCCACTTGGTGGATATAAGTATCTTATATTTGCTCAAAATGATATGTTGCCATAGCAATACTATTCAACGTATCAAAAAGTCCTTTACAGTGTGACATCAGCCCTGTCTTCCAATTATTGTGCCTGATTTTGAAGCCAATTTGCTGAAAATTAGCCACAAAAGAATTTAATTTCTGAAAGTAGACACTTTCTGCTGCCAGTTGGTGGCGCTATGACTGAGACTCACGGGACCCATGTCACTGTGAGCAGGACTCTTCTCTTAACCTACTGCTGAGGTTTGATGAATGTCCCTCAATTTATACAGAAGTTATTAGCCACTTCCTGTTTCCTGTTATTCGCCATAGGTTTAAGGGCTCGCCACGGCCGACCCGTTTAAGATATCAACCAGCCGTTCACAATATTAGATCCTCAATGTCTTGAGATTATATTAGACCCTGTTTGGTCAAAAACATATGAATCCTGTAAGAGTAGTATATCACATTCCAATGGGTGCGTTTTTCAAACAACGCAAAATAACCGACTTCCTGTTCAGCGGATTCCATGACATGGGGTATGCAAGTTGTTCACCTCAATGACATCTAAATTTATACTGGGTCTCATTCATATATGTGAAAGTGGATATGAGTTATGCAGCTTAAACTTTACAAAGTTCCAGGGGGCGCTGTACAGGCCCTGTGGCACGCCCGTGCTCCAGGCTCTCAGGGCTTCCTCACAATCAGTGAGAGTCTACACCCATACAATTTTGGAACCGTAGGTCTTTCCACTCGTAAGATATGAGAAGAATAATTTTCTTCGATTTTTTCTTGAGTTAAATCGTCACCATAGCAACACGATTCAAATTAGAAAAAAATCCTTCATGATTTCAAATGACCCATGTCTTTTCATTATTCTGACTGATTTTGAACCAAATCAGGTGAAAGTAAAGGACAAAATATTACTGATTTCCAAAAGTGACACACTTCCTGCTGCCACTTGGTGGCGCTATGACATAGACTCATGATTGTCATATCATGTGATCAGCTTCCTACTCTTAACATACCTGTAAAGTTTCATGTGCATAACTTAATGTACACAGAAGTTATTAGCCACTTCCTGTTTCATTTTATTCGCCATAATTTTAAAGCGTCGCCACGGCCGAACCGTTCGAGGTATCAAAAAGATCTCTGCAATTTTGCATCGGCAACTTGTTTAGATCATATTTAGCTGGTTTGGTGCGAATTGTAAAAATTTTCTAGGAGGAGTTTATCACATTCCATTGGGTGCGTTTTGCAAACAACTCAAAATAACTCACTTCCTGTTGATTAGACCTGATGACATGCAGCGCGAAACTTGTTCAGTTTGATGAGATCTAAATGTTCACCGAGTTTTATAAGTATACGTGCAAGTGTGTCTGAGCTATAAGGCAAGACACTGTAGGGGGCGCTGCGCGGGGCGTGTGCGACGCTCCGGGCCGAGCCCCACTGAGGACCTGTTGGCCGCAGATTCCAATCTGTGTGCAAATTTTGGTGAGTTTTTGAGTATGTTAAGAGGCCCGAAAGTGCCCGGATGATTGAAAGAAAAATAATAAAAAAAAAAAAAAGAAAAAAAAAAATAATAATCCTAACGAAAACAATAGGGCCCTGCGCACTCAGTGCTTGGGCCCTAATTAGCAATTAGCGAGAAAAGCGTTCCATAGTTTATTTCCCTACCATTTGTCTCCTTTGAAATCCCAATGAGATCGATGTCCAGTGAGGCAGAGCTGGTGGTAAGTGTTTGGATGTCTGTCAGTGCGACGCCAGGTCCAACCATGAGAATCTGAACCTCTGTGAAGATAGTAATGAAGACCCAGTGATTTTTAAGTGCTAGATTTAGTTCTCAGGCCACATAGGTTGCTTGCTCTTTTCCCAAATGAAACAGGAAACCACTGTGACTGCAGTATAAGCAGATTTCTTACCTAGGTTTTCAGCATAGATTCTGATGCTGCTGGAGGTGCTTGTTTTCTTCACCATTTTACACACCAGATTCTCATTTAAAGCCAATAAACCATTTAGAAAGGTTCTTTGATGAGGTTGGTCAAGCTCAAAAGTTATCAAACAAGCTGTGAGTTTCATCAATGAGCTTAAATAGCTTTCCTCATCCTACACAACAACAAACGAGATACCCAGGGTTATGTGTGTAAGGATGTGTTGTGAGAAATCTGGTGAAATATCGATTACCATCATCAGTGACAGATGGACAATAATTATTTTAAGTCAGTTATTTCTCCTGTTAAATATACCTGGCAAGTGTCAAGCAACGAGAAATCGTCACCTGAAAAAAAGAGCACTATATAAGAATTTTAATCCAGCTAACATTTTATGAATAAACATTTCATTTCAGACTCCAGTTTGCTGCAAAATTATATAACTATGCTTTTTGTTATGCATTCTTGTACATTATACAAGGAAAAAATCTTACACCCCTAGTCTGCTCGTTCAGTAAGCATTTACTTACAGTAAAGTGAAGTGTCACATGCTGTAAATGGTATCAGTAACAGAACAGCGACTACTAGAGGGGAGACACAGGAAATAATTTATTACTGTTGTCTGTTCCACAGATCATCTGGATAAATATAGGTTAGGGAATGGGTTCCAATGTTAGTAAGATGAGTTATGACAAATATACACTCTAAAAATACACTCTAAAAAATGCTGGGTTGTTTCTGCAAACACATTGTTGGGTTGTTCATGCTGGGTCAAAATTCTGGGTTATTTCGGGGACTTTAAACACATTGTTGGGTTGGGTAATGCTGGGTCAGATGAGATGTAGTGGGTCATTTACAAATCAACACCTGGTTGGGTTATTTTGACCCAACAACTGGTTTATTCTTTATTTCTCCAAACGGCAGCCTGCAAAATGTTTGAAATATTACTGTTATTGTGTCACAAAGTGTAGTTTTAAGAGTTGTTTAAGCGAGAATGTATGTGTGTACAGCTCAAAACATCAATCGGTTATTAAAGATAGCGTCTATTTAAAACGATTTCGGAGATTTGAGCTCCAGGCAATCCTATGGTGCTGCGCGCTCATGTAGCCACCCAACATAGCCTCATATTGGCAGAAACTTCTGAAAACTACCGCTGGCTGTGGTGTCTCTGCAGTGGTTAAAACAGTGAATTTATTTCATTTTGTGTATTTCTAACAGGTAATCTTTGGTATAATACGGTTATGGTATAATATATAGCGGCTGCTTTTATAACACACACAAATGAAATAAAATAAAATAAAATAAAAAAATACTAAATGTAATCTTAAATGTAATTTTAGGTAATTTACTAGTAATCTTCGCTAAAGCTGTATGTGTGGAAAGTCTCTCGGCATATTTTATAATATTTAATAGGTGTCAGAGGAAGCTATTGGGACATGTTTAATGACAGTCTTAATATGTCTTCTGTTTCTGTCTGTTAAAAAAAAAAAACAACAACAACTGCTTGTGTTATTTTGACCCAGCAGTTGGTTTATTCTTTGGAGAACTTTCTGGATTCTTCACTTCTGACTGGATCATGCTCAGAGCACTCAGTATTTTATGGTAAGTTAATGTAAATTTTTACTTATTTTTTTTTAGTAACTTGTGGTAGGAGCAAGCATATTTTACTGTTTAAAATAAATGTTTTGATATTAATATTGTGTGGGATTAATATTGTTTTCCCATTCTGTTTTGTTATTCATAAAATGAGAAAGCATCATGGTCAAGTCTTAGTTTAAAACAAGCTTTTTCTTTATCCTTATGAAATATTTATTATAAGTTGTAAATTCACCATTAAATATCATATTCATCTAGTGTTTGTTGAGAATTTGAAAAGGGGTGAATGTTTTATATTAAATCCAGATGGAGCGCCGTATCCTGTTATCCCTCACATGTTAAATAGTGAGGTAAATTATTCAAAAATATACACTAAATTCATGTTCACGTTATGTATTTTTGTTTATTGACAAGGGAAAAAATGTTTTGCATTAAATGCATATGTAGCTGTACGTCGTTAACAAAAATGCTGAACGTAAATGTTAGTTATATTGCAACACTAAGTGATGCTGTATAATCCATAGGTGAACCAACATGATAAGGATGATATCTGCAAAATATGGAGATGACTGGAGCATTGTTCCATGTTTTGTTCCTGGGAGATGAGACAAGAGGGACCTGACAGACCTTTTCCATTGTTGGGGGCAACGCTATTGATACAGACTCTTTGGTGAAGGCTGTTTTTTTTTTGTCATTGATGTTAAGAAGTGTCTTCTCACCTGGGAGTTTCTCCAGCATACTGTAGATCAGATTGATGGACACGAGTACTCATCTCGTGTCATTACATTTTTGAGGACAACAGTTTTTTCAGCCAACATTTAATCAATAATATTTAAAAATGTTTTATCATTTTTGTTTTTAATGTCATTTTTGAAGGAAATTAAATAGTAATAATTAAATAACGGATAGTTAAAATATTAAGATGGGAAATGTTTGTATCATGTAGGCATTATAAGATTTGTATTGAAAACTTCTATATAAAAAGTTTTTAAATATTGTATTAAATGCAAAAAATGCAGTTCAAATCAGACTTACAGGGGTCGCTTGTTTTTGTTTTACAGAGTGTTTATGTTACAGTACATTTATTTTATATTTAACAAATGGTCAGCTTGTGATTATATGGTTTTGTTTAACATTTTGGTAAAAATTAAGTTATTCACATTTTCTTATTCTGTGACTATCTATTTACATTATGTGAAGTTGTGTACATTTTGTGTCTTTTTTTGAAAATAAAAAATCAAATGGAATGTGTCAACCCAGCAAGAGTGTTAATTTAACCCACTGGTTGGATCAAATAAAATAACCCTGCACTTTAACATTTAACCCAGATAGAGTGTCAATTTTACCCACTGGTTGGATCAAATAAAATAACCCTGCACTTTAACATTTAACCCAGATAGAGTGTCAATTTAACCCACTGGTTGCGTCAGATGAACAACCCAGAATTCTGGGTTAAATGGCACACGTTCTGTCCAATAGTGACCCAGCGGCTGAGTTATGGTTGGGGATTTTTTAACCGAGCAGTTTCACGGAGTACCCCTAAATCTATTATCAACCCTCTCTCACTTCATAGGCTCCCTAGGTAGGCGGCACCCCTTCTACAGGTACGCGAAGGGAAGGGGCCGCCTATTTGGGCCGGCTGGCGATGATTAACGTTAATAGGATCTCGGGCTTGCTTCGCATTATAAAAACAAGGCACGGAGTTTAGTCCAGGAAGAATGCGAACAAGTGTGCGGTGGAGCTGGAAGTGAGCAGCATGTGAGTGGGGCGAAAGGATGTGCCCCAGGGACTATAGAAAAAGGGCACCGACATTCTGCCCTTTGATCTCCATGGTGAGGACAGCGCGGGAAATAACCGCGCGAGCTCCCGCGGCACCTTCACTACCGTGCCAAGCCCGCCTTCGCGAGGAGGACCAGCCAACGGACGTTCCAGAGAGACTCCCGCCTGAGGCCGCGCCAAGAGAGAGAGCTGGGAGGAGCCAGGCCGGCCATCGACAGCGGGAGAGGAACCGTTTAGGGAGCATGCTGGAGCTCCGTTTGGCCACTCTGCCCACCGCCACCTTTCGTCTGCTGCGTGCCCGCATGCCAGCTGGGCACTGCCTCAGACCTGCACGTGCACCTTTCACTACTCCCCTTTCTTTCCATCCTCCCTCCTTTCCCTAAAAAAAATATTATTTTTCCGTAAGACCTTCCCTCGTGTCTGTGTTTCATGGTGCCGCCCGTGCAACCTTAGGTTGAACCCGTTACAATAGTTATGATTTTATATATTCATATACACACTTATGACATGCTGTTTAGGAAATTGTTTGAGAGAATTGAATGAAAACTCAGAATATTTTGAACGAAAATTTCTAATATTGAATGAAAATTGAATAAAACCGTCATCAACGTGCAGGTGTCATCTAGTGGTTCTAATATGTATTGTTACCGCAAACATCTTGTATGCCTTATTGCACAATAAGTGAGTCACCAAGGAATTTAGTGACGGGGGGCCGCAATTTCTGAAAGCACGATTAATCTTACTGGATGGAAATTTCGTAGCCGCAGCTTTTTAGTTACTTACGGTAATCGCCCTAAATTGGAAAAAAAGCATCTGTGAGCTCAACCAAAGCAACTTTCTGAAACAAACAAACAAAAAAACCCTATGATTTTAAATGAATAAGTAATTAAACCAATTTACAGAAACATATTTCAGTACAGCTGCACTGTACTGCATTGTACTTCAGTAAAACTGCAGTTGTTTTTTCTAAGGGACACTTTAAGTATCTACAAGTATAAAGGCTGACCTGAACTCTAATTACTAAAGACCAAGAAAACTATCAGAGAGAACTGCTCATATTCAGTCAGAAAGAAAAATCAAAACCCCCATGTGACTGCAAAAAACCTGCAGGAAGATTTATCAGACTCAAGAGTGGTAGTGCAACATTCCACTGTGCAGCGATGCTTGCACAGACAAGTCCACAAGACCTTCATGGAAGAGTCAGCAGAAAGAAAACCTTACCTGCATCTCCATCATGAAATCCAACATCAGAAGAATGTAACAGAACATCTACGGAAGCCTGATGCATTTTGGAAACAACTGCTGTGGACTCATGGAGTTAAAATGGCCACAATCAGCAAATGCATGTTTGGCGAAGAAAAGGAGCAGCATTTCATGAAAAGAACACCTTGCCAACTAATACGCATGGGGGCGGATCTATCATGCTTTGGGGTTGTGTTGCAGCCAGTGGCACAGGAAACATTGCACGGGTGGAGGGAAGAATGGATTCCACTAAATGACCAGAAAAATCTGGAAGCAAAAATCAGACCATCTGTAAAAAAGCTGAAGCTGACAAGAGGACGACTTCTACAACAGGACAATGATCCTAAACATACCTCAAAACCCACTATGGAAAACCTCAAGAGAGGCAAGCTGAAGGTTCTGGAATGGCCATCACAGTCCCCTGATTTAAACATCATTCAAAATTTGTGGGTAGATTTTAAAAGAGCGGTGCATACAAGATGACCAAAGAATATTACAGAACTCGAAGCCTTTTGCAAGAAAGAATGGGAGAAAATCCCAAGTACATGAATTGAAAGACTTTTAGCTGCTATAAAAAGCATTTGCAAGCTGTGATATCTGCCAGAGGAGGTGTTACTACAGTAAGTACTGATTATTTAAGGTGCCCAAACCTTTGCACAGTGCCACAATAATGTTATTTTTTTTCTTTGTTCAATTTATGACATAAAAAGTAACTATGCACCAATGTTTGCTGAAAATAGTGTGCATTTTTTCTCTTTCCACATGAGACTGTGTCAACATCTTTTCAATGAAAAAATTACCAAAATCTGTTATTTTTAAGGGGTGTCTAAACTTTTGCATAAGACTCTATATATACACACCTAATATTAAGAAAGCCACCACCCCCACCGCCCCATCCTTTGCTACCATAACAATGATGCACTATGTCTTGTGATAATTTCTACTAGAACTAGTATAACCTTTTGCTCAATTTAATCTACAGTAGCTCTTCTATTGAATCGGACTACATGGGTCAGACTTCACTCCGCATGTGCAACAGTGAGCCTTGGCCATCCATAATGCTGTCACCAGTTCACCAGTTTTCCTTCCTTGGATCCATTCTGATATGTTTTGACCACTGCAGACATGGAGAATCCCACAAGAGCTCCACTTTTGGAGTTGCTCTGACCCAGCCATTTTTCCATTATAATGTAGCATTTTTCAAAGTATGTACATTTTCAATATTTTGTTACATTGGCCGCTGGCAGTGAATGGGATATATTAGGCAGCAACTCCTAAACTGCAGCTCTTGTGAAAAGTTACAGAACTGATCCAAGGAAGGAAGACAGGTGAACTGCTGACAGGGTCATGGACGACCATCACTTGTGTAGATTAAATTGATGAAAAGGTTAATGCTGGACATGATAGAAAGGTTTGGGAACACACAGTGCATCACTGTTATGGTAGCACAAGGGGACCTACGCAATATTAGGCAGGTGGTAAGATTTTTTTATTTATTTTTTACATAATTGATGAGACCATAAAATTTTACACAAAAGATAAATACAAAATGGAGTTTGTAAATGATGATTTAATTTATTAAGGGAATAGAATTGCTCAAACCTTCCTATATTTACTTTTTTTTTTTTTTAATGGTAACAAATATTTTTAAAATATTATATTTAAACTCAGCTCAGCTTTTTTAACAGGGCACACAAAAAACAATAATGCAGAATGAAACATTCAAATTTTTAAGTTAAGTTGTAAATACTTTCCCTCCAATTACTGTATGATAAAGGTAGGCATGTACTTGGGAGAGAAAAGACTCTGTGATAAAATGATGTTTATCTGTAAAATAATGTAATTGAGCTTCCTTTCTTAAAAGCATATAAAATATAAACACTCAGCATGTCAGTGTATCAGCAATATACGCACCTTTCAGTAGAAGAATCATGCTGTTATGTATTATAGGTGCAATATTTATGTGTAGTGGTAGTGGAGGCTCCTGTTTACAGAGAAGGTAAGTGACTAAGTTTGATCAAAATGGAACAGGATGTCGGTTCATCTGTATATCGTTTGCATTTCGGGTCTACAAATGTAATACATCTCTGTCAAAGAGGAAGAGAAGCAGCCTTTGCATATACAAAGTTCCAGAGAAAAAACAAACCAGGCATAAATACAGTTCTTGATATAGAATGTCTTTGTGTGTGTATATATTTAAAAACTACTTCTGGCCCTGTGCATGTAGAAACCCATAGTGCTTCATTGTGACCTTTTCTAATAACATGTTGTTGGTGTTTGTTGTTGTAGTTTTAGCACAGATTAGTTCTTAATGTTCATAAACAGTTGTTAATTATCTTCTTCTGACAGGTGGGTGAGAATAGATTAGGTAAAGTTGTAAGTGCAGCTATGTGATTTTATTAAATGTGACACATTAACAAAACAGAAAACCAAAGCTGCATGGGAAATAATAGCATAGAAACAAAAAAGAAAAAAGACTGACCTAGAGACAAAGTATGAGAGACAAAAATTATAAATCCAGGTACAACAAAAACATTATCAACATAAATGTCCTAAAGCAAACAAAATAAGCGATATCACTAGGATATTTAGATTTAATAGCAAACCTGTTCAAAAGTATCCTTGTTAAAGATGTGGGCCTGCTGTTTATCATACAAATTTATGCCATGAAAACTAATCAATTAATTTCTCATTTCAGAAGTCACTGGAAAGGCTGTTGGCAAGTTGTAAGCACAGGTACTGTACTGTAGATGTTTTGCTCGTTTAATCCCAGAACACTTGGAACCATGATAGGGGTGATAGGGGTGTCTCCTTGTTCCCTGTAATCAACCATAGGAAATGACCATTGCTACAATTTTAGTCAATTTAACCACATTTAAAAACTCTATAGATGTGATTACCTGGTCATTCAGTACACGTAGGTCATCAGCTGACTTCATTTTATTGCCACATAACGTTGCTAAGTCTAGACCTGAGCAACTGAAGCGATCCCAGATCATAACACTGCTTAAACACTATTTTATTTAATTTTTTTTACTATTCAATATTTTTTTCTGACCACATTTCTTTCATGTAGTTGATATATAAATATATATACAGTCTTATGCAAAAGTTTGGGCATCCCTTGATGAATAACAGATTTTGGTGATTTTTTTTTTTTATTAAAATGATCTTAACACAGTCTATTGGAAATGGCAAACATTGATGCAAAGTTACTTCTCATGCCATAATTGAAAAAAAAAAAAACATTATTAATGGCACTGTGCAAAAGTTTGGGCACCCAAAGCGTTCCAGAGTCTCAGATTCTTTTACAAGGTTTCAGACATTAATCAGCTCATTAAATATGATGCAAGGCAACTGCTGTCATTGGTAAATGCCAATTTCAAAGCTTTACAAATATGCTGACTCTTCAAAACTTGTGGACACTCAACAACCATGGGTTTCTCTAAGCAGCTGTGTAAGACTCTAAAAATAAAAGTTCTTGATGCCCACAATGCAGTAGAAGGCTACAAGAAGATAGCAAAGCGTTGTCAGCTTTCAGTTTCCACAGTGAGAAATTTAATTAAGAGATGGCAGTTCAGGGTAACTGTGGAGGTCAAGATGAAATCTGGAAGACCAAGAAAACTCTGGGAGAGAACTGCTCGTATGCTGGTCAGGAAGACAAATCAAAACCCCCATTTGACTGCACAAAACCTGCAGGAAGATTTAGCAGACTCAGGAGTGGTGGTGCACCGTTCCACGAGCCCTTCATGGAAGAGTCAGCAGAAGAAAACCTTACCTGCATCCCTGTCATAAAATCCAACATCAGAAGTACGTAACAGAACATCTACAGAAGCCTGATGCGTTTAGGAAACAAGTGCTGTGGACTGATGAAGTTAAAATAGAACTCTTTGACCACAATCAGCAAAGGCATGTTTGGAGAAAAAAAGGAAAAGCATTTCATGAAAAGAACACCCTGCCAAGGGGTAGATCTATTATGCTTTGGGGTTGTGTTGCAGCCAGTGGCACAGGAAACATTGCACGGGTGGAGGGAAGAATGGATTCCATTAAATACCAGCAAATTCTGGAAGCTAACATCACACCATCTGCAAAAAAGCTGAAGCTGAAAAGAGGACGGCTTCTACAACAGGACAATGATCCTAAACATACCTCGAAATCCACTATGGAAAACCTCAAGAGACTCAAGCTGAAGGTTTTGGAACGGCCATCACAGTCCCCTGATTTAAACATCATTGAACATTTGTGGGTAGATCTTAAAAGAGCTGTGCATGCAAGACGACCAAAGAACATTACAGAACTAGAAACCTTAGGCAAGGAGGAATAGGAGAAAATCCCAAGTACAAGAATTAAAAGACTTTTAGCTGTCTATAAAAAGTGTTTGCAGACTGTGGTATCTGCCAGAGGAGGTGTTACTAAGTACTGGTTATGTAGGGTGCCCAAACTTTTGCAGACTGCCACAATAATGTTTTTTTTTTTACCTTTGCTCAATTTGTGACATAAAAGGTAACTATGCACCAATGTTTGCTGAAAATATTGTGCATTTGTTCCATTTGCAAGAGAGTCAGTGTTAAAATCTTTCCAATTAAAAAATCAACAAAAGCTGTTATTTATCAAGGGGTGCCTAAACATTTGCACAAGACTGTATATATACAGACTGGCTGAATAAGGTTTCCTTATCTTAGTGAGTAGTAGGATAATTAAAGGGGAAGACAGGAGGAGGTGATATGGTCATGTGGGCAGTTCACCACCTTGTTTAATAATAACTTGTTTTATAATTAATTTAAGGGGGTCGCTTCGCAGGGCCACCCAATCCCTTTACATCCAAAGTGAGAGCTGTGTTCAGATTCTTGGCAGTAAGTCAGACTTGTTTCCAGTGGGTGTTGGCCTCCGCATGGGCTGTGCTCTGTCACCAATCCTGTTTGTAATTTTCATGGACAGGGTATCAAGGCACAGCAGATAAGGAGAGGGTATCCAGTTTAGTGGGCTAAGGATTACATTGCTGCTTTTTGCAGATGATGTGGTCCTGATATCAATATCAGTCTGTGACCTGCAGCGCTTGCTGGATCAGTTTGTAGCTGAGTGTGAAACAGCAGGGATGAGGATCAGCACCTCAAAATCTGTGGCCATGGTTCTCAGCAGGAAACCAATGGATTGTCTACTCCAGGTAGGGAGCGAGTCATTACCCCAAGTGAAGGAGTTTAATGGCGTTTTCTCACTGGGAATGATCTGTTCCGTTCTGTACTTGAGCATGATTTCTCCCCCTCCCCAAGTGTACTCAGACACAGTTCCCGGACCCCAGTGAGAAAATGCCGTAAGTATCTTGGGGTCTTGTTTACGAGTGAGGGAACATTGGAACATTGGAGGTTGGCCAGAGAATCAGAGCAGCGAGTGCGGTATTGCAGTCGCTTTACCTGTAACATGTATAGCTCGACAGAGAGACAGAGAGAGGGAAAGAAGAGGGGGAGAGAGAGAGAGAGAAGAGAGCAGAAAAGGAGAGAACAGAAAATAAGGAGAGATGGCAGTTAGGTATGGTCACAGTCAGCATGTATAGGTGAATGTATATTTAGTGCAAAGTGCAAGCAGAGACTCCGGCAGGACTAACTATAACAGCATAACTAAAAGGGAGAGCCAGAAGGAAACACAAACATGAGGGCTCCCTGAGATGTAAAGCAACCAATCACCTCACCGTCAACAAACCTGAGTGAACAATGAGAGTGGGGAGGACAGCATCTAAACATACCAGTTCACCAGAATACTCTACGTCTATGAGTCCCCCAGATCTGCTCCTTTACCTAAGGTTAATCTATTTACAAAAATGCTTGGCTAAATAAATAGGTTTTTAGCCTAGACTTAAACACTGAGACTGTGTCTGAGTCCCGAACATTAATAGGAAGACTATTCCATAACTTTGGGGCTTTGTAAGAAAAAGCTCTGCCCCCTGCTGTAGTTTTAATAATACGTGGTACTGACAGGCAGCCTGCATTCTTTGATCGAAGTAGGCGTGGCGGATCGTAAGACACTAACAGTTCACTCAAATACTGTGGCGCGAGACCATTTAGTGCTTTAAATGTCAAAAGTAGGATCTTAAAATCGATGCGAAATTTCACAGGGAGCCAATGCAGTGTAGATAAGATAGGGGTGATGTGCTCGTATTTTCTGGTTCTAGTGAGGACTCTCGCTGCTGCATTCTGTACTAACTGAAGCTTGTTTATACACCTAATTGAACAACCAGACAGTAAGGCGTTACAATAGTCCAACCTAGACGTGATAAAAGCATGAACTAGTTTTTCTGCATCATTTAGTGACAATATGTTTCTTATCTTGGCAATATTTCTAAGGTGAAAGAAAGCTATCCTGGTGATATTATCTACATGAGCTTCAAACGAAAGGCTGGAATCTATAATCACACCGAGGTCTTTTACTGTTGCACTTGATGGAACAGAAAGGCCATCTAAAGTTACAGTGTGATCAGAAAGCTTAGTTCTAGCTACTTGTGGTCCTATGACCAGAACTTCTGTCTTATCAGGATTAAGCAGAAGAAAATTAATTAACATCCAATCTCGTATATCCTGCACACACTGCTCGATTTTAGCAAACTGGTTTTTCTCATCTGGTTTTGCTGAGACATATAATTGTGTGTCATCAGCATAACAATGAAAACTAATACCATGTTTACGAATTATGTTGCCCAGAGGAAGCATGTAAAGGGAAAAAAGCAGTGGGCCTAAAACTGAGCCCTGTGGAACACCAAACTCCACTTGAGAACATGAGGAATGGTCACCATCTAAATCTACAAACTGATAACGATCAGTCAAATAGGATCTGAGCCACAAGAGGGCAGTTCCCTTAATTCCTACTACCTTTTCTAATCTGTGAAGGAGAATACTATGATCAATGGTGTCAAAAGCTGCACTGAGGTCCAGTAACACAAGTATAGTGACGCAACCCTGATCAGAGGCCCATAGGAGGTCGTTTACTACTTTAACAAGTGCTGTCTCTGTGCTGTGATGAGGCCTAAATCCTGACTGATACAGTTCATTTATGCTATTTCTGTGTAGATGTGAACATAGCTGCTGTGATACTACCTTTTCCAAAATCTTGGAGATAAAGGGAAGGTTTGATATCGGCCTGTAATTAGAAAGCAGACAGGGGTCAAGGTCAGGTTTCTTGATTAGCGGTTTAATAACGGCTAATTTAAAGGATTTGGGGACATACCCACTACTGAGTGAACAGTTAATTACTTTCAACAGGGGTTCTATTATTGCTGGTACTATCTGTTTGAGAAAATGTGTCGGTATAGGATCTAATATACAGGTTGACGATTTTGAAGAAGAGATGAGTGAAATTAGTTCCCTCGCTTCAAGGGGAGTAAAGTGTTCTAAGTTCTGATGTGATGTGGTTAGATCATCTGAATTATTTAAATTGTCTGTTTTCAAAGCCTGAATTTTTTGCCTAATATTTATGATTTTATTATTGAAAAAGTTCATGAAATCCTCACTACTGCATGATGTTGTTGTGGAGATTTCTGCAGTGGTCTTGTTTTTAGTTAAGTTAGCTACGGTATTAAATAAAAATCTCGGGTTGTTTTTGTTATTTTCTATAAGAGTGGAGAGATATGTTGATCTAGCATCACTGAGAGCTTTTTTATAGTTCAGGATGCTCTCCTTCCAAGCTATTTTGAATACTATCAATTTAGTTTGGCGCCATTTACGTTCGAATTTTCGAGTGGTTTGTTTTAAAGCACGTGTGTGGTCATTATACCAAGGAGCGAGTTTCTTATCTCTAATCATTTTCCTTTTAACTGGAGCTACATTATCTAAGCTATAACGAAGTGCTGACTCTAGATATTCATTCGCCTGTTCGAGTTCTGTGAAGTCAGATGGCGATCCAATCAAAGTTGATAATTCTGGAAGATTATTGATAAAGCTCTGTGCGGTATTTGATGTAAATGTACGTTTAAGGTGGAAGCGCGGTGCTGTGCTGCATACATTATTACTATAACACGCTTTAATCGAGACAAGGTAGTGATCTGAGATAACTTCAGACTGTGGAATTGTGGTTATATTTCCTATACTTAATCCGAAGGATAATATTAAATCTAAAGTGTGACCTGCTTTATGAGTCGGTCCTACTACACACTGATTTACTCCTACTGAGTCCAGTAAGGACATAAATGCTGTTCTCAGAGGGTCTTCTGGATTCTCAAAATGAATATTAAAGTCTCCAGCAATTAACGCTTTGTCTACAGAAACAACAAGGTTTGAGAGGAAATCTGCAAATTCGCAGAGAAACTCCGAGTACGGCCCTGGGGGTCTGTAAATGATGATTAGCGGGATCGACTGAGCTGACTTTATGTTACTATAGAGAACTTCAAATGCATTAGATTTAAAACTGTGTTTTTGTACGAGAGACAGATTATCGTTATAAATAACTGCGACTCCTCCTCCTCTACCAGTTAGCCGAGGCTGGTGTATGTAGCTGTATCCAGGAGGACTAGCTGCATTTAGAGCTACATACTCGTCCTGTTTAATCCAGGTTTCTGTTAAACATAGGATATCAAACTCCTGATCTGTGATAATTTCATTAACAATAACTGCTTTAGATGCGAGAGATCTAATATTTAACAGTCCTAGCTTCAGATCAGAGTTGCCGGCTGCGCATTCAGTGTATTCTGAGTTTGTGGTATCTATGTTAATTAAATTACTAAAACAGACTTTGTGAGTCTTTCTAAATTTATGTTTAGCTCGGGGAACAGACACAGTCTCAATATGATGAACCCTGAGTGACGACTCCCTGGATTCGTATGGTGGCTGGGGATGGTTTCCATGAAGACTCTCCTGTCATCGAGTGATGCTCTGGGGACCTGTGACTTCAGTTGTTCGATAACTCAGGACCGGAATCCCCTACAGTCTACCTGAGCCTCCGGGAACAAACTGGACTCCTTTTAATTTTAAAACATCTCTTGTTATACTGAACTTCCAGTCTTACACATTATTATGCTGAGCAATTCCTGCTATCCGTTATCACCCAGATGAGGATGGGTTCCCTGTTGAGTCTGGTTCCTCTCAAGGTTTCTTCCTATTACCATCTCAGGGAGTTTTTCCTTGCCACCGTCGCCCTCGGCTTGCTCATCGGGGACAATCTTGTCATTTTGATTCATATACATTGCATAAAAACTTACTTCTTTTTATTGTGTAAAGCTGCTTTGCGACAATGTCAATTGTTAAAAGCGCTATATAAATAAAATTGACTTGACTTGACTTGACTTACCGCACCGTTGTGATGGAAAGAGAGTTGAGCCAAAAGGCGAGGCTCTCAATATACTGATCAATATTTGTTCCTGCCCTCACCTATGGTCATGAGTGTTGGTTCATGACCAAGAGGACAAGATCGCAAATATAAGTGGCTGAAATGGGTTTTCTCAGAAGGGTAGCTGACTTTTCTTGTAGCGATAAGAAGCTCAGTTATCCGTGAGAAGCTCAGAGTAGAGCCGCTACTCCTTTGCATGGAAAAGAGGCAGTTAAGGTGGTTCAGGCATCTAGTGACCCCTAGGGAGGTGTTCTTGGCACGTTGTTGGAAGGAGACCACGGGGCAGACCAAGGACTAGATGGAGAGATTATATCTCCACACTGGCCTGGTTACGCCTCGAGATTCCCCATTCAGAGTTTGCTGATGTGGCTGGGGAAAGGGAAGTTTGGGGTTCCCTGCTGGAACTGCTACCCCGGCGACCTGATTTTGGATAATTCAATTTCAATTCAATTCAAGTTTATTTGTATAGCGCTTTTAACAACTGACATCATCGCCAAGCAACTTTACACAATCAAAAGGATTATTTAAGTTTGTATGAGATGTGAACGTGTATGAATCAAAATAAGACTGTCTCTGATGAGCAAGCCGAGGATGATGGTGACAGTGGAAAGGAAAAACTCCCTGAGGTGGTAATAGGAAGAAACCTTGAGAGGGACTAGACTCAACAGGGAACCCATCCTCATTTGGGTAAAACCGGTAGCAGGGATTCATCTCCATCAGACTGTGTGAGATTGGAAGTTCAGTATAACAGGAGATGTGTTTAAGTTAAAATTGAGTCCAGTTCGTTATTGGAGGCTCAGGTAGACTGTAGGAAACTCCAATCCTGAACTATGGAGCAACTGAAGTCACATGTCCTCAGAGAACAGCATCAGCCGAGGACAGGACCGTCTTTGTGGAAAGTGGAACCGTCCTCAGTCACGACACGCATCCCAAGCAGACCACACGGGACTTCCATGCAATGAGATCTCCAACCAGAAGCAGAACACCAAGATGAGTCAGACAGGTCCAGGGGGCAGAGGGGTCTGGATCACTGGCAGCTCAGGGGCGACATGTATAGCTCGACAGAGAGACAGGTAGAGGGAAAGAGAGAGAGAGAGAGAGAGAGGAGAGAGCAGAAGAGAAGTTAGGTCTGATCACAATCAAACAATGTATAATGTGAATGTATATTTAGTGCAGAGTGCAAGCAGGGAGTCCGGCAGGAATGACAACATATGACAGTATAACTAAAAGGGAGAGCCAGAAGGAAACACAGACATGAGGGGGAACTGAGATGTAAAGCGACCAATCACCTCCCCGCCAACAAACCTGAGTGATCAATGAGAGTGGGGAGGACAGCATCTAAAAATACCAGTTCACCAGAATACTCTACGTCCATGAGTCCCCCAGATCTGCTCCTTTACCTAAGGTTAATCTATTTACAAACATGCTTGGCTAAATAAATAGGTTTTTAGCCTAGCCTTAAATACTGAGACTGTGTATGAGTCCCGAACATTAATAGGAAGACTATTCCATAACTTTGGGGCTTTGTAAGAAAAAGCTCTGCCCCCTCAGATGCTGCGGCGCGAGACCATGTAATGCTTTATACGTCAAAAGTAGTATCTTAAAATCGATGCAAAATTTCACAGGGCGCCAATGCAGTGTAGATAGGATAGGGGTGATGTGCTCGTATCTTTTATTTTTAGCAGTTTTCCAAGTTAATAAATAAAATGACATTATTCAAGAACCACCATAAATATATTTATAATAATTTCATTCAAACATAGTAAACAAATCCAGAAAAACGATCACATGCCATTTAACCACACTCCTACATACTACAGTAAACGGCTTACTGTAAATAGAGAATATACAGTATAGTAATGGTATAGTAATTACAGCTATTGTTATAATATTAATAGCCATTAATATTTGGCCATTGATTAATGTATTGTCATTGTTATTATTTAAGTTACCTATCCATCCACAGAATATTGGAGTAGAACAACACTTTTATCTTTAATTTGAATATATTTCAATTCAAAGTAGGTGAATGATGCAGAAGGCCCTGCTGAAAAAAACAGCATAGACCAGCATAGCTGGTTAACATTATATCAGCATATGTTGTGTTTTCATGATCTTATACACAGAAGGCACATGTCTGGCATACTGTAAATATGGCTGTGCAAACAAACATTCAGGGTAAAACAGTGGGAAAAGGAACAGTGCACTACGAAGAAAGGGTGTTAGGTTTGTAAAAGCCTGGATAGGGTGCCAGTTCAGTGCAGGGCACACAAACACACACTCATATGCTCATTCACACATTATGGCCAATGTCAATTAGCCTAACCTGCATGTCTTGGACTGTGGGAGGAAACCGGAGTGCCCAGAGGAAACCCACCAAGTTACATGAAAATGTAGCAGGTTTATTGTACTTTAAAACAGTATTTTGTGATTCCACTTGTAACGACCATATTTGGATTTCCTGTGTCCTCATGTTGTTTTGGGGAATGCTAACCTTTAACTTAATATTAAAGAAACCAAAATATTAAAGAAATCAGCTATGAGGAGAAGATCATCCTTTCTACACTTATCAAATTCCTCTAAAGTAGGATAAAGAGTGAACATGGTCAAATCAAAGGCAGCCATCTTGAAATGGGAATTTACTCACAACAGCTGAAACTCAATATAATGCTATAGGCGATGGTCTTTTGTGATAATCCCGGATGAGCCCCCACTTCTGTTATGTTCCAGTCTAGGGTTGGGCCGTACAGTAAATGATTGGTTCGGGGTTCTATTTTAAACTGTTTGGTGAATGTGGAACAAAGTGGTGTAATGTAACAAAAACTAGACAGATACGTTAATTCACAACCAAGTGAGATTTGTATTGCTTTACAAACAGCACATGCAAATAAAAACACAAACAACACCAGGCTCAGCTTCAGGGTGGACCCAGGCCAAAATAATAAACAAAAAAGGTATCTGTATTTTAGCAGCTAGCTTACCTAGCAAAGAAAACACAAAAATACAGAGGCCTTCCCTATCTCTCTAAACCAAAAACAGTGAACAAACCCTTTCCCCCCAAAACAATGGGCAGCCACACCCCTACTACCGGTGAGTGCACAAACATACAGTGAAATGACAAACAAACAATATTTACAAGTGCCAGCAAACAAACCAAAAAGACAAAGCAAAAATCAAAGACAAAAGGGAAGCCAAGTCAAAAACCAGAATACACAATCCAATCTTAACAATCACCACTAAACTCTCCAAAACAGCCAACTCTTCGCCTACACGCCTCCCCGTTCCCGCGTCTCTCTCCGGTTTATAAATGGTCCGCTTGTTGATGACGTCACTCAGGCCGGAAGCGCACGTGTGGAAGGTCAAGCAGTTGCCGGTGTAGTGGCAGTCGGAAAACCTGGGGAGGATCCGGATCGGCGCGTAATCTGGACACAACACACACTTGCGCGCGCGACAAAGCACAGCAACACAGACCCATAAAACACACACACAGCGACCAACATGTTGCGGGTTGTAACATTGTGAATTCCAAGCAGTAAGTCACAAAAGTTTGGCAGTGATTAAATTAGATGTTTATTTCAAATAATATATGATTTCACACTATATACTTATATAATTGTGATAATACGTCCCTCAGTGATGTCAGTGGCGGATTTAGCAATTTGGGGGCTCAAGGCGAACATGGATATGGGGCCCTTTGCGTTCAATGCTTTTTAAAAAGTCTTACCTTAAACTTCTCTTCACTCGTCATCCCACAGCAATCTTATCCGGATGTCTAGAACAGCCTTGGAGAAAAAAACAACAAAACATTAACAGGTTAATTAATGCACAAACAATTTTCTACAAGTAGAATGTAACTCATTGTCAGTTTACATATCTGATACAGATGCCTTTGCATTTCATCATGATCAGCAGACTAATAGTTGACGATTGGCCTCTGTCTTCTGTGCTGTTTCACTAAAGTAAGAAAACCCATGACGGGTCAATGGGGTGACACAAATAATACCAAAGAATACTTATTAAAATGATTACCTTTTATCTTTAACCTTGCCTTCCCGTCTTTGTCTTACTCTTCTTCACTCTGTTTGTCTATCTGTCTTCTCCTTCTGTCCCTTTAATGCTTTTAATTGTATGTATTTCTCCTGCTACTTGACTGCTTTCTTTTTCTCCTTCCAATCCTTTTAATGCATGTTACATCATCACTATATTTACTTTCCTCTTTTTTTTGTCTTTGCCTCTCTCTCCTTCTCCTTTATTGATTTTATTTGATTTTAATGTCTCGCTCTCTTGCTCTGTCTCTTCTTTTTGCTTTCTCCTCCTTAAATGTTATTTTCATGTCTTTCCTTCTCTTCTCCCCTTTTAGCACTGTATTTCTCTAGCTTTTATTTTTTCTCCCTGTTTTTTTTTTATTATTTTTAAAATAGCTTAGTCTTCATCAAATGAGCTTGAGTGTGTGGGAAAGCGTGAATATTGGGGTGTTGGGTTAAGAATAATATGAAAATAATGCTAATGTGCATGGCTGGGGTGAATAGTGCTCCAGGGATCCAAGACACTTAAATCTGGCCTTGAAAGCTTTGGCTTCCACAAACTTTGTTATTACTGACTCCATATCCAGTGATTTTCTGACTTTGTGCTCAATGGAAAGAAGACAGCCTCTCCTGTGACACTGTTGACCTGAGGTGACTCGTGACTATGCAAAGGCGTGAAAATTGTATTACCTGTGCCAAAGATAAAGACAAATTAATTGTCTGTTCTCCTCCCGTTATGTCCGTTTGTTTCTGCCACCACTTGGGTTTCACTTTGTTTCATGGCTGTAGATGGAAGTCTCGCGCTCCTCAGTCAAACTGAGGTGAATCACTGTCTGCGTTCGTCACACGGAATGTACCATTGTAGTGTGTGTTTGGGGGGAGACTAAAACGCTTCACCGCAACTTGCGTGGCGTAATGGCATTCTAATACTATTTCAGCGAGTGGGTTTTAATTATTTTTAAATGTTAGACGTAATTGCTGGCTAAAACTACTTAGTTTGGCTTAAGTTATGGGGCCCTGGCAGTTCAGGGCTCTAGACGCTCGCCTACTTTTGCCTAATGGTAACGCCGCCTCTGAGTGATGTACATGTGTTTTGTTATTTTGTATTTCTTTAATGAATGTAATCTTTTATGATTTCTTCTACACCACTATACAAACTCCAGACACACAGATCCGAGGTGGGAATTGAACCCGACCGGTGCAAGATGACAATGCTAACCGCTACACCACCATGCCGCCACAACTACTTTCTCCTGTTTAAATTTTTCCTCCTGCTTATACATTTATATTTGTAAATACTGTAACCTTAGTTTGTGAATTTAATGTGTTTGATTATGTGCAGCACATTGTTGTTTTGTCTGTGTCCCTGCATGTGTGGTATTTGGGTTTTTCGTTGTGTTGCTTGGTTGAGGGGAACTCTCGGGTTGCTTGCTTTGGGTTTCCCGGGGGACGTGTGAGAGTGCGACACGGGGAGAGAAGCACATGAAAAAAGTTGTATACTGTCTTGCCGTTTTGGCCGAAATAAATACAATTGCAAACTCAACTGTAGCCCGTTCTTTTTTTCCCACCGCCAGAGAGGGATACTGGAGAAGATTTAGACAAGTCAAGAAAGTTGGGTTACAGACTGGTGGCAGCGGTGTTTATTTATTTATTTTTTTCCGCAAAAATTTTTTTTCCGGATTAATTGGCCAAGGCATACGACTCGCGGAAAATGGCTGCAGTCTGCACGTGCGTGAGTTCTTTCTGTATTATTTTTTTTTTCCAGAACGTTTACACGATTACTCGGCAAGTGTCTGAAGTAGAAGGTCAGACCGGATTTTTTTTTCTCTCTTTTCGTTGAACGCAGTGAGTCGGACAGTATATAAAAAAAATAAATAAAAAAATAAAAAATAAATAAAATTAAAAAATAAATAAATAAATAAAACATGTCGCTGCGGTCTTCAGTGGCCAGCGTTGATGACGGCGATGTTCCCGCGGATAATGACGCTGCGCACAGCACAAACCAAAGACACACAACAACAAAAACTGTGGTGCATTACAGAGTGGAATTACCGCCATATTTCCATGGAGATGGCAAGGACAAGGAAAGTTTCTCTTTATGGAAAACTAGATTAGAGCTTGCAGTTACAGCGTGTGCGGATGGACAACAATTAGATCTGGCCACAATTCTTCCCACACGCCTTAGTGGAGATGCTCTAGTTTACTGGGTGTCTTCGTCACCCGATGTGCAACAGGATTATGAGGACTGTGCAGCCAAGCTGAATTAAGTTTTTGGCAGGAAAGAATTTTTGCTACTCTTCCAGACTTTTGTGAATGCTAGACAGCGTTTACCTAAAGAACCTTTAGAGGTTTATGCTGCAGAAATTACGAGGCTGGTATTAAAAGAATTCCCTAACTATGGTGAGCCAGCTGTGGCAATGGAACGTTTCAGACGGTTTGTTGCTGGTTTGGATCCCATTCTCCAAGCAAAATGTCATGAACATGGGGCTGCTACACTGGAAGATGCTTTAGATGTTACATGTAAGTGGGAACGTGCACAGGAGGCCTTGAAACTCCTTCCTCCACCTGTTTTTGCACACACTTTTACACCTCTTGCTGCTTCTCTTGCTTCATCTGAGGAACCACTTTTGGCTATGGTGTCCACCAAGCATGAAAAAACACAGTCAGACCAATCTGCTGGACTTTTTGATGTGGTTAAACAGCTCTCAGATGATGTTCGTGCACTTAAATTAGAAGTTTCTCAGCTTGGGAGACACTGCACCCATTCTGTTCATTACCGCTCTCCCCATGTTGACTTTGCCAGACACAAGTATGACCCTGTAGTTGAACAGAGGCCTGAGCATGGGAGAGAGAGATATCGACGCTCCCCATCGGTGTCTCCTGAGCGTGCTATTTATTCATCTGCACCCAGTTATCACAGATCAAACAGGTCACACAGTGATAATCTCAATCCTAGATACTCTCCTGATCGCAGCAACAGACACTACTCACCTACCTCTACATATTCTCTAAGTCATCAACGTGAGTATTATTCTTCCAGCAGCCGCGATCGTTTTCATCACTACAGCCCAGACGGACAGCGCTCTCCTGACCACTCCAGGGACAAATATACACATCAGCATGATTCCTCCAGATACACCTCATCACAGCCCTATGATAGACGCAGGTCCAGCTATGACTCACACCAAGCCCACTCAGCCAGGGAAAGACACCTAATCCCAAAGGACAGGAGTCATCATGTGAGTTTTCTGAAGACTCCACTGATCAGGGAAAAGAGTGGTAGCAGATGCTGGGGGCCAAGTGTCTGCTGCTATTGGTGATGAGGCCCAACACCAGGTATTGCCACCTTCATATAAAACCCCCACACGCTACACACGTGGACAAAATTGTTGGTACGCTTCGGTCAATGAAAGAAAAACTCACAATGGTCACAGAAATAACTTTAATCTGACAAAAGTAATAATAAATAAGAATTCTATGAATGTTAACCAATGAAAGTCAGACATTGCTTTTCAACCATGCTTCAACGGAATTATAAAAAAAAATGAAAACTCAAAAACTCATGGACCAGGCCTGGACAAAAATGATGGTACCCCTAACTTAATAGTTTGTTGCACAACCTTTTGAGGCAATCACTGCAATCAAACGATTCCTGTAACTGTCAATGAGACTTCTGCACCTCTCTGCATGTATTTTGGCCCACTCCTCATGAGCAAGCTGCTCCAGTTGTTTCTGGTTTGAAGGGTGCCTTTTCCAGACAGCATGTTTCAGCTCCTTCCAAAGATGCTCAATAGGATTGAGGGCAGAGCTCATAGAAGGCCACTTTAGAATAGTCCAATGTTTTCCTCTTAGCCATTCTTGGGTGTTTTTAGCTGTGTTTTGGGTCATTGTCCTGTTGCAAGACCCATGACCTGCGACTGAGACCCAGCTTTCTGACACTGGCCAGCACATTTCCCTCTAGAATCCCTTGATAGTCTTGAGATTTCATTGTACCCTGCATAGATTCAAGACACCCTGTGCCAGATGCAGCAAAGCAGCCCCAGAACATAACAGAGCCTCCTCCATGTTTCACAGTAGGGACAGTGTTCTTTTCTTGATATGCTTCATTTTTCCGTCTGTGAACATAGAGCTGATGTGCCTTGGCAAAAAGTTCCATTTTTGTCTCATCTGTCCATAGGACATTCTCCCAGAAGCTTTGTGGCTTGTCAACATGTAGTTTGGCATATTACAGTCTGCCTTTTTTATGATTTGTTTTCAACAATGGTGTCCTCCTTGGTCGTCTCCCATGGCTCAAACAATGACGGATGGTGCGATCCGACACTGATGTTCCTTGAGCATGAAGTTCACCTTGGATCTCTTTAGAAGTCTTTCTGGGCTCTTTTGTTACCATTCGGATTATCCGTCTCTTTGATTTGTCATCAATTTTTCTCCTGCGGCCACGTCCAGGGAGGTTGGCTGCAGTCCCATGGATCTTAAATTTCTGAATAATATGTGCAACTGTAGTCACAGGAACATCTAGCTGCTTGGAAATGGTCTTATAGCCTTTACCTTTAACATGCTTGTCTATAATTTTCTTTCGAATCTCCTGAGACAACTCTTTCCTTCGCTTTCTCTGGTCCATGTTGAGTGTGATACACACCATGTCACCAAACCACACAGTGACTACCTGGAGCCCTATATATAGGCCCACTGACTGATTACAAGATTGTAGACACCTATGATGCTAATTAGTGGACACACCATGAATTAACATGTCCCTTTGGTCACATTATTTTCAGTATTTTCTAGGGGTACCATCATTTTTGTCCAGGCCTGTTCCATGCGTTTATTTTTTTTTATAATTCTGTTGAAGCATGGTTGAAAAGCAATGTCTGACTTTCATTGGTTAACATTCATAGAATTTTTTAAAATTATTACTTTTGTCAGATTAAAGTTATTTATGTGACCATTGTGAGTTTTTCTTTCATTGACCGAAGGGTACCAACAATTTTGTCCACGTGTGTATGTGATGACTATTATTGAGAACATTGCCACCAAAGTCTACCTAGACACAGGTTCTGACATATCACTGATTAGTGAAGCTTTCAGGATGTCTATTCCATCCTTGAGAACTAGAACTATGCAACGTTCTCTGCTTTACCCTAGGGCAGTGACTGGTGACTATCTAGATAATTTAGGCACACTTCCCATAACCATCAGGCTAGGTACTGAAACTTTCACCCACACAGTTCAAGTGGTCAGGAATATTACACAACCAGTGATCCTAGGTTGGGACTTTTTGCTCACCCATCACGCAGTAATCGAAGGTAATTTTAGGGTTGGGAATCGCACTAGTGTTCCCCTTCTGTGTGCTACTGAGACAGCTCCTCTAAGCTGCAGTGCAGTTACCCTCGGTCCTGTCTTAGTTCCTGCTTTGTCACAGATGACTGTTCTAGCTAAGGTTCAGCCAGCTGTTGATGTACCTGATCTTGAAGCTGACTATATAGGTGTCTTAGAGCCAGATCCACCTAGTTATCCAGGTCTTTTAGTTGCACGCACACTTGCCCCTGTACAGGCAGGACTGACTTACGTCAGGGTGATGAATCCAACAACTGCTGTCTTGCAGCTTCAATGTGACACTCGCTTAGGAGATTTTCATCCATTAGGCAGAGACACTGACGATGACTATTGTTTTGTGGAACCTAGTGTGGCTACCGTTACATCAACAGTAGAGTCCTCCACTCACCAGTCGGTACCAAAAGTTGATCTTAATCACACAGACCTTACTACTGATCAGAGACAACAACTTGAGACTTTACTGATGACCTACAGTGACGTTTTTAGCGTTCATGACCAAGACTATGGATGAACTAACATTGTCCGACACAGTATCAAAACATCAGAGACTTCACCTAACAAACAGAGAGCATACAGGACATCACCCAATAAGCGAACAGAGATGGATAGACAGGTGCAGCAGCTCCTTTCACAAGACATAATTGAAGAAAATTGTAGGTCCTCGCCTGTAGTTCTTGTCAAAAAACGTGATGGTGCTTACAGATTTTGCATTGATTATAGAAAATTGAACGCAGTCACCATTAAAGATTCATACCCACTGCCCCGCCCAACAGATGCGCTGGACAGCCTGTCAGGTGCATGCTGGTTCAGCACTATGGACTTATCTAGTGGATATTGGCAAGTTGAACTTGAGCCAGATGACAGGGAGAAAACAGCATTTAATACAGGCAGTGGGCTATACCAGTTTAAAGTTATGCCTATGGGTTTGACTAATGCCCCACCGACCTTCCAGAGATTGATGGAGCTGGTTCTTCATGGCTTGCACTGGAAGGACTGTTTGATTTATCTGGATGATGTCCTGGTGTTTAGTCGGTCTTTTTCAGACCATGTACAGACCCTCAAGGAAGTGTTCAGCCGCTTTCGCTCAGCTGGACTCAAGTTGAAAGCTAAGAAGTGTCATCTGGCAAGATCTCAAGTGACTTTCCTGGGACATGTAGTTTCCAACCGAGGACTCCAGCCTGATGCGAGAAACCTTGAAAAAGTTTGCAGATGGCCTACATCTAGAACAACCACAGAGGTGAGAGCGTTTCTTGGATTGTGTTACTACTACCGTAGGTTTGTTAGAAATTTCTTAGTGATTGCCGCGCCACTGCATGCTCTCACACAAAAAGGAACAATATTCAAATGGACTGTCGAATGTGAGGATGCTTTTCAGTCACTGAAACATGCTCTTACTCAGCCACCTATTGTAGCACACCCCATCTTCACTCCGCCTTTCTTATTGTACACGGATGCTTCACAGGAGAGCATTGGCTCTGTGCTAGCTCAAAAACAGGACACTAAAGAACACGTTATAGCCTATGCAAGCCACACACTCAATTCTTCTGAAAGGAAATGGTCAACATTTGACCGTGAACTTTGGGCAGTTGTTGTCTGGCAGTTCATTCACTGTGGTCATCGATCATAAACCCCTCCTGAGTCTGAAAAAGACTCCAGTGGATAATGATCCAACTGGTAGACGCAGTCAATGGATACTTGAGCTGGATTTGTATGATTACATCATTGTACATCGGGAAGGTAAACAGCATGCCAATGCTGATGCTATGTCCAGGCGTCCTAACACCATGACCCAGAGCAAAGCTGTTCAATATGTAATCTCGACAATCACTGCTACAGATGGAATTAACCGCGTGGGCAGTAACAGCGATACCAATAATGCTTCGGGTCTCACGGACATCAGTCACACACTGTCTGTGGATTTGGACAAATTGCAGAAACAACAACATGATGATGACCGTCTCAGTAAAGTCTTTTCATGGATAGAGAACAATGAAGCCAGACCACCAATAGGCCACTTGAAACACTCGTCCCCCGTCCTGCGGATACTGTGGCAAGAGTATCCCAAATTGACCATTCGACAGGGAATCCTGTGCAGGAAAACCAAAACAAGTCCATACACGCCTGACACTTTTCAAGTTGTTTTACCTGTTGCGCTCATCCCGACAGCTCTGGTAGCATTGCATGGTAATCCATTTAGTGGTCATCTGAGTGCAGAGCGCACGCTGCTGAGAGCTCGGCGCATCTGTTACTGGCCATATATGTCCCGTGATATTCACAAGTTTTGTACTGAGTGCATGCCATGTCAAACACGTGGTTCTCCCACTCCACATGAAAGAGCTCCACTACAGCCAATCCAAGCCGAGAGGCCATTTCAAATGGTTGCTGCGGACATCACTGAGCTACCCGTCACTGCACAAGGCTACAGGTATGTTCTTGTAGTCATGGACTATTTCACTCGTTATGTCAATCTCTTCCCACTGAAAGACCAACGCGCAACAACAGTGGCAAAGTGCATTTTTGAGGATTACATACGACAACATGGGTTACCGGAGTCCATTCACACAGACCAGGGCAGGCAATTTGAATCGGACCTCGTTAAACATCTTTGCACATTACTGGGCATCAACAAAACGCGCACATCTCCATATCATGCCCAATCAGACGGCCTGGTAGAGAGACTAAACAGGATGCTGAAAGATCAACTTGCTAAATATATATCACAAACTGGAGGCGATTGGGATCAGTATTTGCCACAAGCTGAACTCGCATATAACTCAAGTGTTCATTCTGGCACAGGATTTTCCCCGTTCTTCCTTGTTCATGGAAGGGAACCAAATTTGCCACTTGATGTCATGTTGAACTGTAGTCCTGCATTGATTTCATCAACACCAGGTACGCCAGCTGCTTATGCCGGGCACCTTGCCTTGCATTTGTCACATGCTTTCAAAGATGCAGCTCTGACCACTGCTACAAGTAAACAGCATCAAAAGACTCAGTATGCTAAGAAATTGGTGTTTCACCCTCACCAACCAGGTGACCTTGTTCTTCTGGATAACCCAGCACAAAAGATGCAGAAGCTTGCCCCTAGATGGAAAGGGCCATTTGTGGTCCAGTGACGGATGAGCAGAGATGGACACCCAGGTGTCACCTATGAGATCATGGATCCTAGGGACGCGCGTTTAAAGTCATGGGTTGTTCACCATAACAGATTGAAGCCATACAAAGGAGTTTTACCAGCTGCCCCAATTATCCGTCATGCATCTCCTGTGTCATCTAGAGCTGGCATATCAGTGGCTTCGGCTCCTTGTCTCACTGCATTGTCAGGAGCTCTTCCTTTTCGCCCACCAACTCCTCCTTATGTCCCTGCCACGGCTGGACAGCGGGGCCTAACCATTCCAACCAGTACTGTTCCTCAGGGCAGTAGTAACCGCAATATTAATCCTACTGACCCTGGTTCTTCTTCCCCATCTTCACCTGTTACCAACAGTAACTCTGGTGGACGCGCTTCACTTAGCCATGGGCCCGTGCAGGTCATATCTTTTCTCTCATGTCTGTTATTTATTTTCTCAATGGTTTATTGAAATGAGGACATTTCCACTCATAGCAAGGGAAGATTGTAACCTTAGTTTGTGAATTTAATGTGTTTGATTATGTGCAGCACGTTGTTGTTTTGTCTGTGTCCCTGCATGTGTGGTATTTGGGTTTTTCGTTGTGTTGCTTGTGTTGAGGGGAACTCTCGGGTTGCTTGCTTTGGGTTTCCCGGGGGACGTGTGAGAGTGCGACACGGGGAGAGAAGCACATGAAAAAAGTTGTATACTGTCTTGCCGTTTTGGTCGAAATAAATACGATTGCAAACTCAACTGTAGCCCGTTCTTTTTTTCCCACCGCCAGAGAGGGAGACTGGAGAAAATTTAGACAAGTCAAGAAAGTTGGGTTACAATACCATATGCACCTAAAAATGGCCAACGTGACAGAAAATAATCCAAAAAAGATCAAAATTAAGAAGGTCCTTAATGTCATTGTTGCTTTCACAAAATATGTTGTGATATTTTGTTTGCTACTGTAGTGATCCAGCCTAATACTTAGTTTCTTACCTTACATGGAACGATCTCCATGACAAGCGAAAACACTGACGAGTAATCACAGGAACACACAGTGTGAGTGCTGTTAGTGTGTACAATAGCATGGCTATCTTCAACCCATTCTTTTCCATTCCATTTATTTAAATTATTAAAAAGAAAAGTAAATCAAAGTCACAGAGCTGACTTTGACAATGTATTTGAACGTGAAGTTGATTGGTTTAATGAGGTTCATCTTGGTGGTTTTAGGAAGTGTTGCTAACATGACAGAAGACACCAGAGTCTTCAATGGGTTAAAAAACCT
This sequence comes from Clarias fuscus, assembly GCA_030347435.1. NCBI lineage: Eukaryota > Metazoa > Chordata > Actinopteri > Siluriformes > Clariidae > Clarias > Clarias fuscus. Next base: position 23,087,393 of record CM059227.1, read on the forward strand.
AGGTTTCAGTTTATCCTCCATGTTAGCGTAACTCGTGAAGGCCAAAATTCAAAATTCAAAAATTCAAAATTCAAATTTTATTTGTCACATCCACAATCCTACACAGTACGATATGCAGTGAAATGCTTAGGCAACTGCCCTGACCTAAGAGAATAAAATTAAATAAAATATAAAATATAGAATATAAAATGTAAAATGTAAGAATATAAAATATAAATTGTAAGTAAGTAAAAAATTGTAATTGTACAAGTGGAAGATAAAAATATTGAAATTTTGAAATATTGGAATTTTTATTTTAATATGCAAATATGCAGTAAAGTGACATGTTAAATGTTAAAGTGGCTTGTGTGCATATTTAAAGTGACTTGTGTGCATATTTAAAGTGACTTATGTGCATACTACCCATGAGTGAGCAGGTGTGCAGTGAGGACAAGTGAGCGAATGTCCTGAATGTCCAGAGTGTCCAGAGTGAGTGCAGAAGCATGTGTGGATGTGCAAAACGGATCAGTACTGTGTGTTGTACTGATTAAGAGACCGTATCGCCTGCGGGAAGAAGCTCCTCCTCAGTCACTCTGTGTTGGCCTTCAGGGAGCGGAATCGCTTTCCTGACCTCAACAGAGAGAACAGTCCATTGCTGGGGTGACTGAGGTCCTTCATGATCTTCCTGGCCTTGGTCCAGCACCGCTTGCTGTAGATCGAGTGCAGGTCAGGGAGCTCGGTGTGGATGATGCGCTCAGCTGATCGCACCACCCTCTGAAGAGTTCGCCTGTCCTGCATGGTGCTGTTCCCGAACCAGGTCGTGATGTTTCCCGTCAGGATGCTCTCTATGGTGCAGGAGTAGAAGTTCCTAAGCACCTTGGAGGGCAGTCTGAAGTCTCTCAGGCGTCTGAGGTGGTAGAGACGCTGTCGGGCCTTCTTCACCACGGTGTTGATGTGACAGGACCAAGACAGGTCCTGCGTGATGTGTACACCGAGGTAACGGAAGCTGTCCACTCTCTCCACTGGGCTCTTGTTGATGACGGGGGTCTGGTAGTTCCTCTTCTGCTTTGTGCTGAAGTCCACTATCAACTCCTTTGTCTTGCTGACGTTGAGAAGGAGGTTGTTCGTCTGACACCAGTTCTCCAGATTTCCAATCTCCTTCAGGTAGGCCGTCTCATCGTTGTCAGTGATCAGGCCGACCACGACGGTGTCATCAGCAAACTTGATGATGGTGGTGGAGTTGGTAGTGGCTACGCAGTCGTGAGTGTACAAAGATTACAGTAGAGGGCTCAGAACACAACCCTGTGGGGCTCCAGTGCTGAGGGTGATGGAGGCTGAGACATGTCCACCCATCCTTACTGCCTGTGGTCTCCCCGTTAGGAAATTGGAGATCCACTGACACAAGGATGAGCTGAGTCCCAGGTGCTCCAGCTTGGTGGTGAGTGTAGAGGGAATTATGGTGTTAAATGCTGAGCTGTAGTCGATGTAGCCATAGCAACTGATCCTAAAATTCAAAAGAGAAAAAAAAGAAAAGAAAAGAAAATAGTGTACACTACGACCATGAGTATTTGTGCTAATGAGAAAGTAAAGGAAGTTGTTAGATTTTTACAATGTTGTTCTTTTTGAATGTATTGTGTTTTATTTTTGAGGCACTTCTCCCTTTTTAAGATAAATATCCTTATAAGAAACCCTTCACTAAGAACTAGATTGCTGTTGTGATCTATAGATTTGTTTAGATAAGGTTATATAAACTAAGAATACTTCTTAACTAGCAAAATAAGTCTGGTAAACTCTGTCTTCTCATGTCATGTCTTGTCATGTCCAGTTATTGGATAGTTAATTAAGTGTAAAGCCTTTAAAATGTCTGTTAAGTGGTGTAGAGAATAAGTGAAAAAGGAAAGTCCAGAGATCTGTGATGAATTGGGGTGTTTTGTTCAAGGCAACTTTTGGTCCAATCACAAACATTTGAACCTCTGGAAATATATCAATCAAGAGTTTTTTATTATTTATTTGTTTGATGTAATACTGGATGTTCAAAAAAAAAAAAAAAAAGAAAATTTCTTACCTAAATTTTGAACAGAGAAGCTGATGTTTCTGTACAGAGATAAAGTTCTGGAATGCCTCTCCTTTTGGGATAAGGTTTTATCTGCGAATATCATGATTTGGTTCAGAAGGTCCTGTACACACTTTACTGTCAAATTAACCTACAGGAACATCATCATCATCATAAACAACAACAAAAGATCAGTAAAATCATATATTTGGGTCTAAAAATACAAATACATACACAAAACAAACAAAAATAGGATAATCATTAGCTAAATATTATTCAGGAATTTCTTTACCTTGTATTCTTCAGATAGGGTCACACTAAAACCTAAGAAATGGAGTGCATCACACGTATGAAAATATTCCAGCAAACAATCTGTAAAATCTATTGTGTCTCTTTATTTCTTTGTGCAAACATATTTTACTATGAATAGGAATAAGATATTATGTGTGAATCCACAGTTCTGTAATTTTTTTTTGTACTTACTGGAGTGGGAGGCATCAAATGCTGTAATGGTTGTTAGTAACAGACGAATTACTCCTGATGGGCAGACCCAAGAAGTCATTATGCAATAATATCTGTTATACACTTACAGATCCTGAAAAAAAGTAAAAAAAAAAAAAAAAAACGCAGGTCATGTGATCAAAATGCTATTGCATGCACATATTTGTTTATTTTCTGTCTCTCTCTCTCTTTAATTTTATAATTCCTGCGCACATATAATTAATACCACCAATTTCACATGACTTGTCTACGTACTGTAAATTCATTTATTATTTGGTTGCAACATTACGTACATTTAGACATTTACCGTAAGGCAGGTGCTACATGTCACATAATCCTGGCATCAAGAGGGCACAATTATATTACTTTGTTCCCTCATTTTCAGTAATTTGAGAAATTCCTTATATAGTTCCCTCATTCTTCAGTATGCTGTATGCCAGATAAAAAAAAAAAAATTAGGGCATTAATATTAAAATTTGTCTATTCATTGTACTTAATTGTGTGCAAAACAAGCAAACAGACAATAAAGAAACAAGGAAAACAAAACTCTGTCACGTTTCTTACGGTGATGCAGGCGAGGCATAGATGCAGAGGTGAAGATGTTTTTAATAAAGAAGACATAAAACATAAACAAACACACAGCTTAAAAATAAACCAGAGTACATAAACTAATCAAAGAACTATGAACTTCAACTAGCATGAAACAAACTAAACATAATCTGACCAGCCATTCATGATTCAATTCTAACAGATGCAAGACAAAATAAACTGAAAAACCTGGCTTCTTATAGCCACACTACTTAACCAGTCACCTCGGTTCAGGTGAGTGACCTCATCACCTGACCGAGGTGCATTCTGGGAAATGAAGTTCAAAAAGAAAACTTAGGAAAATTACAAACAAAACATAAAAGAGTCTCTGGATGCCAGGCGGCCTCTAGGGGTTATCCCTGACACTCTGTGCCTCCTTACCCACCTCATCAGCATGTCTGTTATAATAATGTAATCTCCAATGACAATTTCATCATAGTATATGTGAATATACAGCATGCATATTACTGCAATAATAATACTGTATCACTGTATGCTTGCCACACATTTTATAATTAATTATTTAAGTCATTAAGTATATATCAAAAATCATAACAAAAACTATATAGCTTATGCACTCACCTTACAATTGAAAAGAAAAACATAGTTTTATATATTTTTATATGTATTCCATATAAATATTCTTCTTAACCTAATGATGGTGCAAGTGAGTGTCGACCAAATTAAACTTGATAATAAACCCTCTGTGTTCTTATCTGTAAATATTAATGATTTGCATTCAGTGACTGGAATGTGATGAATTGTTGCTAGAAATTCAACAAAGCAGTTTTTGCATATAAGTCTTGTACAGGCAACTGAAATTGTAGATGTAAAGATGAAGTGTAATGAGTTATGAGTGTAAAGATGAAGAAAAGAGTGCTGATCACATATTATGTAACTAAATGAAATAGAAACTATTGAAAAAAACAAGAAACATGAGATGTTTTTAAAATAACCCATTTATTTTCCATAGTGCTTATGCCGCCATACACAGCCAGTGTATGGAAGATCCAGTTTCACACAGTCAATAAGAAGTACATATTTACAACTTTATACTAAGCCTTTTTCTGTATATAAAATCCTGTTTCACGATGCTGTTCCTGCTTTTCCCTGACTTGGGTTTATGTCTACCCCTGGTGCCGTTGTTTGCACATCACCAAACTATTTCTTGTTGCTGAATTTTATTTGACATATTGTAGTTTGTTCTCTTGGGACAATAGAGCTCTGTTTACCTGTGCCTTGCTGCGTGTGCTGTTACGGTACATTAAAATACTCTGTGCAAGATAGTTTATATGTTTTAGACATTCACATGCATTACAAGAATTATTTATACCTGAATGACTTGAGTAGTCAGTTTTGATCTGTTTAAAAAATATTTATATTCACTTCTTTCAGGATTTTTTTTTTTTTACCCTGCTATTGTTTACTCACTCGCTCACTCACCATCTATACCACTTTATGCTGTATACCGGGTTGTAGTGGCCTGGAGGCTTTCCCAGTAGACTTAGGGCATGAGGTGGGTACACCCTGAATGGGGTGCCCATCTTTTGCACAGCACACACACATACTCACACGCTCATTCACACATAATAGGAAATTTGGGAACACCAATGAGCCTAATCTGCATGTCTATGACCGTGGGAGGAAACTGGAGAACATGAAGGAAACCCACCAAACATGAGGAGAACATGCAAACTCCATGCACACAGATCCAGAGGTGGGAATCGAACCCGGCCCCTGGAGTTACATGCGACAGTGCTGACCACATCATTTATTCCAACCATATTTTTCTTATTGTTTATGAGAAATATGCACTTTTTATTTGGTATTTGTTGTACAATCACACTATTTACAAGGAGAAAAAGTTGTGAAAAAATATCGTACGATTAGCATAGTGTGAAGGTCATGACTTTAGTGAAGCACTCAAAGGGGCACGCCCTTTACATATTTTGCCCAATTATAATTTTATAGATTGAAGTAATAATATAATATAATATAATATAATATAATGTAATATAATATAATATAATATAATATGTTTTTTTTTGCTTCATGGTGTGATTAGTTTCTAAAATATCAATATACCAGTTTCCAATACAGAGTGCATTGTTTAAAAAGGAAGTTGAAACAGTGTTGTTACCAGCACGCACCACAAGAGGGAGTATAATGCTAGCAAACGTTGCTGTTCCAAAGTGTTGCTAATGTGCATGCTTAGTTGTGCAACTCTGAGAGAAGATCTCGGACAGAAACGTTTGTGCTTTTTTGTCTCTATTTTTGCAGTTCAGCAGTAAAGAGAGAAAAATTATTTATGTCACACTGAGTCTTTATTCAAGTGTGCTACAATGTATTTTTCTTATTTATTTGTTTGTTTGCTTGTTTGTTTGTGTTGTATAATTTTTTGGATGCTCTGCTCACTACTGATGAATGATTCGTTCTTTTTAAACCAATCTTTAACGTGACTCAGAAGAACGAGTATCTCGGAGAGTGATTCGTTAATTTACTCTTGGGCGCACCTGTCGCAAAACATCCGTAGGTTATGTACAGGAAACAGAATTGAGTCATTACCTTTGAGTCTTTTGGTCCGAGTTGTTTGTTCTTTTGTCATGTGACTCCCATAGACTCTATCCAGTGCAAAAGATTCAAAAGAACGAACGACTCGTGCTAGAAGATATGATGGTGAGCTGCGCTTTTTCATTACTGGAACTATAGCCAAAATTTGTGTATGTAGACGTGTTGGACGTCTGTGTATTGAAAATCTAACATTTTATTTTATTTCTGATCAAAAGAATGGAATGAACTAAATGACTTTAAAAAAAAAAGATTCATTCATTTTGATGGAGTTGAATTCAAACTTTCCATCACTAGTGCTCAGTTCTTTATAACTAAGTGATTATCACTGATTGTCACTTTTTATTAAGTGATTTGTACTAAGTGATTTTCTGACTTGTGTTTTGTGACTTTTATGATGACATTCACCTCAGGACTGAATTTCCCATCATAAAATGCACACCAGCCATGTAAACACCTGCACCTTGTTTAGGTGATTATACTCTTTCTGCAGTATAAAGCCCTTGTTTGAGTTGTTTTTGTTTCTTGCATCTGTCCAGGGGTCCGTTCTTCGTACGTCGCTTGAAACATCCGAGATGCATTGACAGATCTAAGATGAGATCATCGTGCTAATTACGATGCGGCTAATTCGGTTCTTCGACACACCTGTTGTTGATGATTAGTATAGCGGGATTGAGTTGTCTAGGATTATTGCGCGTTCGTGCGTTTGTTTAAAAGGTGATATTCATCGACATGAAATGGCAAAAGAGCAGCTCAATTTTCTTTCTCAAACAGAGCAAGAGCTTTTATTAGAGGGTTATGGAGAATTTCAAACTTTAATAAAGATCATTTAAAATAAAAATTATTATTAAATGTGTGAGTGCTGCCCATGTTACATGTTCCTTGATATGTTATTTTATTTATGTGTGTATGTATGTGCATATAAAATCTCAAATCCTATTTGTTTTAATTGCTCTTTTTGTCATCTTTAATGTCAGAGCCAGCAGTGGACCCATGCGAACATGGGAACAAGTTAAAGTGAAGTAGAAGAACATGTGTATTAAGAAGAAGTATATTGTCATGCTGTGCTAAAGGATCTTGTCTGTCGCACAATACACAAGGAATTTGAAAAACTCTGCGAATAATCCTCACACCTTCAGTAACCGGTTGCTCTCTCATAAACGGACAAGACATGAATGTGACAGATTTGAGAAAATTACTGTGGAACCTCGGATTGCGAGTAACGTGGTTTACGAGTGGTCCGCAAACTGAGCAAAGATTTTTAATAAATTTTTAATCAGAAACCGAGGAAGTATTAGTTTACGAGTGCCGGGTATCATGTATCACGCATGCGACTCTTATTTTGCACTTTACCTTTAAAAAAGTGCAAATAAATGCCGACAGATAGGTGTTTCCGTTGGTGCGTGCAGGCGCCGTGTGTGTGTGTGTGTGTGTGTGTGGGTGTGTGTGTGTGTTTGTGTTTGTTGTGAAACTTAAAAAGCGAGGTGGGGAGAGGAGTGTTACTGTGTAAAACGAGGCGAGGGAAGGGACTAATTCCACACACACACACACACACACACACACACACACACACACACACACACACACACACACACACACACACACACACACACAGCGCCTGCGCGCACCAACGGAAACACTTATCTGTCGGAATATATTTGCACTTTTTTTAAAGGTAAAGTGCAAATTAATTTGTTTTATTTTAATTTTATACATTGTATTAATTATTTTTATATATTTATTTTTGGGGGCTGTGGAACGAAAAATTTGAGTTTTCATTATTTCCTAGGGGAAATGATGATTTGGTTTACGAGTGTTTTGGAACACGAGCCCACTTCCGGAACGAATTATGCTCATAGTCCAAGGTTCCACTGTACCTCCACTTATATAGACACAATCGTGGGATAGAATGTTACATATTATTAGACCCACACGGAGATTAACACACGAATGATGACCACAGACACACACACATGTATACATATACTGTATTTATGTTTAAATACATCAATGCAAGATACTTTTCTTTTCCCACGTGAGTCAGTCATGCTCTTTAACCAATCAGATGTGATCTCGCCATTTCAACCAATCATAACCCACCAGGAGCGCAGCCTAAATCCTGTTTACATGAAATAAACCTGCTCCCGAGCAGGTTTAAGCTTATGGACATGTTGCTATGATAGCAAGTGTGAGATGAGCTTCGAAGAACGAAACAATCCAAGATCAGGACAAATCCACAACAATCAAATCCAGCTAACTGAGTTAGCGACGTACGAAGAACGGACCCCTGATCTGATCTGCTGTCTTTTCTGATTAGAAAGATACATACAATGCAAATTAATGAAATTGCAAGTTTGAAAAATTATGCTGAAGTGCTATAATCATCATCATCATTTTAATAATAATAATCATAATAATCATAATAATTATTATGATTATTATTATTATTATTATTATTATTATTATTATTATTATTATTATCTTCAAATACCAGTTAGTAATTCAAATTAGGATTTTTTAAATTAAAGTTAAAGTAAAAAAATATATTTTAGCAACACTTTTGTCATCATTTGAAACAATTTACATTTTTTGTAAAATAAAAGGTCTAAAAAAACAGACTATTGATATCAGAGTTTAATATTTCAGAGTTTAATATAATGTATTATATTATGTATCTATAAAATGTATCTATTTTTTTTACTACAGATATTCAAATATTCCTTTTTTTTGTACTCAAATATTGCATGTTGTACACATTTCAGTGACCACTACTACTCAAACAACATGAAAACAATAGCTGAGGTTTTTAGCAGTCAAATGATTTTTCTGTAATTACTTGTTTTGAAGAGAACAGATAGAATTAATCTTTAACTCTAGCACGTGGAACTTTGACAGATCTTACAGGTACTGTGTTTGTCCCCCTGAAATGTTCTTTGGTCATGTGACACACTGACTCCACTTTCAACAAGGCATTAGCATTGTTTTCTATTAGTTTGAATGCGAATGTGAGGTTTTTGTATGGTCGTCTTCCATTGACTTGTACTTGGGGTTGTGGCAAAGGTCAAACCACCACTGCTTGTACTGCCGTCTGACCTAAAATCAAAATAATACAAACAGTTTATTTTGTTATTTAAACATACTGTTATGCAAACATATTCCCTAAACTTTGCATCCATGAAATTAGATCCACCTATGGGTGGTGTCACCAGGACATTAGCACCTGATCCTTGTATGCTGTTGGTAACGGGGTGGGGCCTCCATGGATTGGACTTATTTGTCCAGAGCATGCCATGGGTGCTTGGTCAGACTGAGATCAGGGGAGTTTGTGGCCTTGGGCATTTTTGAGGAGGACTGTGGTGCACTGTATGTTATGGTGCCCTTCTATCCTTGCAAGAATTTACTTTCTTTTCAATTTGTGCTACATTGGCTTTTCTGTGGGATTAGATCAGATGAATTGGCATTTGGTTCCCATGGGCATGAGTGAGCTCTGGGTGCCCATGATCCTGTCACTCAGCGATAAACATTCGTTCCCTCACCACCTTCTACCATATCATAAAACTGCAAACTTTAGTTGTTAACCTCATTTTATTCTTTAAAAAGTTTGATATATGATAACAACTGGTGACTTCTCACCTCTTGGTTGAGGACACAATGAACGATGAAGATGAAGGTTCCCTGCTGCGAATTTAAGAACAGGAACACAATGTTTATCATGGAGTTGCCCTCAGCAAAGAAACCCAGGGCCCAGGGACAGCCAAGAATGACAAACTGGAGCATGGTTTTAAACACAAGTGTCCTAGATAGATAGATAGATAGATAGATAGAGAGAGAGAGAGAGAGAGAGAGAGAGAGAGAGAGAGAGAGAGAGAGAGAGAGAGAGGTCAAAAATAAGTATTATATAAAGATGTAAATATCATGTTAGAGGAATAGCTTGAGATGTGTGATGTTTGTTACTGGGTGTGTTTTAGTTGGGAAACGGTTTTATCCAGTCTTGACAAAGCCGATTTTAGATTCATGAAGATCACACAAGAGAGAAGCAAGTTGATCTGTAGGAGTAATGGAAATAAAGAAATCATCATAACCATACCACCAAACAAGAATTTAATTAAACATGTAATATTTGCAAAATGATCCTTCAAATATATAATAAATATGCTGCATAGTAACAAAGTACAAACTGAAATGCGGTGATGATACCTTCACCATAAAGATGATTAATGCCCTCTAACTGTCTAACTGTGTCTAATTTCAGGATATGCTCTGGTTTTTGGTGCGTACTGCCTAATGTCTAGTGGCTCTGTGTTTTTCTTGTTTTTTTTTTAATCCTCTCTGTGTAACAGACTGCTGTATCCAAGCACATTAATGGAGTGCCAACAGTTAAGTTAAATAGAAGGAACAAACATGGTAGAAAAAGGTGCACAAGCAACAGGGATAACCGCAGCCTTAAATGGATTTTGAAACTAAGCCCATTCAAGAATTTGGCGGACATTCAACAGGAGTGGACAGCAGCTGGAGTCAGTGCTTCAAAAGCCACCACACACAGATGTATTTAGGACATTGGCTACAACTGTCACATTTCTTGTGTCAAGCCACTCTTGAACCAGAAACAACATCAGAGGTGTCTTACCCGGGCTAAGGACAAAAACGATTGGACTGTTGCTCAGTGGCCCAAAGTCCACTTTTTAGATTAAAGTACATTTTCAATTTAATTTGGAAATCAAGGTTGCTGTGTCTGGAGGAAGAGAGGAGAGGCTCAGAATCCAAGTTGCTTGAAATCCAGTCTAAAGTTTGCAGTCAGTGGTGGTTTGGGGAGTCATGTCATCTGCTGGTGTTGGTCCACTGTGTTATCAGGTCCAAGGTCAGTGCACCTGAAGGTTTTAGAGCACCTACATGCTGACCAGCTTTATGGAGATGCTGATTTCATTTTCCAGCAGGACTTGGCACCTGCCCACACTGCCAAAAGTACTAATACTTGGTTTAAGGACCATGGTATCCCTGTGCTTAATGGACCAGTAAACTCACCCGACATAAACCCCATAGAGAATCTATGGGGTACGGTGATAAGGACGATGCGAGACATCTTACTTAATATTCTAATTTTCTAAGATACTGAATTTTGGGTTTTTGTTAGAAGTCATAATCATCTAAATTAAAGAAAATAAACTCTTGTAATATACTCACTCACTCATCATCTATACCGCTTAATCCTGTATTCAGTGTCACAGGGGGCCTGGAGCCTATCCCATCAGCTTTTAGGCACAAGGCGGGGTACACCATGGACAGTGCCAATCCTTCGCAGGACACGCACACATATACACACACTCACACACTCATTCACACACTATGGCCAATTTGTGAATGCCAATTAGCCTAACCTGCATATCTTTGGACTGTGGGAGGAAACCGGAGTACCCGGAGGAAACCCACCAAGCACGGGGAGAACATGCAAACTCCATGCACACAGAGACGGGAATCGAACTTGGCTGGGAATCGAACCCGGACCCTGGAGGTGCAAGGCGACAGTGCTTCTTGAAATATAATATTAATTAAAAATAATATACGAATTTCACTTTTTGTATTGAATTATGTAAATAAATCAACTTTTTGATGATATTAAAATTTATTAAGATGCATCTGTACATGTTCTTGGTCTTTTTTTACTGATAGTAATTAGTAGACCATTGTTGCATTGTTACAATACAAAAAAAAAAAAACTTGTCTCCTGGATGCATCTTTATTTAGAACTTACACCGATAATGCATGCCACAGGACCCAGAAAGCTCCAGGTATAACCTTTATCAAGCCAGCACCTGCACAAAGGTAAACAATGAACTGGTCGTTTCAAAAATATAGTGTCAGAAAAGCATAAGCCTATTGTGGTACGGCAAATGAAAACTAGCTTAAACCAGATTCTTACTTTTCCGAATTGTAGGCATCAGGATACAGTCCAGATGTCACACCCACCATTGCCAGGGGGATGACGTATCCGATCACAATCATACACTTCCAGCTAAGTACCTGACTCTGCCTTGAGCTGATCCTCGATAGGTTCTTGACAAATATGTAGAGCAACACTGCTTCAATGAACATCCATACAAATGCTGAAAGGAAGAGGAAATGTATGACTCCAGCCAAGACTAAACAAACCTGAGAGAGCGAGAGAGAGAGAGAGAGAGAGAGAGAGAGAGAGAGAGAGAGAGAGAGAGAGAGAGATGCCTTTAATGCCTCAGATTTGCATATTTACAAGTAAGCAAGGCAGACACTGTCATATAAGCCAATTTTATACAAAGATAAACTTCATTGTACATTTTCTTCTACTTTTAAGGAAAGATGATCTGTTAAATGAAACATCAAAAGATATATGTAAGCTTGGAGTTTTGCTATGAACTGTGCTAAATTAATGCTAAACTGTCAGCATTTACCTACCAACTGTTACCTAACTGATGTACCTAAGACACCTCTCAATTTTCTATGAATTGTTAAGAACTGCCCTGCTTTCTCACCTGAGACAGGTATATAACGTGAGACAGAAATAGCCAACAGGAGAAACAGATAGATAGTTCCAAAAAAAGAAGGTGAGATGGAGAAAGAGAAGATGGATAGGGATTAAAAGCTCAATTAATTTAGTGTTGGCTATTTATTAATCTCTAATTAAATAAAATGTGAGTTTTCCAAAGAGGACATGTGTCTCCTGCCCACTGAATATATTACTTCTGAAAATTAAATGAGTGGTGCACATCCATGCTTCCTAATAAAGATTCTGTGAAGGTTTGGTCAAATTCCAGTGAATGGTTTAGTAGGAGTTGCGAATAGAGGAAATAGTATAACAAAGATGGACGATGGATGTCAACAACTATGACATCGCTGAAGCGACATGACCTAATGATGCCTAAAATGGAAAGAAAATGAATGTGCTTAGAAGATCCGTCAATCAGAAAAATCAGTTTGAGGGTAAAGAGATACAACAAAGAAGACAAAAGAAATACTCATAATGGGCTCATGGTGTTTTTGTACTGAGGTAACATGGCACTTTAACTGCACGTGGTTCAATACCATTTGGCTAACTGTTTAAATGCTGATGGTAACTTACGCAACTATATTCCTCAATGGTAAATAATATTCCATCTATGTAAATTTTAGTATCCCAAGTTACTTTGTGCATATTAATTATTTAAAAAAAAATTGTATATATACAACTTTGTATCCTTCTCTCAAACCATAACCACAGACATGTGCTATAACTGATTACATGCTGTGTAAGTTAGATGGAGGTAATTTATTTGAGGAAAACCATTATTAAGCTAGAGTGTCAAGGAAGGATAGTAGTGATAGTCTAGAGACTCGCAATGTACCCATGATGGAACCACTTGAAAATGTATTATTATTATTATTATTATTATTATTATTATTATTATTATTATTATTATTATTATTATTATTATTCCTGACAAATAATAATTGTAGTAAAGAGTTGTAGACAAACCCATGTGTGGAAAAAGTGATGTGCTTTAAAAAAATACATGATTGTATTTTAGTAGTTATACTTACCTGGGACTCTTGTACATTCTGCAAGAATGCCTGTGTGAGCAGGAGTGTCAGATGAGCAAAAAACAAGCTGATACACAGATTGAGCAAAGCTGCATTGGTGATTTTTGGTCCTCGCTGGCAAACAGCAAGAGTCACTACAGTCAATGTGAGGAACACTAACCCCACAGACACTGCCACTGTGTTAAGTAGATTTGTGAAATCATCCTCACTCACAGCCTGCAAATCAAATACTTGTTATTTTATAATACACCTGACAGAAGAATTTAACTTTTGAAACATTGGATAATAAAAATGGCTTTTTTTTTCTGAACCAGTTCAAACAACATTATTTAATTTATTTATTAATTCATTTGACATTAAATCTTCATGTACATCTCTGTGTTATTTTCTTGCTTTCTTCTTTCTGGATGATTTCCCCTTTAAAAAAAAAAAAAAAAAAAAAAAAATATATATATATATATATATATATATATATATATATATATATATATATATATATATATATATTTTTTTTTTTTTTTTAATATATATATGCGCATCAGCAATTATTTTGATTCTTAACAATTTGGCCATTTTTTTCTGAATACAAATATATATTTGTATTCAGAAAAAAATGGCCAAATTGTTAAGAATCAAAATAATTGCTGATGCGCAAGCATTGGTAGTGGATATATACAATAGTCCATCATCTGATGTTCAACTTCTTTCAACACACCCTGAAATAGTAACATGGAATTTAAGCCAATGGAAAGATAATTCATTGGCTATTGCTAAAAGAAGTGGGGATAGGGGCATGCATGACAAGTTTCACTGAAAAGCTTAAAGTAAGGGGAACTGATTTTTTGTTTGTATAAGCACATCTTCTGGGGAGAAGTATATATATATATATATATATATATATATATATATATATATATATATATATATATATATATATATATATATATATATATATATATATAAAATCTCCATGTCATAAATTCTACCTAAAGTCAAAGTTTATTCTATAAAGGACTCTTGAACCTTATTTATTTATTTATTTATCTGTTCATGTTTTAATAGCATTCAATATGAAAACCATGTTTCTAGACATTTCCCATTCTGCACTGACCTCAGAGCCTTTGCTTCCACAATCCCTAACTTAAAGGGACTGTGGAAGTCCACAATATGGGATACATATTAAATATATGTGTTTATTTAGAGTATCCTTTTTGAAAAAGCTAGTAACTTTCATTCTGTTAGAAGGTTTGTTTCTTACCACATCTGGGTTGGTCTGCATGATGAGAGCGAAGGTGGACAGGTGAAAACAAGTGCATATTGTGTAACTGCTGTTCTTTTCACTGATTTTACAGCCATTTTCAATCCATTCAAATTCATTCCAGTACACACAGGAGAAATTCCCTTCAGGATTGAATGTCTGGACAACAAAAAACGTTTTACCGTTTTAAGTTACAACACATGATCAATAATAGTTAACCAAATATTTATTTAAGCATTTAATGTGATTATCAAATACAATGTACATTTTCATGTGCTGCTGATTTAAAAAAATATATATATATTTTTCCTTATTATTATGTTTATTATTATTATGTTTATTATTATTATTATTATTATTATTATTATTATTATGTTTATTATTATTATTATTATTATTATTATTATTATTATTATTATGTTTATTTTATAATCATTGAATAAACAAGCGACCATTAACAAAAAAAATGTGCATGTGTTGATTTTAGTATAGACGAGTTTTAATTTCTAAAATATATGAGTTTCACTTTTTGAATTAATAATAATGATGTTCTTACACAAAAAAGTAATATTAATAATAGATTTTCCATGATATTCTAATTTTTGACATGTACAGTATTTATCACTGAATATATTACCAGTCATGACACCACAGAAGACATTCTGTAAAAATTGATTATAAATTATAAATTGATTAACATAGAATTATTATATCTATGCCAGTGTGGGTTAATGTTCTGTTCTGCTTCCATGATTCGTGTTACTAATAATATACCTGTCTCCTGTTTTCTTTCATCATCATTCAGTTTTCTACTTTCTCTAAATCCTTTTACTTTCCTAAATTGTTCTGTTTGCCTTGATTTGGAACACAATTCTGACTTTGACAAAACATTTGGACTACATGTCCATGATCCATGACGTTTCTATACAATTATCAGCTCTCTACAGAAGCTGAAGCTACAGAAGCTACGGAAGCTACAGTATCTATTTATATGAAGTGTGGTTGCCAGCTGACAATCTCTGGCATATAAAGAGTGCATATTTACTACACACCCAAAACCATTAATGTTAGTTGATGGTTAGCAGATGGCAGTTCATGGTCAATTCATTGGTTTGAAGTATCTACAGTCTATACAAAGAGGGGTACTGTTATGTGGTACCGATTGGAGAGCCGCAACACGAGATATAATAATATTTATAAGAGCCCTAACGCATGGCTTCTGAGGGGGTCAGTGAAATAAGAGGTTGTGAGAGTGCTTATGACGCGCACAGGAAGATCCTACTGTTTGGAGATGGAGTGGGATTATTAATTAGACACTAAAAAGGAAACAAAAGAAAACTGAAAACACAAAAATAAACAGAGCTCTGCCGTCTACGCGAGAACGGATGGGGCTCTGGAAACTCAAAATAAAACTTAAGATCCTCCCTGGGCCTTCACCCTTAGCGAGGATTTATATGAGAGAGAGTTTGTGTTTTAACATGATTAAACTGATTAAGCGTTCCACTCTCGTTACCAGTGCTACCTAAATGATCGCACAAAGTGCAGAGGTATCAGGACCCTGATAGCAGGAGCCTGCAGATCCGCCCGTTCTGCTCAGTGCAGAGTATTTATACGTGGTTCTGCCTCTTGTGAGACCAACGTCATTACTGTTGCCAAATAAAAACAGAAAAATAACTTGCATTGGTGTATTTGAAGGTGAGGTTGATAGGTTTGGTGAGTTGTGTGTTCGTGACTTTAGGAAGTGTCACTGATACCACATTGGACATCATGGTTTTAACTGAGCTGGTGGTTGTGTTGAAGAAACTAGGTTTCAGGATGGTGTCCATGTTGTAATAGCTCACAAACACGACAGAAGCAGATCCTAAAAAGAAAACAAAACAAATGAATACAATACCAGTAAACATAATAATAATAATAATAATAATAATAATAATAATAATAATAATAATAATAATAATAATAATAATGTTATAACTTGTGCATCAAATTCTGTTAGATTTCATGCTACAAAATGAATCCTGATTCCTTTGTTTTAATTAACAGGTAACGCCAACCGAAAATGCACTGTTTATTTTTGAATAAAGATGTATTTACGATAGATAGATAGATAGATAGATAGATAGATAGATAGATAGATAGATAGATAGATAGATAGATAGATAGATAGATAGATAGAAATAATATTATACAGTAGTAATACAAGATTTTAGACAAAATTTTAAATTTGTAACACATTTCTTCTGTCTGAGAAAAGTCATTTTTGCATGCCACAGTTGAAAAACTCACAAAATTAGTGCAGCATTTAGCATCCTGAATACCACACTTCTTTATATATATATATATATATATATATATATATATATATATATATATATATATATATATATATATATATATTTTTTTTTTTTTTCCCACTTCTCTGTGAGTTTTCCCTTTTATGGAGATTTGTAGGTGGGGATAAATTAAATAAGCTTGGCAGCTGTTAAATTAAAGCTAATATTCATTGCTTATGAGAAGCCATACACAAACGACTATGAAGAAAATAATTATTACAGTTTACAATCTTTGAGAATGCTTTGTGTGTGGGTGATCAGATCAACCTACGAAAACAAGCTCACCAATAAGTTTAAATATACTAAAATTCATCAGATGCAAGATTGAACATGAAAATATTACTTCTGTACCACTGTTGTTCTTGGAAATCCCAATGAGGTCAATGTTCAGGGAGGAGTTGCTTGTCTGGAGGGGGGGGATTTCATTCAGGGTAGTGCTGTTCCCAACTGTAAATATTTCAGCCTCTGAAAATATTCAAATATTATATTTTATTTCCTGAAATTTTTGATTATGTAGAGCAGTTTTATTCTGGTCTTGTAAGAGGTCTTTGCTATACATTTTAAAGCAGGTTCCATACCCATACTGCTGAGGGAAATTGTTGCATTATTCTGGGTAAAAGTTGGTATCACTACTGCAGCCAGCAGTTTTTCAGTGATAGCCAGTAATTGATTTCCATACGAGATTAGTTCACTGTTGTTAGTAGAATTATTTTCAACAATGTTAGTTGTTACTTTCATTACTGACATCAAATAATTCTCCACAATCTATCAAGAGCAAGGGAGACACCTAGTGATTAAACATCCATGCAATGCAATGATAATCTGTAAACTCAGTAAGCAGACAATTACATCACAAATACATCTTACTGTTTGTGGCAGTGAGCCCTCTGTATTATTGAGAAGGCTGTCAATTCGGGACAGAAACTGACTTGCACATTCTGTTGTCTACAAAAACAACAACAGATTTAAAGTGAAGAAAAAAAAACATGCCAATTTTTAAAATTTTTATTTATTTATTTTCTTTTATTTTTTTTTTACAGATGAATCAGTAATGGACATGCACCCAAATCTTTTTTCGTCCCTTGCTCACTCCAAAGGTTTACTTCACATGCAAGGGGCGTGTGAAGGGGCGGGCCCACATATCGGGCATTGCTGGTGGATGATCATTGTTAATGGATCTCTGGCTTCCTCTGCACTATAAAATCTAGGTGTCGAGCTTAGAAGAAGAACATGTGGTGGATGTTTAATTTAAGAGAGGCATAAGAGCGGACTGATGACATGCACCCCAGGGACTTCAAAGGCAAGTGGACCGAGCACCCTCCTTTTGATTGTCGCATAGGAGACAGCCGCTAAGGACTGCACAAGCTGCTATGGCACTTTCCTATCTTGCAGGGAGCCAACCTTCGCGATCCAGCCGCTGAAGAGGAAAAGGCTGCTGCACTCAATGTTAAGCCCCCTTTCCTGAGCAGGGTGACAGCCAGAAGAGCTGCATTAAGGAGCCTGCAGGAGCTACTGTCAACGCGGGTCCACTCAGCCACTCTGCCCACCACAATGACTCGTCAGCTGAGTGCCCCAATGCCAGCTGCCTCATGTCATCCTCACCCTTTTCTTTTCCTATTTTCCCTAATAAAATTATCCTTTTCCTGTAAGACCTCGCCTTGAGGTCGGGTGTCTATGTATGTGATGTGCTCCAAGTTAAAGATCTTACATCAAAGATCGTACTACTTACTATATGCTGTTTACAATATATTTATTATAAATATTTATTAAATGTTATATACAGTATATTATATATACAGTGTAACCTCGGATTGTGAGTAACGCGGTTTGCGAGTGTTCAGCAAAACGAGCAAAAATGTTTAATAAATTTTGATTTGGAAAACGAACAAGTCTTGGTCTACGAGTATGATGTATCACGCATACGCTTCTTGTTTTGAGGTTGAGCGTCACGTGATCACAACAACTATTTTTTTCTCTCTTTTACGCTGCGGAATTGTATGTAATCGTCTCCCCTGCTTGGTCTCAGTGCGTCTCTCATTGATATAATCAACACTGTGCACGCGTGTACTGTTTACTATAGCACTGTGACCACGTGTGTGTGCATAAAGCACATTTGCATGTTTGTATGTGTCTGTACAGTGCACGTGTACTGTTTATTATAAGACACGTGTATGCGCGCAAGTCTCATTAGAGAGTTTAAAGATATATTTTCTCTCTCTGTATCAGCCTGCACTTTGTGGCTGTGTGCATGCGCATCATTGGACACTGTGCCCCTTCACACACACACACACACACACACACACACACACACACACACACACACGCACACTCTGTCTCTCTCTGCTCTGTCGCAATACTTTTCAAAGGTAAAGTGCAGGTTAATTTGTTTTATTTTTACACTACATTACTACATTGGTGACTCCATTAGTGTGTTGTTAGGGAGATTTCTTGTTCATTTTTCCAATAAAACAGTGTTTCCGTTGTGTGTTCGTGACTGTGTAAGACGAGGAGAGAGGAGGGGCTCCTTACATTAGCTTCACACACACAAATACACGCCGCCTGCGCGCACAAAGGGAAATCTGTCTGGATTTATTTCAGTTTTTTAAAAGTTAAGTGTAGGTTCATTTTTTTTTGTTTTACTTTATATTTTGTATTAATTATTTTTATGTATTTCTTTTTTTGGGTGGTGGAATGAATAATTTGAGTTTCCATTATTTCTTGTGGGAAAATTTGATTTGATTTACAAGTGTTTTGAAATACAAGCCCACTTCCGCAACAATTTATGTTCATAATCAAAGGTTCCACTGATCAAGAAATCCGCTAATCAAGAAACCTGACCTTGACCCCAGTCAGCTTTCTAATTACAGGCTGATATCAAACCTTCCCTTTATCTCCAAGATTTTGGAAAAGGTAGTATCACAGCAGCTATGTTCACATCTACACAGAAATAGCATAAATGAACTGTATCAGTCAGGATTTAGGCCTCATCACAGCACAGAGACAGCACTTGTTAAAGTAGTAAACGACCTCCTATGGGCCTCTGATCAGGGTTGTGTCACTATACTTGTGTTAATGGACCTCAGTGCAGCTTTTGACACCATTGATCATAGTATTCTCCTTCACAGATTAGAAAAGGTAGTAGGAATTAAGGGAACTGCCCTCTTGTGGCTCAGATCCTATTTGACTGATCGTTATCAGTTTGTAGATTTAGATGGTGACCATTCCTCATGTTCTCAAGTGGAGTTTGGTGTTCCACAGGGCTCAGTTTTAGGCCCACTGCTTTTTTTCCCTTTACATTCTTCCTCTGGGCAACATTATTCGTAAACATGGTATTAGTTTTCATTGTTATGCTGATGACACACAATTATATGTCTCAGCAAAACCAGATGAGAAAAAACAGTTTGCTAAAATCGAGCAGTGTGTGCAGGACATAAGAGATTGGATGTTAATTAATTTTCTTCTGCTTAATCCTGATAAGACAGACGTCCTGGTCATAGGACCACAAGTAGCTAGAAGTAAGCTTTCTGATCACACTGTAACTTTAGATGGCCTTTCTGTTCCATCAAGTGCAACAGTAAAAGACCTCGGTGTGATTATAGATTCCAGCCTTTCGTTTGAAGCTCATGTAGATAATATCACCAGGATAGCTTTCTTTCACCTTAGAAATATGGCCAAGATAAGAAACATATTGTCACTAAATGATGCAGAAAAACTAGTTCATGCTTTTATCACCTATAAGTTGGACTATTGTAACGCCTTACTGTCTGGTTGTTCAATTAGGTGTATAAACAAGCTTCAGTTAGTACAGAATGCAGCAGCGAGAGTCCTCACTAAAACCAGAAAATACGAGCACATCACCTCTATCTTATCTACACTGCATTGGCTCCCTGTGAAATTTCGCATCGATTTTAAGATACTACTTCTGACATTTAAAGCACTAAATGGTCTCGCGCCACAGTATTTGAGTGAACTGTTAGTGTCTTACGATCCGCCACGCCTACTTCGATCAAAGAATGCAGGCTGCCTGTCAGTACCACGTATTATTAAAACTACAGCAGGGGGCGGAGCTTTTTCTTACAAAGCCCCAAAGTTATGGAATAGTCTTCCTATTAATGTTCGGGACTCAGACACAGTCTCAGTGTTTATGTCTAGGCTAAAAACCTATTTATTTAGCGCAGCATTTTTGTAAATAGATTAACCTTATATAAAGGAGCAGATCTGGGGGACTCATGGACGTAGAGTATTCTGGTGAACTGGTATGTTTAGATGCTGTCCTCCCCACTCTCATTGTTCACTCAGGTTTGTTGACGGTGAGGTGATTGGTTGCTTTACATCTCAGGGAGCCCTCATGTCTGTGTTTCCTTCTGGCTCTCCCTTTTAGTTATGCTGTTATAGTTAGTCCTGCCGGAGTCCCTGCTTGCACTTTGCACTGAATACATTCACCTTATACATGTTGACTGTGACCATACCTAACTGCCATCTCTCCTTATTTTCTGTTCTCTCCTCTCTCTCTCTCTCCCTCTCTCCTTTCCCTCTCTCTGTCTCTCTGTCTCGCTATACATGTTCACTCCTGAGTTGCCAGTGATCCAGACCCCTCTGCCCTCTGGAGCCGTCTAACCCGTCCTGGAGTCCTGCTTCTGGTTGGAGATCTCGTCGCATGGATGCCCCGTGTGGTCTGCCTGGATTCGTATGGTGGCTGGGGATGGTTTCCATTAAGACTGTCCTATCATCGATTGATGCTCTGGGGACCTGTGACTTCAGTTGTTCGATAGCTCAGGACTGGAATCTCCTACAGTCTACCTGAGCCTCCAGGAACAAACTGGACTCCTTTTAATTTTAATTTTAACACATCTCCTGTTATACTGAACTTCCAGTACACATTATTATGCTGATCAATTCCTGCTATCCGTTATCACCCAGATGAGGATGGGTTCCCTGTTGAGTCTGGTTCCTCTCAAGGTTTCTTCCTATTACCATCTCAGGGAGTTTTTCCTTGCCACCGTCGCCCTCGGCTTGCTCATCAGGGACAATCTTATCATTTTGATTCATATACATTGCATACAAACTTACTTCTTTTTATTGTGTAAAGCTGCTTTGCGACAATGTCAATTGTTAAAAGCGCTATATAAATAAAATTGACTTGACTTGACTTGATATATAAACATAGGGACATTGCTAAAATATCAGCCTTGCCATTAACATTACATTTTGGAGACAATAAATGTAATATGGACATAATATAATAATATAATAATTAGTTTTTTAAAAAATCTAAGAAACTAACAAAGATATGAAAAACTCACTGCATTCAGTTTTGTGTAAAGTGTGTGTGTGTGTGTGGGGGGGGGGGGGGGGGGCATTAAATTTAAACCATTGTTTGTAACCTAACATCATGATTTAACACTGTAGAGATTAAAATGCAAAGGAACACAACATTTTATTCATCCTACACATAATTTTACAGGGTCTAAACATGTCAGTTTCGTTCAGTCTTACCTGGCAAGAATCAGACACATTGAGAACTGAGAAAAAGAAAAAAAAAAAGAGAGAAAGAAAGAAAGGAAGAAAGACAGAAAGAAAGAAAGAAAGAAAACAGAGAGAAAGAAATAAACAAACAAACAAAGAAATTTGCCTCATGCATCTCATCCTAAATTTAGTCATTATATGTATTAAATGACTTTACTGTTTATGCCCCTTATTATACCTGAGCATCCGTATGTGTTATTGTTTGTAAAGTTGTCAGGCACGTCTAAGCCAGGCTCGCAGACACAGCTGCCATAAACAATACCACACTGAGCATTTGTTCCACAAGATGAAGAATTGGTGCAGTGTGAATGCCCTGTGGACAGGAGGATAATGGGTAAATCAAACAGAGTGATGAAAAGTCATGTCAGCTTCATGGGACATCATGAACATTTGTGAACATTTTTATTCACTCACTTTATTCAACTCATGTACATCAACTGTAGATAAATAATGTATGTATACAAATAACTTGTATACAAGTTATTTGTATTTGTATTAAAAGTCATTTGTATACATACAAACTATAGCGTTAAAACAAAGGGACCACATTGTACTTGTATTTGTAATAAAGTTTCCAATGCAACTTTAATTGGAACATTAGGAATCTTGTTTGAAATTGTTCATTTCTTCATATGTTTTTAGTCAGGGATATTTCACAGCAATGTTTAAGTTTGTTGTAATGTTCCACAAATTAACATACGATTATTTTTTTCGAATAATATGTTTACAGACTTTCTGCACTGTAACCTTTTATTTGAATATAATCCATTATTGTTGCTGCCTGATGATAAAAATGCATTTACAATTACTGCTGGCTTAATGTTTAATATTGTAATTACATAATTATGAACAATTATAAAAGATCAATAATGTATTATATTCTTTAAAACTACTTAATAATTGATTTAATACTATGAATTAGTTTGCTGCTAGTTTGTTTCCAGACGATCTCTTTCCCAACCCAGGGGAAGGAGGGCAGTTATTCTTTTCTTTTTCTTTTTTTTTTAAACAGTGAAATAAGGATTTCATGTATTGCAAAGCTACAATAACAAATGTAAAATGCAAATGTAAAACTAAAATAAACTAAAATAATGAGAAATACATATATATACATATATATATTCAAGGTTATCATTCATATTTAAATTTTGTTTTTTATTAAGATTGACTTATATAATGCCATCAGTCCTAATAATCACAATTGAAAACACTAACGTTACCATTTATGAAATAATAATAATAATAATAATAATAATAATAATAATAATAATAATAATAATAATAATAATGGTTGTTTTATAGAAGTAGAGTGAAACATACTTCAAGATCTTTGACTCTGGGCACAGCACATATATGAGTCTCTGCCCACCTCCATTACTCATTAGCCAAGTTCCTACATCTCAGCTGATCACTGCCTCTGGACCCTCACATGCACACACTCACCTGTTTGCTTTCATTTTTTCCTTCCTCCTCTGTCTAAACCCTTTTTCTTCCCCTTTTTCTTAATAAAATTACACTTTTCACATTACCATGCCTTGTGTCTGTGGGTCTGTGGTGCGACCCGAGTCAAAGATCTTACACAGGCAAAGCAGGCAACCCAGAGCTTATTTTTAAGATAATGGTGAAGAATGCTGGCTGAATCACCTTAAAAACGCCTCTGAGTAGAGTAGGTATTTCAGGGATTTCAGAATGGCAATCAATCAATCAATCAATCAAGAAAGAAAGAATGAAAGTTCTACATGATAAAAATTCATGGATATGTTACCTGCATATAGGGACTGGTTTTACACTGCTCATAACCAATTATGAGCAATGTAAATTACATTGATTGTATCCATGTAACCATAAAATAGGCATAATTAGGCAGAACAAACTCATGAGAAAATAGAATAGAAGAAAATATCTAAAGCATAATCAAAGTAAGTAGTTAAGTCAAGTCAAAGTTTAGTAGTTCTCACGTGTAGCATAGGTTCTCTCGGTGGGCCGGAGGTGGTAGACTGTGAATCCTCCACTGCAGGTTGTATAATCTGTGTAGTTGATGCTTGAATTACACGTAAATAAGTTGTAAATGGTGACGTTTCCACTTATCTTAGTTTGTGCACAGGAAGCGACAACCTGGTCTCCACCTACACCGATGAAGCGATACCATCCGTCCACCAGCTTAATGTCACTCTTATTGCCAGTTTTATGGCAAAAGCCAACATTCCGCCACGGATCTGATATGTTATTATAACTGTAACAAGGAGCTAAGGATAAAACAAACATATGTTTTGTTAATATCACTAAGTCAAAAGTCTCACATGCTTGTGATTAAGATTTACATCTCACTGGTTATTACATTCAAAACTTGTTTTTTTTTTCTCTACTTAAACTTCTATTTAAACTACTACTACTACTACTTCTAATAATAATAATAGGAATGATTTTTTTATTATATTATAATTAATAAAAAAAACAATATATATATATATATTTCAACTTAGTATTTAATTATGAATTCAAATCGATACAATGGATTCTATAATATTTGTTTACACTCAAAAAAATGAACAAGGCAGGTTGTGCACTTTACATATGTAAGGGACTGCCCCTAGAGGGCACTGTGGACATGTATGTTTGTTAGTGTTTGTAGTTCTGTTTGTAGACTCAGTTTCCCAGAAGGCACCTCGGTCAGGTGATGTCTGAGCTCACCTGAACCGAGGTAGCTCATTAGAGTAGTTATAAATAGCTGGCTGTTCTGGGAAACTGAGTCGAGCATTAATTATGTTAAGAGGGCATTACTTTGTTTTGGTTTTTGTTTTGTGGTTTAGTTTGGTTTTTTTGAGTTTGGTTTTATGTTTAGAAGGCTCTATATGGTTTGTGATTTGTTCGTGTTCTAAGCCTCTGTGTGTCTCTGCCTGTATGTGAGTGAGTCTCTGCCTGCGTGGTTGTGTGTCTCTGCCCGTGTGTGTGTGTATGTCTCAGTCTGCTTGTGGGTTCTCCATTTGTGCCTGCTCTAAGCCCGGGTACGCTTGCGAGTGTGAGTGTGACCGCTCAGAGGAGCGCGAGTGTGTATGTTACCGCTCATAGGAGCGCGAGTGTGTGTGGGTTCGCTCTTAGGAGCAGGTGTGTGTGTGTGTTTTCGTTCTTAGGAGCACGAGTGTGTGTGGATTCGCTCATAGGAGCGCGAGGGTACGTGTTCTCGCTCTTAGGAGCACGAGTGTGTGTCTCATAATAATTGTATTTGTTGACTTAAAATGTTTTTTTTTTCTTTTTCGATTAAGGTTAACGTAATTATGTCTCAACTTAATAAATGTACAAATTCCAAATACGTTGTCTAACATTTCATACATGCAGCAAGTGGCAGTATCAAGATGCCAGCTGTCATGAAACGCTAAAGAAACAGAAGAGCAAGAAGCACCAAACTGCACATGCGCAAACTTAACTGACTCTCTGCCTGTATGCGTTACCCCCTGCAGTTTTGTCTGTTTTGACAGAGGGATATATAGGCTTTGCAGAAAGTAAAAAAACAAAAAAAACCTCTTTGTACTTGATAGCAGAAAATAGGGGTAAATTATGTTAATTGTCACGGTCTGGCTGTTACTACGGGCCAGACCGGCTGATGTAGTGGCAGTGGGCGAATTAGGGCAGGCATAAAGTAAAGCCTTTATTTTTGTCACATATACATTACAGCACAGTGAAATTCCTTCTTCGCATATCCCAGCGTAACTGGGGTCAGAGCGCAGGGTCAGTCATGGTACAGCGCCACTGGAGCAGTTAGGGTTAAGGGCCTCGCTCAAGGTTTAGTAAAGTTGTGTGGAACTTGTTGACAAATTAAAGTTAATTTAACCTAATTAATGAAAGGAAATCATTTAGTGAAAGCATTCTGTTCTGATTAATTAACTCTAAATTAAATGTTTTGTTGTTAAATAATTATTTTACTTTGAATAAACACATATATAATATGCAACTTCTAAACTATTTAGTTTTGTCCATACAACCTGACTGACCTTTGTTAGTTAAACTCAACTTTTTTTTGATGATTTTTTTTTTATTTTTTTTATTGATGATATTTGGCTTACATTAAAAATATAATTTCTCGCTAAAACATCTCCTAAAACATAAAATAAATGCTTTCAACTTTTGTAATGTATTTTTGTGGAACCTGTTGACAAGAACAGGTTAAACCCAACATTTTATTTGTTGTTAAATAAAAAATAAAGTGTAGTTTAATTTGAGCTCTGTGGTTATTGTGAAACTTTGCATACAGATTCATGCATACTTGTATGTAGGGTTGCGGGCGACCTGGAGCCTGTACTTAAGGTATTAGGCGGTGTCAATTCTTTGTAGGGCACACACACTTACACTTACAATTAGCCTAATCTAGATTGTGGGAGACCAGAGTACCCAGAGGAAGGCCACCAAGCATGGGGAGGATATGCACTCTACATGAACACAGACGCCGAGGCAAGAATTGAACCTGGACCCAGGAGTTGAAGACGGCAATGCCTCCATGTCGCCAGACTTTGCTCTACAAGTTAGTTTAATTTGTGTGATGTCAAATATGCCGACTTTATCTTCATGAATAAAGTACATAAAGCACAAATGCACTGTAAAAAACTCCTAATTTTACAGAAAATAACTTTTTTATAGTAGTTTTAAAAAAAACTACATACAAATCTCGGTAAAATTGCAGACATTATCTGTAAATTATTAAGTTGACTTTTTTTCACTTTTTTAACAGTAAAAATACCATATTAGATTTACTGTTTTTTTTTCTTCTGTTTTTGTAAATTAAGTACAACTTTATGTAAAATGGCAATAATAAATTGTAATTAAATATGAAACTCATTGGATAAAAGTTAAAGTCCATACTAAAAGTTTTATGTTTGTCTATATATATATATATATATATATATATATATATATATATATATATATATATATATATATATATATATGTATGTATTATATTAGTTTTATAATGATTTGACATTCAAGTTCTAGATGCAAATTTAGCATTTTTTATGTCTTTTTAAAAGATTATCCACAGGAAGTGGCACAGGTCAGGCACCAGAAGCCCCTCACTTATGTGTAGATTGTAGTATCTGCCTCATGCCTTCAAAGAATGTGAAGAGAAGGTAGGAGACGGATACTCAGTGCAGCACCCATGCACACGTTGTAAATGGCAAAAAATATTTTACCGCTTCCTGATTGAGGCATTTAAATATGTGCATGAGTGAGGGTGGGACCTGGCTGAGTTGAATGCTCAGGTATCAGACACGGATATAACGTGATATGAACCAGCCAATCGGAACATGCTTGTCCTGCACGAGTAAACTGCATAGCTTTTTTGTGAATGCGCTGATACTGGACTGATTACGATTATGTTCTCTCATACTAAAAAAAAGGTTGAAAAGTTCTTCCTTTAGGGCTGCGACTAATGATTATTTTGATAAGCGATTAGTTGGGCGATTATTTTTTCAATTAATCGATTAATCGGATAAAATAAACGCTTCTTTAATTTGATGTTTTGCTTATAACTATATAGGACAAAATTTGTTTTTGAACAGTAAAACTCCTCTAAATATCCAAAATATGAATAAATAAATAAAAAAGCAAAACAGTTGTTGTACTCTTATTATATTGGATGGCATCTGTTATAGTGGCTGCTTGTTTTGGAGTGCATGGGGGATTTCTTTTTTGAATGAACTCGCTTATGCTGACTTGTCTCTTTCTAAAAAAACAAAAACAAATACATAAATAACAGCATTTGAGTATGCAAATTACAGCATTTTAACAATAATTGCAGATATTGCCAGCTGATAAAGAAGGAACAGCCAATCAGAAGTAGTGTGTGGAAGTCTGTGATTGGCTGGTTTTGTGGCAGTTTTGTAACCCTGGACAAAGTTGAGCGAGCGTACAAGCAGAGTCGAGCGCGCGCAGAAAATAAAGGTTGCTTGCGTGTGAAGGCAAAGTTGAGCGCGCACAGAATTGAGAAGTCGCGCGTGTGTGGAGAACATGTTGAGCGAGCAGAGGAGACATTGCACGCGCAGAATCGAGCTGTTGAGCGCGCAGTGGAGACACTGCACTCACATCGAGTGCTTTGTCTGCCCTCAAAATGTCAAACCGCTCTATAACTCCAAAAAAACATCATTGTGGCACTGTACAAAAGTTTGGGCATCGGACATAATCAGTACCTAGTAACGCCTCCTCTGGCAGATATCACAGCTTGCAAACGCTTTTTATAGACAGCTAAAAGTCTTTCAATTCCTGTACTCTGGATTATCTCCCATTCTTCCTTACAAAAGGCTTCTAGTTCTGTAAGATTCTTTGGTCGTCTTGCATGCACAGCTCTTTTAAGATCTTCCCCACGAATTTTCAATGATGTTTAAATCAGGGGACTGTGATGGCCGTTCCACAACCTTCAGCTTGTGTCTCTTGAGGTTTTCCAAAGTGGATTTCGAGGTGTGTTTAGGATCGTTGTGCTGTTGTAGAAATCGTCCTCTTTTCAGCTTCAGCTTTTTGACAGATGGTGTGATGTTTGCTTCCAGAATTTGCTGGTATTTAGTGGAATCCATTCTTCCCTCCACCCGTGCAATGTTTCCTGTGCCACTGGCTGCAACACGACCCCAAAGCACGATAGATCCACCAACATGCTTAATAGTTGGCGAGGTGTTCTTTTCATGAAATGCTGCCTTTTTTTTCCTCCAAACATGCCTTTGCTGATTGTGGCCAAAGAGTTCTATTTAACTTCATCAGTCCACAGCACTTGTTTCTAAAACACTTCAGGCTTCTGTAGATGTCCTGTTGCATACTTCTGACATTGGATTTTATGATGGGGATGCAGGTACAGTAAGGTTTTCTTCTGCTGACTCTTGAGGTCTTGTGGAATGGTGCACCACCACTCCTGAGTCTGCTAAATCTTCCTGCAGGGGTTTTGATTTGTCTTTCTGACCAACATACAAGCCGTTTTCTTGGTCTTCCAGATCTCATCCTCCACAGTTCCCCTAAACTGCCATCTCTTAATTACATTTCTTACTGTTAAAACTGCAAGATGACAATGCTTTGCTATCTTCTTGTAGCCTTCTCCTTATTTGTGGGCATCAATAAATTTTATTTTAGTCTTACACAGCTGCTTAGAGGAACCTATGCACTGTAAATACTAATGCTCAAAGTAATTAAACATTTTGAGTACTGTTAACTTAAACAATTACAATTAGTTCAAATGAATAGACCTTGATGAGTATTTAGAACTTTTGGGAATTTATGAGTTTGTATAAATGACACTTTTCAAGTTAGCTGAACAAGTTTGATATATCAAGCAACAGTAGCTGTCTCCTTAAAGTTCCACCTACTTAATAATCTTTAAAAAAAAAAAACACTTAACCTAGCATTGTTAACTGACGTCATCAATGCACATGTAAACTGCCCACATTGAATTGTTTTGATCAAGATGGTGGATTTGGTCTGTCTTCGCTTGATGCTGTATGTATAATCTTTACAAATCTTGGCACCCTAAAGTTGTCAATTAATACTTATTTGATTTAAAACAGAGCATTGGTGGCTCAGTGTTAGGTGTTTCGTCTAAAAACTGTACCAAACCACTTTAGCGATCCATTTCCAGTAGCAGGCGAAAGACCAACAACAATTTATTTGATTTGCAGCAACAACAACAACAAAATTATAATATGAGTTAGGCTACTCAGTAGTGCAAGTAAAGCGTGATTAATATGAATGAGTACAACAAACTCAAAAACTGTTTACTTAACATTGGAAACATCATTACTTAAAAAAATTATATAACGGATTTTGCCAATTTATTCACGTTTACAGTGTGGTTATTGAGTGTCCACAACTAAGTGTACAAGGTTTGAAATTGGCATTCACTAATGACAGCTCTTGCAATACGTCACATCTAACAAGCTGATTAAGGTCTGAAACCTTGTAAAAAGAATCTCTGGAAAGAAAAAAAAAACGAGTCTCTGGAACTTCCAGGGTGCGCAAACTTTTGCACCATTCCATGATAGTGTTTTTATTTTTGCTCAATTTATGGCATAAGATGTAACTATACATCAAGGTTTGCTGAAAATATTGTGCATTTCTTTTTCATTTACAAGAGAGACTGTGTTAACATCTTTTCAATTAAAAAAAAAAAAATCACCAAAATCTGTTATTTATCAAGGGGTGCCTAAACTTTTGCATAAGACTATACAGTACTGTACATTTTAAAAACTATAGAGTAAAAAAAGACCACATTGTACTTTATTTGTAATAATGTTTCCAGTTCAACATTAATTGGAACATTGTGAATCTGGTTTGAAATTGTTATTTTTTTCATGTTTTAGTCATGGGTATTTCACAGCAATGTTTAAGTTTGTTGCACTGTTCTACTGTTACAGCACAATAGTCTAAATATTTAATTTTTTTTTTTTTTTTTTTTAGCATTTTCCTGTAATTCTATAAAAACCGAACTTCTTTTTATGGTATTTTGCCTCATACCTGACTTATAGTGTGTCACGGTTCTACAGGCTATGTTACAAATATTGTAGTCTTGAGTTGGTTTTATCACTTTTTTTGAACATGTGTGTTCATAGGAATTTACGAAAAAAAAAAGTTGTTGTTTTTTGTATTGTTGCTTTATTTGAAGGTGTTTGATTGTTTGAAATAAAATGTCAAATAAATACATTTCACTGCTACACGTCTAGTGCTTAATGGAGGTGTTAATCATATAAATTTAGGTAAAAGCTGTAAAATAATGGTGATTTCTGTTAAAGATTAAATAAAAAATTCTGTAAATCTTAATGTTTTTGCACATAATATGAACTAGAGAATTTTGCGTTCATTTACATTTTTTGTTTGGCAGACACTGCTACCAGTCATTTTTTTTTACGCTATAAATACATACATATAAAAATGTATTTATTTATTTGTTAGAGTGTTAAGTTTAAAGGGTGATTATAATAATAGTCCACATTTTAACGTAACTTGATAGAGTGTCGAAGGATTTTGGAATAATTTAATTGTATTAATAACTTAGTACTCTGAAATTAAAGGAAAGAAATAACCACACACGTAAAAAACTTACGGTATTGAGAAGTGCCAATGCT
This sequence comes from Clarias fuscus, assembly GCA_030347435.1. Classification (NCBI taxonomy): domain Eukaryota; kingdom Metazoa; phylum Chordata; class Actinopteri; order Siluriformes; family Clariidae; genus Clarias; species Clarias fuscus. The sequence continues at coordinate 23,118,836 of CM059227.1, forward strand.
TGTGATTACAGTCAGAAGAATCATTGCAAACCCTGATAAAATATAGAAACAGAATCCTGATATGTTAATACATTCAATTCAATGTTGCATAATTTGATAAGTGTGATAAAATTTGTATAAGACACTCACACAGGCCAAGGGAGTTCATCTTTTTTCTTCCTGTCCTCTCCTGGTGTATCAAAAGACTGCAATGACAGACAAGCTCAGGGGTGTCCAACTGACCAGTGGTGATGACATCATCAGGACAAGGACCAATAGGAGAGTAGCAGCACTGAGATGTGGCTTCTGTCTCACCTTTCTGTATCATGCCTGGCTTTATTTGATAACCTTCAAATAGAAACGTCATCAATGTAAAGATTTTCCTCAAATCATCATAGATGGAATATTTTGTTGTAATGCAGTTAACCAGGACCTGGCATGGCTAGTATTACCTGGGGCTTTGGTCCTGGAAGAAGAAAGCTGTGTACCATGAATGTTTATGAGTTTTCATGGCAACACATCATCATAAACTTTCCAACTGAACAAAGGTTCTTCTCTTGAGGCAGTGCTGATAATAGGAAATCTGCATATATTCCAGGAAATACAAATCATAGTCAAATGTTGTGGTGGGGGAGTTGCTGTGATGTTCATTCTCTCTTTGTATGTGCATCTCTGGATGAGGGCCATTAGGTCTGCAATTGAGTCATTATTATGCCTCATCTGGAAATATTATCCTGATACTTTTATTAATATGAAATAATACATGAATAAATGTCAAATATAATCATTGTTTCCCATCTTCCAATAAATCTAATAAACAGTAGTATATACCAGCATCTAAATAACTCCATTCTCAGCAATGGTTTTCCGTCAATTTAAGATACTTAAAGTACTCATGCTAATACTCCTTTGGTGTAATGCCAAATGCCTTCAATATAAACAAAAGCATGTTAAGGAGAACACCAGTTCAAACTCTAAAGACAGTATTCCAGACAAGGGAATTTCTCTCTGTGGTGCGAGTATGTTCTTTTAATCACTAACCAAATGTCCACATTTTTGATCTCGTGTACAATATGAGGAAGAGGATGAATAGTGCTCTTCTCAGCATGTGTCATGTGGCTTTTTGACTTGAGCTACTGGGTTGGATTCATGTGTCTCTTAAGTAGGTGGGAATTGACTGAATTAAGGAGAAAAGAGTGTAAACTATGGATTTGTCATTAGTCATTGCTAATTAGTCATTAGCCATGAATGACATGGCCTCTGACCCCTGATTCTATTTTGTGAGTGAGGCAGGGGACTGACTAGGAATCATTGCTTACTCAGATCTACAAGGTGGGAAGTGAGCAAATGCGCTGAGACCTCAGGTCTCCCCACTAAAAGCTTCTAAATTTGTACAGCAATGCATTTAGTAAAATTTACCACAATATGAAATGCTCCCGAATAAACCACAGATCGTTTATACGTAAATATATACTGTAGTGTATTTGCATATTTCATTCTTCTGTTCTGTGTAAAATTACAGTATCAAGAATAATTATATTAACAAAAAAAGAAAGAAAAAAAGAAAGAAAAAGGACAAGGATAAATGGGTAAAATATAAAGATATGTGATATATATATATATAAAACAGGTTTTGTATGTGTTATACATTGTATAACTTACATTGCTGTGTTTGCTTGCTTACAGAACACTGGATATAACATCACACACACCATTTCACTTATGATATTATCTAAAGTCAAGGAGGTTGCAGGGTTAATTTATTTCCTATTGTGAAGGTTTAATACATTTTGTGTTTTTGCATTTGGAGGCACTAATGGAGAATTCTCTCACACTAGAACTGCCAGTGATTGTGAAGGAAATGATTCTGAGACATCTGTCACCCCATCTCTTTAATACGCTCAGTACTGATTTTAAACAATACATACTGTCTATTATGCAGTTTAGAAGACACTGTTGTATTGAGTTCAATTTGGGCTCTATTGCAGTTTACATTTTTCACAATATGTGATAATCTGCATCTCTGACAGGAAAACTGTCAATGCTCTCACATTCACTCCTTGACACTTGACCTCCCTCAACACCAAGCCATTTGCTTCCTTTGATTCTGTAAAGCTGGATAGTTTCCCAAATCAAATTTCCTCTACCCAAACCCTAATCTATTACGTTTCTTTGTAGCTATACATCATTAGGCACCACTGATCCAAATAATTGACACTTTGTCCAATTCTTATGAACCTAATTCATAGGCAGCGTTTATAAATAAAGGTAAATATCCACCGACTGTCTCTGCAAAAAAAAAAAAAAATTCATTTTTCTCTATATATATTAACTTGCTGTCATGTTTTATGTTGTGAGGATTTGACTTAAAATCAGTTAAAATCTTGAAATCAATGAATTTCGTCTTCTTGAGATCAACTTCTATCTGATTCAGTCTAAAGTTACTTGAGTAGCCACAGATGTTTTATCAGTAGTGGTGATAAATACTACAATATTATTTGTATTCATTCATTCCCAACTACTGTATTTAAATATACAGTATGAAAAACACACCCTCTCTCTCTCAAACACACACACACACACACACAGATTTGTTGTTCCTCATTATAACCCTATGTAACCCTAGACCGGAATGAATAAATAAACATGGTGATAAAACACAGTTCTACAGAATACAGCAGATATTTGCATTTACATTTACAGCACATGTCATTTGTTTCAACACTAGTTATCTAGGCCAGGGACTAAAAATGAAAGAAAAAAAAAGAAAAAAAAAACATTACACAGCAATACATATAATAATAATAATCATAATCATAATCCTGGACCCACAACCTAGATGAAAAACAAACTTTTACAATTACCATATAACATTTTTGGGCTCTTGGAAACTCAGAGGCCCTTGGAATCATCTTTACTTATTGCAATATGTGTATAAAAAGTGGAAATCAGCACATACCATATATTATAGAAAGAAAGAAAGAAAGAAAAGACAAAACACGGAGAAAGAGACAAGTAAGACCCAGCCTCTGCCTTCCTTAAATGCCGGCGAGAGAGACAAAGAGAGAGCGACACACCTCGGTTTAGCGTGCCCTCTATGTCTAAGTTTATAGGGCAAAGCACAAACACATATTCTCTCGTATAAATCCTCGGTAATGGCGTAGGCCCTGAGAGGATATAATTTTTATTTTTCGTTACCAGAGCTCCGTCCATTCTCGTGTAGACGACGGAGCTCTGTTTAATCTGTGTTTTCAGCTTTCTTTTATTTCCTTTAAAGTTCCCTAATTTATAATCCCACACTATCTCCAAATGGAAAGGTCTTCCCGTGTGTATCATAAGCACTCTCACCCTCTCCTTTTTTATTGACTCCTATTTTATTTTTCTGAAGCCCTGCGTCAGGGCTCTTATAAACATTTAAGCATCTCGTGGTGCGGCTCTCCATACTGCACCACATAACAATCTTATCTTATAATTCTTTCATCCTAACCATACACACTTTCATGCATAAGGGAAACGTATTGTCTCTAATGCACTGCATGGTTTTAGGCCAAACCCACCCACACACACACACACACACACACACACACACACGAAGGGAGAACTTCAACTAAACGTTTGACAAGCTCAAGATTGAAACTTGTATTTTTCATAGTGTGTGTTATGAGGGGATTGTGTGTTATAAACAGTGAGACCAAATATGTGGTTTGGAGTGGAAGCCCCAACGCAGGACTGAGAGGGGAGCGGTAGGTCGGGGAGGTGACTGCGTATACGTCAGTTTAAATTAATCAGTTGGTGAAGCACAACATGGAAACAAAGGTAAAGGTGGTACTACGCTCCCCATGTTTATTATGGCTTCCTCAAAATGAAATAACTTTCTTGTTTAGTTGGGATGCACTTACTGTGTACCGCCTTTGCTTCGGTATTTAAACTGTATTTAACCCTATGTATTTATTGTATGTATTAATCCCTATGTATTTAATGTATGTATTTATGAATTTAACTGTATCTAACCCTACGTGCAAATTTTTTTATGAGTGCTTATTGTGAGTGTTTTGTGCAAAATCACCACCATTGTTCCCTCTCTCTGTGTTTCTCTCGGCGCCCTGGTTTGCTCCACCTGTCTGGAAAACCACGTGGGTGGCCGTGTTACAGTGAGAGCTCTGCATCACAATCTGGTTTCAGTTTACACAAAGTAACTCCATCCATGATTATTTTCCTCAGTCTTGGACACATTAATAATTATATTTTCATATAATGCAGTAAATCAACATAGTATATTAACAATTTTTACCTTACAGTGATGAGTCTTTTACACTGGACTGGTGTATGATATCACAATAGATCAGTGAGGTTTAATAGTGAAAAGGGAACAAATCTTCATTTCAGTTCCCTTTAAATTAATTCACTATAAATTAACTCACACAATAACACAAGCCCAAAAGACACAACAGAAAATGTCATGGAGGTCTCTGATTGGCTGGAATTGTGCTGTAAATGTAATAAGTGCAGGGCTTTGAGAGAGAAAGAAAGATAAAGTAGGTGGAAGTACAAGTTTTTTTCCCCCCCCACTAACATTTGAATGGCATTGATTAGGTTAAATAAAGGCAAACATTATTAACATTTGCTAAAATAATGCTATTATAGGGAATATTCTGACCCTTCATATTGTACATCACCTTTTTAATTATTTATTTTTATATGCAAAATTTCTTACAGCAACTAGATGAAAGCAAGAAGGTACCTGGTAAAGAATGCAAACAATCGGGAAGAAAAACATCTGGACAGCAGCAAAGATAAAGAAACATCTTCATCACAGAGCAGATCCACCACCGCTGGTACAGAAGTGAAAGCGAAAGTGAAAGTTAACATAACAAAACCACTTGCCTGCTGTACTGATTTTCTGATTTTCTTTTGTCAACCATAAAGCATAAGACTGATCACAGAGTGGAGTTGTACAGAGGAGTGGAGCTGTACTGGAAGAGAGACACACACACAAACACACACAAAGACAGAACTCTAACAGCAAAAAGGTGAGGTAAGGCACCTGTTCCAGAGTCAGATATCTTTATTTTAAAGAAGCCAAGATTTATGGTGCTTTTGTGGCTCAATGTAGGTAAAATTTGTTGATTTATTTAATCAAATACAGAAACTTCACCAATGATGTCCCTCAAAATGCTGCCTTCAACTTCTCCTGATGATCTAAGGTGAGTCACACATGTATAATGTGTATGCGTACAAGAGACAATAATTCTTCATATATCAATATATTTTTCATTTATATACAAGAATAATAACAATAACAAACAAAATACCTGTTCGTTGACATGAGCGCGCCCTCCTTCCCTTTATAGCGCTGCGTGGTGTTCACGCGAGCCGATTATTCCCCACCAAAATAAACAATCCACGGCCCATACCCCTCCAAGTTCTGCGTTGGGGCTTCCATACATGACTGAATACCGAGGGCTGCCATATTGAAGCACCCCCACATAACAGAATGTTCGCACCAGAGAAGAAGCCTGCGGATTTGGAGCGGGTACGCGAGATAGTAACCGGTCAGGTGGGGATGATCGGTAAACATGAACAAGCTCTGACCGAATTATTTTCAGAGATAAAGGGAATTTTGCAGCGTTTAGACCAAACCCATGAGAGCCTCGAGGCACAGGGCACTTCCGGATCGCCGGTGAACCCGGAAGCACTTCCGGGATTGGCTCCTGCGGCCGTCACTGTAGCACAAGCCCCCCCCCCCTGGTGGCCGAGACGAGATTACCTACTCCCCAGCCTTATGCTGGGGAGTCTGAGAAATGCAATGCCTTCCTACTCCAGTGCTCTTTAATATTTGAGATGCAACCATCCCAATTTCCCACTGAGAGAGCCAAGGCATTTATGATATCATTATTGATGGGAAGGGCATTGGAGTGGGCAACCACAGTATGGCAAAACCTCCTAGCAGCACACACTACAGCCAATGATTTTATACAGGCCCTCAAGGCCACCTTCCACCATTCACATCTGACTAGTGGTCTAGTCTCGCCCCTCCTCCGCATTCGGCAGGGAGGACGATCGGTGGGAGATTATACCATCGAATTCTGGACACTAGCTGCTAGTTCAGGCTGGAACGCTGGAGCACAGAGGGACGCATACATTCAAGGCCTTTCGGAGAAGCTCAAAGATGAACCCGAAGACTTAGAATCCCTGTACAGTATGGCCATAAGAATAGATAACCGCCTTCGTGAGCGCAGGGCGGAACGCGCAGGGAATTACAGGGTAGAGCCAATCTCTCCCCAGCGAGAGTTAGAACGGGAGGTAAATCAGGGTGAGCCCATTCAGCTAGGGGCAGCGGAGATCTCAGGGGCCCTTCAATTTCGGTCGGGATGCTTTCGTTGTGGCAGGTCCGGTCACCACCAGGGGCGCTGTCCGCTGAATAAGCCAAAAGGGGGGGGGGGGGGTCACTCTCGGGAGGGGGGCCGATAGTGACCCAAAGGTCAGACCCTCAGCGTTCAGGGCTTTTCCTCCCCATTGACATCACCTGGGAGGAGGCCGCTACCCATCTAAAAGCATTTGTTGACTCGGGAGCAGCAGGGAACCTCATAGACGTAGAGCTGGTGCGGAGACTGGCTGTGCCATTTCACCCACTCTCTGCGCCCATTTCAGTGGCGGCCCTGGATGGTCAGTTATTTGAATCCGGGCCGATCATACATGAGACAAACCCTCTAATATTGCGTATTGGACAACATGCAGAGCGGATTACCTTCCTCATTACCCGAGTGCCTGAGCTCCAGGTGGTACTGGGGTTTCCTTGGTTACAGGAACACAACCCCCGTATTGATTGGTTAACCTGTTCTGTCTCGGTTTGGGGCACCCGCTGTGCACAGAGATGCTTAAAAGGGATCAGAACCCTAGACGCGCAGTCACCCCATCAGGTCGACCTCTCGGCAGTTCCCAAAGATTACTGGGACCTGGCAGAAGTATTTTCCAAGTCAGGGGCCCAAAATCTTCCTCCCCATCGATCTTTCGACTGCGAAATCAACCTGCTTCCAGGTTCGACTCCACCAAGGGGAAAACTCTACTCCTTGTCTCCTCCCGAGCAATTAGCCATGGAGGAGTACATCCAGGAGGCATTGTGCCTTGGATTCATTCGTCCGTCTACATCCCCCGCAGGGGCCGAGTTCTCCTTTGTAAAGAAGAAGGATGGGGGCCTCCGCCCCTGCATAAATTATCGGGGGGTGAACACAATGACACTGAAAGACCGCTATCCCCTCCCTCTGATGAATTCCGCCTTTGAGTGCTTGCAAAAGGCAAAATTGTTCACAAAGCTAGATTTACGCAGTGCTTACAATTTGATCCGCATCAGGGCAGGGGACGAGTGGAAGACCGCGTTTATTAAACCGTCAGGGCGCTACGAATACAAGGTGATGCCCTTCAGTCTGACTAATGCGCCAGCCGTCTTTCAGAGGTTCATTAATGAGGTGCTCCGGGAGACACTTAACCTTTACGCCTTTGTCTACTTGGACGACATTTAAATTTTTAGTGCCTCCATGCCAGAGCACGTCACCCACGTGCGCCGGGTGCTGCAACTTCTCCAGCAGAACCATCTATACGTTAAGCTAGAGAAGTCACAGTTCCACAAAACCTCCTCTTCCTTCAAATTCAAATTCAAATTCAAATTTTATTTGTCACATACACAATCCTACATAGTACGATATGCAGTGAAATGCTTAGGCAACTGCCCTGACCTTAGAACAAGAAAGAAAACAAAAAAAACAAAAAAAGTTACTTATCTAAGAAGGAATAAGAAAGAATATCTATAAAGGAAATAAATATTTGAACAAAAGTAAATTTGAGAAAAATATAAATATAAGTAAAAATTGACTAAGAGAATAAAATAAAATAAAATATAAAATATAAAATGTATGTAAGTACAAATATACATTAAATGAAGATATAAGGAAATAAGACAGTGAGAAGAACTGTACAAATAGAAAATATTGGAATGAAAAATTGTAACTGTACAAATAGAAAATAAAAAATATTGAAATGGAGTGAACATAAGGAACGGAATGTCCAGGGGTGTGCAAGTATGCAGTAAAGTGACATATTAAAGTGGATTGTGTGCATATTTAAAGTGTCTTATGTGCATAATGTCCATGAGTGAGCAGGTGTGCAGTGAGGACTAGTGAGCAAATGACCTGAATGCCCTGAATGTCCAGAGTGAGTGCAGAAGCATGTGTGGATGTGCAAAATGGATCAGTACTGTGTGTTGTATTGATTAAGAGACCGTATCGCCTGCGGAAAGAAGCTCCTCCTCAGTCTCTCTGTGTTGGCCTTCAGGGAGCGGAATCGCTTTCCTGACCTCAACAGAGAGAACAGTCCATTGCTGGGGTGACTGAGGTCCTTCATGATCTTCCTGGCCTTGGTCCAGCACCGCTTGCTGTAGATCGAGTGCAGGTCAGGGAGCTCGGTGTGGATGATGCACTCAGCTGATCGCACCACCCTCTGAAGAGTTTGCCTGTCCTGCATGGTGCTGTTCCCGAACCAGGTCGTTATGTTTCCCGTCAGGATGCTCTCTATGGTGCAGGAGTAGAATTTCCTAAGCACCTTGAAGGGCAGTCTAAAGTCTCTCAGGCGTCTGAGGTGGTAGAGACGCTGTCGGGCCTTCTTCACCACGGTGTTGATGTGACAGGACCAAGACAGGTCCTGCGTGATGTGAACACCAAGGTATCGGAAGCTGTCCACTCTCTCCACTGGGCTCTTGTTGATGACGGGGGTCTGGTAGTTCCTCTTCTGCTTTGTGCTGAAGTCCACTATCAACTCCTTTGTCTTGCTGACGTTGAGAAGGAGGTTGTTCGTCTGACACCAGATTTCCAATCTCCTTCAGGTAGGCCGTCGCATCTGATGTGGGGGTGGGCGCGGTTCTCTCCCAGCGTTCCAGGGAGGACCAGAAACTACATCCCTGCACCTACTTCTCACACCGCCTGACACCGGCAGAAAGAAATTATGGCATTGGAGATCGGGAACTCCTTGCCATAAAGCTGGCTCTAGAAGAGTGGAGACACTGGCTGGAGGGGGCCAAACAGCAAATATTGATTTGGACCGACCACAAGAACTTAGAATATATCCGGTCGGCCAAACGCTTAAACCCCCGACAAGCCAGATGGTCCCTCTTCTTCTCCCGGTTTGACTATGTGCTCTCGTTCCGTCCAGGCTCAAAAAACCTCAAACTGGACGCCCTCTCGCGTCAAGAGGAGCCCGAAACCGAGAGCATATCCCAGCGCCACGCAACCTTGCCCCCGTATGCTGGGCCATTGAACAGCAAATCAGGCAAGCACAGCGACAGAAACCAGATCCAGGAGGAGGACCCTCCGGAAAGTTATATGTTCCTGCCAGTCTCCGCTCCCAAGCTCTCGCATGGGGTCACACGTCCCCGTTTACGGCACACCCAGGCGCCACTAGAACCCTTGAGTTTCTTCGCCAGCGCCTGTGGTGGCCCGGCATGGAGAGAGATGTCCGGGCTTATGTGGAGGCCTGTCCGACCTGCGCGCAGAACAAAGAACCACGTACACGGCCCGCCGGACGGCTGCACCCCTTACCCATACCATCAACCCCGTGGTCCCATCTCTCCTTGGACTTTGTTACGGGTCTGCCCTCATCCAAGGGGAACACGGCCATTTTGGAAGTGGTAGATCAGTTCTCTAAAGCCTGCAAGTGTATTCGTTTGCCAAAACTTCCATCAGCCAAGGAGACAGCGCAGTTAGTCCTCCAACATGTGGCCCGAGTGCATGGCCTCCCAACCGACCTGGTCTCTGACCGGGGCCCGCAGTTTGCTAGCCGGTTTTGGGGGGCGTTCTGTAAACTCATTGGAGCCACGGCCAGCTTGACATCAGGCTTTCACCCTGAGTCAAATGGGCAAACAGAGAGGGTGAACCAAGACTTAGAGCGCACCCTCAGGTCCGTAACCTCCTCCAACCCGTCATCTTGGTCTGACCACCTAATGTGGGTCGAGTATGCCCACAATACCCTGTGGCACTTCTCCCTGGGCATGTCACCCTTTGAGTGCCAATTCGGGTATTTCCCTCCTATGTTCCCAGAGGAGGAACCTGAGGTAGGGGTCACCGCTGCACGAAGTTTAGTACAGCGGTGCCGTCGGACCTGGAGGAGGGCCCGAGCCGCCCTACAAACCGCCAGGCGCAGGGCGACCCTCACGGCAAATCGGAAGCGACGGGTAGAACCCTCCTTCCGTACAGGACAACGAGTCTGGTTGTCCACCAAGGACCTCCCACTAAAGCTTGAGTCACGAAAGCTGGCCGCCCGATACATCGGGCCATTTAAAATCATGAGAAGGATTAATCCGGTGGCATACCGCTTGGCTCTCCCCCGGTCAAGGAGGATCAATCCTACATTCCATGTGTCACGACTGAAACCAGTGCTCTGCAGCACCTTGGCTCCCAGACCTCCACCACTCCCACCCCCACCCTGTATCACTGATGGGTCCCCAATGTTCACAGTTCGACGTATCCTGGAGTCCAGGGTGCCATACAGTACCTAGTGGACTGGGAGGGGTATGGCCCAGAGGAGCGCTCTTGGGTGCCGGCCCGGCACATACTAGACCCCGAACTTGTTAGGGAATTCCGGGCTAGCCATGGGACTGGCACAGGAACGCCAGTAACACTGTAACACGGCCACACATGCGACGGGCGGTTGCTAGGCAACCCCGCAGCACTGACAATCAAGGGAAATGAGCTACACCTGGCCGGTAGGATATTTAAGCTCCCAGAAACCAGCGCACGCTGTGCGAACATTAGATAGCACCAGGTACAAGAGCATGGCTCTGGTATAGGGAGTGAAAAGAAAAAAGTGAAAAGGGAAAGTGAAAAGAGAAAAGAGAAAAGTGAAAGGGGAAAGTGAAAAGAGAAAAGAGAAAAGTGAAAAGAGAAAAGTGAAAAGTGAAAGTGAAAAGAGAAAAGAGAAAAGTGAGAAGTGAAAAGGGAAGGAGATAAGAGAAAAGAGAGAGAATTGAAAAGAGCGGTGTAAAAGACAAGAATAATAACAATAACAAATGAAATACCTGTTCGTTGTGACGAAGCACCGTGGCACGCGACACCGACGCGGCACCGGCATAAGCGCGCCCTCCTTCCCTTTATAGCGCTGCGTGGTGTTCACGCGAGCCGATTATTCCCCACCAAAATAAACAATCCACAGCCCATACCCCTCCAAGTCCTGCGTTGGGGCTTCCATACATGATTGAATACCGCCGCCATGTTGAAGCACCCCCACATAACAAGTTACAGAGCTCTACAGAGCGGACAGTACTACTGCGAGGCTCAGAATAAACACGGCTCTGAGAGATCAGCTGCAGTGTCTGTCATGAGCAATAATTTTTAATTCCTGTTTGATCACTGCTGCATTATTTATACAACCTTCAGTGTGCAGCAACTTAAAGTACACCTTTTTCTCTGTTTCTGTGATTGTGTATGTGTGTGTGAGTTGGACTTTGGGGCTTGCAGCTCTTCTCTCTTGACTTTGTGGGAGCAAATGGAAGAGACAGAAGAAAAAGGCAGATGAAGATGATCACCACATGAGTTATTAAGTGACTAATTTGATCATAATGAGATTAATGGTATCTCAGATTTAAGATGTTGAATTACTGAGCAGAACCTCACTGGTTTAAATTTCAGTAGCACCAAGCTGACACTGAGTTGACACTCAGCAAGACCCTTAATTCTCAACTTCTTAGATGAACAATGAGATAAATCTTTTATATATACACACAGCGCGTGTGTGTGTGCGTCCATGTGTGTTTGTGCTGCTATTGTCAGAGGGCGCCAAAGCGTCCAGAGACTTCCGTTGATTTTCTGTTTTCTTTGTGTTCTTTTCTGTGTAAAACTCCATGTCCCAGAATGCACCTCGGTCAGGTGATGGGAGCGCTCACCTGAACCGAGTTGGCTCATTAGTTTGATTATAAATGTTCTTCAGTTTCACCAGTCTATGTCTTGCATCAGTTGGATTAGGGATGCTGTTCATTTTGGGTTTTGGCTGTCTAAAGTTAAGTGGTTTGTTTGTTTCTCTGTTAAGTTCTGTTTATTCTCCTAGCCTTATGTATATTCTCCTAGCTCCAGGTTTTCCTAGTTCCATGTTTTTCCTAGCCTTTTGTTAGCTCCTAGCCCTTTTGTTAGCTCCTAGCCTGTCACGTATGGTTTGTCTCCTGGTTAAGTTCCTTTTCTGTTTCCGTTGTGTTTTTGTCCATTAAAAGACTTTTCACCTGCACGTCACCTCTGCACATATGCCTCTTCTTATACCCACGTACAGCACCCGTTACAGCTATAGTTAAATTTACTAATGTACATTTTCTTAGCAACAAACTAGCCTTATACTGTCCTATTTTGTTACATACATAATAAACACATAAAGAGATGCGCACATTTATGTTTTGCATTTGCACAAGCTCACTACCCTCTTCTCCACCATTAACCCCAACTTTTTTCTCAGTTCTAGTTTTGGTTTTGTACAGTACATGAATCTTTAAGATTTACAGTTCTGTCCACAGGTTATGGTTTGTTCAGCTGCTATCCATTTTCATTTTTTTCTTAGTGAATGAGGGTTTTTGTATTTTGTTACTTGTTGTATTTGTTTTTTGGATTTTCTTTTGTTTATAAAGTTATGTTTTTTACTACAAATCATTCTTCTACCTTGGACAGCAGTTTATTTACTCTTTGATGTCTATGGGTATAACCCCCTATGTGTGAGCTGTGCTGCACCCTGCTGCTTCACTTTCCTGTGCTGTTTCACTCACATTTGCATTACATTACATTTACATCTCATTTAATCTCATTAGACACCAGGGCCCGTATTCACAAAGCTTCTTAAGCCTAAAAGTTGCTCCTAGTGATGAAATTCTAAGAAAATTCTTAGAATTATAACATTTTAATAAATTTTTAATTTAGGACTAAATCTTAATAAAGATAAAAAATGATTCATGAAACATCTTCGCCCTAAAAACAGCTCCTAAGGTAAAAATTGCTAAGAGTAGAGAGGAGGACTTTTAAGAGGCTTAAGAGTTTCTATAGCAGATGACAAAATGGTGGAAAGAAGAAATATTCTCCAAACACTGAACGTAAAGCTAAAAGTAAACACTGCTGTTCTGTCCAATTTGGTTTTCTTCTTGTTTTACTTCCTTCCATCTCTCTTGGATTGTTGGCTACATACCATCCAAAAGTGCAACTTAAATAGACTGTCCTGAAACCATGTAAATTGGTTAAGGTGAGCTATTTTGCTGCCATCAATCTGAAATGGATTACAAGTAATAAAATCAGTACGGTAAATAAATGTAAGAACTTAAATATAGTAACTACTGTGTGGAAATTGGTTGCTTCAAAAGTAGACACATTTTCAACACTTGGCTGTTAACTTTAACTTTAAGATATTTAGCCTATAACAGAAGCTTTGCATAAAGCAGCCTGTAGTCATGATTATACAATTTCATTATATACAAACATTATGATTTCACTGTCTGTTCTATTATCATGTATTCTATTTTCACAAAGAGCACATTTCAAATCCTTCACAGAAGTCAGAGGTTATTTTTTTTTTATTAACCAATCACAGTCCTTGAATTGATGCATCATCCCTAGCAATGGGGTCGACCACACCCACTCACTAAAATAAAGGTTTTTGTACTTTCCTTACTCAGAGTTGCTCTAAGAAGTTTTCTAAATCACTTTTAGTCTAAGACTCCCAGCTAGGACTTTTTAGGCTAAGATAGGAGCTCTCTGAGAGGATTCTAAGAAGCTTTGTGAATACGGGCCCTGAGCAGTTGAGGGTTAAGGGCCTTGTTCAGGGACCCAACAGAGGAAAATTAATAGTGTTGGGGTTTTGATTACCCCTTACAGATTGGCTGCAGGTTTTCCATTTGGTTCCCAGTTCTGTATTGGACTGTATTGGACTGGAATATTTCCTCTTTTTCTTCTTGGTTTTGCTGTAGTGCTTTATCAGCCCTGGATCCAGTGTCTGTTTCACAGGTGCCAGTCTGTTTGGGACTGACCTATTTTCAGCTCTGACTCCAGTATGTAACAGCTCTGGGAGTCAGTAAGGCCCACTACAGCCTCTGGCTACATGGTGTTCTTCCACAGGCTGTCAAAGATTAACTGAGATTAAACAAAAATTTAAATTGTTACTGTCGTCCCTCTCTTTACACGTAAAATTACCACTGAGAGTTTTTTTTCCTGGTTATTTATTTATTCATTTTTATTTATACACATTCACAAACTTATTTTTTTTTTATTATTGTGTAAAGCTGCTTTGCGACAATGTCAATTAAAAAAAAAAGTTTTAATTTTTTTAAAATCCCTATACAAATAAAAGTGAATGTAATTGAATGTAATTTAAAACCATTAAAATCTGTCTTGAACAACAGAATGTGTCTGATATTGGACCTTTTGCTCCCGAGTGGGATAGCTCTGATGTGGCTGACAAGCTTCTCTAGGGGGGCCAGCTCCTTCATGATCACCTTGTCCTTGATGAAAGTGAGCATGTTTGATATTACCATTGGCATCAAAGGGGCAGATAGATGGGTAACTTGGATTGTAAATCCTCTCACACATATTCCGCTCTTTATCAGTGATTTCTGAGGCTGGTGACTCTAAATGAACTTCTCCTCTGCAGCAGAGCTAAGTTTTGGTCTCGCTTTCCTGGAAAGGTCTTCATGAGAGACAGTTTCATCATGGAGCTTGATGGGTTTTACAAATGACAATACTGCTCTTGCAAACACTGTTCCCGAACAGATGACCTTTGTGTCTTAATACAAGGATGTAGAAAATAAATCCAAATTTGTGTCCAAACTTTTTGACTGGTACTGTATATGTCAATATTATTTTTATATTATTGGAAGTCTCTGATTGGCTGGAATTTGGATGAAATTGTAATTAGTGAGTACAGTGTTTTGAGAGAAAAAGAGATTAAGTAGGGGGAACTTCAGGTTTTTCTTTTCACTCAGGATCGCATAACAAAAATAATGATTTATTAAATGTTAAGTTGATGGATGAAAAGGATAGTTCCTGAAATGGAAAGTTACAGAAATGGAAAAGTGTTTTTTTTTTTCCTTCAGCATCTCTCTCTTTCTCTCTCTCTCTCTCTCTTTCCCTCCCTCACACACACACACACACAAACACACACACACACACAAACACACACATGCACACAATTTCAGGCATCAGTTTTAATGTGACATTTAGATTTGATATTTGAATGGGACTAACCTGTACATAAACCTGGTGCACCTCAGAGCTACACTACCCTCTACTGAGAATTCCCTGTTACTGTATACACCCTCAGCTACAAACAAAGCATGGAACACACACATGTACACACACACAAACAGAAACACTTAAACTTACAGAAAAAAAAAAAGAATTCAAACTAAAAGCCAGAAAACATTTATAAATGAAAACAAATTTATAATATATAGCTGAAAAGCAACAATGATCCGAATTTGCCATCATAATCGTGTCATACTTTGAAGTGACAGTATCTCGATTATGGTTTTATGTAATGTTTTTACTGTCAATATATAACAAAAGCTTGCTTTTAAATAAATAAATAAATAAATAAATAAATCATTCTCATGTGTAATTAATGTCTAGTTATTCTTGCATTTGGTCATTTTTACCCAAGTATTGCGCTTGGAGAAGAAGCAAACTGTCATTGTGTTCATTCTGAAACTATAAAGCTACTAATTGCTTTAAATGAAGGCACATATTGGGCAACATTTCATGGAGGAATGCTATGATATATTCAAACCCTGCATAATGTACATCACCTTTTTATTGATTTACTATATTTAACATGCTCAACTTCTCACAGCAACTAAATGAAAGCAAGAAGATACCAGGTGGAGAATGCAAAATGCTGGAAACAATAAATCAGCGCAGCAGAGAGCAGGAAGAAACATCATCATCACAGATCTACCACCGCGGGAATGAAAGTGAAAGTTAACGTGACGCATAGACACATGGCTACAGCACTGATTTTCCAGTTTCAGCCAGAAAGTGTCAGATTGAGCACAATAGTTGAGCTGTACAGAGGAGCAGCAGCACAGCCAGAGCTGACAAGACGCCCCAGCCCGACACTGACACTGAGACTGGAACTGGTGGACACACTCAAAAACAGAACTCATTCGGTGAAGTAAGGTGGTTTATAGAGAAAATATAAAAAAACTAACTAATTTAACTAATAGAAAACATGAACAAATTTAACTGAAAACATTTCATTGCGTAATAGAATAATAATGTCAGTTTTCAGAAAACACACTAGTTAAATTGGTACAGTTTGAAATGAAAATATAATTAGAATTAGAAAAAGAAAAGAAATCTTGTTACATTGACAAAATAGGGGGCATAAACTTCACTGTACAATAGAGTATGTATAAATAAATAGCGAGAGCCCCATATCTTTTTTTTTAAAGGAGCCATGATTGATTGTGCTTTTGAGGCTCACTGTAAGCAACATTTGATGATTTATTTAATCATGTACAGTACCCTCACCAATGATGTCGCTCAAAATGCTGCCTTCATCTTGTCTGATCTTTCTCCTGATGTTCTCAGGTGAGTCAGACTTTTACATCTTGTACGCCCACCAGAGACCATAATTCTTCATTCATCAATTTATTTTTCATTTATATATCGACTGCTGTAATCACTCTTGCAAATGCAGCTTGATTTTGTATGGATGTAACCACAAGTTTAAAATGTAAAATGTTTTCTTCCAGTGATTTTTTTTTATTGTATTTGTTTTTTTGTTGTTGTTGTTGTTGTTGTAAATGTAACTGCACGCAGTACAGTATATCTTACATGTAGTCAATAGACACACATGGTTATGAGTGCAATGATAGTGTGTTACACACAAGTTTCTAATGTAATACTAAACACAGAAAGCTAAAAGATGTAGACAAATATATAAATAAAGACGACAAGTCAAAAATAATAATAATTACAAGGTTGCAATTGTAATTACTGCAATGCAATTGTATTCAGGACAAAATACATAAGCTAACAGTAATCTAAGCTTTTTATTATATATAAATCAAAATAATGTAAGCTAACTTTGTGTTTTATGGGGCTCAGCATAATGACCTCTAATAACCTCTTTCATGTGGTGTGATGTTTCAGGAGCTCTAGGGGATGGATGGAGTGTGACATACAACCAGAAACATCTCTGTGCTTTAAAAGGATCTACAGTGTTCATGAACGGCTCGTACACACACCCAGCGCATCTTAATGTGTCTAAGACATTTTGGTTAATAAACCCATTTGAAGGTAAAGACACTGGTCTGCATGATGAACCAGGTTACTCAGGCAGAGTGGAGTATTTAGAAGATGAAGAGAAACACTTCTGCCTCAGACTGAGTGACGTGAAGAAATCAGATCAAAATGAATACTACTTCAGAATCAGAACGAATGAAGAAAAATGGTTTGGAAAACCTGGTGTTAGACTCACTGTTACAGGTAATTGTTTTAATATATCACTCAGATCACTTTACATTCATAAGAGCTAAATAAGGATTTCTAAGACATTGTTGTTAAGACAGGTGTTTTTTGTTTGAAACACCTACAAACTATGTTACAAACTACAAACTACTAACATTGCAAACACAGACACTAATTTGTCCATGGATCTAATTAATTGAACATGACCGCATGAACTTTCAGTTGCCCATGATTGGCTGTAGGGCTGTGGGAGTGATAAGTGCCTCTCATCCCACCCCGCTGAGAGAGCTCGGCCAATTAGCTCTTCCTAGGCTTCCGGCTGTGAGAGGCTACTGCATCACTCAAAATCGACCTTGCGATCTCAGGATGATAGGGAGAGCACTTTACCACTTCACCACCCGGGTCATATGTACACAATATATCGACAAACGTACAGTATTTGAACCAACCTGCAATGACATTGTATGCAAATACATATACTTCAATATGAGGATGTTCTCCCTTTTCCCACTATAGCAGCTTCCACTCTTTTTTGAAGGCAGTCCACAAGATTTTGGAGTGTTTCAGTGGAAATTTGTGGACATTCATTCCGTAGAGCATTTATGAGGTCAGGCACTGATTTTGGATGATAAGACCTGGCTCTCTTTGGGGAGAACATTCAATGAGGTGCAGTTGTTGGTGTGGAGGGAGAAGAGCAGTGGGGATAGAACACATCCTTGGGGCCACCACTGACTGATAAACTGAGCTAGCAACAGAGAACTAGGTTAGTTTGGTCTGGAGCAGTTCTGGGATGATTGGATTAAAACCTGAAGTAAAGTCTACAAACAAGATCCTAGCACAAGATCCTGATTTGTTTAGATATTGTAGAATGAAGCGCAGTCCCATGTTGACTGCATCATCAAACCATGTCTTATGTGCATATATATATATGCACCTGCCTCTTATATCGCTCCTTGCTCATCTTGAAGCTCACTAGGTAGGGGGGCCTACTATTTTTCATAGTTGCTAAAGGGCTGCGGGAATGGACATCGGTTGGTGAGTAATGCCCTCTTCTCCCCACGCTATAAAACACAGTAGGGAGTGTTGGGGTCTGTTGGGCTGTTTGTTTAGATCTGGAGAACAGCAGAGCTGAGTTACGCAACGGACACTAAGAACAGTCAAGGAATGTATGAGCCATCTGGGACAGAGACGCAAGTGCATGCGAGCTTCACAGGAGGGACGTAGGAGCTGCAAGCGGGACTTCTTATGGCTTTCTTTCAACAATGGTTTTCATTTTGCCACTCTTCCACAAGGCACTGATTTGAGAGTGCATGACTAATAGGAGAGTCTTCCACCTGAGCTTTGGATCAGTGTGAAGGCAGTTGGTTCCACTTGATAGTTAGGGCTATCAGAATAAGATGGGATAAATACAAATGCATGCCAGAATTTTCAGATTTTTATTTATGAAAAAAATTGTAAAACCGTTTATTATTTTCCATTCAATTCACAATTATGTATGTTTATATTATTCAGTAAAGCAGATTTAATGTGTCTCTGTGTTTAAGATGTTCAGGTGATCATTCCTAATAAAGTGACAGAGGGACAATCAGCCGTTCTGACCTGTAAAACCACCTGCAGTCTGACTGATCCAACATTCATCTGGTACAAAAACAGCCGTGATTTAAACACAAACACCATCAAGAGCGATGAAGTCCACCTGCAGCTGGTCAGCAGTGAGGATGCAGGCAGTTATAGCTGTGCTGTAAGAGGATATGAACATCTCCCCTCTCCTGCTCAAACCCTCAGAATCAGTTGTAAGCTTTATTCACTTTTTTCTTATACTTTGAAACTAAAAAGATCATACTGTAAATCACTTCATATTCAGTGAAAATAAAGAAATAAAGAAAAAAGTTTCTAACCATGGAATGCTCTAGATCCTCCAAAGAATGTCTCAGTGTCCATCAGTCCCTCTGGTGAGATAGTGGAGGGCAGTTCAGTGACTCTGACCTGCAGCAGTGATGCTAACCCACCTGTGGAGATCTACACCTGGTATAAGGGGACCATGTTGATAGGAAAACAAAAGACCTACACCATCTCCAAGATCAGCTCTGGAGATGGCAGAGAGTACAGGTGCAAATGTAGTAATGAAGTCGGACATCAGGATTCAAGCACTGTAACTCTGAAGGTTCTGTGTAAGTTAAAGCTGACTTAAGCTTCTCACAGCCAATAACAGATAGGGGTATTATATAATTAATTTAAAGTGTTACCTTCTTGCTCATTTTAGATCCTCCAAAGAACGTCTCAGTGTCCATTGTCCACATTGAGATAGTGGAGGACAGTTCAGTGACTCTGACCTGCAGCAGTGATGCTAACCCACCTGTGGAGAACTACACCTGGTTTAAGGAGAATGAATCCTCAGCTGTAGGATCTGGACAGAGTTACAGAGCTGTACAGAGTGGACAGTACTACTGCGAGGCTCAGAATAAACACGGCTCTGAGAGATCAGCTGCAGTGTCCGTCACTTTAAACAGTGAGAGCAATAATTATTCTTTCCTGTTTGATCACTGCTGCATTATTTATACAACCTTCAGTGTGCAGCAACTTTTAAAGGACACCTTTTGTGTGTGTGTGTGTGTGTGTACTGTCTGTATATGTGTGTGTGTTATCAGGAGCTTCTGTGATTGTGTATGTAGCTGTTGGAGTTGGACTTTTTGGGCTTGCAGCTCTTCTCTCTGCACTCTTCTGGCTGAGGTGAGAATATTTGTGCTGATAAATTCATCACTAATTACTCTAAACATGCTTAGAGTGGATAAATATTTGACTTTGTGTGAGCAGATGGAAGAAACAGAAGAAAAGGGCAGATGAAGATGATTATCATGTGAGTTAATACAGAAATGCACATTAAGTGACTAGTTTGATCATAATGAGACTAATGGTACCTCAGGCTTAAGACATTGAATTGCTGATCAGAACCTCACTGGTTTAAATCTCAGTAGCACCAAGCTGCCACTGAACAAAACCCTTAATCCTCAAATGCTTAGATGCACAATGAGATAAATGTAAATCACTGACGAAGAACATCTGCCTAATGTCATAAATTTAAATTGTTACTGTCTAGATCCTCAGCAGAACCTCCTCACATTCCCCGTCCTCTCTGCAGACACTGGAATGATTTCTAAAGACAACATATACATATATACACTACACTACAATACACTACAATAGTACTTTCAGTAATTTAAAATCAATCTCTCCCTCAGAAGCTGAGCCCTCAGTTGAAAGAGGTTATTAAACAAATTAGAATTTCCTATCAGAAATAATAATTGAACAACAACAACAACAACAAAAAAAAAAACGTCATGAACAACAGTCAAACTTTGAGTGTGTTAATAAACACTGTTTGCAAATATAAATAGAAAAAAAGTGATTTTATTATTATTATGTTTTTTTTGGATTCACAAAAAATTTGTTGCATCACTTTGTTGTGTTTGTATGTGTTCATTTTTGGTTCCCATTCACATACACAATACCAAAGTGCTCGCTCCATCATCAGGAGATCCCTAGTTCGATGCCCAGGTGATGCTGTAACCTCTCGCAGCCGGAGGTCTAGAGAGAGCTGATTGGCCGAGCTCTCTCAGAGGGGAGGGATGAGAGGTACTTAGTGCTCACACATTAATCACGGCTCTACAGCCAATCAGAGGCATCTGTGAACTCACGCAAGCTGAAGGAGCGGATAACGCTGTCCTCCGAGTGTCTTACGCTGCCCCCAACGGTGTGTGAGCGAGCAGCTCGAAAAGAAGCAGTCGGCTGGCGTCACGTGGTTTGGAGGAAACGTCGTCTTCGGCCCTCCCGGCTGAGTGGTAGTAGTAGCTTAATGTGGGAGCCCCCTAGTGATGGGGAGGTATTGGACACAACTGAATTAGGGAGAAAATCTGGGAAAAATCCCCCCCATCAAAAAAAAGCACTCTTAGATTGGAGTAATTTGATAAAAAAATACTTATATTAGTATTTAGGTAAGATGAGATCTACAACGAACAACTGAACCACCATTAGAATTTTCTACTCGTTTTCTCATCAGTAATATTAGTAAAAGTAGGTGTGGGTGTAGGTGGCACGGTGGTGTAGTGGTTACCACTGTCGCCTTGCACCGCCAGGGTCCGGGTTCGATCTCCGGCCAGGCTCGATTCCCGTTTCTGTGTGCATGGAGTTTGCATGTTCTCCCCGTGCTTGGTGGGTTTCCTCCGGGTACTCCGGTTTCCTCCCACAGTCCAAAGACATGTAGGTTAGACTAATTGGCGTTCCCAAATTGCCCGTAGTGTGTGAATGAGTGAGCATGTGTGTGTGTGTCTGTGCCCTGTGATGGATTGGCACCTTGTCCAGGGTGTACCCTGCCATGTGCCCTAAGTCTCCTGGGATAGGCTCCAGGACCCCCGTGACCCTGAATACAGGATTAAGCGGTATAGATGGTCAGTGAGGTGTGTGTGTGTGTGTGTGTGTGTGTGTGTTTTGATGATGATATTAATAAATGTTAGCAAAATGTTCTGCTTTAACACACATTTCAGATGTTAATGTGGGTGTTTTTTCTTTCAGACTTTGAGGAACACAATGAATTAAATCAGAGCTGAAACAACTGATAAATTGAGAGCTCCTCACTGAAGTAGAGAAAGTGAATCTTTCCTTTACACCAGCAACATCAGCAACGTATAGCCATTTAAATCAGCTTTAATCATTTTATAGCAATGTGTGAAATACTTTATTCTACTGCCAGCATGCTAGGTCTGTTCCAGTCAGTTGTTGAGTTTTCACTTTCACTTCTGCATTTTCTTAACAACAAACTGGTCAGCTAACATTATTGATCATTATATAATTCAAAATGGTTTATTCCTTAAGTGTAGTATAGCGGTAAGTGTTATGTTATCCTATTTTGTTACATACATAAACGTATAAACACAGGGGAAAGATGAATATTTTTTTCTATTGCATGTCATTTTCTTTCCTGTTAAAAACAGAAATAAATCTGTGCATCTAATAATGTGCATTTAACATATTATCTAGGTTTAATTCTTAATAACAGAAACTGATTCTTATCATGCACATAGTCATAGAAGCTGGAATGCCATTAAAAGGAATAAAATAAATGACTGTGACTACTTGAAATTATGTTACATTTGAAGTGGGGGTTACATCAGGGACTCTCGTATTTTGCCTTATTACTGCCATTAATGCATAAGCATGACCCGTCAACGAAGAATACCTGGTCTGCCATTGGCAATGTTTCATTCTTCAAATCTGCATGTAGCTAACCAGCATTGTAAATTAATAATATGTCATAATAATTCATATAATAATAATAAATAATACCTGACTGGGCAAGAATGCATGCAAAACGTGTGTCATACATGAGTTAATGTAACTGTTTTGGCCTATTGTAATGGTCTAAGCTTCGTTGCAGTTGCTAATGCGTAGTAACATGGTGGAATACCCTTCTTCACATTATTAGTTATCTAAAGCCATAATGGTAAACTATGGGCTGTTTGCTAATTCAGTATTGAGTTTGTGTTGACACGGTTTAGTTTTATATTCTGTTAGATATATTTGCAAGTTCAATTGCAGCATTTCCTTGTTGAAAGCCAGAAAGCTGGTCATAATTCAATGTTGAAAGCAAACGAGCAAAGACGGACATTGCCCATCTGGTAGCAACGTCTACAAAATCCTTTGCAACATCTACAAAAATATGGAACCTGAAGTGATAAAGTAGACATGGCTTTCGCAAACCTATGGCTGCATTGCCTGGTCAGAATTGAACACAATGAGGTTAAAGCCATAGCAAGTTGACAAGATGGGCACAAAATGGAGGTGGCACTTACAGTACAAGCTCCTTAGCAGCATGCCCACATTGAAGGGCTGAAGGCTGTACACAGTTCTGTGATAGCAGCAGCAGGCCAGGGTTAAGAATGAGTGAGCCAACATGGCAGCAGTGGTGCACCGTGCTTTAATGCATAGTAGCAAATGATCGGCAGTGGCAGTGGCATATCCGGAATCTGAAGCAAGGAAGCAGACAAAGCTGTTGCATTTCTGTTACTGTGCTGGCTGGCTAGAACTGAAGATACTGAAATCATAGCCACAGCAGGTTGATCAGATGGGCATGAAACAGACGTAGAAGTCGCAAGCTCTTTAGCTGCCCCACTAGGTTTCCATCAGATTATATTAACACACCTTTCTCATGCTATTGTTTGTGCTTTTGTCCAGACTTTGAGGAGAATTAATCACTCCTTTACATGAGCAGCATCAGCCGAAATACTTTATTGTACTGAAATACTTCATTTTAATGTCAGCAGGTTAGGACAGTTCCAGTCATTCTGGTCATGGATATTGTGTATCACAAATTTTACATTAAGAGTAATGTTCGGATGCAAGCGAGAATCAGCAACAAACAACATTAAAGAGACAGGATCAAAAATAGATAAACAATCAACAATAATAATAATTGGCGTAATTGGCCAATTATAGCACGTTGGAATGATTTGTAATAATAAAGTAATTAGGGGAAAAAAAATTAAACATGATGAATAAAACTAGTCATGGCACAGTGGGGAGACAACCAAGGACAAGACATGGGAGAAGATATGACATGAACCAGAAAAAAAAATTTAAATCACAAAGAAAAAACAAAAATTAGCCTCATAAATAAACACAAGACAATGTAGAAATGGTAGCTAAGTACATTTACTTAATTCCTGTAATTAAGTATAGTTTTTATGTATCTGTAAATGAAATTTAATTACTTATTTTTCATATATATATATATATATATATATATTTTTACTTTGTTCCAGTACATCCTACAACAATTATCTATACTTTCTTAATAGTATGACTTGTCTTCCCTCAATAAATGCATAATCATGTAGCACGTGTTTAAAATCAGAAGTGCAGATGGTGTCAGGCCGCAACGATAACTGCATTTTTCACAGTTTGGGACCAGATTTGTACTATTAAATTACCAATTACTTATATATGTACATATTTTAGCACTGTTGCCTTGCACCTCCATGTCCTGTGTTCGATTTCCACCTCCGGTCTGTTTGCATAAAGTTTGCATGTTCTCCCCGTGCTTGTTGGGTTTTCTCTGGGTGCTCTGCTTTCGTCCCAAAGTGCATAGACATTCAGATTAGACTAACTGGCATTTTCAAATACAGGTGGACCTCTGAGAAGGAAATAGCAACCCACTCCTTATCCTTCCCAAGAAAACCCTACCTGTATGGACAGCATCTAGAAAGGACTGGTGTGCTATGGTCAGTGACGTAAAAAAAAAACAGACATGACTTAATGACTAAAAAATATATATATATATATATATTTATATAGTGTATGTACAGTTGGTAACGTTGAGAGTTTTCATAGTCAGACTGAATGTCTGTACTGGCTGGAGGAGGATTATGGGGGATTGAATCATGGTTCCCAAAAGAGTTGCATTCAGTGTCAGAAACCTTGAAAAAAGAAACACATTTATATTTACAGTTTTTTTTTTCTGATGGCTTAACCCCTAACTGTGATTCTTATAGCGCAATTTCTAAAACTATTAATACTTATAGCAAAACCACGCACTGACTTAGCAAAATTAAAAGCACAAGCACTGCTTTGCACTCAGTTTGCAATTTTGTAACACACACTTTGCACAATTCACTGCACAACACTCTTTTTGCAGAACTTTAAACACAACTCACTGCTTACACTCAATTACCAAATTTCCAACACACTTCTAGCAAAATGAGACACATGTATGGCTATCATTAACACTATTTTGCCAACTGTCTGGCACACTTTCACATGTGAAAACTGTTTTAGATAATTAGTTGACTTTGCTATCAGCCTAAGCACTATAAATAAGCCACAGGTAAGCTGTCTATGTGGAGTACAATGGAAGGGCCAGTAAGAGTGAGAATCAGAGGAGGCCGAGGAGGCCAAGGGAGAGGACGTGGAGGTGAAGAAGTTAGAGGAAGAGGACAAGGAGGAGCAAGAAGAGGACGAGGAGGGGAAAGAGGAAGGGTAAGAAGAGTAAGAAATAGAATAACTGATGACATCAGCGCTACAATAGTGGACCATGTCATCAACCATGGGATGACCCTGAGGGAAGCTGGCCAACAGGTTCAGCCTAATTTGAGCCGCTACACTGTGGCAAGCATCATTAGGACATTTCGAAATGAGAATCGGTAAGTACTTTGTAGCACTGCCATACTCTAATGAGAAACACAACAGTGCCATACATGCAAAAATACTGAAATTGTTACTTTACAGAATTGCTAGATGTCCAGATGTTGGGGGCAGAGGAAGAATGTTCACTGCAGAACAAGAGACCCATCTAGTGAACATGGTGATTGCCAATAATGCAATAAGACTGCGCGAAATACAGCAGCGCATAATTGATAATGACACCATCTTTCAAAATATACACAGTGCAAGCATTTCTGCACTAAGTCGTGTACTTGTGCGCCACAGAATAAGAATGAAGCTAATTTACTGAGTTCCTTTCAAGAGAAACAAAGAACGTGTAAAGCAACTGCGATATGACTGTGTGCAGGTAAGCTATAGTGTCATTGGTTCTGAATTTGGAAGTGCATACTGTAGTGCGGTGCATGGGCCAGATGTGTTGCATTTGTTTTGTCTTGTCCAGAGAGTGATGGAACTAGAAGCAGATGCCATGGGACATGAGCTACTTTTTGTAGATGAGGCCGGTTTTAACCTCAGTAAAACCAGGAGATGAGGCAGGAACATTATTGGACACCGTGCCATCATCAATGTCCCAGGACAACGTGGTGGTAACATAACCATGTGTGCAGTTATAAGCCAAAATGGTGTCGTTCACCATCATGCAACCATAGGCCCATACAACACTGCACACATTATTGCATTCCTGGACACCTTACATGACATGCTCACTGTTCAGAGACCAGAGCATACCCGATATGTCATCATATGGGACAATGTTAGTTTCCATAGGGCTGCTTTGGTTCGCAACTGGTTTACAGACCACCCATCCTTCATGGTACTCAACCTCCCTCCATACTCTCCATTCTTAAATCCCATCGAGGAGTTCTTCTCTGCCTGGCGCTGGAAAGTGGACGACCGTCATCCTCATCAACAGGTAGCCCTTTTACAGGCAATGGAGGAGGCATGAGGAGATATTGACCAGGCATCATGTCAGGCCTGGATAAGGCATTCAAGGAGATATTTTCCCCGGTGCCTTGGACCGGAGGATATCGCATGCGATGTGGACGAAATTTTGTGGCCGGACCCAGAAAGACGACATGATGTAGGCTGATTGTCTTTTTTTTTTTTCCTTTTTTTTGTGAAATTACTATTTTGTGTTCTGACTTTGTCTTGGTTTTGATGAGTGTGAATAAACACCAATACTTGAAGTTAGTATCCGTGTATGTTTACATGACACTATGACAAAAGTATGACCTCAAATTGACATCTGTACACAGAGAAAGCTAAATCCAGCTGTGTTTTGTATTCATAACATCAGTGTGCAGTTGGCGCATTGTGTGCTTAGTAGATGATGGCTTGTGTGTACTGTTTGATACGAAAACACCATTTTTACGAAGGTGTGAAGAGTTAATCTAGCTGTGTTCGCTTTTGCAAGAGAACTACACTCACTCACTCACCATCTATACCGCTTAATCCTGTATTCAGGGTCACGGGGGGCCTGGAGCCTATCCCAGGAGACTTAGGGCACATGGCAGGGTACACCCTGGACAGAGTGCCAGTCCATCGCAGGGCACAGACACACACACATACATACACACACTCACTACGGGCAATTTGGGAACGCCAATTAGCCTAACCTACATGTCTTTAGACTGTGGGAGGAAACGGGTGTACCCGGATGAAACCCACCAAACACAAGAAGAACATGCAAACTCCATGCACACAGAGACGGGAATCGAACCCGGACCCTGGCGGTGCAAGGTGACAGTGCTAACCACTCCACCACCGTGCCGCCTTAAGAGAACTACAATGTTTTGATAATTGGGTGAAAGCTTTTCGTATTTGTGTTGAGTTTTGCAAAAATAGCCAATAGTTACAAAAAATGTGCTTAGGCAATTAGAAAAAAAACTAACTTCCCTTTTTCAGTCTCTTACCTTCCTCCATCCTGGGTAACAGTGAAACTTCTCTAAAGTCTCTGGAAATGTGATAATAATTCATGTCAGCAATAACGAAAGTAATTTCCTCTTGAAATAAAACATTGTGTTGATCCACAACAGCATTCTAGCTTGTGTTTTTTTCAAAAGGTGTTGATGAATTTTCTATCACAGTAGTCAAGCTCTGACAGTATTGCAGCTGCACATCACAAGATTCGATTGGAATAGATTAGATTCATCTTTGTCATTGTGCAGAGTGCATGGACAGAGCCAATGAAATGCAGTTAGCATCTAACCAGAAGTGCACAAGTGGCCTATTTAGAAATTAACTCGATCTAATGTATTGTTGTTTCTATAGTAACAACACATCCTCAAGGATTAGGTTATAGATGCTCCATTTAAAATGATGTGTAATCATTGATACAATAATGCTGATTAGAAAATTAATGTTTGTAGCTACTATAATGTGATAACAGGGACTATCCTGTTTGACAACATTAATTAGAAGTGTAAATAAATGTTTAAATAATATTATCTATCATTAATGATACATCACCTAATAAAATAAAAGATATTGTTCATAAATAGTTTTGGTATGAAAGGAAGCAATGAAGCACTCAGAGCTGTGATGTTATTGAAATACCTCTATGTTGTAACAGCATTACCCACTAGTTAGTGGTAAAGTAAGTGTGTGTGTGTGTGTGTGTGTGTGTGTGTGTGTGTGTGTGTGTGTGTGTGTGTGTGTGTGTGTGTGTGTGCACTGTTGTTTACACAATCAATACAGTACAATAAATTTAGCCAATTTTAGGTAAAACAGTTTTTTTTTTGCTACGAATTTACAGCTATATGTAATATAGCTATAATGCTCCTCTTTTAAGTTCTATGTTTTGTTTGTGCAAAAACATAATAAAAATCATCTGGGAAATAGTACGTACTGTACCCGCTTAGTGCTTCCACAGACGTTAAGACAGTAAGTTGCAAACAATTTGGAGTTCCGTGATCTACAGTGAGAAAGATTATTCAAGTTGAAAGCATTCAAAACAGGTGCTTCTTCCCAGAAGTGCACATTCCAGCACATTCACCCCAAGGTCAGACCATGTAATGCTCAGAGAAATACAAAAAAATCCAAGAGCTACATCTCAGTTACAGCTACAACTTGCATGTTATATGTTTAACATGAATGCAAAATTGGAAGACTCAACAAGTACGGTTTGTTTAGAAGGTTGCCACAAGGAACCTCCTCTGCCTGAAAAGAATAAAGAATTTGACTAAGCTTTCGCAAAAACTTTATCCGAGCAAAATCACAAGACTTCTGAAACAATGTTCTATGCACAAATTAAATGCGATTTAGGAAAAACTATGAGCCAAATCTGCTTGCTTTGTACTGTGGGAGGAAACTGGAGTATGCAGAGGAAACTTACCACACAAGAATAGAAAATACAAACGTCACATACACACAGTCTCGAGGCGGGAATCGAGCCCTTTATTCCAGCAAATCAGCAAAACAGAAATGTGTCAAATGTACTTAGTCACGGTAACTTCTAGGGTGCGCCACTAGGGGCGGAACCCTGGCAGAACCAAAAGATTGGACGTGAGAATATTTGTAGCCTTTTGAAAAATAAAAGAAATAATAATATAAAAATGGTTCATGTTTAAAAAAAAAAATAGTTTAGAGATTCAATGAAAAGCCCTTTACATTGTCTTTTTACTCCCATACACAAAGATAGTTATTATATAATTTATAAAAAAAAATTAATTGCAATAATAATAATAATAATAATAATAATAATAATAATAAATGATAGCAAAAATTATTCAGTTATAAACAACTATTTCCTTACCAGACAAAAACCATTAAAATAAATAAATAAATAAATAAATAACTACTATTAAAATAATATTAATATTTACAAATATGATGTTTTATGTGCTAAAAACTACTTTTTTATACTTAAATAAATTGGGATTGGCCCTTCTTGCCCACTGATACAGGCTAATTCAGTGTGTTATTTGACAGAGACATTTTGGTAAATAAACCCAATTAAGGGAAAACCAGTGACTGATCTGCATAATAAATCAGGTTACTCAGGCAGAGTGGAGTATTTAGAAAATGAAAGCGGCACTTCTCCCTCAGCCTGAATGATTCATTAAAAATGTCCACGTTATTGTGGTCATGGGTATGATAAACTGAACATTAACTCAGAAATGCATGAAGTAAATGTAAATTATGGTACAATCTAGTGCAAAACAAACAAAACAATAACAAATGAATAAAGACAGTGATATCTCGCCATGCGATTGTAATCCATTCCGGAGGCGAGTTCTCAAGGAACTTTACGAAACGCAAATCTGGATGAACAATGATGTAAATGCAGATAAGCCAATTCAGCCCCACAGAAATATTACCAACATTATGAATGTCCAACACTATAATTATACTTTTGCATATAAAAACAATCAAAACATTGAGAAAAGTAAAAATGTAAATATGTAATTAAAATACAAAATAAATATACATTAAAACATAAAGACATTAGACACATCCAGTATCTGCAAAGTTAGGAAATTCTCTAGTGTAAAAATGTTTGAGCTTTGAAGCAACATTGTAGAGGTTTATGGCTTTTGTCGTTGAATATCAGAGAGTGCACCCCCCCCCCCCCCACACACACATTTCATACTCATTTGTCCAATTCCTACATCTGACATCTTCTTTGCATCACCATCTATCAAGGACTCTTCTGCTACAAGTAACATGATTATAGCACCACACATTCATTATAAAAAAAGAAGGAAGTGAACCATCTGTGAACCCTTTTCCTGTTTTGCACTTTATCTCAGGCAGATTTGCTTTGCTTGCCAAAATGTATCTTTATACAAACTTGACTTTACTGTTCACTGCCTGGAGTAAATTCTTCTCCTTATGTCTCAAACATACGTTTGAGAATCAGTTATTACCATTATTTAACGTAAGTCATAGTTTAATCCTGCTAATAAAGTTAGTTATATTATTTGAGGTTTTTTAGTTGAGAATTGGGTTAGTATAATGTTGAGACTGTCAGATTAGATTATATCCTTCTGCACCCTTACACGTATTACCTTACACTTAAGCCAAGTTTTTTATAGAATGAGTATACTGTGTATAAAAATAATAGAAGGATAAAATAACAATGATTAATTATTATAATTTTCTACGCATGCAGGGGCTGATGGGTAATGTAGTTCCATGCTACCACATTATAAATAAAATACAACATAAAAATCTATTCATTTAGGTTAGGATTCACTAAGAAGAACTGATTAAACAGAAGCTTAAACTACTGAGAGAAGGCTTTTATTGTAATCACTATAAAATAACAACTCCTTGTGAGAAGCATGAGAGTCAACACCACCCTCCCCCTCCCCTGCCTTGAAATTTTATGCATACCATTGGGTTGAGGAAATGTGAGAGCAGACATGTGTCGGTCTTGAATTTTTCCACAATGTTGTATGAAAAAGTTTGCAACCTTGTGTGAGATGACAGGGTCAAAACACACACACATACTTACAGCAGTCCCAGACAAGACGAGGACAAAGTGAAAGTACACAGGACCTACAATATTCACACTTTTACAGTATTTGCCCAAGGTCCAGTAGACCCGACCATCCTCTATGTAATATAAATGTGTAGGGGGCGTGTACCGGGTGTGGTCATTGAAAATTCTGATATACAGTATACAGACACGTTGCCAAGTGTAGTCTATTTGCACTGATTATGCTTAATATAATATAATATAATATAATATAATATAATATAATATAATATAATATAATATAATATAATATAATATAACTTCACTTAAAACTCTGCGAGGTAGCATCCAGCGGATCGGCTCGTTCTGAACAGTGCAGAGTATCTTTGTTGTTGTATCTGTTCTGCCCCTCGCGAGACCTGCGTCGTTACAAATTAATTTCCAAACAAAGTTGTTTCTGTATTTATTTATTTTGGCATTCATTCATTGGAACAAAGAACAAGGAAACCATCAGCAGCAAAAACACAGCAGTATTTGGATGTGCTTCAGCGATGAAAGTGGAGTGTAATCCTTGCAAATCATGAATGTCACATGAGGTGTTAAAATGTGAATATGATCCGAATCATATAATTATCCTAGTTATTATTTCTCAAAGTAGCAAAAAAATCTTTTAAACATCTCAAAGAATTCTATTACATTATTTTATATTCTACTCTGTTTATATTGAGCTTATAACAAAAGCAGCTTTACAAATAAATCAATCAATCAATATAGGAAATTAGTTAAAGAGAATAAAACCGTACTTCCAGCTCCCATCATGAAGTTATTTTCACCACTGATCTGTTAGTGCTATTCTTTTGTTTTTATGAAAATGTATAAGCTAGTGATAGCAGACAGAAGATTTTCTGTTAGCTGTATCGGCCAGGACTTTTCTTCACCACAGCGTGTACTTGTAACCCTATTCAAATTTGGGGGTAAGCTAATATAGCTTTCTCTTTTGAATTTTCAGCTGCTGATATCATACAGTCAACACTAATACTGTGTAATGTTTATTACCTATTAACGAGCAGGGTTAGACAGCCATCCCAGTTGAAGTTTTTTTTTCTTTTCTTTTTTTTTTCTTTCTTTCTTTGTTTACTACTTCTCATTTCATTTGATTCAGCATCTGGCTGTGACCGTTGGTAACCACTAGGGGCAGCGTTGAGCGTTCTGATGCTAATATTGAGGGAGAAGTAGATTATTTATTTATTTATTTATTTTTGCTGCATGGCAGAGAGGAGAGAAAGTTTAGCGTGCACATGCGCAGCCATTACAGACTGGGATTTCTTTTTGTTCAAAACTGTAATTTCTTAAAAATAGTGTAGAGCAGTGGCGGCGCAAACAAAATTAAATTTTTAATACTCGTCTGTAAATAGCCATCTATCAGGTGACTAAGCATCATTACTACTAGTACATACACACATGTTTCTTGCACTCACTCTGGACATTCTGGACATTCATTGACACTAGTGGTCACTGCACACCTGCACACTCATGGACATAATGCACATACACACGTGGACAAAATTGTTGGTACCCTTCGGTCAATGAAAGAAAAACTCACAATGGTCACATAAATAACTTTAATCTGACAAAAGTAATAATAAATAAGAATTCTATGAATGTTAACCAATGAAAGTCAGACATTGCTTTTCAACCATGCTTCAACAGAATTATAAAAAAAAAATTAATTCATGGAACAGGCCTGGACAAAAATGATGGTACCCCTAGAAAATACTGAAAATAATGTGACTAAAGGGACATGTTAATTCAAGGTGTGTCCACTAATTAGCAGTCAACATGATAACATGAGTGCAGATGGATCCAGATTATGTGCTGGTGGGGATTGGAAGATTTATTTTTCACTCTGTCCTCCATTGTTTTTCACTATCAATCTTAGTACATCATGAAGTTCGGTGATTAAGGTGCTACAGAAGTCTTGGGTAAGTTTTGTCTCCCAAAATACCTCTATGGCACGAACGAGCTCTTTTTTGTGCCTGGCTTTGCCTCATTTCGGATGAAGTCTTTCATTGAGTGCCACAATCCGGTGACTGTGGTGGAGTCTTCACCCAGTTGATTCCCTCTGATGCAATGCATCACTGGATCGTTATCCTGGAAGAAGCGATGATATGGTCCCAAATTATTTCTTATATATGGTCCTGCAACTGCTTTGATGATAGCATTTTCAAAAAACTGTCTGTCCATAATTCCCTCAAAAATGACAATAGGCCCTGGTCCATCTCTCGAAATCATTCCCCAGACATGGACCTTTAATGGATGTTTAGGAGACCCATTGGTTTAGTTTTAACAACAATCCATCTTCTTCTTCTTCTTCTTCTTCTTCTTCTTCTTCTCCTTATTATTATTATTATTATTATTATTATTATTATTATTATTAGTAGTAGTAGTAGTAGTAGTAGTAGTAATCCACCGGCTTCCGGTACCTTGGAAAAATCACATCACATACATATTACGTATGAATAAAATCACAATACAATGCATACAGTGGGTATGGAAAGTTTTCAGACCCCCTTAAATTTTTCACTCTTTGTTATATTGCAGCCATTTGCTAAAATCATTAATTCAATTGTTCATTTTTTTCCCTCGTTAATGTGTTTTTTTTCCTCGTCATATTGACAGAAAAACACAGAATTGTTGACATTTCTGAAGATTTATTAAAAAAGAAAAACTGAAATATCACATAGTTCTAAGTATTCAGACCCTTTGCTCAGTATTTAGTAGAAGCACCCTTTTGATCTAATACAGCCATTAGAAAAACTGTGAAATGTGAAAAACTAGACACATGACACATGGAAAAGACCATGTGCCATGTGTCTAGTTTTTACACCTGGATTTTTTTTCTTTGTCTGTATTTTTTTTTTTTTTTTGTCTTTCTTAGTTTAACGATTAAGCACTGTCTACTACAAGTTTAAAATTGTATTTTGTTATCTAAGACACAGTAACATCTGAAAGTTATCTATACAAATCGTTGTAGATGTGGAATACAAATGCAAGCTATGTATTTTAAATTATAGTGTATTTTATGAAATTTCTTATAATAAACTGGTAGATTGTATTTCACAGTGAAGTAAAGGTACCAAGCTCAAAATGCAGTTTGTTTTTGTGATATGTTTTGCTGATGTTTCGCTCATAGTCAAACATTGGCATAACAAAAAAATCGATTAATGGCGCCTAATATCTGGAACAAATATCTGCCCAGACGTGTCAGTATTTCTTTTGTCCTCTAATCACGCAAAACGTCCCTCCATCACTAATCTGATGGGACATTAAAGACTCATCACAACTGTGAATAGATGCAACGAATAGCTGCATCTATTCACAGTTGTGATGAGTCTTTAATGTGAATAGATGCAACGAATAGCTGCAACAGCAGAGACATTAAGTGTGAATCCAAGCAAACAGTCACATGTGAAAACAATACTAAAACATGATAAATACATAGGTTAAGAGAGGTAATGCTATTATTTAAAGTACCAAAGCACATACAGTGGGTACAGAAAGTATTCAGTCCCCCTTAAATTTTTGACTCTTTGTTATATTGCAGCCATTTGCTAAAATCATTTAAGTTCATCTTTCCCTCATTAATGTACACACAGCACCCCATATTGACAGAAAACACAGAATTGTTGACATTTTTTTTCAGATTTATTAAAAAGAAAAACTGATATCACATGGTCCTAAGTATTCAGACCCTTTGCTGTGACACTTATATATTTAACTCAGGTGCTGTCCATTTATTCTGATCATCCTTGAGATGATTCTACACCTTCAGTTCAGTCCAGCTGTGTTTGATTATACTGATTGGACTTAAGCCACACACCTGTCTATATAAGACCTTACAGCTTACAGTGCATGTCAGAGCAAATGAGAATCATGAGGTCAAACGAACTGCCTGAAGAGCTCGGAGCTCGGAGCTCAGAGTGTAGCAAGGCACACTTCCTAAGAGCACAGTGGCCTCCATTATCCTTAAATGGAAGACGTTTGGGACAACCAGAACCCTTCCTAGAACTGGCAGTCCGGCCAAACTGAGCTATTGGGGGAGAAGAGCCTTGGTGAGAGAGGTAAAGAAGAACCCCAATATCACAGTGGCTGAGCTCTACAGATGCAGTCGGGAGATGGGAGAAAGTTGTAGAAAGTCAACCATCACTGCAGCCCTCCACCAGTCAGGGCTTTATGGCATAGTGCTCTGACGGAAGCCTGTCCTCAGTGCAAGACAAATGAAAGCCCGCATGGAGTTTGCTAAAAACACCACAACAGATTATCTGGTCTGATGAGACAAAGATAGAAATTTTTGGCCTTAATTCTGTGTGGTGTGTGTGGAGAAAACCAGGCACTGCTCATTACCTGTCCAATACAGTCCCAACAATGAAGCATGGTGGTGGCAGCATTATGCTGTGGGGGTGTTTTTCAGCTGCAGGGACAGGACGACTGGATGCAATCAAGGGAACGATGAATGCGGCCAAGTACATGGATGTCCTGAACGAAAACCTTCTCCAGAGTGCTCAGGACCTGAGACTGGGCCGAAGGTTCACCTTCCAACAAGACATTGACCCTAAGCACACAGCTAAAGTAATGAAGGAGTGACTTCACAACAACTCTGTGGCTGTTCTTGAACAGCCCAGCCAGAGCCCTGACTTAAACCCAAATGAGCATCTCTGCAGAGACCTGAAAATGACTGTCCACCAACATTTACCATCCAACCTGACAGAACTGGAGAGGATCTGTGAGGAGGAATGGCAGAGGATCCCCAAATCCAGGTAGGAAAAACTTGAATTTTTCCCAAAAGACTCATCACTGTATTAGATCAAAAGGGTGCTTCTACTAAATACTGAGCAAAGGGTCTGAATACTTAGGACCATGTGATATTTCAGTTTTTTTTTTTTTAATAAACCTGCAAAAATATCAACAATTCTGTGTTTTTCTGTGAATATTGGGTGCTGAACATGTAACTTTAGGCCAGGTCCACATGTAGCCGGGTATTTTTAAAAACAGAGATTTTTCTCTGCGGTTTTCGCCTTTTGTCCACATGCAAACAGAGTTTTGGTCGTTGAAAACGGAGCTTTTGGAAAACTCCGTCCAAAGTAACGATTTTCCAAAACTCTGTTTTGTGTGAGTGGTGTTGTGTGGACAGGGGAAACGGAGATTTCGGCTTGTTGTAACGCCAACTTGTGCAGATGATGTAATTGTCTGTGTGCTTGTCTCCTTGATTTGTGCAATAGTGGACGTACATACAGTAAACTAATGACTGTGTTAATGTTGCGTATTGGACATTTTTACATGTGTGTACAGTCGTGGTCAAAAGTTTTGAGAATGACAAATATACTGCTTTTAGATCTTTGTTTCAGTTGTTTCTGTGATGTACCGAAATATAATTACAAGCACTTCATACGTTTTAAAGGCTTTTATCGACAATTACATGACATTTATGCGAAGAGTCAGTATTTGCAGTGTTGGCACGTCTTTTTCAGGACCTCTGCAATTCGACTGGGCTGCTCTCAATCAACTTCTGGGCCAAATCCTGACTGATAGCAACCCAGTCTTTCATAATCACTTCTTGGAGTTTGTCAGTATTATTGAACAGTAAAAGTAAAAACTCATAAGTCATACTGAGTTGAGCAGTGTGACACTTAATATCTGTCAGGTTGGGTGACATCATTTTTTGTATCATTTAGTGTCTTAATTTGCCAGATTTTGCTGGTGTCTGTTATCTTGTGTGAATTTTAAATTTATTACACTGTATGCTGTTAACTGAGGATTTTTGATATGTTCAATAAAACTATAATATTTCTCGTTTGTCTTTCATGCATCTCATTTATATCTGATTTAAATCTCATTATCATCTTGTATATGGCTCATTTGCTTCTCCTTTGCAGCAGTGAAAATAGCATGCTAACAATTGGGGGGAAAGAAGAGAGAAAGAGCACAAGTACGGTGGCACAGAAGGGCAAAACATCTTTCCCGTATATGTGTATGTTTTACCTTAAAAGTGTGTTTTTTCCCCCCTTGTAAATGTATGATTTTTCCCCGTTTGTGTGCAACTACTTTTTCCTGTGTTTTTCCAGGTCAAAACACAACTGAACACAGAACCGTGCCGGATATCAGCTCCAGGACTTATCATGATGGAATATACAGTGAATTATAGCGTGATAACATTATAATTCTCACTAAATGTACAACTGGACACACTTACCAGGTAATGTTTAATGTATAAAATTTATCGAATGTTACTGTTTTATGCACTAATGATAACTTTGTAGCAGTGCTAATGCTATTGGATTGTTTGCCAAGTGTAAATGTCAGTGATATAAAGGAATAAAAGTCTCATTTAGACCATTAAACACTGATGTAAACCATCAGCTCCATGGCGTCTCTGTAATATACATCCACACATGGAGTTATAAGCAAGATAATATCAGAATGCTAACCGCTAGCGCTTAGCACAGGGAAAGTAGCTTGTTCATTAATGTATATTAATATAATAGTATATTTGGACACATATACATGATGTAAACAATTAGCTCCATTGATCCTGTAAAATGCCGGTCCAAATATGGATCTATAAACAAGTTAATATCATTATGCTAAGCGCTAGCTTACTGAAAGAGCTAAGATAGCAGACTATTAAAATAAGTAAGATTTTTCCTGTGTAATTTTTCCCCCCATGCATTGTATGTTTTTCCAGTGTAATAGTATGTTTTTTTCATATGTATGCATTTCCATTTGAAAACTATGAATAAAATGCATGATATTAAACTTTTTGGAGATGCACTATAAGTCAATTTATAAGTAAAAAATAACTGCAGTTTCTGGGGGAAAAATGCAGTTTTACTGCTGTTTTTGTGAAGTTCAATGCAGTACAATGCAATTGTATTGAAATATGACTCTGTAACGTTGTCAATTATAAAGAGTTTCGGGGATAAAAACTGCAGTTTTACTGCATTTTTGTGAAGTACAATGAAGTACTATTTATTCAGTACTAATTCAGTTAAATGCAGTTGGAATGCAGTTGTATTAAAATATGATTCTGTAACTTTGTAGGTATTAAACAGTTCATTGCTAAAATAGTCTTATATCAAGGTAATTACCTGCAGTAACTGCAGTTATCCTGCAGTGAAGTCCTGCAGTCCTGTACTGCAGTAGCTGCTGACCTAACTAGGTTATTCTATTATTATTATTATTATTATTATTATTATTATTTGGTTAAAAAAATATAGGCTCCTACTAAATTCATTAAAGTGAAGTGATGTGTGTCTCAATTCTAGTTTGTGATTCTAAATCCTTGGTTTATTAAAGATTGCCAGGGTCATCTTATTTTCAGGCACAAGCAAACAGAAAGCAGTTGGAAACAAATAAGGAAAACAATAACCTCTTCCTCTTATACTCTTCCATTGTAAAACTGAGATGTGCTTAAATATGCACCACTGTACAACCTGTCTTCACCAACCAATAAGACTGCAAGATCATATCTAATCCCCAGCCAGAAAATATTTTTGTACATATTAGCTCCAAATGCTAATGATGTAAGTCAATTGTCCAATGTCAGTCGACTCATAATCCAAAGGCTCAGCTGTTGGACCAAATCTTTGAAACTACAGGCACACAGTACATCCACATCAGTGAAAGTAGCATCAGATCCCCTGATTTAGCTCTTCTAAAATCTTCCTTGCTTCCAAATCCACACAATTTCTCAATCCACACAATGTCCACACAATGTCACAATGTTTGATAAGTCTCGCCCTATCCACAAGGCCAATTCAGAATCCAGGCTGTGTTGTCTCCCTTGTTCGTCATCACCTTCGGTTGCCATGCTAGGGACCAGGGAACCTGCATACACTAAATCTGTACACACAAAACACCACAACAGACACAACATACAGTATAGCAACTTGTAGATTGTAGGATATGTAGGTAGCATCGTTAGTGCATGATTCGTCTGAGCTGAGTACTACATCTTTTCCTACGTCTTAAGTCATCTTTTCCCTGGGTCACAGCATCATGGTGGCCATACAGTACTCTGAGCACTCTTCAAGTAACATTTATTTAACAGACAATATGACCACATACATCAGATAAAAGCAAAATAATCTGGGATACTCACTCACTTATCGTCTATACCGCTTAATCCTGTATTCAGGGTCGCGGGGGGCCTGGAGCCTATCCCAGGAGACTTAGGGTACGTGACAGGGTGCCAATCCATCGCAGGGCATACATACACATACACACACTCACACCCTCATTCACACACTACGGGCAATTTGGGAACGCCAATTAACCTAACCTACAGTACATATCTTTGGACTGTGGGAGGAAACCGGATTACTTTAAGCTGGGATATTTTTTCTTAAACTTTTACCATACCCATGGTGCATGTAGAGCCAATGTTGCTACTTTTCCAGCTTCATCAGTATTCAGTATCCTTGACACAAATGACGTATCAGCCTTGTGCACTTGTCATTTGACTACAGCCAACTTAGCTGGGAGTGTATATAATGATTTCATATAACAATTCTAGTATTTCTGGCCCAAGCATAGTGATCGACCCATCTACACATAGAAACCCTCTTGGTGTCTATATTGCCACATAAATACGGAAGATGCTGAATGTGTAAGCCAGCATGTTTTACCCATGCCTAATTTTCATGCTGCCAGGTTTAAGAATGAGTGAGCCAACATGGCCTTCACAGTCCATTAGCGGCAGTGGCGCACCGTCCTTTAATGCATAGTAGCCAATGATCGGCAGTGGCAGTGGCATATCCAGAATCTGAAGCAAGGAAGCAGACAAAGCTGTTGCATTTCTGTTGCTCTGCTGGATAGCTAGAACTGACGATACTGAGATCATAGCCACAGCAGGTTGATGAGGTGGCCATGAATGAGTTGCAAGTTCTTTAGCTGCCTATCACTGCCCCAGCAGTGCTCCACCAGATTTTACTTCAA
Source organism: Clarias fuscus (assembly GCA_030347435.1). Taxonomy (NCBI): domain Eukaryota; kingdom Metazoa; phylum Chordata; class Actinopteri; order Siluriformes; family Clariidae; genus Clarias; species Clarias fuscus. Next base: position 23,158,916 of record CM059227.1, read on the forward strand.
CACACATTTCTCATGCTATTGTTTGTGCTTTTGTCCAGACTTTGAGGAGAATTAATCACTCCTTTACATGAGCAGCATCAGCCGAAATACTTTTTCTACTGAAATACTTCATTCTCATGTCAGCAGGTTAGAACTGTTCCAGTCATTCTGGTCATGGATATTGTGTATCACACATATTTATTTATTTATTTATTTATTTAACAGGGAAGCTTCTTGGCATAAACTACTCACAGACAGTAAACAGGAAACCACATTTTTATATTAGCAAATAAAACAATACACAGATACTGTGTATAAAGATATAAAGTAGATTCAGAATAAGGTCAGGATGCGAGAATCAGCAACAAACAACATAAACTGGAGTAGGCAAGAACAAAATGAGGAGACCAGAGACAGGATCAAAAATAGATAAACAATCAACAATAGAAGGCTTTGGAATGATTTGTAGCAATAAAGTAATTAGGGGAAAAATTTAAGAAGATGAATAAAACTCATCATGGGATAGTGGGAAGACAACCAAGGACAACACATGGGAGAAGATATAACATGAACCGGTAAAAAAAAATAATAATAAATAAATAAATAAATAAAAATAAACAACTAAAAAGAAATAGCTTAATTAATAAACACAAGGATGTGGAAATACACAAGGCGAATGGTAACTAGGTACATTTACTTAATCCCTTTAATTAAATATAGTTTTTTTTTATGTATCTGTACATGTACAGTAGGTTAATTAGTTATATTAGTTGTCTTTCTTTTTGTTTTTCCTTTGCTCCACTACGTCCTACAACAAATATCTGTACTTTCTACTTCATCAGAGTGGTGTGTAGTATTTAAAGCAGTAATATTTCCATCTGACTTTTGCACTTAATAGTATGACTCGTCTTCCCTCTATAAATGCTCAATCGTGTAGCAGGTGTTTAAAGTCAAGATTGTGTCAGGCAGCAATAATAACTGCATTTTTCACAGTTTGAGATCAGGAAGATAGAGAGGTCAGATTTGTACTATTAAATTCATATTTATTTATATATTCTACAGTACAGTACTGTGACAGTGGCGGCATGGTGGCTTGGTGGGTTAGCACTGTCGCCTTGTACCTCCAGGTCCCGCCTCTGGTCTGTGTGCATGAAGTTTCCATGTTCTCCCCGTGCTTGTTGGGTTTTCTCTGGGTTCTCCACTTTTCTCCCAAAGTGCAAAGACATGCAGATTAGACTAATTGCTGTTTCCAAATACAGATGGTCCTCTAGAGAAGGAAATGGCAACCCACTCCCACTCCAATAAATGTGTCAGTAGAGAAATTACATCATAGAGAGCGAACAGTGTATATATTGCAGTTATGAGGTGAGGTGGTAACGTTGAGAAAGTTTTCATAGTCAGACTGTAGGCACTGAGTGTCTGTACTGGCTGGAGGAGGATTATGGGGGATTGAATTCTGGTTCCCAAATGAATTGCATTCAGTGTCAGAAGCCTTGAAACAGGAAACAAATTTATATTTAAATTCTCTTACGATTTGTCAATTTCAAATAATTAATGTTTTCAGTCTCTTACCTTCCTCCATCCTGGGCAACACTGAAACTTCACTAAAGTCTCTGGAAATGTGATAATAATTCATGTCAGCCATAACTAAAGTAATTTTCTCTTGAAATAAAACATTGTGTTGATTCACAACAGCATTCTAGCTTGTGTTTTTTTTCAAAAGGTGTTGATGAATTTTCTATCACAGTAGTCAAGCTCTGACAGTATTGCAGCTGCACATCACAAGATTAGATTGGAATAGATTAGATTCATCTTTGTCATTGTGCAGAGTGCATGTACAGAGCCAATGAAATGCAGTTAGCATCTAACCAGAAGTGCACAAGTGGCCTATTTACTAATGAACTTGTTCTAATTACATTGTTGAACTAATGTATTGTTGTTTCTATAGTAACAACACATTCTCAGGGATTAGTTCATAGATGCTCCATTTTAAATGGTGTGTGATCATTGACATATTAATGCTGATTAGAAAATTAATGTTTGTACAGTAGCTGCTATTATGTGATAACAGAAACCCTCCTGTTTTGACAACATTAATTAGAAGTGTAAATGAATTAAAAATATATTATATGTATAATTCATGATGCATCACCTAATAAAGATATAATAAATAATTATGACATCAATAATTTTGATATGAAAGGAAGCAATGAAGCACTCAGAGCTGTGATGTTATTGGAAGACCTCTATGTTTTACCCACTAGCTCGTAGTAAATGTGTGTGTGTGTGTGTGTGTGTGTGTGTGTGCATTACCCATATAATGTAAGATTAAAAACACCAAAATCCCCACCAGTGAAGTGATCAGTATAACCACGAAAGAGACAATGAGATAAACTCGCCAATCTGCCAAAAAAAAAAAAAACATAATTTATAAGCTTATGAGTACATAAGCTTATAAACACATTACATAAACACATTACATAAAGTTTCAAGAGATTCTCTATAGAATGTTACACAATCTTAAGCCTGAACATACTAAACAAAACCACAACTTCCTGAAGAAACCCATGACAGATCGAAACCAAGGGGCAACATCCGGTTCTGAAAAAAAAGTCAGACCTGAGACTGCCAGAACGTGATGTTCCTCAAATCACCATTAGGATTCAAAAGTTATTCAACCCCCATAGACTCCCATGTTAAAATGTCCTTTACAATGGAATTAAACATGTTTGCAGGGGTAAGGGCCTATCAGAACCCAACAAGTATAAAGATGAGATAACACGTCTTACCTGTATTTTTGCTGATATTGCTGTCATTGGTTGATTGCTTTGTTGCTATAGTAACTGAAGCAGAAAGATAGACAACAGACTCTAATTTACATCAATTACTGTTACATAGGTGCAGTTACATGGTAGGAATATTAGAGGGTACACTTACAGTCACCAAAGTTGATTATTTGTCTATAAGAACGCAGCTCAAAATAGTTCCTTCCTCACAGTATACGGATATGCCAACAATTGTGAATTTCATTTTATTTATCAACAAAACATGATATTTTAGACATTTCATAGTTACCTTTCACTTTGGGTGCATACCACAAAACCAGTCACAGAGCCGCTGTTATAGGAAATTAATCATCTCCTAATGACAGACTTTAGTGCTGTGGAATACAATAAATGTGTGTACCTGTTGTATATGTGATCCTGAATGTGGTTGAAGAATTTCCTAGGTAACTAATAGTAGGTGGAGAATAAATGTGAGTTCCTGTGCTCATAGGCGGAGAACTCAGTGGCGCTGTGGGAAGTGCAGGAAAAAAGTGAGCCAGATGACAGTTTCTGTATTATTTGGTTAAAATGTTAGTTTTTTTTGTTGTTGTTGTTGTTGTTGTTTTTACAATCGTTTCTCGACAATTTCAACATCTTACCTTCGAGAACGGTGAGGATGACCTCAGTGTAGGTGTCAGAAAAATATCTATCCACTCCACACCAGTACTTCCCAGAATCGGTCTTGCTCAGGTTAGTAATGGTCACAGTGAAGGTATTTCCTCTGTTCTGTAAATGAAATCTCACAGGGGGGGGTTTAACCGAGTCAACAACAACATCCTTATCTTCTTTACACAAGTCTTTACAAAAGTACTTCCTGTTATTTTCCGCCCACTGATGAGAGCATTCTATAGTGACTGATGCTCTTTCATATCCATTCACCTTAATCTCAGATGTTACAAAGTGTCGTGCTGTTGAAACGATCACAGAGTTGATTAGCATTTAAAGCGACGCATGCGTACTTGCAATTTAATATAATATCATTTGCAACTCACCTGAGAGATGGACACAAATAACACAGAGAAGGAGCTTCATTATCATCAGATCAGGTTTCGCTTAAAGCTCATTTGTCTCCGATCTGCCTGAGAAGATTATGATGTCTAGTAGTGAGGAAATGCTAATCGCTCTAAATGAACAAGTTCACACCCTGTGTCAAGGAAGTGAAGATGTCCTACTTTCAAGTTTGATGAAACAAAGCTCTCACTCTGTCTCACCACAAACACACATGCACACAAAAGACTACACACAAACCCACCCACATACAACAAAGCCACCCCCCCCCCCCCCCCCACACACACACAAACACACTATAAGCACTGACCTCACTACCTGGGTGATTTACTTTTATTCATTTTTAGCCCGATTATTATTTTAAAATGCACCTTTGTTTACACAATCGACACAGTACAATACATTCAGCCAATTTTAGGTTAAAAAGGTTTTTTGTTTGGGCAAAAACATAATAAAAATCATCAGATTGTTCTTAGTATATAGCTTTAGTATCTAACTTTTTTTTTTCCCACCGTCATTACTTATTTAACAAAATGAAGTACAAAACAAAACAAAAAAAAAAGGCCAATACTACGTTTCCCCTTAGTGCTTCCACAGAAGTCAAGTCAATAAGTTCCAAAGAACTTGGAGTTCCGTGATCTACAGTGAGAAAGATTATTCAAGTTGAAAGCATTCAAAACAGGTGCTTCTTCCCAGAAGTGCACATTCCAGCACATTCACCCCAAGGTCAGACCATGTAATGCTCAGAGAAATACAAAAAAATCCCAGAGCTACATCTCAGATCCTATAGGCCTCACTGAGTGTATGATATGTTTAACATGAAAGCAAAATTAGTAGAAGACTCAACAAGTATGGTTTGTTTAGAAGGGTGCCAGGAGAAACCTCCTCTGCCTGTAAAGAACAAAGAATCTGACTCAGGTTTAGCAAAAACCTTATCTGATCAAAATCACAAGACTTCTGAAACAATGTTCTATGCACAAATGAAATGCGATTTAGGAAAAACAATAAGCCTAATCTGCTTGCTTTGTACTGTGGTAGGAAACTGGAGTATGCAGAGGAAACTTACCAAACAAGAATAAAAAATACAAACGTCACATACACACAGTCTCGAGGCGGGGATCGAGCCCTTTATTCCAGCAAATCAGCAAAACACGGAAATGTGTGAAATGTACTTAGTCACGGTAACTTCTTCATTTTACTTTTCATGATTTCTGTTTAATATTTTTTTCTATAATACAACACTCAGCTTTATATAAGTGGACACGGTCTTCAGATGGTACAGTAGCTGTTGACAGGATGGGACATGGTCAAATCCCTTTATTTCATCCTGTCAGGTGGCAGATACAGACAAAGATGATGGACACAAGAGCATGATCACAAAACAGGCATCACCAGGCGATGAACAAACATGATGGATTACAGAACGCAAGGGTGGTGAGAAAAAATAGAACATAATAGAACAAATTTAAGATTGACACTTCCCCTTAAAATACAGTACATCTAAATAGAAAAACACATGATACTATGTCTACTTTAGATCAACTTTTTTCCTTCTTATCATGTTTGTTATATCTTCTTTATTAAAGATCACCATGCAGTTTTAAATACTGAATACTGTGAGTGTACGTGGATTGACATAATGTTGACCATGCTGTGTGTGGGGGTAACATTAGGTGAGAGGTTTTTTTCTATTCCTGGTTGATAAACTGTGAGAACACCTATCCCATCGGCCTTTATTTTTAACCACTGGTTAAAATAGAATGGGGACTGAATGGTATAAATTTGACCTGAACTAAAGCATTTAACCAATGATAGATTAGGCTGTATTGGTAAATCTAGACCAAAGGTTGGAGGTAATTGAGTACATTTAGTCTTATACTGTACTCAAGTACATATATAATGTAATTACGCTTTATTGCTATTTATTTATTTATTTATTTTTATTGGTGAATGCTTTACCTTCACTACATGGAACAGCAAATAGCTTTACCTTTACATGAATACAATTCTGCATGGCCTTGTCTTCCCTAATCACAATGGGTGGTAGGATTTGAAGCAGCCACCTGCTGACAACTATGTGTAAGTGCATGACTTGCATTTCCTTCAAGACACTTCAAGAGTTTGAAACTAGAAGACAGCTGGTTGCAGACAGCAATGAAAATAGCATGTACACAATTGGAGGGCATGTATGCATGAAGTAAATGTAAATGATGGTACAATATAGTGCTAAACAAACAAAACAACAAATGAATAAAGACATTGATATCTGAGGCGAGTTCCTAAGGCAAACATTTTTTTTTTACAAAACAAATATCTGGATGGAAAATTATGTTAATGCAAATGAGGCAATTCAGCCAGACATAAATATGACCAACATTATGAATGTCCAACACTATAATTATACTTTTGCATATAAAAACAATTAAAACTTTTAGAAAAGTAAATATGTAAATATGTAGTGTAAAAAATGTTTGAGCTTTGAAGCAACATCGCAGAAGTTTATGGTTTTTGTTGTTGAATATGCACGTGCGCAGCCCAATTACAGATTGGGATTTCTTTTTGTTCAAAACTGTCATTTCTTGAAAAGAGTGTGGAGAGGTTCAACAGTCAAGACGGTGCTTGTGGTAAGTGAAATGGACTCAAGATGGACGCCGCTGATGTCTTCGATGGACAAGAACTTCGTGGTGAAGTTTTCAAGTTTTGAATTCAAAGTTCACAAGTACAACCTTCCCAGTATTTTGAGGAAATACATTTTGAGGAGACATTTGTTTACTGAAGTGCACCTTACTATTTTTTTTGACCCTGACTGTTTTGCTGCAGCAGTCTTTTTTTTTATTATCTATTCATTTGTTTGAATAGATAAGAACAAAAAAAACTAAAAGAAAAGAACGAAGACAAACTTTGAGGTGTGTAAGGTGAGGAACGTAAGGTGGGAATGTACTGACTCCTCCCACTATTTACTATTACATGGTGTTTTTTTTTTTTATGTGGGGAGGGGGGGTCTCAAATGTCTCAAAAGCCAACTCGCAAAAAATCGGAAGAAATGCAGCAAAACGCACACACAGATATACCCGTGGCACTTTTAACCAAAAAAAACTTTGTCTCGTATAGCTGATTAAACCCATGAACACAGCTGTACATAAGCATCCTGAACACATGGTCTATTTTTGTTCTCAATTGAAATACATCAATAGATAATAATTCACACCATGATAACATGGGAGCAGACGTATCTGAAGAGTCTATATTACATGAAGACTTTGACACGTTCACACTAAATTGCTTACAGAAAATGTTTATTTGCTGAAGATTACAAAACACTCATGTTCCATGAAACAGTATGTAGTTAATAAGTCATATATAAAAAAAAAAAAAAAAAAAAAAAACAGGAAGTAACTGATGCATTATAGTGTCCAGTCCATTAGGTGCTGGTGGGGATTGGATGATTCTTTATTTTCCACTGTGTCCTCCATTGTTATTCACTATTATTCTTAGTACATCATGAAGTCCGGTGATTAGTGTGCTACAGATGTCTTGGGTAAGTTTTGCCTCCCAAAATACCTCTATGGCACGAACAAGCTCTTTTTTCGTGCCTGGCTTTGCCTCATTTCGGATGAAGTCTTTCATTGAGTGCCACACGAGCTTGATAGGGTTCAAATCCGGCGACTGTGGTGGAGTCTTCACGTCGCTTTTTTTTTCGTCGCATCATTTTCCATGGTCATATTGTCAATAGCAGTCAGGATATTCCTACAGAAAGCAGAGAAAACCATTAGACAAAAGCAAATGTAACTTGTGCTATACATTATGACACACGTGTATGTAGTGTTTGCTCATTCTTTTGATTACTTACCGGCGAAGTTTCGTTGGACAGGAACGGCGAGGATGTCTCTCCTTATAGTGATATCGCACAAGTGAAATTTTGATCCCCAAGCCTGCAAAATGCTGTTGTATCTCCTGTGCTGATTTTCCACAGGCCCGCATTTGACGAATCTGTTGTGAGCACAGTTGATTGATGTGCGGCATCTCCACAGCACAAGACGTGGTTAAAAAGGTGAATGGTTTCAGGGGCTGGTCTGTGCAAAATTAAATAGCGCACAAATGGGCGTGTTCCAACTTACTCAATCTGATTGGCTAAATGTCCCCTGGTTACTACCCAATCAGATTGCATTTGGTCAGCATCACAATTTACAGAGCACAACTTTTTGAATTAATTAAATTGATTCCTTAATTATAGTGGTTGACAAATTATTGGTTGACAAATTATTGATTGATATACATTTTATGCCATCTGTTTACAGCGTTGGCTGATTTTTTTTTATGATTGAGACCCATTGGTTTAATTTTAATGTCTTATTATTATTATTATTATTATTATTAGTAGTAGTAGTAGTAGTAGTAGTAGTAGTAGTAGTAGTAGTAGTAGTAATCCACAGGCTTTAGTTACCTTGGAAAAATCACATACATATACGTAAAATCACAATACAATACATATGTGCTTTGGTACTTTAAATAATAGCATTACCTCTCTTAACCTATGTATTTATCATGTTTTAGTATTGTTTTCAATTGTGACTGTTTGCTTGGATTCACACTTAATGTCTGTGCTGTTGCAGCTATTCGTTGCATCTATTCACAGTTGTGATGAGTCTTTAATGCCCCATCAGATTAGTGATGGAGGGACGTTATGTGTGATTAGAGGACAAAATAAATACTGACCCGTCTGGGCAGCTATTTGTTCCAGATATTAAGCGCCATTAATCGCTTTTGTTATGCCAATGTTTGACTGTCGCGAAAACATCAGCAAAACATATCACAAAAACAAACTGCATTTTGAGCTTGGTAGCTTTACTTCACTGTGAAATACAATCTACCAGTTTATTATAAGAAACTTGATAAAAACACTCTAATGTAAAATACATAGCCTGCATTTGTATTCTGTATCTACAAGATCTGTATAGATAACTTTGAGATGTTACTCTGTCTTATATAACGAAATACAATTTTAGACTTGTAGTAGACAGTGCTTAATCGTTAAACGAAGAAAGTTAAAAATAAAAGATGAACAATTAGACATGACAAACACATGCACATTATGTAAATGGAATACAATAAATATTAATATAACAACCATGTTGAACCCTCATTTAAAATGTAATGTACTGTTCGATACACTGAATACAAATTTGCTTGCCTTGTGTCTGTAACATTCTGTATAAATGTATAATTACTGTATATGAGAAAAGCAGGATATGTGTATTATAAGACACATGGATTTGCACAATGCCATTGGACAAAGGCCTGAAAATCTGTTTTTCTGTACAAGGTTACAGGACATACTGGCTTCGACGTTATTCATCCTTCTTCTAATAATTATAATAATAATCTTACTATTTCGGCTACACGAATAAAGGTGACCAGAATTTAAATTCAGTGAGGTCTGAGTGTGTGTCCATTTCTGTACAGTACATTGTGAAACGCTAAAGCACTCGTGCTTTGTGATACATTTGTGTTGTGCCTCCTTTTAGTTTGTATATAATGGACTTTTTCCTGTTGATTTATGATGTCAGTGATTAGCATATCAAGTGGTGTGCATGTGACTTAGTTATATTTGCAGCAGTAGCACAACTGAATCTGGGTGTACCCCGGAGAAGTTCAATTAAGGGTAATAAAGTAAGGATAATAAAATAATACAACTATAATAATAATAATAATAATAATAATAATAATAATAATAATAATAATAAAAATCCCAACGTCTACCTGCGTAAAAAGGCTACAGTGAATAGCCAATACAATTTAAATAATCCCCAGAATGCACCTCGGTCAGGTGATGTGGCACTCACCTGGACTGAGGTTGCTAATTAGCTGTGCTCATTAGTGTTTGTTATAAATGTTCCTGAGTTCAGTTTAGTCTTGTCTTGCATCTGTTCGTCTAGGTTACTGTTTGTTATGGTATGTTGTTCAGCCCTGTGTTCTCCTGGCCTTTGTCTGTCTCCTAGCCTGTCTGTCTCTGTCTGTTTGTAATGTCTAGTTCAGTGTAGCTCCATGTTTAGTTTATCCTGGTTTCAGTTCATGTCTGTTCTTTTGGTTCTTTTGTGTTTCAATAAATCCTTTTGATCATTTTCACCTCTGCTATCATGTCTCTCTTTCGTCCGGCAAGCAGTAACCGTGACAGTCATAAAGCCATCCCTAAATCTACATTGTCATCCAGCTTGGGTCTAAAATGGAAGTCATTTTAAGTATGAAATAAATGAAACGTACTGTAGATAGTTTATAAATAAAATTTCAAATAAGGAAAAACTGCATAGTGAATCAGGTTACTCAGGCAGAGTGGAGTATTTAGGAGATGAACAGAAACACTTCTCCCTCAAACTGAGTGATGTGAAGAAAAGTGATGAACACATGTACTGCTCTAGAATCAGAACGAATGGGGGAAAAAAAGGAAAGATTTCTGGGTAATCCTGGAGTTAGACTCACTGTTACAGGTAAATAAAATCAGATTGTCTACTGGACATGTAAATCCGGCCAAAATCTCTCTTTTGGTACAGGAGAGTTTTGTACCAGATTAGTTGTGATCTCTAACATGCTCTTACCAAATTACTGTTTTAATTAAACATAAAAACACATTACCGTGATTTAACCACAAACATCACCAAGAGCAATGGAACTTCTTTCAACCTGGGATCATCTGCAGCAACCTGTGCTAGGGTATACTGCATATTAAGTGTTAAATGAGTTAAACTGAATATTCATTAGAACAGTTGGGTCTGTGGTGGGTTCCTAATCCCACCTTTTTTCCAGTCCAAGTAGCCAAACCCATGTCCTTCCACTCAGAGTCGTTCTGCATGGCTAGAGAGACATGTGGAATTGATGACCAACAGTGAATGGGTGTGGCTTGCCTGCCCTGACTAACACGTGAGACAGGTTGATTTCTACCGCACAATAGGGTGTGTTCCACACCAGAGATTTCAACAATAAAAAATTAGGTTTCCTCCGCTGTCTGACCCATTCTGACTTATTATCTGTATCAGGCTTTCCTTGTGTACGTACATGTGTTTTGCAGTCCATCACACAGCTTCCATTCATGAATGGAATTCATAGGCGAGGCTGCTTGGGTCATATTTTACACAGTGATAATCAGTGTACACTGGATAGGTGACTGACAGACCTCTCTAGAGAAATGTAAAGTCTACATTAGATGTACAAATTAGACAAATGAACTGGACAGCAATCAGGAAATGTTTATGGCTCCAATCCACCTATTTCAAATTTTAGCAGTACTTTATCAGTCACTGGGACCTTGAGGTGTGAGGACCTTGATAGTCGTAATAACTGCAATCTTCCTGCTCCTGAATAATTACCAGAAAGGAAACAGGTAATTTATTTACAAATAGAGTTAAAGTGGGCATTTTAGGACACACATCTGAAGTATACATCATATACATGCTCTTAGGTTCATACTTCTGTTCTAAAAGGGCTATTGCAGTTTCAGTGTTACCTATATCATTAACAGGATAGGGAGGGGTTAGCTTAAGCTCATCTTCTTTGAACGATAAAAATTCATAGAAAATTCTTACTCACCCAACCTTTTTTGAGAGCCTCACTTCGTGCCACTGGCTCCTCCTCAGCCTCCTCCATTCTGTGTGCGACTTGTTCATGTTTAGAAGTTCCTCTGCATGAATGGCATGCTGTTCGATCAGCACGAGCACCTTCCTTAAGTCCATTCTTGAGGCTATTTCTCAGGTGTTTGACTTCACCTTCTGCCATGTTGGCTAGTTTTTCCAGTCTGCTGTGGGCGTCATGGACTTATCTATAGGGTTAGGTACTGGGAAACTGTTTCTCATTTGACCAGTTGGCTGTACGCAGCACTTTCAGCTGATTGTGAGACCTGGTGTGCTTTGACACTTTATGAACATTTTTATGTTTAGGCTGAGAGTGCTTCTCTCTGTTTTTATCTTTTATTTTCCACATTTTAAAGCTGACCAGTCTATGCGGTCTTTGTTGTTATCTTCATCTTGCAGATTACATTTCAATACATCTAGCTGTCTTAAACTAAAACGTAATTTATCAGGGCTGCCTGATGACACATCATATACTAGCTTAAAGACTGAACCATAGTTGTCTGCATATATTTAAATTTTGGTACAGTACAAGAGCATTTCTGCAAATTTTTCCTGCTATTCAAATCTTCTTGCGACAAGGCCAGATTTTTCTCAATCATTTCCTACAAACAACACATAGATTTCATATATAATAATAATAATAATAATAATAATAATAATAATAATAGTAATAATAATAATAATAATATAGACAGTGCCCATACAATGAGCTTGTCAGCCCAAGGGCGGATTTCTTTAAAATTCTGCTTAGAAGTGCACCAGAAGAATGGTCGCCTTCGCCGTCAATCTGATGTGCTACTTCAGCAGTAGGCATCATGGACACACTGTGACAAATCCCAGTTCTAAAAAATTTCTTACACATTCACTGAATAGTCTATGGAAACTAAAACTCTCTTTAGTTAATATAAATCCCGGCGTTGAACACCAGGAAATTTCCCATGCTTGTATGCATCAGTGGAATGGAACCTTTGAAGGACTCCTCTAGCTGCACAATTGCAGGGTCCCATCTGGGGTGCCAAAGAACTGTGGTGGAACTTAATAACTCTGGAGACTTTCAATTATATCACAACAAGAGTAGAGGTTTATTTTATAGTGCTGGACATTTCTGTTATACACACTGAAAAAGCATCTGCAAGAGAGAGGTAACCCTCCCCTTCCCTCACAGTGTCTTTTATGAGAGAAAGAGAGAGAGAGAGAGAGAGACACACACACACACATATATATATATATATATATATGGAGTTTTCTACCAACATAGATCAAGGTCATTACTTCCTGTATATGATGTTCTTGCATGGACACACATTCCTAGTTCTGAAGTTTTAAATGACCCTTGATGATTGAGATTTTTGGGGGAATTGCACATGACTCAGAGGATGTTAATGTATGGACATTATTATGTCCCGCTATACTTAAATCATTTTATAATTACAGATTCTTTGTACTTTACTCAAATATTGAACTACACCTGGTTTAAGGAATGGCACTGGTAGGAAAAGAAACGAGTTTCACCATCTCTAACATCAGCTCTAAGGGCAGTGGAGAGCACAAGTGCAAGTCTAGTAATGAAATCGGACATCAGAATTCCAGCAGTGTAACCCTGAATGTTCTGTGCAAGTTAAAACTGAAGATAGAAGTATTATAAGTTTACTTTAAATTCTCTGTTTTAGATCATCCAAAGAATGTCTCAGTGTCCATCAGTCCCTCTGGAGAGATAGTGGAGGACAGTTCAGTGACTCTGACCTGCAGCAGTGATGCTAACCCACCTGTGGAGAACTACACCTGGTTTAAGGTGAATGAATCCTCAGCTGTAGGATCTGGACAGAGTTACAGAGCTCTACAGAGTGGACAGTACTACTGCGAGGCTCGGAATAAACACGGCTCTGAGAGATCAGCTGCAGTGTCCGTCACTTTAAAGTGATAATTATTCAGTCCTGTTTGCTCACTGCATTGCTATACGCCCTGCACTGTGGAGGAAACTTTAAACAAAATCATCTCTCTCTCTCTGTCTGTCTTTCTCTGTGTGTGTGTGTTAGGAAGTGGTTCTATGATTGTGTATGTAGCTGTTGGAGTTGGATGTTTTGGTCTTGGAGCTCTTCTCTCTTCTTGCTAAGGTGAGAATATTTAAGCAGTTTGACTACAGTTTGGGCATTATTCATTAATATTATTGACTTATTTATTTTTTCTATTCTTTTTTGGGTATCAAGTTGCCTACTTCATTAGGAGCTGAGAACTACAATGCAGAGTATTTTTAAGTCCTAATCCTAATTACATAATCTGTACTATATGTAAAATAATAACTCAGCATGTGGTGAATGAATGCATGTCTGACGTACATAAATGTTAGTAACATGCTCTGCTTTAACACATTTCTGATGTTACTGTGGGTTGATTCTTGTAGACTTTGAGGTACATGCTAATTTAAATGAGTGCTGAAACAGCAGATGAATAGAGAGAGCTCCTTACTGAAGGCATTTAAAGCAGCATTAATAAGCATTTTATTGCAGTGTGTGAAGTATTTTATTCTACTGCCAGCAGTTTAGGACTGTGTGATTGAGTACACTGTTAAAGTTAAATATTGAATGACAGGGTCCAGGGTACCACCAGAAAATATTATTATTATTATTATTATTATTATTATTATTATTATTATTATTATTATTATTTTACAGAAAAGAGAAACAGGAATTGATAATTTGGTTTTTAGATGAAAGATGAACTTCAGGGGCATGTCCCATGTCAATCAATGTTGTTCTGTAAAGGTGACATACAGGGGCAGGTCATGATTAACAGTTTTTGACAAACACATTGGTAAACATCAGCACAAAAGAATAACTTGCATCGGAATACACTCATGGACCTGCCTCAGGCAAACGCTGCACAATGGCAACAACCTGCTCGAGGAAGGGGACAAAGAAGGTGTGAAGCTGTTCTAACACACACCAAAAATGTCTTGTGGAGTCCATGTGTCAGTGCTTCAGAGATGATTAGCATCACAAGTCGGATCTGCATAGTATTAAATGGTTTTAATGTTATGGCTGATCAGGATAAATATGAAACTAAGTGTGTGCCTTTGCTTCCGTCATGTTTCTCTTTTTATCACATCATTATTGTGAATGTAGAGGTAAGGTCATGGTCTTAGCAACTAAGGAAGTAACACTTACAGCGCAGGCAGCATCAGACCAAACCACGAAACAAAGTGCCATATTGTTTTCTCCTTTGTTATGCAGAATTGCAAAATTAGTAGTACAGTGGGTATGTGTAAAATTTAAATATTCCAATAATATTGTTTCCACACATTATTAAAATGTAGCTTGCCCACCGTCATACTGACACAACAGCCAGTTTTACCAGGGAGTGTACCATCGCGTATGATGTGTGGTCTGGGCTGATGCTGACTGTGTTATCGGTTTCATTTTCTTAGTTGCAGTGGGTTTTCCTCTTCACGCACATAGGCTGATGTAATAAAAGAGAAAAATACAAATACAAAAGTCTTCACAATCAGGTTTTTAACAAATTTGGCATAATTCATATTCATTGTGAATTATTGAAAAAAAAATGGATGTAATACATTTACAGGCATACATAAGACAAAAAGTGCCTCAGAAAACCCTGTGCTATCGTGCGAGAGCTGACACCAAATAATTTCAGAAGCATAACCACACACAATTCTTTTCTCACACCTTACTTCATTTGCAATCTGCTTGCTGAACGTGAGGGTCAAGTCAGGAACGGTAATAAAATGTTTCTTTCATTGCATGTTTATTTCATTAGTACTAAATGAAATAATTACTTTTAAATCTACATTTCACAAACGTTTAAAGATAACTTTAACTTTCATTTTGTGTATTTTACTGATAGCCCATCGGTGCTAGGAAATATATAGTGTATATATGTTAGAGTTTGTAATTCCATTTTATGTTCCTCATATATACTATAACATGAGGAGCATAAAAGGGAATTACAATCTCTAAAAAAAACACAGGACACATTGGAGGACCCAAAACTAGTCTCAGAAAAATGTCTGTATCTCAGTCCAGCCAAATTTTGTCACATATTTTATTTATTTATATATATATATATATATATATATACACACATACATACATACATACATACATACATACATACCTGGGTATATATAATATTTTTGAATGAATATTTTAAATGATAAAATTCAAAGAAAAAATAACTTTCAGTCTTATAAAATGTTTTAAGGTTAGAACTTTAATGTAGAAGGTAAATATACAAATGACTCTGTCCAGTCTGTCCACAACCATTGCAGACTCAGGTCCTTTCTTCACTTCTGAAGTACAGGATTTTCTATACTGTATATAGTACTTTTGGGATTTTTTTTTTTCTCATATAAATAGGTGTGGCTGCACCATAATAGAGTCAGGTAGATAACTTTATTAATAAATGAGAGCTCTGGAGGCGATACTGGAATAAGAAAGTCTTACGTGGTATCTGTGTAGCTGCCACTATGGAAGGCCATTTGGTGGTGCTCTCATGGTGGAATGTGGAAGGCCAGCAGGGATGCAGGGATTACATGATTTTATATCATGTAATAAGCTGTTTCATACAGCCGGATGAACCGCCTTGCACCTTCAGGTCCTTGGTTAGATTCCCCCCTTTGGTCTGTGTGCATTGAGTTTGCATGTTCTCCCCATGTTTGGTGGATTTCCACCCACAACATTCCCAAAATTGCCTGTAGTGTGTGACTGTTGACCAGAGGTCATACCTCAATTGTACAAAAGGGGAATAAATGCAATGATCACCATTGGCCTTCATGGACACTAGATGGGCTACAGTCCACTTAGTGCATAATCTATTCAAATATAAAATGTTTGCTAAGTCTATGCACAAATAATACTGCTGCAAAATAAATGTTATTTTTCACCTGTTTTTTTCTGCTTATGTGATAGCACTGCATTTACCGTTTAGACTCAGAAACAATTAAATTTATAAACTACTAGAAATTAGAAATATTACTTCTTCCATAAATGCTACATGAACATTTCATTTGAGACACACATAACTTTCAGAAAGAAGCCACGAGTTAAGGTGTTTTTGTTTTTCTAATTATTTATATAGAACCTTTATCACTGATGTCCCTCAAACTGGAGTCTCCACTTTGTTTGATCCATTTCCTCATGATCTCAGGTGAGTTACATATTTACATCATCAGAGCTATACAGAACAGAGACATTACTGTATACATACACACATTATATATATATATATGTGTGTGTGTGTGTGTGTGTGTGTGTGTATGTATGTACGTATGTATGTATATGTATGAGATTAGTGCTTTTATTTAAGCCCTAAGAGCACCAGACTGTTGTTTAGTGTCACTTTCAGTCTTGAATTTTCTTTTTATTTGGTTTTCACTCTTGAACTACTGTGAACTAATATAATTTAATAGAGCAAAATGTATCCATCATTTAATGAACACATTTTTTGTTTGAGTTCCTTCTCCGGTTTTGTTTCTAATTAAAAGTCTTAATGTCTGTACACTGTGTCTACAGTCCATTCTCTGATATAAACAAACCTTCAGTTTGATTGACATGCGTTACCAGCCAATGTGATTGGTTGGTTCAATTTATGCACAGCACCCCGTGCAATCAGTACATTGTACAGTAAGTCCTGACTTACAAACATTTTGAGTTACAAATTCCTGCACTGAATCTCAGACACTGCAGAGCACCACATACCAATAAACCATGTAGAAAAATAAATAAATAAATAAATTAATTAATTAGAAAATAGACATTTTCAATGTTTTTTCATCCACATTATAAGCTCTAAATTCAGAACACACACCTATATCTGCACACAGCTTTCTTGAAGTGTTAAGAAATCTTGTTTCAAATCGGAGTTTCAGCGGAGGCAAATGAAGCTGTAAGCTAAGGGGCACAGGAGAATGACTTCTAATCACTTGTTTCATGTTTCAGGAGCTCTTGGGAATACATGGAGTGTGACATACAGCCAGGAACATCTCTGTGCTTTAAAAGGATCTACAGTGTTTATGAACGCCTCGTACACACACCCAGCACATCTTACAGTGACAAAAATCTTTTGGTTGATAAACCCAGTTAAGGGAACACAGGAGACTGATCTGCGTAATGTATCAGGTTACTCAGGCAGAGTGGAGTATTTAGGAGATGAACAGAAACATTTCTCCCTCAGACTGAGTGATGTGAAGAAAACAGATGAAAAGCAATATTACTTCAGAATCAGAACAAATGAAGAAAAAGAAAGATGGATGGGTGAACCTGGAGTTACTCTCAATGTTACAGGTAAATGAAATCATGAAATCATAATGATCAAATAATCAAATAATCAAACCATAATCTCTCTTTAGGTACAGTAGAGTTTTGCACCAGATTAATGACGATCTCTAACATTGTCCTACTAGATCACTGTTTTAATTAAACACCTAAAATATATTGTTTATTCTGATTACAGACACTAATATACACACGGATCTGCTGAATTAAACATTCATATTTATTTCACCGGTGATTTAGAAAAAGCCATGAGATACATGGCTGTAATTACAGCATATAACAGTGCAAAAAAAAATAAAAAATAAAAATAAATCCAAAACAAAGCAAACAAGACGATAATTATATAAAGATAGTAACGGTCAATCATGCTGAGAATGAGTTTTGTTCTAGATGCGTATAGTCTAGACAACAGGTAAGAACATTCAGTTTTTACTTTCAGAAACAAAGTTAGGAAAAGCCAATCAGCACAAAACCTGGCTTTGGAATTTGGCATAAAACTGGAGTATTGGGAGAAAACCCACAATGCACGAGTTAAACACACACACGCGCACACACACACGCACAAATATTCTTCACTAGCGTTAGTACCCATCGTTGCCTGTTACAGAGATTTAGAAAGAGTTAAAAGGTTAAAGCTAAAAATAATCTGATCAGCTTTAATGTTATTAGTGATGTTATTATTTCAGGTTGAAGTCCATGTACATGTCTTCCTGCATGGCAGAACTCTCTGTCTGACGTCTTAACATGAAGATTGACTATCTTTACACTAAGTTGTATTTCTTTTGTCATTAGCTCCCTGTTTAAAGTAGATAATTAAATCTGGCATATAACTGGTCATAACATCGCTTTTACTCAACATTTTGATCTGGTCAGCCAACATTCTAAGTTTGCATATTTTACACGCCCTCACCATGAATTGCTGTGGATATGTTTGCTCCAACGACGTAGTGCTATCATATAGCACCATATTACTGCTTTTTATTAGAACCACAGTTCAGGAAAATATGGGACAAACCGGTTTCAAACTTCTCTTAGGAAGAATAAACGTACAATGATCTGCCTATTAATCTTTGAAGATTCTGCTTTTAAAAGTTACATACCTTTCGTGTGTTTCTTGAGGATTTGTTTCAGTCAGTTTCACACACGGTATGTATTTACTGTAAACAATAGCACTGATTGGCTCTGTTGCTGTTGCTTCATCCAAAAAAGCAATGGATGCCGTGAGGTAATCTAGTGCAAAACTGCTCATAATGCCCCATTCAACTGTACCTAAGATTGTGATTGAATGTATGGTCTAGATTTACAGTAACTTAAGGCAAATGCAGAAGGACTGGCAAAATTTCATTAAATTCTGCCGAGCCAGTTTTGCGTGATGCTAAAACAAAAATTGTCTGTACAGACATAGAGATCCACACATACAGACAGACATAGGGACAGACATACAAACATACAGGCTTACAGATACACAGACAAAAAAAAAATTCTGAGACTGGTTACTGATCCTCCAATGTATGAAACAAATATATCAAGAGTGAATTCTGACCAATGTACAGACAAAACCACTTTTATTTATAGAGATATAAAACCATAAAGGTTGGTAGATTACTCAATGAAGCAGATGTAAAGTGTCTCTCTGTGTTTAAGATCTTCAGCTGATCGCTCCTGCAGAAGTGACAGAGGGACAATCAACGGTTCTGACCTGTAAAACCACCTGCAATCTGACTGATCCAACATTCATCTGGTACAAAAACAGCCGTGATTTAACCACAAACACCATCAAGAGCAATGACGTCCACCTGCAGCCGGTCAGCAGTGAGGATGCAGGCAGTTATAGCTGTGCTGTAAGAGGATATGAACATCTCCCCGCTCCTGCTCAAACCCTCAGAGTCAGATGTGAGATGTATTTACCTTCTTCTTCTTCTTCTTCTTATATAGTGCATAACTCAATCATAAATCAGTGCATTCTACTTGTTGATTACTTATTGATTATGTGCATGAACTGCTTTCCCCAATTTTATTGTGAAATTGTTTAGATCCTCCAAGGAACGTCTCAGTGTCCATCAATTCCTCTGTCCAGATAGTGGTGGGCAGTTCAGTGACTCTTACCTGCAGCAGTGATGCTAACCCTCCTGCGGAGAACTACACCTGGTTTAAAGGCAGAATTGCATTGCAGGAGGGGAAAACATACACCATAAATGAAATGAGATCAGAGGATAGTGGAATTTATCACTGCAATTCCAGAAATTATATTGGAGAAAAAATCTCTCCAGGTGTACTGCTTAATGTTTTGTGTAAGTTAGAAATACTTGCACCTTCCTGTGGAACAGTTGATCATAGCATGATTGTAATGTAATTTTTAATATCTTTTGAGTTAGATTCTCCAAGGAATGTATCAGTATCCATCAGTCCCTCTGGTGAGATAATGGTGGGTGGTTCAGTGACTCTGACCTGCAGCAGTGATGCTAACCCACCTGTGGAGATCTACACCTGGTTTAAGGGGAGGAAATCGGTAGGAGAGGAAAAGACCTACACTCTCTCCAAGATTAGCTCGGAGGACAGCGGAGAGTACAGTTGCAAGTGCAGTAATGAAGTTGGTCATCAGTATTCCATCAGTGTAACTCTGAATGTTTTATGTAAGTTAGCAGTCAAGATCTTCTTACAGCCAACAACAGATAAAACTATCTTAGATTTACTTTAAGGCATTACCTTACTCTCCATTTTAGATCCTCCAAAGAATGTCTCAGTGTCCATCAGCATTTTGTTTAACATACTAGAAGGAAGTTCAGTCATTCTGACCTGCAGCAGTGATGCTAACCCACCTGTGGAGAACTACACCTGGTTTAAGGTGAATGAATCCTCAGCTGTAGGATCTGAACAGAGTTACAGAGCTCTACAGAGTGGACAGTACTACTGCGAGGCTCAGAATAAACACGGCTTGGTGCAATCAGGTGCAGCGTCTATCAATTTTAAAGGTGAGAGGTATAATCATTGCTCCATTATACATAATGCAGAGAGGGCCGAGGGCGGGGCTTTCCACGAGTGGTGATAATCATAGTAACAGCCGGGACACTTAACTGTATGCATCACGCTGCATCACGGGTGTTCTAACATTCATTACTTCCACCAAATTCAAGAGTAAGATTGAATTATATGTCACATGTACCTTACATCTCAGTGAATTGTTTGTCTTTGTTTTTTTTTCTTTCATATGACAGTTAGGAAGGTGGGGTCAGAGTGCAGAGTCAGCCAGGATACAGCACCCATTGAGCAGACAGGGTTACAGGCCTTTCTCAAAATATAGCTGCGGCTTGAACCACCGAACTTCCTGTCAGTTACCCATAGCCTGAACTATTTGGGTCACCACTGTCACATTGAGTCACCATTGCTTATAAATTTTATTCATTCATTCTAAGGTGATAATTTTTACTCTAATTTGAGCAAACAAGCTTCTAACACAAAGCTGAATCCCAAATCCCTTTTTAACCCATGCACTACTTTTTGTGTGGAACAAGGGATTTGGGATTCAACCTTGGAACCCGTAAATGTAGCTTATATTCGAAAGCACAATAAGTGGGAATTTAAAGTAAATCTTTTGGCTAAAAAGTACTGACTTAAAACTACTTTCATCCCTATTAATTACACTAACTGTCAGTCTCTAAATCATCTCGTCTTTGGCCATGTACAGGAGCATGATGCTCTATAACTTGTGTTACATAAATGGCCGCACACTGTGTGCCAATTCAAGGAGGTTCAAATAGAGGGGTGCCCAGGTGTCATGTGTGCCCACGTGCCAGAGACACATTGTTGTCGCCTGCCAATGGCGGTTGTGGGTGGCTGCCGTTCTGCCTGCCTGGAAAACATGCTATAGAACTGAACATTAGCATGACTGTGATATCTTAAGTACTCTGGCTGTGCCATCGCTCCTTTAACTGCATTACAATCTCTTGTCTGATATTGCTAAATCATGCATGTTTGTGTGTGTGTGCTATTACCAGGTGGTTCTGTGATTGTATATGTGTCTGTTGGAATTGGAACCTTTGGCTTTGCTGCTCTCCTCTCCACACTCTTCTGGCCGAGGTGAGAATACTAGTGCTGATACATGCTAATAAATCACTAGTTGTTATGAAGTTTTTTAACATTTTGTGAGCAGATGCAGGAGACAGAAGAAAAAGGCAGATGAAGGTTTCTGTCAGGTGAGTTATTACAGAGATGTCCATCAGGTGTGGGCTTTGTTCATAAGAAACATTTACAGCACCCCTTCTCTCTGTAGATGGTTGGGCTGAATGGTAAAGATGACACATACGCAACTCTCGACCCCACAGGCCAGGCTTCTGATGATGTGTATCAGACACCTGTGGTAAATATACTAAAATACAGTTACATGTACTGCGTTAGATGATGATTGTCGAACTAAATAAAAATGCATTTGATTGTTGTAAATTTATATTCTATTGAATATTTATATTCTATTCAAATATATGTTGTATTATTCAATTTTTTTTTCTTATTTTTTTTCTTTTTAGTTGGAAGCAAGAAAACAGTGGTTAAATTAAATAAGAACTTTCTTTTTTCACAGATCTCTCAACTCAGCCCTCCTGACACACTCACATCACCTGAGTACGAAAACATAGCAGTAAGTTTTAGCTTTTAAACCCACATCACCATTAGAGTAGAGTATTGTAATAATATTACTGTTATTTGTACACAGTAACTATATGTAGGTAATAATCACTAAAATTAATGAAAGTAAATGAGAGTATCAGTGATGATGACTGATGTAGATGTTGGTTAACATTTTTCTTAACTTTTTTCCTTGAAAAAAAATCGAGCAGTTCTTCTCAATTGGAGAAGACCAGATTCCTGGTGATGCACACAGCTCCACTTCAATATCGGTCATTATGTGAATATGAGCTTTACCAATAAGACACCAAACTCCAAAATGAAAAATGTGGTGCATCTCTAGTAGAAGAGTTGATCTTTAATGCTTGCTTCAAGGCTACAACTAACGATGCTAATGGTACTAACAGCACTAGTGATGCTAACAGCATTGCTCAAGTGAGTTCAGAAAATGCTGCAATTATTATTTCAGAGAAAGACGTAAGGAAAGCATTCAGGAATTTGAATCCCAGGACGGGTCCTTAAATCTAGAGGTCACCAAAATATTGAACTTCTCCCTCGCACATTTGGTAATCTGGCCCAAAGAAAACCTGATCTGCCTGCCTCAACAACTACCGCACTTAGAAAGGCTGGTCAGACGTTTTTTATTATCTCATGACCCAACTCTGCACCCATTACACATACAAATACTGTAGATCAACCTTGCACACTGCCCTAAGCCATCTGGACAACATGGTGGAAAATTCCATTTTTTTGTTGACACTACTATCCCTTCCATACTCACCAACAAGCTAGAGAACCTAGGACTTCCCTCTCTCAGTGGATTGACAATTTCCTGAATGTCACACCACAAGCATTACAGATGGTCAGATGTGTCTCAACCCAGCTCACTGGAGCACTGGAGTCTCACAGGGTTGTGTCCTGAGCACCCTGATGTGCTCACTGTACACTTATGACTGCATGGCCACTTCCAGCTTTACCTCCGTCATCAATTTTGCTGACAACAATATTATTGGGGGCCCAATCGCTGACAATAATAAGAAGGCCTACCTGAAATCCAGGAGAACAACCTCCTTCGGAGTGTCAGCAAGACAAAAAAAAATACATTTTTGAAAATGCAGAATTTAATATGAAAACGCAGAGGAGAGAGTGCATGAGGTTGTGTGCCAGTTACAGGGCTATTACACTCCTCAGCCACCCCACCCCTGGTAAATGCTATACCAAGGTCCTGATAAGGATAATGTCCCCTTGCTGAATTTTATACAAGGTGTACCAGGCACAGACAGATAATTCAGATAATTCAGAATCCTGTAGCAATGAGGACAGTAACACAAAGGCAGATTTGTAGACGTGATTGCACAGTATAGAGTTTACAAACCAAAGTTACTAGTGCAGTGCTGAACTAAAGGATTATATATAAAAGCATAAAAGTCACTAGTAATATTAAAAACAGGAGTACATGAATGAGGTAGTCTGTGAACCAGTTCACCAGGTTTGAGTCCATCTGAATGTCAGTCAGCTTTCCCACTACTAATCCATATTTAATGTGTTTTAGGATTCTCTGCCTTGGGGATTTCCCACTGGAATGTGGCTTTGTATGCTGGTTTTCATTTGTTAGTGCTGCTAGGATTATTTTGCTGTGTAAAGCTTACATCCAGTTCCTATTATGATGAAACAGTTTGCAGTGTTTTATTTAATTTTAATGTTTCCTACATTTGTCCTATGTGTCTGAACAAATCTGGTACGTTTTTCTCTGATCATGCAGGACAATGTGACTTTTTCTGCAGCTTCATTTTCAAAAGTTCCCTCCTATAACCTGAACACACATTTCTGATGTTACTGTGTGTGCTTTTTCTTTCAGACTTTGAGAGCCACAATGAATAAAATGGATGCTGAAACCTTTAAGGGAAAAAACTAAATAATTACTTCACACCAGCATCAGCAGCAACTTGCAGCCATGTAAAGCAGCCTTGAGCATTTTATAGTGTGTGAACTATTTTATTCTACCGGTTTGAACTATTTCAGCCAGCCGTTGACACTTGACTTAGGACCAGAAGCAGACTTTTTGTTTATTAAGAAGTAAATAAAAGTGTGTATGTGTGTGTTCATGTACATGTTACATGTTTCATTTTGTCTCATTCTAAATAAACATGCTGGTTATAAATCTGGCGTTGTAGATTTTTTTTTTTTTTTTTAAGTATACTCTGCTTCATGTGAGCGTTTACATGAAGGTTATTACAGATCAGTGTAAAACGTTTGCTGCTGCCAGATCTCACAAACTGGCCAGTCTCAATTTTAATTATTGATGGCAGAATGAGGCTTTCCCCGCACCCGTTTAGGTAAAAAGGTTGTTACTCAAAGCCTTTCATCGCAGCGTTTAACAGTGTCATCTGGTGTTCAAAAGGATCAAGTGCATCCGTTACTGTACTGCACTACTGAAATATCACACTGTGGTAAAAGTACTGTTATTGATTTAAATACAACAATTTAAATTCTTCTTCTAAAGAAATGAACAACGTTTAACTGCCAACGAACATGTAAGGTTAGAAAGTGCAACGTTTCATACTTAAAGGCAAAATATACATAAACTTTGTGAGATCTGCTGCAGTGCTCAAGAAATAACCCTATGAGGGTTCAAGTAATTGATGATGGAGTTGACTTTTTGTTTATGGTTCAGGGAGTCTCTTATGTGCATCTTATGCGGTCATACCAGATCCCTGATTGCACTTTGGGCACAACACATTTCATCTCTCTCTCTCTCTCTCTCTCTCTCTCTCGCTCAAGCTTTATATTACTCCTGAGAAATCAGTGAACTAGACCACTCCTTCTCATAGCCATCTTCTCTCCACTACACACTGAGACTACATATGATCTACACACATTAAAAACAGGACTGGAATGTGAGATCAGTTTAGAAAAGCATCTGCTCTTGAGTACACCATGTGGCAGTGAAGCAGCACTGCACTTCAGGACAATTTAACACAGACACTTATAGAAAACAGCTCACTCATCATTCATCTAGACTGCTTTATCCTGTATTCAGGGTCACGGGGGCCTGGAGCCTATTCATCCTTAGGGCATGAGGCGGGGTACACACTGGACAAGCTGCTAATCCATCACAGGGCACACACACACACACACACACACACACACACTCAATTTGGGAATGCCAATTAGCCTAATCTGCAGGTCTTTGGACTGCGGGAGGAAACCGGAGTATCTGGAGGAAACCCACCAAACGCCATGCACGAGAATCGAGCCTGGTCGGGAACCAAACCCGGACCCTTGAGGTGCAAGTCGACAGTGCTTTATAGAAAACAATAAAGAGAAAAATACTGCACGTAATATATAAATTAATTATGCATTCATAGCCTGCATTGTGTTATAACTCTTTAACTTAAACATACAATCTGAAACATTTTGTACTATGCATGTTTGGTGGTTGGGGTGATGATGACAATGCTGTGTGATTCACTTCCTCAGTAGCTGAGAGTGGCTTCATCGCTTCATGGACTGACATGATGTGAAAAACATAGATGCTTTTTTTTTATCCTCCTGGAGCTTGCACAATAAACTTATTTAGACATGGTTTTAAGTTTCAGTTCATTTAATGTAAGAATTTGTTGTAATTCAGTAGCCTTTGTTTAAAACATTGGTTGATAAAACCACAAGCATGCAATATATTAAAAGAAAATTACTTCATCATACTCAAAAAGTGGCAAAAAATGCTTTCTGTTCCTTTAACCAAGTATGCACAGAAGAGGAAACATAACGTAAGCAACACGTCTCAACCACACACACACACACACATTCTCTAAGACTTCTTTCCTCTTTGTTTGACCATCACACAGTAAAGCATGGTAAGAATCCATTTCTATTGTATCTATTTTTATAACAACTAAAACAATAGATTCTAAAACATAAATTTTTTATTAATTTAAAATTCAAAGGGATAAAACTACAGATTTGTGTACTACCTTGCTTAGATTTAAAAAAAAAATGTAAGAAAAAAAAACTCATGGTACTTTCATACACACACAGGGGGAGAGAGAGAGGGGGAGAGAGAATTAGCTGTCAGTATTACTCTAGCTAAATGATCATCTTCCTTATAGTAATACACACTACACTGCATTACATTGACAGTGATGGTGGCGTATTGGTTAGCACTATGGCCTTGCTGCTCCACGGTTCTATATTCCCATCTTGGATCTGTGTGAAGTTTGTGAATGTATGTGTATGTGTGCACTGTGATCGACTGGCACCCTATCTAGGATGCAACCCACCCCATACTTGAGGTCTCCCGGGAGAGGCTACAAGCTTCCCATGACCCTGTATCAGATAAGCAGCATAGAAAATGAATGCTTGAATATTGATTTTGTGGAATTTCTTTAAGCAAATGGGTGTGGCTGTGGATTCATGTTGAGAATTCATCAGCAATCATAGTGTACAGCTTTGTGAATACACATCATACTATCCAGTGTGGTAGTGTGTACTGATGGCTTTTACACACTAAATTATTACATAGCAAAGTGAGCATTGTGCATTGAACAATGCACCCGACACACCCTCACCGCTTTGGTGCCCACAAAGAGGTGCAAAACTCCTTTGAAAAAAAAAAAAATAGACAACGGCTCGGCCTGTATTTACTAAGCATCTCACATTAGGAAATCAATAATTCTTAAAATGATGCCATTTTGGTCGTACTTTAAGGAGTAGAAATCGGGGTTATTTATTAAGATTCTTAAAATAGGAAATCACTCAGTGCCATGTTGAACTTTCAGCGGCCAGGTTGAGAGAGTGGAAGAGCTTTTATACCAAATTTAACTCACCCGCTATCTGGTGACACCTGAGACAGTGTAACACTAATGGGTCACATGACAAAGGGGAAGCAAAAAATAACTAATTGTGCTCAATTTGTACATTTTCACTTAGGGCTGTACTCACTTTTGTTGCCAGGGGTTCAGCTATTATTGGCTGTAGTTTTAGTTATTTTGAGGGGACAATAAATTTACACTGCTACAGTATACACACTTTACACTGACTAATTTTCATTGTGTAAAAGAGTCATTTATGCAGTGTTGTCCTATGAAATTAAACTAAATATTTGCAGAGATGTGAGGGGTGTACTCATTTTTGTGACATACTGTATATCCACCAAAATGCAGGAGAGCTCTGGAGGGGACCTAACTGGTTAGGAGTAGTGAGAAAATGGAGTTCAGGCAGAGGAGGCAAAGAGGAGTTTTTAGTTACACAGAGATCATAGATGATACATTTAGACAAATATGGAATACCTTTAAAACAGTGACACAGCGACAGTGTCAGAAATAATAAATTCAACTCTGCGCTTACTGCACCACAGATCATATGCAAAAGGTGGATTTAGCTTTTCTGAATCCATTCTGTTGTGGACTTGCTCTGGTGTTTTGGTTCATTGTCCTGTTGCATCCCCCAATTTCTACATAGTTTCTACATGTACAGACATTCTCACATTATCCTGAACAATTTCTTGATATACTTGGGAATTTGCAAGCTGGCCATGTCCTGATGCAGCAAAGCAGTCCCAAATCATGAGGTCTCCTCCATTATACTTTATGGTTGGGATGTTGATGTCATGATGATAAGCAGTGCCTTTTTACATCAGGTTTCTCCAAATATTTTACTTTTAGTGATCAGTGCACAAAACATATTGATAATACCACTGTGGAATGTCAATGTGGTCTTCACAAATTTCAAGTGTGCAACAATATTCTTTTTAGTAAGCAGCAGCTTCTTTTGTGGTGTCCTGACACCCTACTTGTTTGATGTTGGACATACAGTAGACTCATGAAAACAGATGTTTTAATGATGCCTTCAAATCTTTGGACCATGAAACCGGAACTGACAATCGCAGCTGCTTTTATGTGCTGAGGTTGACGAAAGGATAGTGAGAAATTATGTTGCGGAGCCCCACCCCTCTCTTGTGTGCAGTGGAGCTGGCCATGGTGCTGAAGGTACTCCAAAAAATATTTAGGCCTAACGATTAAGATTCAAGCATTTTGACTGCATATAAAATTTCCATCCATTTGGATTACATATTTTTAGCATACCCAAACTAATAAACTTTGTGATTCTTATTTGCAAGTTATATGTAAAATAAATCCAATTTGTTTTAAATTCAAATGTGTTTTAACAAAGAGAATTATGTATTATTACCTAATAAACCCAACTTACTTATCTAGAGATAAGTTTCCTCAAGAACTTTAATTAAATATGTGAACTTAAGGTAGACAGATAAAACAGGTAAACCTGCTAACAGCACTGCATACATTAAAATAGCATTCAGAGCTATAAAGCTCAGTGGTGTCTTTGCACGTACACTTTTCTATGCATGTTTTATTGTGAAATCATAGTATAGAATAATTCCACAGCAAATATTAAATAACTCAAATCACCAACAACTACATTCAACTTTCAAACATTGACGTTAACTTAAACAGTACAAAGCACAGCCATTTAGAACTAGTCAACTGACTTGCATTGAAAAAAGGAAATTTCTGTTAATGGCAAAAGCATCATAATTTTCAATGCTTGGACTTTTGGTGACAGATTGGCATTCGTACGGTGGCCCAGAAGGGCAAAACATCTTTCCTGTATGTGTTTTTTTTCCCCCCGTTGGAAATGTATGATTTTTCACATTTGTGCAGAACTACCATTTCCCGTTTATGCTTTTTCCCCATGTGAGAGCTCTTTTTCTCCCATATTCTGCAAGCTAAAAGCTAATGCGCAAAGGACAATGGGACTGAGGTCAAAACACAACTGAACACAGAACTGTGCTGGATATCATCTCCAGGACTTATCATGATGGAATATACAGTGAATTATAGCGTGATAACATTATAATTCTCACTAAATTTACAACTGGACACACTTACCAGGTAATGTTTAATATATAGGATTAATCAGATGTTACTGTTTGAGGCACTAATGATAACTTTGTAGCAGTGCTAATGCTATTGGAGTGTTTGCAGAGTGTAAATGTCAGTGATTAAAAGGAATAGCGTCTCATTTAGACCATTAAACACTGATGTAAACCATCAGCTCCATGGCATCTCTGTAATACAATTACAGTGGAACCTTGAATTACGAGCATAATTCGTTCCGGAAGTGGGCTCGTGTTCCAAAACACTCGTAAAACCAAATCATCATTTCCCATAAGAAATAATGAAAACTCAAATTATTCGTTCCACAGCCCCAAAAAATAAATACATAAAAATAATTAATACAACATATAAAATGAAAATAAAACAAATTAATCTGCACTTTGGCTTTAAAAAAAAGTACAAATAAATCCTGACAGATAAGTGTTTCCGTTGGTGCGCGCAGGCGCCGTGTGTGCGTGGGGAATTAGCCCCTTCCCTCACCTCGTTTTTACACAGTAACACTCCTCCTCCCTCTCCCCACCTCGCTTTTTAAGATTCACAACAAACACACACACAACGGAAACACCGTTTTAACAGGAAAAAAATAAATCTCTCTGAGACTGGCATGAGCGCATATTAACAGACTCACTTTTTAAGTTTCACAACAAACACAGAGGAAACACCGTTTTAACGGAGATGAGAGAGTGACGCTCGGTGTCAAAATAAGAGTCGCATGTGTGATAGATGATACTCGGCGCTCGTAAACTAATACTTGCTCGGTTTCCAATTAAAAATGTATTAAAAATCTTTGCTCGGTTTGCGGAACACTCGTAAACCACGTTACTCGCAATCCGAGGTTCCACTGTATCATGCATTTTTATCCATAATTTTAAAATAGAAATGCATACATGTGAAAAAACCTACTGTTACACTGGAAAAAACATACAAATAAACAAAAAATATAATGGCATGTTTTGTTACCCAGTATAATTGTATTATTTTCCCATTTAATGGTATGTTTTTTTTTTTTTTTTCATATGTATGCATTTCCATTTTAAAACTATGGTTACAAATATTCTAATTTTTGGAGATGCACTATAAGTAAATGTATGCAGAGTTTGTTTTACAGTTGAAGGAGTCCTTTGCTGTAAAATGTTTAAGAACCTCTGCTTTAACTGCTGAACATATGGTATTAATTTATTCATAAATATTATAGAATATGTTGTTCGAACTGAAACAGAGCTGCCACTAATATCATCTCCAAGGCAGCATGCTCCAGTTAGCAGTAAAACATTAATGATGCTAAATCACTGTATATAAGCATGTAGCCTCACACAAGGTGCAGTAATGTATACTGTATAAGCCTGTACCCTCACACAGAGTGGAGTAACATCTAATTCTATACAATATCCTTTGCAGCAATGCTTTACATGCACTTTAACTGTTTTGCTGAAGAATAAGCAAACTGGGAATAAATACTTAACTATAAATTACATTAAACATTTTATTTACAGTTTGACTGACACGCGCACGCAGGCACACACAATTTCATACATTTTATAGAATGCAAGCTTTTAAGTAATGCTGTGTACAATTATTGGGTTTCGCCATTAAGTACTGCTGCACAATTTGGCCCTGTCTACCCCATTCATTAAAACACAAACATCATGTCCATGAAGAATCAGATGTGTGTGTCCCTGTCCCCTGATTAAGATGTGCTCAGTGGTGTTCCTGAAAATAGGGGTGAATACTTCTGAGCACTCACCTTCTGCTCAGGATGTAAAGCTGGTGTAGAAATCAGCTGATACACAGGGAGTTGATGATTTACATACAGTTCACTGTGAGAAGGAAAACACACAAGCATACATATTATAAGTAGTGTTGGGAACTTTGGGAATCCTTTGTTGAATCAGAGACCAGGAGACGTTGGGATATCTTTCAAGCAGAAGTTACTCTTTATTGAGAACTCGCTGTGCGTCGCTGTAGTCATCCAAGTCTCACTAAAACTCAGCTCTGGAGAGTTTATACTTTACAAGGGGGAGAGATACAAAAAGATGGACACAATCTAAACAAAGCAAAGTGTTGTACAGGAATCAGCCTGGTACCGGACGTTTCAAATGCATAGGTGCTAATCTAATTAGCCTGACAATATCGCCCAGACCTTCACATTAACATAGAGACAAAGGCACAGCCTGGCCTCGAGATGAGCATTCACATTTACCTTAGGACCCGACCCAGTGGCCAGGAAGTACATGAAGACAAAAGGTTAATGTCTCAGACACCTGGGCTACCAGACTTGATCTTCTTAGAACGTGATCATCTTTACCTCAAAATGTAAAACCCAATGTACATAACTCTTTCAGTTCATATACTATTATGTTGGAACCAAGATTTAACATTTTATAAATTTGTAATCCTACAGTAGTACAAACACATATTTAATGACTTTATAATATAATCGATAGAACCCGAACAAAAGCCCCTTTTCTTGACTGTTACATACATTGTGTAAGCACATTGCTAACTATTGAGAAGATCTCTAGCTATGATAAAACCACTACATTATACAGCAGTGTACATTATATGTCACTACAGTAACACTGATGAGCTCCAATAAATTACATACAACAATTCCTTAACCATCTGTAACATTACACATAACGGGAGCAGCTAATTCAAATTCTATTTGTCACATACACAGTCATACACAGTACGATATGCAGTGAAATGCTTAGGCGACTACCCGTGACCTTAAACCTTAAAAGAATTAGCTTGGGGATAATTAGCATTAGCTGATAGGCAACAGTTAATAGTCTGCTATCTTAGCTCTTTCAGTAAGCTAGCGCTTAGCATAATGATATTAACTTGCTTATAGATCCATATTTGGACAGGCATTTTACACAAACAATGGAGCTAATTGTTTACATCACGTATATGTGTCCAAATATACTATTATATTAATATACATTAATGAAGAAGCTAGTTTCCCTAAGCGCTAGCGGTTAGCATTGTGATATTATCTTGCTTATAACTCCATGTGTGGATGTATATTACAGAGACGCCACGAAGCTGATGGTTTACATCAGTGTTTAATGGTCTAAATGAGACTTTTATTCCTTTATATCACTGACATTTACACTCGGCAAACACTCCAATAGCATTAGCACTGCTACAAAGTTATCATTAGTGCCTAAAACAGTAACATCCGATTAATTTTATATATTAAACATTACCTGGTAAGTGTGCCCAGTTGTAAATTTAGTGAGAATTATAATGTTATCACGCTATAATTCACTGTATATTCCATCATGATAAGTCCTGGAGCTGATATCCGGCACGGTTCTGTGTTCAGTTGCGTTTTGACCTCAGTCCCATAATCCTTTGCGCATTAGCTTTAGCTTGAAAAATACATGAAAAGGAGAGTTCTCTCAGGGGAAAAAGTAGCTGCGCGCAAACGGGAAAAAACATACATTTACAAGGGGAAAAGCACACTTATAAGGGAAAAACATACACATATACGGGAAGGATGATTTGCCCTTCTGGGCCACCGTATTATTCTCTTGTTCTACCAGGATTTTCTGAAACGCTTCGAATGTGCACCGGAGTTCCGGTGTTCTGTCAGTTTTTCCTACTTGTCAGAATTTCCTACCGGTAGAAAAAACAGATAGTTATACTGGTCTGTCTTACGTTTTCCAAATGGACATAAGACTGCAAATACTCAGTTTTAAGATGGGCAGCAGATTCTGACACATGACGGTACTTCATCAGAATGTAATTCCCATAGTTTTTAAATGGGTACAAACGATAAAAAAAGAATCACTCCAACCCTTCAATTCACAGGTCAACTGTTATATGTACGCATGTGAATGAAATAAAATTTCAATTAAAAGCACAAAACTAGGAAATACCTCAGTAAATTCGCGCATGAATGAATTTAAGCGCGACGTATTTTTACTGCGCATGCGCAGAAAGGCTGGGAAGGAAATAATGATGAGTAGGATGAATTGATTGAACACCGGTCGTGCAGGTTAAGTGCATAAATGAGTCCAAGAAGCATCACATCCATATGTGAAGGTTTTGCAGAAGTCCAAACCCTCAAGTATCACACAGAGATTAATCCCAACTGCCCGAATGACATATCGATGCCTGTTTTCGTCCGGTGTTCTATCAATTCATCCTACTCATCGTTATTTAATTCCCAGCCTTTCTGCGCATGCGCAGCAAAAATACGTCACGCTTAAATTCATTCATGTGCGAATTTACTGAGGTATTTCCTAGTTTTGTGCTTTTAATTGAAATTTTATTGGATTCACATGCGTACATATAACAGTTGACCTGTGAATTGAAGGGTTGGAGTGATTCTTTTTTCATTATCGTTTGCACCCATTTAAAAACTATGGGAATTACATTCTGATGAAGTACCGTCATGTGTCAGAATCTGCTGCCCATGTTAAAAATGAGTATTTGCAGTCTTATGTCCATTTGGATAACGTAGGACAGACCGGTGTAACTATCTGTTTTTTTCTACCGGTAGGAAATTCTGACAAGTAGGAAAAACTGATAGAACACCGGTCTGTCCTACGTAATATTTTAAAGCCATTAGACAAACACACACACACATTTGGTCCTTGTCGACTATTAATTTTGACACAGCTACTAGGCATTTAGGTAAAAAAAAAAAAAAAAAAAGGATGTAAATATAAAAAACATCCCTGTATGTTTTAATTAGTAATACATCTAATATTGGCCAATGAGAAAAATGCTAAGTGGCTAAAGTTAGCTTGTATTTATTAGGGCCATGTGCAAGCTAGCTAGCTAGTGAACTAAACAAACAAAATGTATATTCATTGCGTTGATATTAGTGTAATACAATTAGTGTATACTAAAAAGTTATATTTACATATGCAGAAACCAACAGATTATGAAGGATGACTACAGATGTAATTTACCTTAAAATGAGGTCACAATCCAGCTTGCTCCAGAGCAAAATGTTAATGAAAGTGTTGCTTCACCTGCTGCAGCTATCGCCCTCTACCGACTGGAGTGTGAAACAGCTTCATTTCCGCTTCTAAACGATTCCATTTGCAAGATGTGTATGTAAATCATACAAAGTGTATAGTCTCATACAATTTAACTAATTGGATCTTGTCCTGCAGACATTTAGACCAAATTCATACTTTGTAACTGATTAAATTAAATAGTTTTCCTAATAAAAAAATACTATTTAAATAAAATGAAAGGGATGCAAATACTTAATAATAAACTATGCCATGATGAATATTTTTTGAGTGTGTGCATTTTTTGTGCAGTTTTGTAGGAGAGCAAAGAGCTACTACAGGGTAAACAGTAGTGCCCACAGGTCTGCTTTCACAATATTCTACCGTTACTACAGCAGTCATTTATATTTCCTGGCAACTTTCATTTTTGTCAACTACATTTCCTAAATAAAATCAATATTTTTATTCTGATACAGGTCCCCTACTTGGTACTACAAAATAAAATCTGAAGAAATGTGTTATTCATAAAGAAATCAGGTTTGGCTCTCTGAAATTGCAAGGTAATGCACCCATTTGAGTTGGTAAGATTGTCCTGTTTTTTTTTTTTTGCCACTGTCTGCTTGCTGCAGAGCTCAAAGGGCATGGAATCTGAAGGGAAAGCTGAAGGGGCCATCCATAACATGAATAACTAAATGAAAACTTGGCCCTGGAGCTTTTTTGGAACTGTTTCTTGAGCTTGAGCTTTGTGAGAACACTCCTTGCCTTCTGCATCAAACAACGTTTCCTCAGTAATGTTTTTGTGCATTGCATTAAAATACTCTTCCTACCAGATGAGGTGCCTCTTATGTTTACTGTACAATGAAATATTGGCACTCAAAAGCTCCCTATTCAATCTAATAAAGCACATTGAGGAAAGTAAATTAGCATGGACTTAGTGGAGCCACAACATCTACTGTATAATATTAAATGTTAGTTTGTTAGTTAGTTATTATCATAATGGCTGTTCTGGTTCATGCCTAATACAATGGCCAGGCTAACCTGTGCTAGCTAACATTGTTGATTAGCGTATGTGCATATTTGTAACTACCATTACACTATATTATGCTGTACTATTAAGATGACATAATAAAGTTCAAAATTATATGTATATTCTTTTTACTTTTAATTTCAATAATAACCTACATATCATATAATAAAAGTAATAATTAAATACATCAAATGTCAGATATTTTAGAGCTTTTTTCCCAAAAATAATAGTCTAGAAGCTGTAATTAATTTCGATTGGTGTCAATTTCTTCATACTTGTACCTTTGAAAAAGTTTCACTTTTACTTTTTTTGTTTTATATAAGATGGGACAGATACACTTCCTCAAAGTGCCATCATGTTTCCAATTGTTCTCTAATTTTCTTGAAAATCTGTTAAAAAGTTTAACAGCTTGTACGACTTATGTGTTTTGTGACTTTTTTCCTTTCTTTATTTCACTTTTTTTATGAGATAGGCTTCACAATGAAGTTTCTCAAAATGATGTCTCCACTTTGTCTGACCTTTCTTCTTACAGTGTCAGGTGAGTTATACATTTAAATTCGCAGAGCTAAACATACCAAATTCATTAAATGTTTAACCAGCAACATGCAACTTTTAGCCATACCATTAAAAACCATTAACAATAAAACCACCAAAGTTTTGGGTTCTCCTGGTGCCAGTAGGGCATGACTCTGTTGGTATGATTTGGTGTCCAAGACACTGGCAGTGGAACTTTTGGGTGCTGTGAGTTGTGGGTCATGGCCTCCATGGATCAGACTGTTTCAATGCACTCTACCCATGCTCAATCGGATTGGGATCTGGGAAGTTTTAAAGCTTGGGTCGGTGGCCTTGGGCTCGTTGCCTGCTGGGTGCACAAAGGGATGTGGTGCAGTGGGTTTTCTGGTGTCTTTCTATCATGGACAGCATTTAGGCTTATGCCAATTTTTGCTGCATTGGCTCTTCTGTAGGATCAGACCAAATGGGCTGGCGTTTGCTCCCTGTGGGCATGGGTGAGGCTTGGGTGCCCATGATTCTGTCATATAGTGTTGTTGTGTTAATGTTATTGCTGATCATGGTCATGTGCACTTTATACATTTACCAATTTAATCTTACTTTACCCTAAACCTTTTACTTTTATTTAATATTTAATTTAATTTTATAATCTTATCATATTAAACATTTATCTCACTTTCTTAAACATAAATACCAACACATACACACACTTTTTTTTTTTTTTTTAGATTTACAGGTCTGCGGTTCATTTACCTTGCAGATCTAAAATTATTTTTGTTGAAATAAATCTTTATAAACATTTATACAATTTTTAAATTACAATTACACAGTCAGTGGCAGTGGATGGTGATATCACATGAAGAGAAAGCAAAAATTAATACGACAACACGGGCACCAAAATGAATCCCATTAACCAGGTATAAAAAAAATATGTCATAGTTACAAAGCTATAAATCTGAACAGATGAAAAACTGCTCTTAAGTAATAGTGTATAATATCAGTGCAAGTTGAGAACATACCCCATGTCCAAATCCTGCACAACAGTTTTCTTCCAGTGGTAAAGAACTATGTTTAGTTCTCCAATCTAGACCTCCAGAGAAAAGAAGTGAAGCTGACCTCTAATAACCTCTTTCATGTGTCATGTTTCAGGAGCTCTTGGCAATAAATGGAGTCTGACATACAGCCAGGAACATCTCTGTGCCTTAAGCGGATCTACAGTGTTTATGAACGGCTCGTACACACACCCCACACGTCTTACAGTAATGAGGACATTTTGGTTAATAAACCCAGTAAAGGGTAAAGAGCCGACTGATCTGAGTACTCTATCAGGTTACTCAGGCAGAGTGGCGTATTTAGGAGATGAACAGAAACACTTCTCCCTCAGACTGAGTGATGTGAAGAAAACAGATGAAACCAAATATTACTTCAGAATCAGAACAAATGAAGACACTCAAAGTTGGTGGGGTAATCTTGGAGTTACTCTCACTGTTACAGGTAAATAAAATCATATTATTTTCCACATATATCACTCAGGCCATCATCTCTCTTTAGATACAGGAGGGTTAGGGGGAGTGTTTTTTTCTTTCTTTCTTAGAAATATAAAATGAACAATAAGTGCTAAAGGAAAAGAATGATTAGCTTTTAGATATAAGATGGTTGTTAACACTGGAAAAAGCATTGAAATAAAAATCAATAAATTGAAAACACTTTATTGACTTCAGTACAGTTCTCCTGATGTAATGTGTCTCTCTGTGGTTAAGATCTTCAGCTGATCGCTCCTGCAGAAGTGACAGAGGGACAATCAGCCGTTCTGACCTGTGAAACCACCTGCAGTCTGACTGATCCAACATTCATCTGGTACAAAAACAGCCGTGATTTAACCATCAAGAGCGATGAAGTCCACCTGCAGCCGGTCAGCAGTGAGGATGCAGGCAGTTATAGCTGTGCTGTAAGAGGATATGAACATCTCCCCTCTCCTGCTCGAACCCTCAGAGTCAGATGTGAGATTTATTTATCTTACACTAATACAGTGTATAATTAAATATAACATAAATCATCTCGTATGCGTATAAGTAGCATTAACTATGGTCATGAGGTGCTTTTCTCACTGTTATCATGTAACTCTGTAGATCCTCCAAAGAAGGTCTCAGTATCCATCTGTCCCTCCGGTGAGATAGTGGAGGGCAGTTCAGTGACTTTGATCTGCAGCGGTGATGCTAACCCACCTGTGGAGAACTATGACTGGTTTAAGGAGATGACACCAATAGGTAAAGGCAAGACATACAGCATCATTAAAATCAACTCTGAGGACAGTGGAGAGTACAAGTGCAAGTGCAATAATGAAATTGGACATCGGTACTCCAGCAGTGTAATTCTGAATGTTCTGTGTAAGTTAATGATGAAGATCTCATCAAAGCCAATAACAGATTATTAATACTGGAGATTTAATTAAAGTCTTACTTTCACCACCAGCTATAAATCTTCCACAGAACGTCTCAGTGTCCATCAGTCCCTCTGATAAGATACTGGAGGGCAGTTCAGTGACTCTGACCTGCAGCAGTGATGCTAACCCACCTGTGCAGATCTACACCTGGTTTAAGGTGAATGAATCCTCAGCTGTAGGATCTGGACAGAGTTACAGAGCTCTACAGAGTGGACAGTACTACTGCGAGGCTCGGAATAAACACGGCTCAGTGCGATCAGCTGCAGTGTCTGTCACTTTAAATGGTGAGAGCGATAATTATTCATTCCTGTTTGATCACTGCTCAGTTATGCATCATGCACAAAATCAACTTTCTCTCTCATTTTAGGAAATGGTTGTATGATTTTGTACATGTATGTAGCTGTTGGAGTTGGATGTTTTGCTCTCGGAGCTCTTCTCTCTGACTTCACCTGTCTGAGGTGAGAATATTTGCGCAGTCTGTCTGTCTGCAAAATTTAATAATTCCATTTTTTTTTTTTGAAGCAACATGTATTGCAAACTAAAAGACACTGTCTTATCCATTTTTCCTTTGAGACACATCAGTGTTAAAAAGCACAAATGCTAAAATTCTTTGGGTTATATCTGTCAGGGATAACCCCTAGAGGGCGCCAAAGCGCCCTGTGATTTCTGTTTGTAGTTCTTTTCGTTTCACTTCATTTCCCGGCATGCACTTCGGTCAGGTGACATGAGGGCGCTCACCTGAACCGACTTGCTCATTAGTTTTATTATAAATGGTTTGTTTTAGTTCTGGTTAACTGTCTTGCATCTGTTAAAGTATCGTGATTAATGTCTGTGAGTTTTGTTCATGTTTACCGCTGTCTTTATTCGTGTTTTGGTTTGGTTTTATTATATAGTTAAGTGTTTGTTTGATTTTCCCTGTTTTTTATTTAAATAAAAATCGTTTCCTTTACCACCTGGATCCTCTGCATTTATGCCTCGCGAACCCCACAACGTGACAGAACGCAAGACCTCCAAAGAGGCATAGCAGAGGAGCCCTACCCCGGGCAGATTCTTTTGGGGGGGGGCAACGATGCTTGGAGTTTGGGAAACCGACGCGGAGAGCAGGAGGGGAACCAAACGGCGTAGTGGAAGGCGGAGAGGGAAACCGGAAAGGAAGGAGCAAGAGGAGCTAAGACGGCAGCGTGACTGGGACGGCTGCCGGCTGGCGATACGGCGCACACCGTTCAGAGGTGGCGCAGCTCGGGGTGACATGAGTCCCCGCACCGGCCGGAAGGCAGAGACCAGGAGGTCTAGTTTCGGAGGTGAGCGGGGGGAAGGGGCACCCCACAGCGTGCGGCTACAAGGAACGGCGTGCGGGAGGTATGCACAGCCGGGAGCAGCCTCCCAGCTAAACTGGAGCAGCGTCGGGCGGAGCGCCGAAGGGAATGAATGGCGCATCCGTAACCTGCAGGAGCAGGTAGCTGACCTCCAGGAAATGCTGATGCAGCTACGCCTCGAGGAAGGTCCAGACCTGCCAGCTCCTTTCCCGGGTTTCAGCAGCGACGAAGACGGTGAGCTCAACTGCATGGCGGTCTACGATGACAGCGGTGAGCGCTACTATATGCTGTATAGTCTCAACGATGAAAGCGAGTGCGGCAGCGACGACGAAGACGGCGAGCTCATCTTTCCGCCGCATAGCGGCGGCGACGACAGCGAGCTCTATATTCTGCCGCGCAGCTGCTTCGTCGATGGCGAGCCGCCGCCGCTGCACCGCGCCGCCGAGCGCAACGAGCTGCCGCCGCCGCACCGCGCCTTCGTGGTGGACAGCGAGCAGCCGCCGCTGCACCACGCCTTCATTGAGGACAGCGAGCTTCCTCTTCCTCCGCTGCCGCCTTCATGCGCCGTCGAGGAGCACGAGCCCCATCCTCTTCCTCCACCGCCGCCTTCATGCGCCGTCGAGGATCACGAGCTCCATCCTCTTCCTCCGACGCTGCACGGCGCCGTTGAGGACAGCGAGCTTCATCTTCCTCCGCCGCCGCCTTCATGCGCCGCCGAGGATCACGAGCTCCATCCTCTTCCTCCGCCGCCACCTTCATGCGCCGCCGAGGATCACGAGCTCCATCCTCTTCCTCCGCCGCCGCCTTCATGCGCCGCCGAGGAGCACGAGCTCCATCCTCTTCCTCCGCCGCCGCCTTCATGCGCCGCCGAGGAGCACGAGCTCCATCCTCTTCCTCCGCCGCCGCCTTCATGCGCCGCCGAGGAGCACGAGCTCCATCCTCTTCCTCCGCCGCCGCCTTCATGCGCCGCCGAGGAGCACGAGCTCCATCCTCTTCCTCCGCCGCCGCCTTCATGCGCCGCCGAGGAGCACGAGCTCCATCCTCTTCCTCCGCCGCCGCCTTCATGCGCCGCCGAGGAGCACGAGCTCCATCCTCTTCCTCCGCCGCCGCCTTCATGCGCCGCCGAGGAGCACGAGCTCCATCCTCTTCCTCCGCCGCCGCCTTCATGCGCCGCCGAGGAGCACGAGCTCCATCCTCTCCCTCCGCCGCCGCCTTCATGCGCCGCCGAGGAGCACGAGCTCCATCCTCTCCCTCCGCCGCCGCCTTCATGCGCCGCCGAGGAGCACGAGCTCCATCCTCTCCCTCCGCCGCCGCCTTCATGCGCCGCCGAGGAGCACGAGCTCCATCCTCTCCCTCCGCCGCCGCCTTCATGCGCCGCCGAGGAGCACGAGCTCCATCCTCTTCCTCCGCCGCCGCCGTCATGCGCCGTTGAGGACGACAAGCTGCCTCTTCCTCCGCCGCCGCCTTCATGCGCCGCCGAGGACAGCGAGCATCCTCTTCCTCGGCTGCCAACGCCACCAGGCATCATAGAGGACGGCGAAAGTTTTCCACCACCGCCGCCCTGCATCAGTGAGGACGGCGAAAGTCTTCTGCCTCCGCCGCCCTGCTTTAACAGGGGCATCAGGCCACCTGGCCCACGGGACAAAAGTGCCAACCTCTGGGTGAGAGGGGCGGACATTGGACCCTGGGGGGGGTGCCCTGGACCTCCTGTGGCGCCCCGGAGTTGCGCCCTTTGAGGGGGGGTTATGTCAGGGATAACCCCTAGAGGGCGCCAAAGCGCCCTGTGATTTCTGTTTGTAGTTCTTTTCGTTTCACTTCATTTCCCGGCATGCACTTCGGTCAGGTGACATGAGGGCGCTCACCTGAACCGACTTGCTCATTAGTTTTATTATAAATGGTTTGTTTTAGTTCTGGTTAACTGTCTTGCATCTGTTAAAGTATCGTGATTAATGTCTGTGAGTTTTGTTCATGTTTACCGCTGTCTTTATTCGTGTTTTGGTTTGGTTTTATTATATAGTTAAGTGTTTGTTTGATTTTCCCTGTTTTTTATTTAAATAAAAATCGTTTCCTTTACCACCTGGATCCTCTGCATTTATGCCTCGCAAACCCCGACGTGACAATATCAGTGTGAATTTTTTTTTTTTTTTTGTGTGTGTGTGTGTGTTTCTTTCTTTTAAAGCTCTAACTCCACCTGCTCCTGTTTTTGTTTTTTCAGAGTGGATACATCCCCCTGTGGTTGTGTTATTCAAGTTCGGTTATTTAAGTATTCACTTTAGAATCAATAATATGTTGGTTGAATTTTAGTTAAAAAAAATATACCAAACTCCTGCCTTCCTTCGGATTTCATAGCAAGTCAATAGCAGCACATTATTTTGACATTTTTAACTTCAAATAATGTTGAAGGTCATTATAAATCCATTACAAAAAATACAAAGACTTCTTCAGCTCCAAGCATCAGCTTCCTCCTCTCCAGATACAGTTGCCCTTCGGCACATGCAGACAGCTTACTATGATAGTACGTGTATGCACAGTTTATCATCCGTTTATGCATCAAATGACCACATGTCTTTCAG
Organism: Clarias fuscus; assembly: GCA_030347435.1. Classification (NCBI taxonomy): domain Eukaryota; kingdom Metazoa; phylum Chordata; class Actinopteri; order Siluriformes; family Clariidae; genus Clarias; species Clarias fuscus. The sequence continues at coordinate 23,201,022 of CM059227.1, forward strand.
TTGTCCTCCAATGTTTAACAGAAGGGTGCACTGCAAACTAACTTGACCACAGTCTTGAATACTAGTATATAAAGTATATAAGTACATTGTGTTTGTTCCATATTCAAATGACATAATGTCCTATTCCTCAGATCATATCACAAAGTTGATGCATGCTATGTTAAAGATGGTTACGATGGATAAATATTTGACTTTGTGTCAGCAGATGGAAGAGACAGAAGAAAAAGGCACATGAAGGTGACTATCAGGTGAGTTATTACAGAAATGTCCATCATTAAGGGTGTGTGCTTTGTTCATGATAAACTCTTACAGTAAAGATCTTCAGCAGAACCTGCTCATGTTCTCCGCCCCTCCTCTCTGCAGAACGCTGGGCCGAGTGCTAAAGACGACACGTACGCAGCTCTCAACCCCACAGGCCGGACATCTGACGATGTGTATCACACACTTGCAGTGAGAGTTTACTGAGAAATCCACTTTGTTGTAGTGTGTTAGATGATGATCTATTTTATTCTTGTTCAAATACAACAAGGCATATTTTTTTCTTATTTAACAGTTTTCTCATCAATCCTCCTGCTGAGGTGCCTCCGTCCTCTGACTGCTAGAAACGCACATCATCTATTAGATCATTTTAATGTGATGATATCCTTTTATTGTTATTAGGATCTGAGAGCTACGATACAGAACACTTTTTTATTTCCTAATCAGTAAAAATAAATCAGTGTATGATGATGGCTGAATTAAATAAATGTTGGCAACATACTCCTTTAACGCACATTTATTTCATTTCTCATTATTTTTTCAGACTTTGAAGAATGTGATGAATTAAATGAGTGCTAACACAGCTGATAAATAGAGAGCTCCTCACTGATGAATTGAGTTTTCACTTTATTTGTTTGTTTGTGTGCCTGTGTGTGGCTGTGTGTGTGGCTGTGTGTGTGTGTGTGTGTGTTTGTGAGTGTCTGTGTGTGTGTCTGTGTGTATGTGTGTGTGTGCGTGTGTGTGTCTGTGTGTGTGTGTGTGTGTGTGTGTGTGTGTGTGTGAGTGTCTGTGTGTGTGTGTGTGTGTGTGTGTGTGTGTGTGTGTGTGTGTGTGTGGCTGTGTGTGTGGCTGTGTGTGTGGCTGTGTGTGTGTGTGTGTGTGTGTGTGTGAGTGTCTGTGTGTGTGTGTGTGTGTGTGTGTGTGTGTGTGTGTTTGTGAGTGTCTGTGTGTGTGTCTGTGTGTGTGTGTGGTCCTATAGTTAAATACTGATTAACGAGGTGGCGTGACAGTTCTTGTTGGCACCACAAGGTTGATTATTTTATCAGTGCATCCCTAAGTGTGTCTTTTGTTAATATCGAACTAGCCAACTAACATTCGTGATAATGTTTATGATACATGCATATGAATGATACACGTTTTATTTCTTAACAAACATCAGTGTTATACTAGCCTGTTTTATTATATACATGATATTATACTCCTGAAGAGATGCCATTACTGCCTTATTTTTGCCTGGAATTAATACATCAGGAGCAAAAGCACAGCAGCATTTGAATATGCTACAGCAATAAAGTGAAGTGCAGATTTCAAATCACATATCACAGATTTCACAAAAATTTACACACACACACACAAAACAAACATATTTACTACCATACAGCATCCAGAATGTATATTAGCAAGGCGTCTATATGTGATCTTACCCTGTCTTATCATTAGCCTAGTCAATATTTCTCAGATAAATCTTTTTTGTTCTCACTATTTTGTATTCGCTGTTCATTTTTATGAAAGTGTGTTAACTAGTGATGGTAGACAGAAGCTTTTCTTTGTATCAGTAAAGATACAGTTCATTACCAAAAGCTTTTTATTTCAATGTGTGATAGTGACGCCTGGTGGTCAATAGGATGAAGTGCATTTCTTATTGTACTACATTGTACACACACACACACACACACACACACACACACGATTATACATGATTACTTTTTCCAGCCTAGTGATTTTTTTGCATTATTATTCTTATTCTTCTTATTATTATTCACCTACTCATCATCTATACCGCTTTATCATGTATTCAGGGTCACGGGGGGCCTGAAGCCTATCCCAGGAGACTTAGGGCACGAGGCATGGTACACTCTAGACAGGGTGCCAATCCATCACAGGGCACACACACACACATACACTCAGTGGTGGCACACTCATTCACTCACACACTACGGGCTATTTAGGAACACTTATTAGTTTAACCTGCAAGTCTTTGGACTGCGGGAGGAAACTGGAGTACCTAGAGGAAACCCACCAAGCACAGGGAGAACATGCAAACTCCATGCACACGGAGACGGGACTTGAGCCTGGCCGGGAATCGAACCTGGAAGGTGCAAGGCGACAGTGCAAACCACTACCCGCAGCGTTATGGAAAATGTTTTAAAATATGCTATACCAGAAAAACATACAGTATGGGCCAATGTTTTTCTTCTCTCCTTTATTGAATGACTCTTGAAAATGTCTTAACAGCTACTTTATAACACAGCGAAACATTTAATTTTAACAAAAGTTGCTATACATTGACCTAAGGGTTTAATATTGACCCTAAGATAGTGGGTTTGGATAAAGTATTTCCGTTAGCTGATGAACTGTAGTGATGTGCTGTGGCTATAAACTTGTGACAAATTCATGAGCTTTGTTAATTATATTAGAGTTTCAATGACTGAAGCCAATCTCTTAATAACAAAATATATTAAAAAAAAACATGCAAGAAAGCAGGAAAATATAACTATACAGTACATAATATATAACTAAACAATTGATAAATCACCTTTTTAAACATAATAAGACAGAAGTTCTAGTCATAGGCCCACATGCAGCTAGAAGCAAGCTTGATCCCACTGTAATTTTAGGTGACTTTTCTGTTACATCACATGCAACAGTAAAAGACCTTGGTGTGATTATAGATTCTGGCCTTTCATTTGAAACACATGTAGATAATATCACCAGCATAGCATTCTTTATTTCAGAAATATTACCAAGATGAGGAATATATTGTCACTAAACGTTCCAGTAAAACCAGTTCATGCTTTTATCACCTGTAGGTTGGATAATTGTAATGCATTACTGTACTGTCAACTAGATGCATAAACAAGTTTCAGATAGTGCAGAATGCAGCAGCGAGAGTCCTCACTAGAACAAGAAGATACGAGCACCCCTCGATCACCCCTATCTTGTCCACGCTGCATTGGCTTCTGGTGAATCGCATACATTTTTAAATACTACTTTTTACGTATAAAGCTTTAAATAGTCTTGAGCCGCAGTATCTGAGTGAACTGCTATTGTCTTTCCTGGCTCTCCGTTTTAGTTATGCTGTCAAAGTTAGTCGGAATCCTTGCTTGGACTCTGCATTAAATATACATTTCACTTAAACATTGTGTATACATGTGACCTCTTCTCTCTCTCTCTTTCTCTCTCCCTCTCTCTTTAACTCTTCCTATCTCTCTGTCGAACTATACATGTCACTCCTGAGCTGCGACTGATCCAGACCCCCTTTGCCATCTGTGTCCCTCTTCTGGTTGGAGATCTCGTTACATGGATGCCCGGCGTGGTCTGCCTGGCATGAAACTGGGGAAGGTTTTACTTTGCCACTCCTGGCCTCTGCTCATGGTGCTAGCTGTTCTTTGAGGATGTACAACTGCAGTCACTCGATAGTTCAGGACTATATGTTCCTACAGTCTACCTAAACCTCCAATAATGAACTGGACTCCATATTAACTTAAACACATATCCTGTTATACTGAACTTCCAGCCTCCTAACACACAGTATGACTGCAGAACAAGCCCTCTTATCTGTTATGACCCCAATGGGTCTGGATTCCCTGTTGAGTTTGGTTCCTCTCAAGGTTTCTTCCTATTGTCATCACAGAGAGTATTTCCTCGCCACTGTTGCCATCACCCTTGGCTTGCTCATCAGGAACAATCTTATCATTTTTATTCATACACATTCACATTTTTATACAAACTTCCATAATTCCTTTGATTGTGTAAAGCTGCTTTGCGACAATGACAATTGTTAAAAGTGCTATACAAATAAAATTGAATTGAATTGATGATGTCTTTCAAAATGGGGTTTCCATATTGTCAGATCTTTCTCCTCATGGTTTCAGGTGAGTCAAACATTTATATCATCAAACCTACACACACCAGAGGCATTCCATATTTAACCAGCAATATACTGTATATTTTGAACTTCTACTGTCCATGCATGGGCATCACCACAAACACAGACACGAGGCAAGGTAGTATGAAAAAGGGGTAATTTTGTTATGGTGAATAGTAAAGGGAAGGTAACTGAGAAGGGAGGAAGGAACAGAGATGAAGGAGAAGAGTGAGGGTTAAATATGCAGGTCCTGGCAGTGCTCAGCTGGCACTCGACTTGGTCCTCAGTTCAACGATCAAAGGCATCATTCCATTTGCTGAAGTGCCTAGCTGGCCCGTCCAGCCATCTATTGATGCGGCCACGACATGAGTCCTTGTGACTTCCAATGTCTGGTCAGCTTACCCATTTTCTCTAAGACCTTACCTCGTGTCTGTGGTTGTGGTGTCATCCGTGCATCAAACCTGTTATATTGGTGGAGAATGTGGGCAACTGGCATGGACCTTGGGTCAAGTCCCTAACAAGACTGAGGTGCCAGTGGCAACCGTGAGGAAGCAGTGTGACATGAGCCTAAATTTTCTATCACTCCTCGCTCACTCTGAAGCTCACTAGGTAGGCGGCCTCCTCTTCTGCAGGTTTTGTGAAATGGAGGGGACCAGCAGGTGATTAATCTTTGCTGATGGATCTTGGGCTTCCCTGTGCTTTATAAAACACAGTGGGGAGTGTAGCTTGAGGTGTGTTGGGCTGTCTGTTGGGTTGTCTGTCCGTTTGTTTGGATCTGGAAAGTGACAAATAACCAATGAACTGAGTTGCACAGTGGATGCAAAAAAAAGTTGCACGGCCGCTCGTGCAGGTTTTCCCATGACATTGTTCCTTACGGAACTTAAATGGCGGCATCTTGCTTTTACCAACTGTGAAGCTGAACCCCGAGCTGGCCAGCTTTTTCGTAAGACCTCACCTCATTTCTGTATTTGTGGTGTCACTTGCGTGTCAGACCCATTACAAATATATATATATATATATATATATATATATATATATATATATATATATATATATATATATATATATATATATATATATATATACACAGTACAGTGCAAAAGTTTTAGGCAGGTGTGAAAAAATGCTGTAAACAACGAATGCATTCAAAAATGGAAGTGTTAATCATTTATTTTCATCAATGAACAAAATGCAGTGAAAACAGCAGCAATTCTTTTAGGTAAACTTCCTATGTTCCTGTGTTTTTGTGCATACTTGAGTCTCTTGGTCTTGGTCCCATGTTAGACGTATGGCTTTTTGGCTGCAACTCTTCTGATTGCAGCCAACAGTTTTAAGCATCCTACACAGCTGTTTCTGTTTCAATTCATTTCAATTCAATTTCAATTCCTATGTGTGACATTGATGATCATTAGCACCTCTTTGGTATAATTGGTTGATCATACACCTGACTATAATCCTACAAAATCCCTGATTTTTTGCAAGTGTTCTATACGAATTTTTTCCCACCTGCCTAAAACTTTTGCACAGTGTATATATATATATATATATATATATATATACACTGTGCAAAAGTGTATTTTATATATATAGTATATATAGTGGAACCTCGGATTGCGAGTAACGCGGTTTGCAAGTGTTCCACAAGATGAGCAAGGATTTAATACATTTTGATTTGGAAACCGAGCAAAAGTCTTGATTTAGGAGTACCGAGTATCATGTATAACGCATGCGCTTCTTATTTTGACACCGAGCGTCACATGATGACAACTGAGCCAATGGTCGTCATTAGTCCTATGTGTGTGCACAGACACGCACACACACACACTCTCTCTCTCTCTCTCTCTCTCTCTCGCCTTTACACACCCCTCCCCCTCGGCTTCACATACATATACAGACACACACTGTCTCACAGAAGCTCTGCTCTGCTGCGATTCTTTTCAAAGGTAAAGTCCTGGTTCATTGGTTATTATTATTTTTTTTACTTTACAGCAGTGATTCCGTTAGTATGTGCTCACGGTAGTGTCATTAGCGATGTTCCTTGCAAATTTTTCCAATAAAACAGTCTTTCCATTAATGTATGTGTGCACGCACATTACACACACACACACACACACACACACACACACACACACACACACACACACACACACACACCGGCTGCGCGCATAAATGGAAACACTTATCTTTCTGGATTTATTTTTACTTTTTTTTAAAGGTAAAGTGCAGGTTAATTTTTACTTTATATATTGTATTAATTATTTTTATGCATTTATTTTTTGGGGCTGTGGAATGAATAATTTAAGTTTTCATTATTTCTTATGGGAACATTCGATTTGGTTTACGAGTGTTTTGGAATATGAGCCCGCTTCCGGAACGATATTATGCTCGTAATCCAAGGTTCCATGAATTTATACTGTCCAAAGTGACTGTATGAACCGTATATTCTGCTACATTAATTTAGTATTTGGTTGTCAGATGAAATATAAACTTGGGGAAGTGTCCCATGTGAATCGGTGTTGTGCTAAAGGTGACTTACCCATGCAGGTCTTCATTAGAGTGCCTTTGACAAACACATTTATAGATCCTTAGCACAACAGAATGAAAGACATTTGAATATACTTTGGGGCCTGCTCAGGTAAGCAGTAGGGCAAGGGTAACAACCTTCTTTAAGAAGACGACTAATAATTTGTGGAGATGTTTATTGACAACAGATAATCTACGATTATTCAAAGACCATCCTGGATAGAATACAAGCCATATTGTGACGTTGACAGACTACATTGGCAGAGACTGGGTGATGCCTGAGCCTAATGTATACTGGTTTACAGTGTCTTGCACAAGGACCTGCACAATACATTCATTGTGTATGCTATTTGAATATTTTTTTCACACTAGTCAGTGGGTATAGAGGTGAGCCCACTGCCTTAGCAACCAAGGAAGTAACACCTGCACAGGCAGCATCAAACCAAACCACAAACCTTGCACAGCATTATAGGAAATGTTAAAAACAAAAACAGCATTGGTACACAACACACACAGACACACACACACACACACACACACACACACACACACACACATTTTACCAGAAGTGACCTTTACATCAACGTAAGCATTAAATTTTTAACCCTAAGTTAGTCGATTTGGATTAAGTATTTCCTTTAGCTGATGAACTATAGTGTTGTGCTGTGTGTGTTAACTTGTGACAAATTCAAATTTTGCTTTGTTAATTATATTAGAGTTTCAATGCCTGAAGCCAAACTGTTAATAAAATGTATGAAACAGATGTGCAAGAGAGCAGGAAAACATATACCATACATATAATAAATAATTGCTAAATCACCTTTAACATATAGTTTTAAACATTATGTGTGACATTGTGTATTTTTCGTGGTCTCATGAGGAACTGTGCTGTGGGTTCCACTTCCTCCGTTGCTAAAACCATGGGTTAACCTCTTTACACACAGAGAATGACATAATAAAAGAGAAAATGGAGTACAAAAAGCTTCACAATAAGGTTCAACACATTTATCATAATTCATGTGCTTTGGTATAAAATATAGAAGTTAACAAATGCACAAGCAAATAGTGACTCTCTGCGATAGTGCTAGTGCTTACACAAAATAACATCATTAACACTTGTTAACCACACACTCTTTTCCTCACACCTTTCTTCTTTTGCAGTTTGCTTGCAGAACTTGAGCATCAAGTAGGAACGGTAAGAAAATATTTGCTTCTTTTTTAAACTATTATTCTTAAGTTTAATAATTATTTAAATATAATCACTTCATGAGCATGTGGACAATCAAACTCATTTATTCTACTAACTTTGCTTTATTTGGTATCATTTAGTGATAATCTATCTAGTATATTTTTATTTTATATTTTGTACATACGTACATACTTTGTTAAACTTTGCACAGTCTGGAGTTTGTTGCATTGCATTTTACTACTGTTGTTCTTGTACAACCACGTATGTGACAAATACAATCCTTGAATGTTGACTCTAATCTATCTGTGCTAGGAAATTGAAAGATATCGCTTTCCGGAGAAACAAAAACAAAAAAAAAACTTTAGTACTAAATAAACAGCAGATTTTAAATACAAGTATTAAAAATGCAATATGAATTCAGCAAAGCTTTTTTCCTTTATTATGCTATTTTGTTTAGACTGTAATATATACATACAGTGGCAACTAAGAAGAAAGTATATGAACCTGTTGGAGTTTCATGGTTTTCATGATGTTTTCATGGTTGTCCATAAAAGATAAAACTTTTGGGGGGGGGGGGGCATTATTATTTTAGGCACATTATATTTGTTGGAACTTTAGTTCAGATCACATTTTATGACAAAATAATGCAAAAAAAAAAAAAACAAACATGAAATTCCAAAAGGTTCACATACTTTTTCTTGCCACTGTATATAGTGCAGCCATACGTATGGCAAACTGAACACAAACACAGGGAGATGGAGGTTGAGGTTGCTATATTTATTAACAAAATGGTTGAAAAAGAAAAGAGAAGGAGAGGTGAGAGTCAAGGAGTAAGATGCAGAGGTTCTTATCTTCTGGATGTGGTTATCCTGAACCTGAAGATGCAGTCGAAGCTTGGCATTGGACTCTGGTCTGCATCGTGTCCCATGGAGAAACCTTCCTACCACGGTCGGACACAGGAAATGTAGAGAGACAAAACAGTCATGAGTTCAACACCCAAGAACTAATCCTCACTAATGCTTGGCTGGGCTTTTATAGGCAGCTAATGACAGCTCATCTACTTGTAGCAGCAGATAGGGGTCAACCATACAGACCTGGTATAGGTGCCTGAAGCCTTATGTGTTTTGTGATTTATTGTAAGTTTTTGTTTTTCTATTTATTTATTTTCATATAGAACATTTCTCGATGATGCCCTTCAAAATTATGTCTCTACATTGTCTGATCTTTTTCCTCATAGTTTCAGGTGAGTCACACATGTATACCGTCAAAACTACACATACCAGAGACATTTCATATTTAACCAGCAATATACTGTATATTCTGGATCTCCAATGTATGAAATGTAAGGATATCATCAAAGAGAGAGTTCTGGCCAATATACGTATGAATCTCCTGTCGTTTTCTATAAATATTCAAAATGTACTGTAGACTCAAAATTTTGCCATGGACTAGATAAATTGTGTACAATATTTATCCCATGAAATGTTGTCACACCAAACAAATTGTTAGGAGTTTACAATAAAAAAAAAATGTATATACAGTGGAACCTCGGATTGTGAGCAACCTGGTTTGCAAGCGTTCCGCAAGACGAGCAAAAATTTGTAATACATTTTGACTTGAAAAGCAATCAAGTCTTGGTTTATGAGTAGAGAGAATTATGTATCATGCATGCGCTTCTTGTTTTGACGCTGAGTGTCACATGATAACAATTGAGCCAATGGTTTTTCTCGTTCGCGCTGCAGAATTGTGGGTTATTGTCTCCCCTGCTCGGTTTTACTGCTTGTCTCTCACTGGTAAAATCAACATCCGTGCACGCCTGTACTGTTTACTATAACACTGTGAACACATCTGTGCATGTAAAGCATCTTTTATTTTGTATTTGTAAATGTGTGTGTGTGTAAAAGTCATTCACACATGAATGTACTATTTATTATAACACACATGTGCGAGCATGTAACGCAAAAGCAAGTCTTTTTAGAGAGGTTACAGATCCATTTTATCTCCCTCTATCTCTCAGCCTGCACTGCTTGTGTGCGTGTGAGCGCATCATTAGACACAGTGCCCCTCCCCTCCTCCTCTCACCTTCACACACACACACACACACACACACACACACACACACACACTCTAAGGGAAACAAGGCTCTGTCGCGATTCTTGTGTATATATGTGTGTGTGTGTGTGTGTGTGTGTGTGTGTGTGTGTGTGTGTGTGTGTGTGTGTGTGTGTGAAGGTGAGAGGAGGAGGGGAGGGGCACAGTGTCTAATGACGCGCTCACATGCACTTGCAGGAGATAAAATGGATCTTTAACCTCTCTAATGAGATTTGCTTTTGCTTTACATGCTCGCACATGTGTGTTATAATAAATAGTACATAGTTCTAGTACAGACGAGAGGAGAAGGGAGAGGGGTATAGTATCTAATGACGCGCACACACACACACTAATGGAAACACTTTCGAGATTTATATTTACTTTTTAAAGGTGAAGTGCAGGTTAATTATTTTAGTTTTACTTTATAATTTTGTATTAATTATTTCTTATGTGGAAATTCGCTTTGATTTACAAGTCTTTTGATATACGAATACGCTTCCTGAACAAATTATGCTTGTAATCCAAGGTTCCAGTGTATAAAAGAAAGGGTATGTGGGCTTCTTCCTAAAATAACTACATTAATGATTACATTAGCTTTAACATATTAACTATTTCTGCAAACCTTTTTTGTACTTTAGCTGGTAAAAAATTAAGTGATCTTGGCACATGCACACGCACTTCTCATGCTGACTGCGGAGTAAGTGCTTGTGGTGCTTTATATATACCAGTCAATCCGGCATGGTCAGTACATTGTAATTGCATGCATCCCTATTTGTAAATGTTGCATACAGTTCAGATATGTTCTGGGTTGAAAGCATATCTGAATAAGTAATTTAGTAAGTTATATCTATATTTTTTAAATATATTAGTTAGTTTTATCCTCAATAATAGGCATGTCTATTTTAAGCTTGCCCCTATTTTAAAATGCTGCACATAGTTTTCTTGTAGGGGTAATTGTTTTTTATTTCTCCAAACCAGAGGTCCAGAGGAGAGAAGTGAAGCTGTAAGCTAACTCAGTGTTTTATGGAGCTCAGGATAAGGACCTCTAATCACATCCTTTATGTGTCATGTTTCAGGAGCTCTGGGGAATGAATGGGTTGTGAACTACACCCAACAAAATATCTGTGCTTTAAACGGATCTACAGTTTTCATAAATGGCACGTACACACACTCAGTAGGCCTTAATGTGACAGTGGCACATTGGACAACAGCATTTTGGTCAGTACACCTATTTCCTGCTAAAGAGACTGACCTGCATAATGATTCAGCTCACTCTGCCAGAGTGGAGTATTTGGGAGATGAACAGAGACATTTCTCCTTCATACTGAGTGATGTGAAGAAGGCAGACGAACAGAGATACTACTTCAAAATCATAGCAAACTCAACAAATCAAAGCTGGGTGGCTGAAACTGGAGTTAATCTCACTGTCACAGGTAAATAAAATCATCTTATTTTATACCAACATCAATCAGGCCATAATATTGTTTCTTTGCCATTTAGAACCAGAAAACCAGCATCGGATACGTTTTATTCCCTGATTGGTTTTGCAGTGCATTGTCAGGGTGTGTGAGCTTGTGTGAGATTTCGAACTAATTATAAGAATTGAAATTGTGAGAAATGGTTCTGTGTGTTGTTTCATATTACTAAGTGTAATGTTACATGATTTAAATTAGTATGATTCATTTAATCTGCGCTGTAACTGCCCCTGATTGGATTGAAATTAACAAAATATGAGTGTATGGGGGGAAGTACACTGTGATGAATTGCAAATGGGCCTGAAACCATGCCTGCACCAAGTAAGCATGTTAGAACACGACAAGGGCGTAATTTCTGCATGCTCAAGGAGCTCCAGATTTGTAATATCGATTTGATAATGTTAAATAAATAATGGGTCAACAAAATGAACACATGGTACTCTTAGGATGTGGATTTTTACCTGGATGGATTTAGCATTGTTTGTTGTGATAGAGACGCTACAAAAACAAGTCGATTGGGGCAGACTCTACATGACTGTAAACAGTAAGTTTGCAACAAACATCACAGTGATGGAATCCGGGTGCTGTAAACACTATCAACTAATGACTGTGTCCTTTAGACAACATTATTTGCCTAGAGAGTTCTCTCAGATTATTGTCATTTTAGTGTATTCACCCTGGTCGGATTTTAATTTGGCTGCAGAGCTGTTAATCAGACTGGAGATCAGCCCGTGTTTTTGTTGGGATTTTAATAAATGTGACAATGCTACACATTTGCCAAAAATGGAGCAATATGTCACAACCCCCACCAGAATGCAGAATAAACTGCACTTGTCCTTTGGCAACATTATGAATGCCTATATTGCAAAATCACGCCCACCGCTCTTCCTTTCTGACCATAATATCATTCTGGCAAGATATAGATCACAATTGAAAACGGGTGAACCCTTAACAAAATCCATTAAAGTCTGGAATAGAGATGCAGATGAAACACTATGGGCATGTTTTGAGATGACAGCTTGGGACTTGTTTTTTAAGGATTTTGATGAGGATTTTAATAAACTGACAGAGTTACTGACCTCATACATTTTATTTTGTGAAGATGCTGTCACCCTCACTAAGCAGATAACTATACATCAAAATAATAAAACGTTGATTAGCAAGGACATTAAATCCTGTCTTGTGCAAAAGAAAAAGGCATTTTAGCAAGAGGACAAACTAAGGGCTAGGAAACTGGAGAAAGAGTTTAGGAGTAAGTTCAATCTGGCTAAGATAAATTTTTGGAACAGGGTGGAGCTGAAATTAACATCTGGAAACATGAGGGAGGCATGGCAAGGAGTAAACATCATGATGGGCAGAACTTCCAAACCTGTACCAGTGGACTGCCAGGATCCTGCCTCATTTACAGAACAGTTAAATGGTTACTTCACCAGTTTCAATAGCCATAACACACTTTTTATGCCTGGGCCTCTGTCTCCACCAGTTCCTCCATCCAACCCCTCATTATTAGCGAACAACTTGGCACAACTATTTTAGGCAAAGTTAACCCCAACAAAACTGCTGGAGCTGAAGGGATCAGAGGAAGAGTGCTTGAAGAGTGCTCCACTCAGTTAGGTGGGGTTCTCACTAGGCTCTGTCAGCTTCTGTAGCTGTGTCCTCAACCAGTGGAAAGATTCTACAATAATTCCGAACTCCCAGGAAGGTACAATACCTGCTACGGACATGAAGGATTATAGGCCCGAGCCTTTAACCTAGACTAAAGAGCCATGTTGTGGGGTCACAGGTAAAACCTCTTTTTCCTCTGACCCAACCACTGAGTATCCAGGGCCAGTTGGTTGAGCAGGTACTGCATTTAAATATATGGTGTCAGAGATTGACACCAACTTGACCTTCACACAACATTCTAACACAATGTATAAAAAAGCACAACAACGCCTTCACCTGCTGAGGACATTATGGACATTTCAAGTCAACAAAGATATTTTAACTTTGGTTTACAAATCTTTGATTGAATTTGTCCTTACTTTTAGCATTATGTCTTGGTACAATTTTATCACCATCAAACAAAGAACAAAATTCATTAATTCCCAATGCAACAGTATTTTTTTTTTTACTTGTTTACTTGTGTTTTTAATGTATGTGAATTATTGGAGCCTGCAGAAGAAGAATTTCTGTCACAAACAATAAAGCTTATTTTATCTTATCTTATCTTATCTTATCTTATCTTATCGGTTACTTTTAATTTTGAGGAGTTTTCTCAGTTATCAAAGGAAATGTGTAAATCACGGTTTGCAATGGTGAAAGTTTGATTTTAAGTTGTTTCATTTTTAACTGGCGATTTCTGTTTAATGAACAAATGAACACTGATTTACTGTATGTGTATTGCCTCCAAGCCATTGTAAAAAGTGTTAAGAGTTTTGAAAAATGACAGCAAGGCGCTGAAATTAGTGCCAAAGCGAGTGTTTAAAAAAAAAAATCCTTAAGATCTTCAGGTGATCACTCCTGCAGAAGTGACAGAAGGAGAATCAGCCGTTCTGACCTGTAAAACCACCTGCAGTCTGACTGATCCAACATTCATCTGGTACAAAAACCGTCAGGGTTTAACCTCAAAGACCACTAATGGCAATGAAGTCCACCTGCAGCCGGTCAGCAGTGAGGATGCAGGCAGTTATAGCTGTGCTGTAAGAGGATATGAACGTCTCCCCTCTCCTGCTCAAACCCTCAGAGTCAGATGTGAGATTTATTCATCTTTTTTCATATATGATGGATAACTAAATATATCATAAATCACCTCACATTTTCTGTTGTGAAAGAATCCAAGAAAACAATAATTATGCGTATTAACTGCTTTTGTCATTCATATCATGGAACTCTTTAGACCCTCCAAAGAACATCTCAGTGTCCATCAGTCCCTCTGGTGAGATAGTGGAGGGCAGTTCAGTGACTCTGACCTGCAGCAGTGATGCTAACCCACCTGTAACCTACAATTGGTATAAAGAGACAATATTAGTGGGAAAAGGAAAGATATACAGCATCTCCAACATAAGCATTGAAACCAGAGGAGAGTACAAGTGCAAGTGCAGTAATGAAATCAGACATCAATACTCCACTGGTATAATTCTGAATGTTCTGTGTAAGTTAAAACTGTAGATCTCATCACAAATAATAACAGATAAAGGTATTATAGATTGACTTTAAAATATTATTTTCTTGTTTTTTTAGATCCTCCAAGGAATGTGATGGTCACTGTTTCAGTGTACATCAGCTCCTTTGGTGAGATACTGGAGGACAGTTCAGTGACTCTGACCTGCAGCAGTGATGCTAACCCACCTGTGGAGATCTACACCTGGTTTAAGGAGAGTGAATCCTCAGCTGTAGGATCTGGACAGAGTTACAGAGCTCTACAGAGTGGACAGTACTACTGCGAGGCTCGGAATAAACACGGCTCTGAGAGATCAGCTGCAGTGTCCGTCACTTTAAATGGTGAGCGATTAATTCCTGGTTCATCAGTGCTCTGTTAGATATCATACATAGTGGATGGACATTTACAGGAAATATTTTCTCTTATGTGCTGTGTGTGTAGTATCAGGTGGTTCTGTGATTGTGTATGTAACTGTTGGAGTTGGACTTTTTGGGCTTGCAGCTCTTCTCTCTGCACTCTTCTGGCTGAGGTGAGAATATCTGTGCTGATAAATGTATCATTAATTACTCTTACAGTAGAATGGATGAAGAAGATTCTTACAATGGATAAATGTTTTAATTGTTGTAGCAGACTCAAGAGACAGATGAAAAAGGCAGATGAAGGTGACCATCAAGTGAGTTATTGCAGAAATGTCCATAAGGTGCTTGTTTTGTTCATAATAAATTCTTACAGCAAAACCTAATAATGTTTTCCACCCCTTCTCTCTGCAGATGGTTGGTAGGATTTCAGCCGACAACATATACACAGCTCTTGACCCTGCAGTCCAGACATCTGATAATGCATATCAGATATATGAAGTAAGTCTTTAGTGAAAAAGTCAGTTACTTTTAATGTGGTGAGAGGAAAGCACCAGTGGGCAAACATATAGTAAAAAGGCCTAAACTAAAATCTAACTACTGTATTACTGATGACATACATAAATACACCGATAAAAATAATACATTGTGTACATCCAAGTGTACACCAACAGACTGTAGAATTATCTCTGAGCAAAGCAGCAGTCTTCTTGTACTGCAGTGTGCAGCAGCTGAAATTTTTTTCCCAACTGAACTACTACTCACAACCTAAATCCACAATCTCGTTCAGGAGGAATCTATTATCTCAAGAAACATCCACCAGACTCTGCTATTATCAATCACCAGACACACTCCACAAGGAACTTTGAGGAACACAATAACAAGCCACCTTACCAAAAGTCAGGCAAACAGGAAACAAGGTGAACAATCGGCATAGGCATTTACCTGAGATAGAATATATCCACACATAATAGAGTTCCCCATAATGAGACCATGTGTGATAACAGGCATAGACGATAAAAGGTTGCCAGGTAGCTGTATATACTGCAACAGTTGTATTTGAGATGATGATAGCTTAATTGAATGACAAGGTTTTTTTTTTTTCTGTTTTGGAAGTTACACATACAGTAGTATGTCTCACTAAATATGTCTTATTTTTCTGAGGTGTTGGACTGCTGATCAAAAGATCCATGGTTTGAGGTCCCGCACAGATTCAATTAGGAGTCAGTTAGGAGTCCTAATCCTGTAAGATACTTCTACTGAAATGACAGATATACTGTATCTCCAGGGAAGGGTCTATTAATCTTCAGAATCTTACCTTATATAAGTATATGAGATATAAAAGACATTAATAATACCGAGGGGAGTTATTGAGGTTACCTCTCATAGATTTGAAGGATGACTCCTGTTACTAACTGTCCTGGGTCACTTATTTCTCCCACTGAATTTTAGTAGAAACATGCCAGAAACATATCAGACCAAATATATTGAGGCTGAAATGAGAGGCGCTTAAGGAGAATTAATTAATTTGGTCTCCTGAGTTAAAGATGAGCAGTCTATGAGCGGTACAATTTTCCTCTGTGTTGTTCAATAAATAAATAAACCAAGTATGTTGCTATGGACCTGAGCTACAGCATGAGTTTGAGGACTGATAGGACCTGGCCTATGTTTCCACATTGTGTTGCTCACCTTTCTGTTTTCAGTATAAATATCTGCGCTAGTTTCATCAGATGGAGAAGTTGAAATGCATTTTCAAGTATTTTAATGTCCATAATTTTTATGCGTTTTAGGATTCACTAACTTGGGGATTTCCCATAGGAATGTGGCTTTAGTTACTGATTAGATAATGATTATTTTGCCCTGTGTAGCTTGCTCCAGTAACTGCTTTTTTGCAAAAAAAAAGTGTATTTTGCAACAAACGACCTAACAAATTACTTTCTCTAGCTTAATTATCAAAGGTTGTATCTTATATCTTTAACAACCATTTCTGATGTTACTGTGCGTGTGTTGTTGTTTTTTTTTCTTTTAGATTATGCAACCTGTGATTAATTAAATGAGTGTTGATGACTACAGAGAGGTTCTTACTGAAGTGGAAAAACTTTACAGCCTTTACATCAGCAACATCAGCAACTTTACAGCCATTTACTGTAAATGGTAGTTAAATGTTGTGACTATTTCAATATTGATGTTGATCATCCTTCTGCAACAGCACATTTCCAAGTGTTTTATTCATCTTTTAGTATTCCATAAAAGTGTGTGCTATGATACCACCATATAGTGAGCTCACTTTAGCAAATAGTAATCATGTTTGTGAGGCATTTACTTTGTCAAAATTGTAAACTATATGTCAACGTTATAGATTTAATCAGCTTTAGTATTCATGTTATTTGATTTAAAGTACGTATTGTTATAAATTCATTTAAAGTAGTGAATTGATTATTTATTTACGGCTGACTGTGTGAGTATGATGTTAGTCTGAGGTTGTTTCCTGAGATCAGGGTTGAGGAGACCTTCCTGACTTTCTGAGTCGGGATTCTGAGTTGATGGATCTTTTTCATGAGTTATTCACCTGATTGTCTTCGAGTGATCCCAAGATCGACACCTGGGCCTGTATTCACAAACCATATTAGAATTCTTTCAGAGAGCTCCTATCTTAGCTTAAAAGTCCTAGCTGGGATTCCTAGACTAAAAGTGATTTAAGAAACGTCACAGAGCAAATTTGAGCTGAAAGTACAAAACCCTTTATCTTAGTGAAGAGGTGTGGTTGACCGCGTTGCTACAGTAAGCATGATGCAGCAATTCAAGGACTGCGATTGGTTAATAAAAAATTACTTATGACCTCTGTAAAGGTCTTGAAATGTGCTCTTTGTGGAAAAAAAGAATATATGATAATAGAATAGATAGTGAAACTAATGTGAAAGTAATGTTTGTATATAAATAAACTCTATAATCATGACTACAGGCTGCTTTATGCAAAGTTTCTGTTATAGGCTAAATATCTTAAAGTTAATTAAAACTACTTTTGTGTCTACTTTTAAAGCAACCAATGTCCATACAGTAGTTACTATATTTACGTTCTTACATTTATTTACCGTACTGATTGTATTACTTTTCATCCATTTTAGATTGATGGGAGCAAAATGGCTCACCTTTTACCAATTTACATGATTGCAGGACAGTCTGTTTCAGTATGTTTAAGTTGCACTTTTGGAAGGTATGTAGTCAACAATCCAAGAGAGATGAAAGGGATTAAAGCAACAAGAAAACCAAATTGAACAGAAGAGCAGTATTTACTTTTAGCGTTGCATTCCTCTGCTATAGAAACTCTTAACTCTTAAAAGTCCTCCTCTTTACTCTTTTTTTTTTTTTTGGATTTTTCCCCGATTTTCTCCCTAATTTAGTCGTTTCCAATTCCTCCCCGTCACTAGGGGGCTCCCACATTAAGGCTACTACTACCACTCAGCCGGGAGGGCCGAAGACTATCACGTGTTTCCTCCGAACCACGTGACGCCAGCCGACCGCATCTTTTCGAACTGCTCGCTCACGCACCGTTGGGTCGGAGGACAGCGCTATCCGCTCCCTCCGTTGCGCGAGCTCACAGACGCCCCTGATTGGCTGTAGAGCCGTGATTAATGTGGGAGCACTAAATACCTCTCATCCCTCCCCTCTGAGAGAGCTCGGCCAATCAGCTCTCTCTAGACCTCCGGCTGCGAGAGGTTACAGCACCACCCGGTGCTTCCGGGTGGTGCTGAACTAGCGATCTCCGGATGATAGGGCGAGCGCTTTAACCACTGCGCCACTCGGAGGCCCCCTCCTCTTTACTCTTAACAATTTTTACCTTAGGAGCTGTTTTTAGGGGTACGATGTTTTGTGAATCTTTTTTTCATCTTTACTAAGATTTAGTCCTAAATTTAATGGGAAATTCTAAGAAAAAGTCATAATTCAACTTTTAGGCTTAAGAAACTTAACGGGCCCTGATTCACTGTGATTCTGAGCAGAATAAAGAACTTGTGTATATCACAGCACAGCTACCTTAACTAGCCACAACTGTTCATGTACATTTCATTCTAAATACTGTAAACATGAAACAAACAAAAAAGACATAAATCTGGGCGCGTATTCACAAAGCTTCTTAAAATCCTCTCAGAGAGCTCCTATCTTAGCTTAAAAAGTCCTAGCTGGGAGTCTTAGACTAAAAGTAATTTAGGAAACTTTTTAGTAGAAAGAAAAGTAGAAAAACTTTTATCTTAGTGAGGGGGCGTGGTCGACCCTGTTGCTAGGGATGATGCAGCAATTCAAGAACTGTGATTGGTTAATAAAAAATAACCTCTGACCTCTGCAAAGGTTTTGAAATGAGCATTTTGTGAAAACAGAATACATGATAATAGAACCAACAGTGAAATCATAATTTTTGTATATGAAGAAATTGTATAATCATGAGTACAGTCTACTTTATGCAAAGTTTCTAGGCTAAATGTCTTAAAGATAATTAAACAGCTAAATGTTGAAAATGTGTCGACTTTTGAAGCAACCAATTTCCACACAGTAGTTACTATATTTAAGTTCTCATATTAATTTACCGTACTGGTTGTATTACTTGTAATCCATTTTAGATTGATGGGAGCAAAATGGCTCACCTTTTACCAATTTACATGATTGCAGGACAGTCTACTTAATTTCAATCCAAGAGAGATGGAAGGAAGTAAAACATCAAGAAAACAAAATTGGACAAAAGAGCAGCGTTTACTTTTAGCTTTATGTTCAGTGTTTGGAGAATATTTCTTCCTTCCGACATTTTGTCCTCTGCTAAAGAAACTCTTAAGCCTCTTAAAAGTCCTCCTCTCTACTCTTAACAATTTTTACCTTAGGAGCTGTTTTTAGGGCGAAGATGTTTTGTGAATCATTTTTATCTTTACTAAGATTTAATCCTAAATTTAAGGAAAAATTCTAAGAAAATGCCCTAATTCTAATATTTTTCTATGAATTTCGTCACTAAGAGCAACTTTTAGGCTTAAGAAGCTTTGTGAATACGGGCTATGGTTTATAGCCTTTTTAAAAGCATACTCTTGTCTGAGTTTTTTTTTTTTATTTTTTTTAAGCACCTGTATATTATTATAGGTAGATGGAAACATGTGTTGCCAAGCTAGACCTAACACAACTGATCATTTTTGAAAATTAATCATTAATGCTTTCTCAAACACACACACACACACACACACACACACACACACACACACACACACACACACACACACACACACACAGAGTTTACACTATTTCAAACACACAAAAGTAAGTAAGCATACAGTCAAGCCAAAAGTGTACTGAATGCATACTTTTAGATTGAGCTTCAAAGTTGATCAGCATTAATGTATGAAAAAAGGCTCAAATCATATTTCTTACATTATTGAATAGTGATGGCAGGATAAAGGTATCATTTCTCAAAGCATTTCTTTACTCAAAGCCTTTGTGATAGTGACACCTCATGGTCAAAATTATGAAGTGCAGCTACAGGCTGCTGTGGGATTTTTAAATAGAAGCATTTATGAAACAACATACTCAAGTCCTGCCATGGAGTATGAATCATGGAGATGATGGGCTCTTCCACTGTGAAGACTGTTGCTTCATCTCAGTGTCATACCCATACACCCAAATTTTGTCACTGGTAATGATCCGTGACATGAAGGATGGATCATCCACAGCAAGATGACGGAGTTCTTGGCAGACTCGACGCGATGTTTCTTCTGCTCCTGGTAACAAACATAGTCAGAATACCACCAGTTGTAGCTCCTGTAAACAAGATGATGTCTTTTGGCACTCTGACTCATGAAGGTCAGTGCCCAGTTGATGTGTTACAAAACTAGTAATGCAAAGTATGAAACTTTTTGATACCACCTTGTGAGCTCTGTGGGATCTGCTTCATGGTCATAGTGATCAGCAAATAAGCCTAAATGTTTGAGTAATTGAATTTTTCAAGTGGCTGGAAACTTTATGGCTCAGGGCATTTCTTATGCTAATCTAATACTCTTTTTATCAGATGCTCTGCTTGCACTTTGCACACAATATACATTAAATGACAAGGTCATAACTCATACGTATTCAATAAAGTCTCTCTCTGTCATAAGGTCAAAAATGTATTTTAACGAATCAAACCAAGATTATAGATATTTTGAACTGGAATTGTGACTAGTCGTCAAAATTTTGTTGTAGGTATCCCAAACTAGGATTATAAATAGTCATAAGTTGTAATCAGATTTTTGTTATCAAGTTATAGATATCTTCAAATGAATTTTGATTAGAGGTGCCTCAAATTATAGATATCTTTAACTTTGATTCTGCCTAGTCAAAAAGTAATTATAGATTACTTAAAATATAGTTTTGACTAGGCAAAATGATGTTGAAACTGGAAGGTAAAGGGGCAATGATAAATGTCATCAGTGAGCGTCCCAATAATGTGAATGTTGGATAACGTTGCCACTGACAAAAAGACAGTAAGCTGAACAAGAAACAGCTGAACATAGAGGTGGCAGAACTAAAGATTTGCTTTGGGAGCCACAAGAATGCAAATGATTAGGGATGAGTATATTGGAGGGACAGTGCAGGTAGGAAGGTTTGGGGACAAAGTCAGAGAGGCCAGATTAAGATGGTTTGGACATGTGCAGAGGAGGGATGAGGGGGTTATTGAGAATAGAATGTTGCTGGGGATGGACCTGCCAGGCAGGATGAGAAGAGGAAGGCCCAAGAGGAAGTTTATGGATTTGGATTTGGTGAGGGAGGACATGCAGGAGGGTGGAGTGACACAAGATGTAGCAGACAGAGTTAGATGGAGACAAATGGTCTCCTGTGGTGACCCCTAGAGAGAGAGAGAGAGAGAGAGAGAGAGAGAGAGAGAGAGAGAGAAGCAACAAAGTATTAAAAAACTGGGCAATAATATATGAAGTATTTCCCAAAATATTAATATGGAGTAGGTTGTGTGACCTTGTCTCAGCAAATAGACTGGCAGAGGTGCAGATATATATTTTTTATTCATTTATTATTTCTTTATTTTTATTTATTTTTATTTATTTATTTATTTATCCAACATTTCGAAAGGTTTCTGACATTCTCAGGACAGTTGATACAGGTTGTCTTTTTAATAAAGTGCATTCAGTTTTGCATCCGTATGAAAAACTGCATTTCACCAGGGCCTGAAATACTTGTTTTAAACAAAATTGTGTTAAAAAAAGGTTAATAATGAATTAAATACAGCATTAATTTAGAAATACAGTAAGATATAGCATATTATTAAACTTAATAGCCCTCTGAAGCAGTGAAATTGCAACATTCATATCAGCACTCTGGACCAGTGCACTTAAACGTATGCTATTAAAAACTTTAATGCATTAAAAAAAAAAAATTATCATTCGCTGAACATGTAAACACTTGTAGTCAAGCCATATAAATAGTTTTTAAGATACCTCCATCTTTAAACTTGCACTTTTGGGGATAGCTTAAGTTCTAAAAGAACTTCCTCAAATGTGTAATGCAGTTCCTGGGCGTATGCGAGGTTAATGCCATAAATTAGTCCCATATTCAGTGCACATGCCTTTGCAGTATTGCCAAAATTTCCTTTCCTTCAAGTATAATGGATACATCAACTGGTTCTTCCCCTTCAACAGCACGGATGACAGAGATAAAAAAAAATTATATATATGCAAACTGGCACCACTTTATCACTTAATCTTTCCTGTATAAAATTTACAAGAAAATAAATATAGATAATTATTTTGAGAAACACAAAATAAGAATTGCTTCAGTCCTGACTTCATTATCACAGGGGGGAAAAAAAAAACACCATGACCATCAATTCATATACTTCAGATTGTTAAACTTGGGTTAAATTAATTTAGCAATAATCTTGCGTCAGTAAAACGTTTGTAGAACATGGCATGAGATGGGAAACTCTTCCTTTCTTTTAATCAGATCTGCTTCAGTATAATTCTAAACGTTCAATAAAGGGAAAGATAGCACAGCTTTACTATTGGGTTACACATTAGAATCTACAAAAAAAAAAAAAAAAAAAAAAAGCTTTTAAATTGGAGTGTTTGCCGAGTGTAAATGTCAGTGATATAAAGGAATAAAAGTCTCATTTAGACCATTAAACACTGATGTAACCCATCAGCTCCATTGTTTGTGTAAAATGCCTGTCCAAATATGGAGTTATAAGCAAGATAATATCAGAATGCTAACCGCTAGCGCTTAGCACAGGGAAACTAGCTTGTTCATTAATGTATATTAATATAATAGTATATTTGGACACATATACGTGATGTAAACAATTAGCTCCATTGTTTGTGTAAAATGCCTGTCCAAATATGGATCTATAAGCAAGTTAATATCATTATGCTAAGCGCTAGCTTACTGAAAGAGCTAAGATAGCAGACTATTAACTGTTGCCTATCAGCTAGTGCTAATTATTCCTGAGCTAATTCTTATCTGCTCCTGTTATGTGTAATGTTACAGATGGTTAATGACTTGTTGTATGTAATTTATTTTACTGTAGTGACATATAATGTAAACAAGACGCTATTCCTTTTAATCACTGACATTTACACTCGGCAAACACTCCAATAGCATTAGCACTGCTACAAAGTTATCATTAGTGCCTAAAACAGTAACATCCGATTAATTTTATACATTAAACATTACCTGGTAAGTGTGTCCAGTTGTACATTTAGTGAGAATTATAATGTTATCACGCTATAATTCACTGTATATTCCATCATGATAAGTCCTGGAGCTGATATCCGGCACGGTTCTGTGTTCAGTTGTGTTTTGGCCTCAGTCCCATAATCTTTTGTGCATTAGCTTTAGCTTTTAGCTTGTAAAATACAGGAGAAAGAGAGTTCTCACACGGGAAAAAGTAGCTGCGCACGAACGGTAAAAATACACACACTTACACTGGAGAAAGCACACATTTTTAGGGGAAAAAACACACATATACGGGAAAGATGATTTGCCCTTCTGGGCCACCGTAAAGTTTGATATAATTGCCAATGAGTCTTTCACAGTGCTGTTGAGGAATTTCGGCCCACTCTTCTTTGCAGAATTGTTTAAAGTATAATTCGAATAGAAGTGGCCTGATTAAGTTCATGGCACTGTACATTACAACCGTTTGTGCTGATGCTGACCATGCTGTAGGTTTCACTTCCTTATTTGCTAAGGGTTCATCTGGACTGCCTTGCTTTTTTCTTCAACTAAGATGAAAAAGAAAAATGTAAAGTGTATACAGCGCTCATTTTAGAGCTGACACAATCAGTTTTGAAAATTGCTTTAACATTAATTGTAGACGTTATTCAATTGCATAAAACAAGTTTGCATCTTTTTTTTTTCTTTTTATAAAACAAGTACAAATATGTACAAGCATGCAGCACTTTTTCTCAAAAATTGAACACAAACTAACACTCTAACGTTCTAGTGCTAGTATTTCTGCAAAATTCTGCAACACATCTTCACCACACACCCTTCCTCTCATGAGTTTCATTCTCTGCAGTTTGCTTTGATAGACATGAGGGTCAAGTATGAACGGTAAGAAAATGTTTATTTTTTATTTACAGTATATCAGTACAGAATTTCAGTTACTAAAGTTACCTGATTAATCTAATGTTTACATTGTCAAACCTATTTTTTTGCCTCTTTTGAGTTAATCACCCTATAGTAGTAGCATAGCCACTGTTTAAAGTCTTTCCAAAGTTCTTAATAAGTTTAAGGTTATATATATATATATATATAAATTCTGAATGATCAGGATCATGATCAGACATAACTTAACATTTGGTGAAATATTTCACCAAATGTTAAGTTATGTCTGATCATGATCCTGATCATTCAGAATTTTTCCTGACTGCATTTCTTCCTCAAAGATGTTGGTTATCCTTCAAGGTTTTAATAATGTGACAGACAGTCCCTAATTCAATTTCTCTTCTTTTACTTTTGAGTTCTTTAGTACTTTCCGCAATCTCCCTGGTTGTTTTATTTGCTTGATGCAGGACAATAATGAAAAATAAGAGACAAAATTTGCCATGACCACAGGATATGTCTCCTGGCATGTTTGTTAAAGACAAGAGAAGCTTGTGTCTTAAATAACTTGTGGCAGCTGACGCATATTAATGCACACTGCAGTAATTATCTTAAGAAAGACTCTTGACGTCAGATGGTGACTTTTTAAATCCAGGTGATGACTCAAAACTGTAAACTGTATGTCACTGGTATAGATTTAAGCAGCTATTATGTTTATTTGCTCTGAAGTAATTATTAAAGTAGGGACGTGGTGTTTTATTTACTGTTGATTGTGTGAACAGCCATGTTGGTCTGATGTTACAGTATATCAGGTCTTATGCTGATTTCATGCTGTCTTACCTGACTTCCTGTTTGCATTTTGTACACAATATGTTACTGTACATGACAAGAGCACTCCTAATAGTTTACGTTCTCTCTCCCAAGAATTCATTTTAAAATTACAGAATTAGGAGTTTCTTAAACAGAGGAGAAATTGCAGAAAGACTAGTCAGAGTACTTGCTCCATGTTTGCTATACAAGCCAACCCCACCACTACACATACAATACATAACTATATATATATATATATATATATATATATATATATATATATATATATATAGTACAGACCAAAAGTTTGGACACACCTTCTCATTCAAAGAGTTTGAATTTGTATTATGGCAAGAAAAAAGCAGCTAAGTAAAGAAAAACGAGCGGCCGTCATTACTTTAAGAAATGAAGGTCAGTCAGTCCGAAAAATTGGGAAAACTTGGAAAGTGTCCCAAAGTGCAGTCACAAAAACCATCAAGCGCTACAAAGAAACCGGCTGACATGCGGACCGGCCCAGGAAAGGAAGACCGAGAGTCGCCTCTGCTGCGGAGGATAAGTTCATCCGAGTCACCGGCCTCAGAAATCGCAGGTTAACAGCAGCTCAGATCAGAGAGCAGGTCAATGCCACACAGAGTTCTAGCAGCAGACACATCTCTAGAACAACTGTTAAGAGGAGACTGTGTGAATCAGGCCTTCATGGCTAGAATATCTGCTAGGAAACCACTGCTAAGGACAGGCAACAAGCAGAAGAGACGCATTTGGGCTAAAGAACACAAGAAAGAAAACTCGCTGAATAAGAAGCGGTGTCCAAACTTTTGCTCTGTACTGTATAATTGTGTGATTTTGTTGTATTTCAGAAAACCAGTTGCCATAATTTGCTTGAAATACAAGCATGCAACACATGTCCAAAACTAGCTTTCTGCTATGGCTCTCTGCTATAACTCTTTTGTTAGTGTTTACACAAAATCAGCAAGAAGGCTTAATTCCACATTCTTCTTCTTACACGGTTTGCTTTTTGCAGGTTTATGGTCATACATGAGAGTCAAGAAGTAATAATAATGGAAATGTATTTTCATTTATGTCAGTAGCATTGGGCATTTTATCACTTCCCGATTTGGAAACTGCCCCACCTTGAACTGTAAGACACTGCAACAAAAAGCGAGTACAGCTCAACATCTCATCAGGGTTCAACTCACCTCCATCATAGACATTTACCTTTACATTTACACCTGCATCCTCAAAAGCCACCAGCATTACTACCATGTTTAGGTTCATTTATGATCAATATATCAATATGTTTTGGTGTTGTTTTTCTCCCATCAGAAATCTTTGTGTGTGTTAGACATAAGAGGCAAGAAGAAATGGTAAGATTATCTAAATTATTATTATTATTATTATTAGTATTATTATTATTATTATTATTATTATTAATTGACACCCAACCTTTAGATACACAAATCAGGATGGAACAGGCAATAATAAAGAGTAATACAAAATACAGGTTTTCCAACTGCAGTGATAGTCATAAAATACACACTGTCATAAACTCATCTTTTAAAAATAAGTTATTTATTCTATACGTTGATTTGGGAGTGAAGCTTCATGTAAATGACTATGGCTGGGCATGGATGAAGCCATGTAGAAAACATGGCTCAGGAATCATTTTAGCAACAAACGGACTCATTAAGTTAAAACATGGCCCTTGAGGTTTTTGGGAACCTTCTTGACCTGGGGGGTTTGTAGGAATGCCCGGTTGAGGTCTACATCAAACAGCGTCTCACTTGTGGGCTGTTTTTTTACAAGAAAAGTTGTAATGCACTGCAGTTTACTTACAATACTTAGCTACATTTAATATTAGTAAATTATTTTAAGTTTATATTTAGATTTTGATATATCAATTACTTTAAGAGTTTCACTCAAGTAATATTCCGAAAAGGTGACTTTTTCTGGTATCGCTTTTACACGTTATACAAGACTGTAGATACAGATACACTTTCTCACAGATTCACATAATTTCCTCTAAAAAGTTATCCTAAGCAACTTAATAGCTTGTATGACTTGTGACATTTTTATTTTCATGTGATGGCGATTTGCAATGAAGTTCCTCAAAATGGTGTCTCCACTTTGTCTGATCTTTCTTCTTATGATGTCAGGTGAGTTATACATTTATATCAGCAAAGCTGCTTAAAGAGGTGGTTTGTGTTGTGGTGTTCTGTTGGCTTTCTGTTGTAGCCAGCTTTCTGTTTGTTCTTTAAAGACTTGTGATTTATGCTGCATTGGTTTTTGGACATGCTGCTTCTCAGAGGCATAAATGATCCTCCGGTGACCAGGGTTTATTCTGCAGTTTAGTAGTGTATAATTCATGAACAATGTTATTCTATTAATGCTATGGCTGATCATTGATTTTTCTGCATCAATTTGTCAGAAAATGTGATCTGATCTCCATCAAAGTCAAGAGTGCAAAAAAAAAAAAAAAAAAAAACCACAAAAAATCTGATCTTTCATGTCTTTATTGAGAGCAACCATAAAACCTTATAGTGCATGTTTTAAAAGGTTTGTGAATCCTTGTATTAATAATCAAAAAAAAATCTGAAGATTAGATCAAATTTGACGACAAGTTAATGCAGAAAATTATGAACTGCCAAAAGATTCACATATTTGTTCTTGCCAAAGTACATTTAAACTTTTTCAACTTTGTTATGTTTATCTTATGTTACACACACACACACACACACACACACACACACACACACTTTATTAGAATCACAGGTCTGGGGTTCAAATACCTTTCTCCAAAACGAAATGTCATCATATACATGTTTATACTATTATATAATTCCAATTTATGCCAATGGGTGATGATATTAAATGGAAGCAAATCAAAATTGAATTTAGCTTCCATCAAGAGCTAAAACAATTGTTGTTCTTGTTATGATTGCTAGTGGTGATTTCATGAATAAGATTTATTCCAAAAATAAAAGCCTATATCAGATTTATAAAGTTATAAATCAGAAGACAAAAAGGAATAATAAGTAACCGTGTATAAAATTAGTCCCATAAATCCAGAACAGCCCATATCCAAATTGAGAACATTTTATTATGGTTATCTTATAATGGATTTTTTTTTTTCTCTTTAACCTGGAGTTCCAGAGGATAATGACCTCTAACGACCTCTTTCATGTATCATGTTTCAGGAGCTCTTGCGAGTGAATGGACTGTGACATACACCCAACAAAATATCTGTGCTTTGAAAGGATCTACTGTGTTCATGAACGGCTCATACACACAACCAACAGGTCTTACAGTGACTGAGACATTTTGGATAATAAACCAATATTGGGATTCAAAGATTATTGATCTGCGATCTGAACCAGGTTACTCAGGCAGAGTAGAGTATTTAAGTAATGCACAGAAACACTTTTCTCTCAGACTGAGTGAGGTGAAGAAAACAGATGAAGAAAGGTACAGCTTCAGAATCATAACAAACAGAGACAACCAAAGATGGATTGGTTATCCTGGAGTTAAAATCACTGTTACAGGTAAATACATCTTATTTTATACATACATCTCTCTCTCTCTCTCTCATACATACATCATCATCATCATCATCATAATACAGAATTAAACAGCATAAAAAAATAAAAATAAAAAAAAAATAATAAAAAAAATAAAAAAAAAATGACTATGTAAAAAGTAAATAAAATGAATAAAAGGGAATCAAATGTCTCAGCCAGGTGTAAAGGCCATTGAAAAGAAATGAGCTTTCAGTCTGGATTTAAAAGTTTCTAATGTAGGTGCTGCTCTAATATTAAAGGGTAAACCATTCCATAATTTAGGCGCAGCGACAGCAAACGCTCGGTCACCTCTGAGCTTTAATCTAGACCTCGGGACAGAGAGGAGTAACTGGTCTGAGGATCTGAGATTTCTAGATATAGCGTGTGGTTGTAAAAGCTCAGAGATGTACAGAGGTGTAAAACCATTCAGTGATTTAAAAACAAGTAATAAAATTTTAAAATCAATCCTGTAACGAACCGGGAGCCAGTGAAGTGACTTTAATACCGGAGTGATGTGATCACTTTTGCGTGTACCGGTTAAAAGTCGCGCAGCAGAATTTTGGACAAGCTGTAGACGAGAGAGAGATGACTGACTGATCCCTGTGTATAACGCATTACAGTAATCAAGTCGAGATGAAATAAAGGCATGAATTACTTTCTCGAAATTTTTGAATGATAGAAAAGGCTTAATCTTAGCTAAAATTCTCAGTTGAAAGAAACTAGATTTAACCACTGAGTTTATTTGTTTATCAAATTTTAAATCGTTATCAAATATTACGCCTAAATTCCTTACAAATGGTTTACAGTAATTCGCTAATGGAGCAAAATCGCTGCCAGGAGCACACAAAGAATCAATTTTTCCAAAGACGACAATCTCAGTTTTATTTTCATTTAATTTAAGAAAATTTAGAGACATCCATGCTTTAATGTCATCTAAACAAGCTATAAGGGACTTTATGGCATTTTGTTTGTGTTTTTTCTTTAAAGGCAAATAGATCTGAGTGTCGTCAGCATAACAGTGAAAAGAGATACCGTGCTTGTTTATGACGGAACCCAGGGGCAGCATATATAAAGAAAAGAGGATGGGACCCAGGATGGAACCCTGCGGTACCCCACAAGTTAGTGGAGCCTCTGAAGAAGAAAAGCCACCTAGGCTCACTGAAAAGGTTCTGTTAGTCAGATAGGATTTAATCCAGTTCAGAGCCAATCCTTGGATGCCACAGCAATTTTCGAGGCACGAGATAAGAATGTTGTGATCTATAGTATCAAACGCCGCACTAAGATCTAAAAGCACTAAAATAGCAGGATCTCCTGAATCAGCAGTCAATAAAAGATCGTTAAAAACTTTTAAAAGTGCAGTTTCTGTGCTGTGATATGCTTTAAAACCAGACTGAAATAATTCAAAAATTGCATTTTCATTTAGAAAAGTCTGCAGCTGTAAGCACACAACCTTCTCTAATACTTTCGAGAGAAATGGCAGTTTTGATATCGGTCTGAAATTTGTTAGGTCTGTGGGGTCAAGATTGGGCTTTTTCAGCAGAGGCTGGACAACAGCATGTTTAAAAGCATCAGGAACAATTCCAGTTTCGAGACTACGATTAATCAATGTTAAAACACTAGGACCAATTGAATTAAAGGCCTCTTTAATGAGTCGGGCTGGAACAATGTCTAGGGGACAATAAGTTGGTTTCAAATGTACGATGATATCATGCAAATGAGAGAGAGAAACAGGGTTGAACTGGTTTAGCACAGTTAACCACACTGGAGGCACAGATGGGTCATGAGCAGGAGGTGTAATAAGTGCTCTAATGTCATTGATTTTATTTATAAAGAATGTTAGGAAATTTTCACACTTAATTTCAGTAATATCATGGCAGGTAGTGTCTGTGGGGTTAATAACAGTGTTTAATGTCTTGAATAGAACTCTTGGTCTGTGGTGGTTGTTTTCGATCAGATCAGAAAAATATTTAACTCTCTCTGTTATGACAGTTTTCTGGTATTCTGACAGGCATTCTTTAAAAATCTCAAAGGACACCTGTAACTTATCTTTTTTCCATTTACGTTCAGCTCTCCGGCATTTCTGTCTGCTAGAGCGGGTTCTCTCATTTAACCAGGGCTCAGATTTTAGTTTGGAGCGCTTTGGCTTAAGAGGGGCGACACAGTCGAGGATGCGTGAGCAGGTGGAGCTAAACAGAGAGAGTAAACTCTCAGCACTCACTTCAGGACCAGGATTCACCAGCTCAACCAATTCATCAGCGTTCTCATATTGTGTACAAAATTGTCCCGCAGTACCAGGACCGATTTTACGTGAGAGAGATGCCGGAATGCAGGATTTAACGGGACAGGAAATGTGAATATCGAACTTAACAGGATTATGATCAGAAAAATAAGCATCACATATCTGAACATCGTATAATGGCAAACCGTGTGATAAAATTAGATCTAGGGTGTGACCATGTTCATGAGTCGGGCTACACACCCATTGAACAAGATTAAAAGACTCAATGAGATTTAAAAAGTCACTAACCAGGGGTTTAGTAGGACAGCATACATGAATATTAAAATCTCCAGTAATTAAAATGCGGTCAAACTTCGGCAGAAACACAGCTAAAAGATCAGAAAAGTCATGAATAAAATCTTTGTTGAACTTTGGCGGACGGTAAATCACAATACACAGTATGGGATGTTTTAAGTCCACCTGAAATAACTGAAGTTCAAAACTGGTATAAACTTCGGTGGATATTTGTCGGCACTGAAAACTGTTCCGAAATATTGTGACCAAACCGCCACCGCGACCTGTCAGCCGGGGCGAGTTGAAGAAGTTACAGTCCACAGGAACAACTTCGGATAAAGAGCTCGACTCACCACCATTCAGCCAGGTTTCAGTCACGAAAAGACAGTCCAATCCATTTGAAATGAAAAAATCTTTAAGGATGAAAGTCTTGTTTGCTAGTGATCTAGCATTAACCAAAGCCATCGTGACCCGGACCGAGTCGTCCTCGAGCTCCGACGCGCGTCTCAGTGGACGAAGGTTCCGATGATTCACTCCTCCTCTGCGAAGACGCGGGAAAAGGTGACCGGGCACATGAGATGAGTGCGATGGCACAACAGGTAGAACCCATTGATGGATGGTTTGCAGTGAGCGGCGTGCAATATAACGACCCTCGGGTAGAAATCCAGAAGTAAGCAACTGGTGATGAGTGCGAGTCTTGAGCCTTACCGATAGGCCTCCCCGTTTCCCCCGGCGCCTACGGCGTTTAACTCGGGGTAGGGCGCAAACAGAGCGGCGTAGATTCACCGGTATGTTTGCTAAAAAGGGGGGTAAAGGATGATGTTTGCCTCCCAGATCTTGCTTATTAAGTCCGACAACAGTAGAGCGTATCATAAGAAGTGTTGCTCGATCATACACCAGATAAGATGAGACATTGTTAATAAGACAAGATGTAAATAATAAAACAGTAACTAAAAACACGGAGACCAGACGGCAAGCCACACACACCGGCGCCATCATAACACCTAATGCTAAATCTAACATAGCAGAAATGAAGCTAACTCAACATAAAAGTCTCAAAACACAGGTCACAAAACACAAAAACCAGTGGGACAAATATGGGAGGACCCGATACTTCATGCTAAATGTTTTCATCAGCATGTGGATATTAAATGCAGACACAATTTAACATTACTTAAACAGTACAATAAAACAAACAACATTAGCAAAACAATACAAAAAATCCCATATGAAAATAAATGTGTAATACATATTAGCCAGCGTTTACAAAAACATTTCTATAATTATAACACGGTCTGGAATGGGGAGTAGAGGTAGATGCAAGTACAGGCTTTTAATTAAATAAACAGACAATGCACAATTCATCTAAACAAAGGATATAAGCATGAACATGGACTTAACACTAAACAAGAAACAGCAACTGAAATTTAATAACTGTCAGGAATGATTGATTGCAGGCTAGACATAATCAGTGGTGCTTGGAAAGCCTCACTCTTATTATCTCTCAGGCTTATTATTTTTTTTAAAATTTCCCTTCTTCTTCCATGCAAAATTTGGCGCATAACTGGTCTCATACCGTTTGTCGTAGACCCATGAATGAGGTGTCAAATTGTGTGGCTTATTCATGAATGGGGTGCTAACATTGAGTTCAACTTTGACAGATTCTAGTGCAGAGCAAGAATATTGTAGAAAGATAAAATTTACAATATTCGAAGAGGTTTACAAGTTGTGTCAGAACATTTCCTGCAAGAGGGAATAAAGTTATACACCTGGGGCGCAAGAGGTCCCCAAATTTGACCCATTGACTTATAAAGCACGTAACCAGTCCTGTGCCATTTGTTGTAGACCAATGAAAGAGGTGTCAAATCATGCGGCTCATTCAGAAATGGGAAATTAATAGCATGTTGGCAAATGAATAGCGATAAATGATTAGCATTATGCTAACTATATTTGCATTTTCCTAACCATTTGATTACCATGTTGCTAGAATTATTATGCTAACTATATTAGCATGTTTCTAGCAACAGCATTAGAATATCGCTAACATGATGCTAGAGTGATTAGCATGTTGCTAGCATGACTCCACTATTTTGACACAGCAACTACCACTCATTTTTTTTTTCCAGAAAATGTACCTCTCTGGTTATTTTTCCTTTATTACCTTTTTCTTCTTCCGTTGCCACTAGTCCTGTACCGTTCGTTGTAGACCCATGAATGAGGTGTCAAATCGTGCGGCACATACCCATAACATAAGTTATAAGTATATAACATAACTGAACATACCTGTGGATCCCATTGTTTTAGAGACACAGGGGAGGGCTCATTTAACTCAGGCAACTCAGTCTTTCAAGTTTATCATGATATCGATTACAGGTTTTGGCTAATGCCAGCAATGCAAATTGCATTGGAATCATACTAGCAACATGCTAATCATGTTAGTATTATGCTAACAACATGCTAATCATCTTAACATCATGCTAATATTGTTAGCATAATGGTAGCATCATGCTAACAACACGCAAATGATGTTGCTAGCAACATGGTAAAATGGGGTTGGGCTCATTTTACTCAGGCAACCATCAGTCTCTCAGGACCATGGTGAAACTGTCAAGCCACCCCCGAGGCCCGAGTTTAGCCATGGTAAGCACCACTCACATTTCCTTCAGAAAATGTACCTCTCTAATTTCATTTACTCTGCACATTGAATATAATTTGTGGGGATTTTACTTACTAGGGTTAGGGTTACTCAATAATGTTCTAATGGCAAAAAGGAAGATGATTGATCCATCCTGTGAGCCAATAAATCCAAACAGTAGGCAGGACTTGAAGCGTTTTCTTGAGAAAACAGTCCTGAACTTGTGTACTTTATAACAAACGTTTTCATAAAATCTTTTGTTAGTAATTAGTAATATAATCCATTACTGTTTAGCAAAGCAATGCAGTTATAGAAGCATATTACTTTTACTTAGTAACTAGTAATGTAATGCATGCACAGCTGCTGAGTGATGCAGTAGCAACATGTGGGACACTATTATTATGCTGAGGGTAAGAATGTGGCTGTATAAAATATCTAAAGCCTGGTATATTGTATGTGTGTGTGGGGAGTGTGGGAGAAATGAGTCTGCCTCAGCGGTTTAAATGAATCAGTCCAGGAGCACAATGATAGAAAATGGCTGTGCTGTAAAGCTGACCTGATGGTGAATAATCCCAATTAAGGAAAAACCTCAACAGGACAAGAGGAGTTCACAGTCCAAAAAAATAGAAAACTTTGACAGAATGGCATCCTGAATTTTCATTGCAAAGTAATTTTCATTGAAGTAACGTCAATGTGTGTGTGTGTGTGTGTGTGTGTGTGTGTGTGTGTGTGTGACTTACACAATAAACCTCCTTCTCGTTGACTCCATCTCCAGTGATAATTTAAAAGGTAAAAGTGCTGGTTAAAGTGTGCAGTCTAAGTTAACATCCATGTGTGTGCTCACACTTGCATGTTTGTGTGTGTGTGAAAGTTGTCCTACACAATAACCCAACCTCCCTCTACTGTCTCTGCTTCACACACACAAAAGGTAAAGTCTTTTCAAAGGTAAAGTGCAGGATAATTAATTTTATTTCACTTAAAATTTTCTATTTTATATGAATATTTTTGGGTTGTGGAAGGAGTCACTGTAGTTTCCATTATTTCTTAAGGGGAAATTCACTCTGAAATGTCCAGAATTCTCCTAGTCAAGATTTAAAGGCGCAGACACACCATTACATTTCACATACGGTTTTCGGCCACATGATGGCAGTGTTTGGAAAGGGGACAGACTTAGTCAAGTGAATTAGTATGCGTTACATTGTATATTTGTGCCAAAGATGTATAAGACTCACTTTGTCCCTGACTTACAGACAAATCTGACTTGGAACAGCGTGCTCTTGGAACAGAACTTGTTCATAAGTCAGGGACTACCTGTACTACCTGGGGGAATTGTCTCCAGAAAACATTTCATTTGTTCTAAGTCTATTGTTTTATATCCTGCCCATACTGTGCAAGTAAAAGATTAAGTACAGAATTATGATGGATTGCTGCGGGGGAATAAGCTGGTAGGGCAGAAGTAAAGTGTCTTTCTGTGTTTTAGATCTTCAGGTGATCGCTCCTGCAGAAGTGACAGAGGGACAATCAGCCATTCTGACCTGTAAAACCACCTGCAGTCTGACTGATCCAACATTCATCTGGTACAAAATTAGCCGTGATTTAACTACAAACACCATCAAGAGCAATGAAGTCCACCTGCAGCCGGTCAGCAGTGAGGATGCAGGCAGTTATAGCTGTGCTGTAAGAGGATATGAACATCTCCCCTCTCCTGCTCAAACCCTCAGAGTCAGATGTGAGATTTATTTACCTTCTTATATATTGTATAAATCAATAGATCATAAATCATTTCATATTCACTGTGAGTCAATAAACCAAGAAAAAAAAAAACATAGGTTGTGGCTTTCCTGACTCCTAAATCTCTAGATTCTCCAAAGAATGTCTCAATATATATCAGTCCCTCTAGCGAGATAGTGGAGGGCAGTTCAGTGACTCTGTCCTGCAGCAGTGATGCGAACCCACCTGTAGAGAACTATGACTGGTTTAAGGAAATTACATTAGTAGGCAAAGGAAAGACCTACACCATCTCCAAGATCAGCTCTGAGGACAGTGGAGAGTACAAGTGCAAGTGCAGTAATGAAGTCGGACATCAGAACTCCAGCAGTTTAACTCTGAATGTTCTGTGTAAGTTAAAGCTGAATATCTACCAGCCCATAACAATCAAATGTCACACATTTACTCACAGTCTAATTTTCCTGCCAGCTTTCAACATTCCAACAAAGGTCTCAGTGTCCATCAGCATTTCTTTTAACAAATTGGAGGGGCAGTTCAGTGACTCTGACCTGCAGCAGTGATGCTAACCCACCCTGTGGAGATCTACACCTGGTTTAAGGTGAATGAATCCTCAGCTGTAGGATCTGGACAGAGTTACAGAGCTCTACAGAGTGGACAGTACTACTGCGAGGCTCAGAATAAACACGGCTCTGAGAGATCAGCTGCAGTGTCTGTCAGAAATGGTGAGAGCGATGATTATTTTTTCCTGATTGATCACTGCTCCATTATACATCAGGCACTAGGATGGAAAATAATATCTGTGTGTGTGTGTGTGTGTGTGTGTGTGCGTGTTAGGTATAAGTGCTTCTGCCATAGTGTATGTAGCTGTTGGATTTGGATGTTTTTGTCTTGGAGCTTTTCTCGCTGCACTATTCTATATGAGGTGAGAATATTTGAGCAATTTGACTGCAAAATGAAATAATTAATTTATGCAGTTTGGACGTTTCTTATCGTAAATTAAACACACATTGCAAATTAATCGAAAATATCACAAGGGTGATAAAAAGCACAAATGGCCAATATATTGGAATAAAATTGTTTGGGTTGTATCAGCATACATTTGTGTGATTTTGCAACAAAGCCTAATTCCACCACTCACAGTTACGGTACGGTTAATCAGCCTTCACTTGTGTTTTATATTAATTTAATTATTTTATTTATTTTTTTTTAAATAACAAAACATGGTTTAATTATGATTTTCTAATGATTCAGACAGAAACTAGTGGTAGCGAAACCTTTTTTATTTTCTTAATGATTGTTAAAGAGAAATGTCAAACATCATAAACCAAACAAAAACACCCATTTACAGCATCATCCTCCACCTCCACCTTCACTACTTCAGGACAGTTCCTAATCATAGTACAGGCCAATTTAATGTTTCAAACAACCACTTTCCTCTAATCTTTATAACAGTACAGACAATCAGACAAATTGAAGTCTTTTTCATTTATTAATCCACCAAAAAAGCAGTGCAGGTGAAAGCAGGAGAAAGCAGCAAAAAAAAAAAAAAAAAGGTATAATGATTGGAAAGTAAAACGTAAGGTTACTTCACAATAAACTAATTTAAACAGTGTTTAAACAAAGTATTGTATCCCACAACACCCTGTGAGTATTTAACTTGGTAAGCATATTTATTACACTCATTTCAGCCTCTATTCTGCAAAGCCAGTAGTTGTGTTACACTGATCATTTGACAGAAAGAAGCAATATTACACATGCTCATCATGGCATGTCAAGATTCGCTCCAAAGAGTGAACACTATGTCTCGTATTTTGTATTTTTGCTTAAATCGTGGAAGCTTCTAAAAATTGTTTATATAGAGGATTACAGATGAAATGTTGTGTTATAGATGACCTTGCATGTCAGGGAGTAATAATTTGCAAAAATTAGTAAAAGTTTGTCTTTATCAAGCTTTGATGTTTATTTGCGCTGATAAATTAATCACTAATTAGTCTAAAGCTTACCATGGATAAACATTTGCCTTAGTGTGAGCAGATGCAAGAGACGGAGGAAAAAGGCAAACAGAGGAGACTTCCAGGTGAGTTATTACAGAAATGTCCATCATTAAGGGTGTGTGCTTTGTTCATGATAAACTCTTACAGTAAAGATCTTCAGCAGAACCTGCTCATGTTCTCCGCCCCTCCTCTCTGCAGAACGCTGGGCCGAGTGCTAAAGACGACACGTACGCAGCTCTCGACCCCGCAGGCCGGACATCTGACGATGTGTATCACACACTCGCAGTAAGCGTGTACTGAAAAATATTGTTACTTGTAGTATGTTAGATGATTATGTATTATATTAGTATATATCTAAATTTTATTAAACTGAGATTTATGCAGTGTGAGTTGCTTTGTCAGTTTTTAATTTTACTTTGGAGTAAAACCTGATTGGATAAATACAACAAGGCATGTGCTCTCTCTCTCTCTCTCTCTCTCTCTCTCTCTCTCTCTCTTTTATATCACAGATTTCTCATCGCATTCCTCCCGCTGATACACCCACATCCACTGACTGCTAGAATATGGTGGTAGGTTTTAGCTTTTAAACCCAAATTCACCATTCATTATCATGTGTAGCTCTACAGCACACAGCTGTAACTTCAACAGGAATTTTATACTTATTTCTTACTCAGTAGTATTAATAAAATAATTCAGAATGTGTGTGATGATTTCTGAAGGGTTTTTTTTTTTTTCCCACTTTTCTTCAGCTTCTTCTACAGATTTTAAGGAAGCGGATGCCTATATTGTCCATTAAATTCTCCACTATATCTCATAAGAACCCAAACCACTTTAAAAACATATGGGGGACATAACAGATCAAATGGGCTTTTATTGAACATTTTTGTAAAAGCCACTCCTAGTGTCAAAGATCTGTAATGTTACATACGTGTCACATTGGGCGTTTATGGTAAATAGTTGGATATAATGTATTACTGTGTAACGCGTTACTGTAATCTAATTACTTTTTTCTGATAATGCAGTAATGTAACACGTTACATTTTAAATGCATGTAATTTGATTACAGTAACCAATGTCAATAACATTATGTTACTAGCGTTACTAATGTAGTGTTTGAAAATTTATCAAAATGCATTTAAAAATCGCGTTTTGCGCCGCAGCATCAGTTAACGAGCACGCGCTTTACTCAATCGTCGGAGAGCGTCGTAGTTTTACATTTGATGTTGTAACGGTTTCATTCTTTTTGCACGGGCAGCCCATCACAGACGCACCCCGTGACAGATGTTTTCAAAGTAACTTGAAAGTAACATAATTACTAATTACTTTTAACATGTGATAATCAGTAATTTAATAAAATGACTTTTTTTTTAAAGTAGTAATTAGTAATTTGTAGCAGATTACTTTTTTTGAGTAACATCCCCAACTGTGAAAGTAGAATAGTGCCAAAATCCCCCCCCCCCCCCCCCCCCCCCAAGAAAAAATAGCAGGTTGAATTACATGAATTGGAAAAAAAAAAAAAAAAAAACTTGTTGCGATAAAGATGTTTGAATTTTTCTGCATTGCAATTTGATCTGAATTGAAAAAAAAAACAAAAGATTCTTAGAGCATTTACAGTGCTTGAAATGTGTGGCACTGCTATTTATTATGGTTGCATATTTCAAATGAAAATGTAATTAAAACATTTAAAATTCAATACAAAAATATTCAAGTTACTAAATTGCAGTTAAAATATTTTCAAGTGTTAAAAATACAATCTTAATTATTTTTCACCATAACAAATTCAGGTCGACAAAATCCAGGTAATAAAATTCAGGAAATAAAATTCAGATCGGAAAGATACAGGTCTTTACATCCGGGATATCACAGGAGGAGCAGTGGAGTGCCGATTGCAGCGCAGTGTACTTTAAAGTGTGCTTCCTGCCCCCTGTGCAGTCTACTTCTCAGGGACTACTTGTAGATTGGAACACAGCA
Source organism: Clarias fuscus (assembly GCA_030347435.1). NCBI lineage: Eukaryota > Metazoa > Chordata > Actinopteri > Siluriformes > Clariidae > Clarias > Clarias fuscus. The sequence continues at coordinate 23,240,686 of CM059227.1, forward strand.
CTCTTAACTAACAGACTGGGTTGCCAGTTGCACACCAGAGTACTGCAGATGTCTGTCTGACTGTACACAGCTTGATCAAAAAAAGAATAAAGAGATAGATACTGTAGATAGATAGATAGATAGATAGATAGATAGATAGATAGATAGATTATTGATCCCAAAGGAAATTCCAATAGAGACAGTAACAGTAAGACAGGTCATAGATTGCACACTGTACGTATATCTTACATACTGTCAGTATGCACAGGGTAATGTGAGAACTGACCAGAGTCACTAGTTCAATGCTCGACAAAAATACAAGATATATAAAATAAATAGAAATAAAGAATAGAAATTACAGTTGAAAAATAAGAGGAACGAGGGTAATTGCAGTGCAGCCATTGCTGTACAATTTTATGTGTTGTAAAGTAATTGCGTTGAATAAAATAAAAATTTGTGTGACAAAAGTTTTTATGGTTACCTCTATTTATAAGCAATATAAATGCAAAATAAAAGGGTAAACAGCATGTATGTTGTTGCCGCTGCTGACGAGATTAATCCCGTCTTGTGACTGTACTGTACATTGTGGCTGAATGTGACTGTACATTACCGAATGCAGGGCCAGGAAACCCATTACTCATGTGTTTGAATGAAAAAGTGCCGGCTTTGCTTTGAATATAGTGAAGGGTAATTTTATTGCGGTACACTGTTTATTTATACACCAATATGGCAACCCAGCCTGTTAGTTAAGAGTGCTGGAAATAATAGGAAAAGAAATAATGAATAAATAATGAATGAATAATAGGAAAAAAATTGAATTAACAACAATTTATAGTTTAAACTTAGTACTGAAAACATTCTCCTTTTTAACAACAACAACAAAAAAGAAATATACTGTATTACAAAATGTTAATATTAAGGTTTTCCAAGATAGGAGGTATGTTGCATACTAACTTGAACCTAATATTGTTCTATTAAGAAGTAAAGATAGTTTATGTACTTTTTTTTTATTAATATGATATATACCTTACATTATAGAATGACTAAACACATTTAAAACAGGACTAAAATGTAAGATTATGGTAGTGTTTAAAAAAAGTAGTAGTCCCATGTGGTAGAGCAGGAGTACTGCACTGAAAGACAATTCAATATTGACACTTCCTGTTTCAATTTCGCACAATTTTCAAATGCCAATGCTGGACAATATTAAATAATACATTGTGTAAATACTGTTAAATATGACTAAATATACTGGATATTCTGCTACAGAAATAAAAAAAAAATTAAATAAAATTATTTGCCAGATGAAACATGAATTGGAAACGTGTCCTATGTCAGTCAATGCTTTGCTGTAATGGTGACAACAAATAAGGCACATTGATAACAAATAAGGTATCGGATTTCCAGAAATCCAGAGGCAATGGCACCTCGATGAACAATGATTAGGACCTGCACAATATTATGTGGTTTTAATATTGTGGGTGATCAGGATATATATAGTGCTAGTGAAAATTGACCCCTTTTTTGCCATAGATTTCAAACATAAACAATTGAGATCATCCAACTATTTTTTTTTATATTACATAAAGAGAACCCAAGTAAATACAAACTGCAGTTTTAAAGCGATCATTTCATTTATTAAAGGAAAATGCTGTTCAAATCTATCTAGTCCTATGTGAAAAAGTCATTATTCCCCTTGCTAAATCATGGATGAACTGTAATTAACTACATCTAAGTAAAATCACTGTTGCATCAAGAAATCAGTTAAACAGAACCTGTCTGACAAATTGAAGCATGCTAAAAGATTTCAAAAAGCCACATATCATGCCACAATCTGAAGAAATTCATAAATAGATGAGAAACAAACTAATTGACATTTATTAGGATATGGAAATATGGAAAGGGTTACAGAGGCATTTCTAAGACTTCAACAAACAACGGTCAGAGAAATTATCCACACATGGAGAAAACAGAACAGTAGTGATCCCTCTCAGGAATGGCCAGTCTACCAAAATTACTTCAAGTGCACAATGGTGATTTATCCAGGAGCTCATGAAATAATACAGAACATCATATAAAGAACTGCTGGCCCTACTTACCTCAGTTAAGGTCAGTGTTCATGATTCAAGAATAAAAAAGAGACTAGACAAAAATGGTATCCATGGGAGAGTTCCAAGGCGAAAGACACTGCTGACCAAAAAGAACAGAAATGCTCATATTTTGCCAAAGACAAATCCTTATCATCACCAAGACTTTTGGACAAATATGCTGCTGACTAATGAGAAAAAAAGTTGAACTTTTTGGAAAGTGTGTGTCCTGTTACATATATCGTAAAACTAACAAAGCATTTCATGCTGAACATCATACCAACAGTAGTGCAAACATGGTGGAAGTAGTGGGATGAAAAGGGCTGCTTTGCAGCTTATTGACCTTGATGACTTGCCATAATTCATGCAACAATGCATTCTGCACTCTACCAGGAACCTATGTTCAGCCATCAGTTTGTGACCTCAAGCTTTAGTGCACTGATGTTTTGTAGCAGGACAAAGATCTGAAACGCACCAGCAAGCCCACCTCTGAATGGCTCAAAAAATAAATCAGTTTTGGAGCGGCCTAGTCAAAGTCTGGACATGTATCTTGTAGCACGACTTTGAACAGGCCATGCATCCATGAAAACCCTCCATTGTGGCCGAATTAAAACAATTTTGTGTAAGCCAAAATTCCTTCACAGTGATATGAAGGACTCAATGGTCTTTGCCTCGGCTTATGCAGACACCTGTTCACTGAGGATTTGTGGCTGAGGATTTTGCAGTAAATCAAAAGTTCCTGAATGGAATTCCTGCAGTCTTCCAGAGCCTCCAATAACTAACTGGACTCTATATTAACTTACAAACTCGAACTCAACAAAATCATCTTTTATGTTGAACTTCTAGCTGCCTAACACACTGTAAAACAATTCCTACTATCTGTTATGACCCAAATGAGGATGGGTTCCCTGTTAAGTCTGGTTCCTCCCAAGATTTCTTTTTATTGCCATCCCAGGTAGTTTTTCCTCCACTTTATGGCTCTTGGCTTGCTCATTAGGGACAAGCCTGATCATTTTGATTCATAAACATTTTATCACATTTCATAAACATTTTCATAATTTTCTTTTTATTCTTTAATTTAAATTCTTTTTTTATTCTTTTTAATTTTAATTCATTTAATATATTGAATTGAATCAATGCCAGTTAGCGCAAATGCTTGACTACAGTTGTTTCCACCAAATGTGCCACAACCACTTAATTGGTTTATGTGGTCTGATGGTGGGCCTACTGTATATCCAGTGCCTCTTACCATAGACATGCTTTACTCTTGACCAGGAAGTTAAAATGGAAGATTTCCTGAACTTGCCAGCTCCACTGTGCAACTCGGAGGGGTGTGTGCCTTAACTCTAAATTAGGATTTCCATCTACCATCTCGCTGTCATCGGGGCCTATAAAAGACATCAACCTGGTGATTTAGTCTGCCATTGTTTTTTTCCAAGTGGGATTGCTCTAGGAATTTCTCTTCGAGAAAGTACCCACCAGAAGTCTATTAAGCTTCCCTACCTTCAGCCTCCAATGAGAGCATTTCTTTATTGACTCAGATCAACTGATGTTCGCCTCAAATGAGACAGAAGCAATTTCCCTGCACTCTCCTCAATGACTTTCACCCACACACGCCCTTGACATGCTACCTCTTTTTCCATTGTTTGCTGCACCAAAAAGAAAAATCAAGAGCATGCCTCCTCTTTATCTTCATCCACTTTTGTCTGCGTACTGACCTGCTCATCTCAGCAAATCACAGGTGCAAATACTTTTTCACATTTGGCCATACATTTTTGGACATTTTTTTTTTCTTCTTAATAAATAACATAATAATTTAAAACTGCGTTTTGTATTTTCTCTGTTTATCTTTATGTAAAATTTTTATTTGATGATGGAGGGGCAAATACTTCTTCATGACATTGTAAAATAAAGTGTAAGCTTCTTGTCAACCAGTGTGTGAAAGGCAGATTTTTTTTTTCTTATTTCCTTGCTTTGGCAACTGAGGAAGTAACTACCAAACCACTAAACCAAACCACAATACTCTCTCTCTCTCTCACACACACACACACACACACACGCACACACACACACACACACACACACACACACACACACACACACACACACACACACACACACAGTTATACACAATGTTAAAAAAACCCTGTGAATCAGATTGTTGATGCACTACACTGCACTTTTGTTCCAATCATTTTGTATTTCTATACGATACACATAAGTTGCATGTACTGTTTTCATAGTACATATTATTGGTTCAACATTATATTAACTGTAAATTATTAATCTGCTAGCTAAATGGTATATTTCTACCAGTGGAAGGCCATGGTTCAATTCTCACAATCCCAGCCCCTAGATGCAATCCCTTTCCCAAGCCTGGATAAAAAGGGAGGGTTCCGTCAAAAAGAGAACCTGCACCCTAGAAAATGCTGGGTTAAAAACAACCCAAACTGTGTTGTTTTTAACCCAGCTGCTGGATAAATATTGGACATTATTATTATTGGTCATATTTAACTATAATGCAATAAAAACACCCAATGAATTGTACAAATCATAGAACAAATATTTATCTTTATTTTGTAAAAAGCACAAGATCAGATAATACAAAACAAGTTCAACAGCGACATCATTACGGTACCATGTCTGAGAAACATTAATGCTGGAGACAGACCTTAGTTTCAGTAGTCATGTCAAAGCAGTAACTAAATCAGCATACTATCATCTCACAAACATTGCAAGAATTAGACGTTTTGTCTCCAATCAGGACTTGGAGAAACTTGTCCATGCCTTTATCACCAGCAGGGTGGATTATTGCAATGGTCTCCTCACTGCCCTTCCCAAGAAGACCATTAGACAGCTACAGCTCATCCAGAACACTGCTGCCAGAATTCTGACTAGAACCAGAAAATCTGAGCACATCACACCCGTCCTCAGGTCCTTACACTGGCTTCCTGTAACATTCAGGATAGATTTTAAAGTACTTTTACTCGTTTATAAATCACTCAATAGCCTAGGACCTAAATACATTGCAGATATGCTCACTGAATATGAACCTAACAGACACTCAGATCATTCACACAAAACAAGGGGAGTCCGCTTTTAGTTATTATGCTGGCCGCAGTTGGAACCAGCTTCCAGAAGAGATCAGATGTGCAAAAACACTAGTCACATTTAAATCTAAACTTAAAACTCATCTGTTTAGCTGGGCATTTATTGATTGAGCACTGTGTTACGTCCGAACTGACTGCATTATTTTATGTTTATCTAATATTTTTGATTAAAATCAAATTTTAATTAGTTTTAAAAGTTATGATTATTTCTTTAAGTTTTATTGCCATTATTTTCTATTTCATTTTATCATTATTTTCTTCTCTTTTATGTAAACCACTTTGAATTACCATTGTGTATGAAATGTACTATACAAATAAACTTGCCTTGCATTGCCTTACAAAGAGCTAAAAAGCTCAGACATGCTATAGTATAGATCAGACTGAAAGTTTGAGTTTAACTTTAACATGGTAACAGTAATAAATGTTACATACAGTGAACAAATTCAGTCACAGGTGAGTGAAAGTGCATATACAGACCTTATATTTAACCTTTACATTTCCTCTTAAATGTGTGAGGAGGAAGACCAAAAAAAAAAAAAAAAGACACGAAGCTGACACAGCCACTGAATACACCGGTGCACTTTGGGGGAGGGGCGGTCTTGTCTGTGATGAATTGTACAAATCATAGAACAAATATTTATCTTTATTTTGTAAAAAAGCACAAGATCGGATAATACAAAACAAGTTCAACAGCGACATCATTACGGTACTATGACTGAGAAACATTAATGCCTGAGAGCAGTACTGGTCATTATCTCCCAACATCAGGATGTAGGGGTTCGGCCTCGACACTTCAGCCTGCTGGAGATATTCCACGGTGTTGGTTCCAACCTTAGAAAGAAAGAAATTAAAGAAAGTAAAAGTTTATGGAAAATTCGAGAGGGTTGGCTAGAATGCATATTTGTAAGAAGATTAGTGTTTTGTAACACCTCAGCTTTTTATATGTGGTTGCTAACGCTAGCAACCTAGCTAAATGCTAGCGTCATGATGGCACTACAGTTAACAGTTTAGCTTTCATTCATCACTTCACCATCTTCATACACCCTGCAAGCATTCTACAATGCTGGAGACAGACCTTAGTTTCAGTAGTCATGTCAAAGCAGTAACTAAATCAGCATACTATCATATCAAAAACATTGCAAGAATTAGACGTTTTGTCTCCAATCAGGACTTGGAGAAACTTGTCCATGCCTTTATCACCAGCAGGGTGCCAGGGTGTCACTAGCTTACCCACCTCCACCCCAGCAAGCTGTGTGTGCAAAGTTCTGTGTGGATCGGATGGACCAGATGGTCTGCTGTGGTGACCCCTCGATAGAATTAGCTGAAAGACCAACAATAAGATTTATCTTTAGGGTTAGGGGTAGCTCAGTAGTTAAGGTCCCAGGTTTAAGCCCCACCAGCACTATGATGGGCCCTTGAGCAAGGCTCTTAACCCTCAACTGCTTAGATGTGTAATGAGACAAAAATTGAAGTTGCTCTGGATAAGGGCTAATGTCAAATGGTGAAATGGATAAATTGTTTTTTCTTCTGTTTTACAGAATTGCTTAATGTGAAGTACATCAGATCAGTGTTCAATATGAATATGAATGTAAAATAAACTTGTTTGCACACAGTATTGACATGATAATAAAGGGATGATAATAAAACATTTCCTTCAGCTGATGAAGCCTTTAAGAGACTTGCGTGGTTGTTTCATGGTCTGGGCTGATGCTGCCCATGCTGTGGGTTTCACTTCCTCAGTTGCTAAAGTTGTGGGTTTACCTCTTATCACACGTAGGCTGACATAATAAAAGAGAAAACTGAAAAATAAATAAAAAGGTTCACAATCAGCTTTTTTGACACCTTTGCATAATATATGTTTTAATATAAAAATAAATAAATGTTGTGATATAAATGCACAGGCACACATCACATTACACATGAATATGGCAAAAAAGTGACTTAAAAAACTATTTGCTCTAATGCTAGTGCTTACGCCAAATAACTTCAGCTGTACGCTATAACCACACATCCTTTTCCTCACACCTTTCTTCATTTGAAGTCCGCTTGTTGGCCAGCTTGCTTGCTAAGGGTCAAGCGTGAATGGTAAGAAAATGTTTATTTTTGTGATTTTTTTTTCTTCTTTTTCTTTAATTATTAACCATTAACTGTAATGATTAGTCCATATTGTACAGTTGATTTTTATTTTATAATTTTATCTGTAACTGTCTTCAACACAGTTGTTTTAAAAACAAAGAAAAAGTCAAATATAAAGATAATTACACTTTTCTTCTGAATGATTGTACGTTTTTGTTATTTTTTTTTCTAATTATTTAATTGTATATGGAATATTTAGCAATGATGTCCCTTAAAATGGTGTCTCCATTTTGCCTGCTGTGTCTCCCCATGATCTCAGGTAAATCAAACATTTACAATCAACTATATATTTATATACCAAAGCAAAGACATGAGAAGTAGAATCATAACATGCATAGCTATGTTTATGTGGCTATGCTAACTGTTTCCATACTTGGTAAACTAGTGCTGTTTTGCCTCTTACCTCTGTTATGCTAGTGCTTTTATGCTCAAAGAAAGACCAATGAAATTAGTTATGCTTGTTAAAAACCACAACGAGAGCTAATATGAGTTATGAGATATTTCCTAGTCCTGTTATCCTTATACTGTAGAAAGTCTTGAGAGCCATTTTAGAGGCCTGTTGTGCTTGTTGAGAACCCTGAGAGCCTTGGTGTGTTTCCTAAAAGGCTTGCTACGCATACAAAGATATCAGTTGTGCTACCTGAAAGTCCCGTTAAGCCTGGTAAGCTTCCTGAGCATCCATTTATAGTTCCTGAGAGCTCATTTACTGTATGGTTCCTGTCAGGATGAAAAGCATCCCGAGAACCCTATTAGAAATGAGATGTTCCTAAAATGGAGATGTTTCCTGACAGCATTGAGATGCTTCATGTTAGACATGATTTGTTGCTCATTGGCCAATATTAGCAATGGTATTTTCCCTGTCAGCCAGAACACAAATGTATTTCTTGAGTGTTCTGATATGTTTCCTCTCGGAAACAGCCGGGCCGGTAGGCTCAGAGGCACTTCCTGTCAGCCATGCACCAACTGAGCCACGACATTAGCTTAGCTACAACATGGTTTGTGGTCTGAAATAGTAAATTTGTTACAATACTGTCAAAAAGTATTTGCAAAAAATACAACAATGAAAGAAAAAAAAAAAAAAAAAAAAAAACTTAATAATTTACATCCAAATTTCACAAGTTGTCATTCATAGCTTGACAGTTAGTTTAATTGGACATCACCTTCACCGGTCAATTAACACTACAAATATATATTGTATTGTCCAATTTAGCTTAGTTTATCACTCGATTACGGGTGTCCTGTAAAACAACCAGTAAAATGTTACACTGATAACTCAGTGTTTTATGGGGATCAAGATAATGACCTTTATTCACATCTTTCGTGTATGATGTTTCAGGAGCTCTTGGGAATGAATGGAGTCTGACATACAGCCCGGAACATCTCTGCGCTTTAAAAGGATCTACAGTGTTTATGAACGCCTCGTACACACACCCAAAACAACATAATGTGACGGAAGCATTGTGGTTAATAAAAAGAGCGCAGGGTAAACAAGACACTGCTCTGCACGATGAACCAGGTTACTCAGGCAGAGTGGAGTATTTAGGAGATGAACGGACGCATTTCTCTCTCAGACTGAGTGATGTGAAGAAAACAGATGAACATGAATACTACTTCAGAACAAATGGAAACAGTAAAAGATGGAGGGGTAAACCTGGAGTTAGACTCACTGTTACTGGTAAATAAAATCATATTATTTTCTACATATATACTCTAAAAGCATAACATGCTCTTACAGCAGGACTGTTTTAATTAAACAGGAGATCGTTGTAAATGCTTATAGTCTAGCCAACATCTGAGACAAAGATCACAGCTGAGTTTCTGAAAAGTATGCTTTCAACGCACACAATTTGCCAACACACGCACGCACGCACGCACACACACACACAGAGAGAGAGAGAGAGAGAGAGAGAGAGAGAGAGAGATTCCTCCACACTGAATTGTCTCTAATGGGGCAGTGATCAAACATCAGTGAATAGTCGTCACTCTCACCATTTAAAGTGACGGACACTGCAGCTGATCTCTCAGAGCCGTGTTTATTCTGAGCCTCGCAGTAGTACTGTCCACTCTGTAGAGCTCTGTAACTCTGTCCAGATCCTACAGCTGAGGATTCATTCACCTTAACCAGGTGTAGATCTCCACAGGTGGGTTAGCATCACTGCAGTGGGTGAAGCAGAGAGACTTAATAAATCTAGGAATATGCTTGATTCTTTCTTTTTTTCTTGCTTTTCCTTTTTTCATTCTTTCATTCATTCATTCATTCATTCATATTCATTTATTATTTTGTTTACATTTATAGAAAACACAAAGCTTATTTTCTTTAGCTCATTCGTTAAACTTTGTACATTGTATAAGTTTTGTAGATTACTCACTGAAGCAGATGTACAGTAGTGTCTATTTGTGTTTAAGCTCTCCAGGTGATCGTTCCTGCAGAAGTGACAGAGGGAAAATCAGTCGTTCTGACCTGTAAAACCACCTGCAGTCTGACTGATCCAACATTCATCTGGTACAAAAACAGCCGTGATTTAACCTACAAGCACCATCAAGAGCGATGAAGTCCACCTGCAGCCGGTCAGCAGTGAGGATGCAGGCAGTTATAGCTGTGCTGTAAGAGGATATGAACATCTCCCCTCTCCTGCTCGAACCCTCAGAGTCAGATGTGAGATTTATTCACCTTCTTCTTATATGGTGTATAACTAAATTATAAATCAGTGCATAATATTCATTGATTAACATTTTTATACACACAAACTTTCTGCACTTTGATCATGCAACTCCCTAGATCCTCCAAAGAATGTCTCAGTGTCCATCAGTCCTTCTGGTGAGATAATGGAGGGCAGTTCAGTGAATCTGACCTGCAGCAGTGATGCTAACCCACCTGTGGAGATCTACACCTGGTTTAAGGAGACAAAATTAGTAGGAAAAGCAAAGACCTACACCATCTCCAAGATCAGCTATAAGGACAGTGGAGAGTACAAGTGCAAGTGCAGTAATGAAGTTGGACATCGGTACTCCAGCAGTGTAACTCTGAATGTTCTGTGTAAGTTAAAGCTGAAGATCTCCTCAGAGCCAATAACAGATAAAACGATTATAGATTTACTTTAAAGTGTTATCTTCCTGTCCATTTTAGATTCTCCAAAGAATGTCTCAGTGTCCATCAGTCCCTCTGGTGAGATAGTGGAGGGCAGTTCAGTGACTCTGACCTGCAGCAGTGATGCTAACCCACCTGTGGAGAACTACACCTGGTTTAAGGGAAGTATAACAGTGGGAAAGAAAAAGACCTACACCATCACCAAGATCAGCTCTGAGGACAGTGGAGAGTACAAGTGCAAGTGCAGTAATGAAGTTGGACCTCAGGATTCCAGCAGCGTAACTCTGAATGTTCTCTGTAAGTTATCAATTAAGATCTCCTCAGAGCCAATATTATTGTAATTTTAGCAAGTATTAAGTATTACCTTACTGTCCATTTTAGATCCTCCAAAGAATGTCTCAGTGTCAATTGGCATTTATTTTAACATACTGGAGGGCAGTTCAGTGACTCTGACCTGCAGCAGTGATGCTAACCCACCTGTGGAGATCTACACCTGGTTTAAGGTGAATGAATCCTCAGCTGTAGGATCTGGACAGAGTTACAGAGCTCTACAGAGTGGACAGTACTACTGCGAGGCTCAGACTAAACATGGCTCACTTAGATCAGGTGATATGTCCGTCAATTGTAAAGGTGAGCGTTATAATCATTCCTGTTTAATCACTGCTCCATTACACATCATGAGCTGTGGGGGAACATGTAGATGATATTATGTTGCATTGAGTCCTGACCGAATCATCTGAATGGACAATAGGCTTTCTGTGAGTTTTAATAATAGACAATAATAGCACAGGGATAGCACTTTTATCTATGTGTATCTTTCTGGAGCAAAATAACTGGTTAAAAAACCAAATAAATCATATCCTTTTAGTAATACGTTGTGTTTGTAGAACTGTTGTATAAAACCAATGTCACATTTAATGCAGTACTGTAACACTATATATAAGCACCACTGTGATACCTTCAACAGTCAGGCCGTGCCCTTGTACCTTTGACTGCATCAAGAGTTTTACATCTTGTGTGATATTGCTTGTAAAATATCACACAAGATGTAATACTTTACATCTTGTGTGATAAAGTGGATGTGCATGCGTGTTTGTGTGTGTATATGTGTGTGGTATCAGCAGATGGTTCTGTGATTGTGCATGTGTCACTTGGAATTGGACTCTTTTGCCTTGCAGCTCTTCTTTCTGCACTCTTCTGGCTAAGGTGAGAATATTTGTGCTGATAAATTCATCACTAATTACTTTCAAAATACTTACAATAGATATGTTTTTCACTTTCTGAGAGCAGATGCAAGAGAAAGGAGAAAAGGGAAGATGAAAATGTATATGAGGTGAGTTATTAGTGTGCTTTGTTCAAAAGAAACTCTCACAGCATGGACTTTCAGCAGAACCTGTTCACGTTCTCCACATCTCTCTGCAGATGGTTGGGCTGAATGCAAAAAATGGCAAAGATCTCTATCCAGCAGGCCGGACAACTAATGATGTGTATCAGACACTTATGGTAAATTTAGTGAAATACAGTTACGTGTACTATGTTAAATGAAAATACATGTCATTGCCGTAAATCTTTGGTCGGCGCTGGGGTTTAGTGGTTAGCCCTGTCGCCTTGCACCTTCCGGGTCTTGATTTGATTCCCGCCCAGGTTCGATTCCCGTCTGTTTGCATGGAGTTTGCATGTTCTCCCCGTGCTTCGTGGGTTTCCTCCCGGAGTCAAAAGACCTGTAGATTAGACTAATTGGTGTTCCCAAATTGCCCATAGTCTGTAAATGAGTGTGAGTGTGCATATGTGTGTGTGCCCTGCAATGGCTTAGCACCCTGTCCAGGGTGTACACAACGTCATGCCCTAAATCTCATGGGATAGGCCCTTACCATGAATACAGGATAAAGTGGTATAGATGGTGAGTGAGTGAGTGAGTGCTGTAAATCAATACTCTAATTCTTAGAATGTGATATTTATGCTGCACAGGATTTTTGTTGTTGTTGTTGTTGTTGTTGTTGTTGAAATTAAGAAAACTGACTTGTTAATTTAAACAAGAACTTTCTTTTACCACAGATTTCAAATCCAAGCTCTCTTGACACACCCAAGTCGCCTGACTACCAGAACATAGCCGTAAGTTTTAGCTTTTAAACCCAAGCCACCAGAGTATAGTAGTTTAATAATATTACTTTTTAATTGGAATCTGTGAGACACACAGCTGTAACAATGACAGTAAGTTTACATTTATGTACTAATCAATAAAATTAGAAAGAAGTAAACCAGAGCAACATGTTCTGTGTTAAAGCTGCTGTTTGTAACTTTTTTTTTTCTTCATAAATATTTCACAAAACCTAGAATGTAGAGCAGCCGTGCAGCTTGTCACAAAAGTCACAATACCAGGATGCTGCACTCTTTTTGGACAATTCCCAATGAGAACCTGTGGATGGATACTTTCTTGGTGTAGCATTTTTGTTGTTCAAAAATGAGGCGGGCCAAATCTTGTTACCAGATATGTTACAGATCTTGAAGAAATTCTTGGCCAGAGTAATTTTGCTACTGTTCCTGATTTGGGCCAAATGTACTGTAATAAAATTAATGGCACAAATTCACATCAGATGTACAGGACAGGTCTGTGCCATGTTTAGCCAGATGTGCAAAACTAAGTTGGTCCAAATCTTGTTACCAGATCTTGGGAAACTGGCAATATCTGGGTATCTGAGTAGTTTTGCTATCTGGGGTGTAGCTTACATCCAGTTATTACTGACACTCAGTAATGACACACATTCAGGGCACTGTTCAATGCAAGGAAGTGAGGAAAGACATGTATTGTATGAGGTGACTAAACATATCTGTTTCCTAAAACATTTTTTTCTGTGGACATTCAGGGCACTCTGCCTAGTATACAAACGGTGCTAACTGTCAGTATGTTATTGTCACATCACAGCTCTATTGTCAAAAGATGCCTCCTATAGCTTCATCACATACCTGATGTTACTGTGTGTGCGCCTTTTCTTTTAGACTTTGAGAACCACGGTGGATGAAATGAGTGTTGAAAAAGCTGATGAATAGCGAACGATCCTCACTGGAGTGAAGAAACTGAATGACTCCTTTACACAAGAAAAGCCATTTAAAGCCGCACTGGACATTTTATAGCAGTATGTGAAGTTCTTTATGCTAATGATTAAAACTGTTCAGGTCAGCTGTTAAGACTGTGGACCTGAACCAGAATGCAAATATTCAGCAAAATATGTATTTAGAGGTAAACAACACATCAGAGTAGAAATTCTGAGTAGATGGGTCTTGTTTTATGACTTTTTTTTTTTTCATTTTGCCTTATTTTAAATAAACATGCAACATAAAAAGCTATACTGTAAATCTGGTTTTGTAGTTTTATATATAAAACCCTGTGTGTGTGTGTGTGTGTGTGTGTGTGTGTATATCTATGAAGAGTATGTGCATACAGGTGCTTCCCAAAGAATAAGAATATTGTTGAAAAGTTGATTTATTTCAGTTATTCGATTCAAAAGGTTAAACTCATATAGGTTCATTACACACACACTGATACATTTCAATTGTTTATTTTAATTTAGATGATTATTACTTACAGCTAATGAAAACCCAAAATTCAGCCTCTGATATATTACATAAGACCAATGCAAAAAGTATTAAAATGTTGAACTACTGAAAAGTATGAACATGTAAAGTACTCAATACTTGGTTAGGAATCCCTTTGCCTGAATTCCAACAAGGATTTCTTGAGTATAGGACTAACCATTGTGTAAATGGAGCAGGAATATAACCAGATAATATAGAAAGGTTGATGGTTGTGAGGAAGGGAATGAGGTCTTATAAGAATTGTGGAAGGGATTGGATCTAATGAGCAGGTGCTGGGAATGGATTTTGGGATGATGTGCTGAGTCTCTTAAGTTGTTAGGCTGGAAAATTCTCCTAGAGTAGGAGAGGGAAGATCCTGAAGTCTTGCTGCAGGGGTTGAGGTGGGAGCAAAGATCTGCCAAATTATTGCTATTTTGCTTTTTTTTTTTTTTTTTTTTAATCAAAGAATATGGCGAGGTCATCATCAGTCAAAGAGGAAGGAGCGGAAGGATCCAGTTGGGTGTTAGTAAAGAAAAGATGTTGTGGAGCTTGCATGAAACATGTGCATAACCTTCCAGCTTTTCCCTGTGGAAGGCAGTTTTAGGGAAAGTCACTTCACATGTCAATTTAGAGAAAACAGCACAGTGCAAGACTCTCTCTCACTCTTGTGAAAAGGATGGAGCTTGAAAAAGGATTTATATATTTATTGTTATTGAGGATGACATCATATTAATTGAAGACAAAAAATACAGTATTTTGTGTCCTTTCATTTAAAAAAATCTTTAACTAATTATTATTATTAATCAATAATTTATTTACAAGTTATAGACGTTTCAACAGAATGTTTTAAATGGTATCAGTTTTTGTTTCAATACATATTCAATATTTAATGTCCGTGGTGTGAGATTTTCACAGTGACAGATTTTCAGCAGGTGCTTATGTTACCATGGTAACGCACAGAGGAAGTGACATTTCAGAATGGAACGCAGTCTCTTTTATCATACTCAAGGCAAAGAGTGAACAAAAATAAAAAGCTTTCTGTTCCTTCAACTAATTCTTCACAAAAGAGAAAACATATGCAGCACATCCCAACCACACACACACACACACTTTTCTTTACTATCAGTTTGACCATTTGAAATATTACTTTGCCCCAGTCCTCAGCAGTACATTCGCCATACTTTTTGCAGAAGATCAATCTGTCCCGGATGTTTTTTTTTTGGAGAGAAGTGGCTTCTTTGCTGCCCTTCTTGACACCAGGCCATCTTCCAAAAGTCTTGGCCTCACTGTGCGTGCAGATGCGCTCACACCTGCCTGCTGCCATTCCTGAGCTCTGCACTGGTGGCACTCCGATCCCGCAGCTGAATCCTCTTTAGGAGACGATCCTGGCGCTTGCTGGACTTTCTTGGATGCCCTGAAGCCTTCTTAACAAGAATTGAACCTCTTTCCTTAAAGTTCTTGATGATCCTATAAATTGTTGATTTAGGTGCAATCTTAGTAGCCACAATATCCTTGCCTGTGAAGCCATTTTTATGCAACGCAATGATGGCTGCACGCGTTTCTTTGCAGGTCACCATGGTTAACAATGAAAGAACAATGATTTCAAGCATCACCCTCCTTTTAACATGTCAAGTCTGCCATTCTAACCCAATCAGCCTGACATAATGATCTCCAGCCTTGTGCTCGTCAACATTCTCACCCGAGTTAACAAGACGATTACTGAAATGATCTCAGCAGGTCCTTTAATGACAGCAATGAAATGCAGTGAAAAGTTTTTTTCGGGATTAAGTTAATTTTCATGGCAAAGAAGGACTATGCAATTCATCTGATCACTCTTCATCACATTCTGGAGTATATGCAAATTGCTATTATAAAAACTTAAGCAGCAACTTTTCCAATTTCCAATATTTATGTCATTCGCAAAACTTTTGGCCACGACTGTAGACTCTGGCGTGTTGCAGTGATTATGGATGTGTCTAGAAGGTTAGCACAGGTCCACGGGGCATAGCATAATTAGTGAGAAAATTGGGAAAACCCAAAAAAAAAAACTTCATTTTCATTTTACTTGGGAAAATATACAGGGTGGGCCATTTATATGGATACACCTTAATAAAATGGGAATGGTTGGTGATATTAACGTCCTGTTTGTGGCACATTAGTATATGTGAGGGGGCAAACTTTTCAAGATGGGTGGTGACCATGGTGGCCATTTAGAAGTCGGCCATCTTGGATCCAACTTTTGTTTTTTCAATAGGAAGGGGGTCATGTGACACATCAAACTTACTGGGAATTTCACAAGAAAAACAATGGTGTGCTTGGTTTTAATGTAACTTTATTCTTTCATGAGTTATTTACAAGTTTCTGACCATATATGTGAACATATGTGTGTGTTTTTGCTTTCATGTCTTGTCTAATAGTGCTGAATGTCGACGCATTTTTACACTTTAATGCAGGTATGTTTTTCAACATATTCATGAATCACGAAGTTTGCATAGTTAACACCATCGGATAGCCTACTATCAGAAATTAAATTAATTTTAAGACAGTATAAACTGAGGCATTGACATGTCTTTCACTGTTTTGTCTCTGTTAGGACATTATAAAAAAACTATATAACTATTCATTATGGATTTTAAAGCACAATTTAGGACATCTCATTTCATTAATATGAACAGAATTTAAAGCACATTTACACACATACATCATGAAAGATCTATTATAAAACAAAATTAAATTTATGTTTTCAGCATTGTAAACAGTATTGTTTTAGACTAACTGTTTATACACAATCTTTTGTTGTTCTTGGACTTGCTTGCATGCGCGGACATTTTTAATTTGAACAGAAAATAATAGTGAGCTGTTAAGCGGGTAATTTTTTTATATAACTTAAACAACTGAAAAAAAGTTAAATATACACAATAAATTAATAGTTGTGTTTGCTTTACACTTGTGCACGTATATGTAAATATCTTTTTCTATGTCCATACTAGCATATATATTTGCATATATTTATATATTTGGACACTTGCCTTGTGTCGAATAGTGTTTTATTCATATTTTACATTACATGCAGTTTGTATTTTACCAGGTACTTTCAAAATGTTACCTACTCATCTATAAACATGTTTAACAATTCAAATTAAAGTCAGCTAACGAGCACTTTGGTCTGGCTTTTGGACCATTGGGGGATATTTGGAGAAGCACAACCCATTTAAATTCTAAAATGTGCATTCTTAATGGCCACATATGTATGGTGCAGATTTAATGTCAGGCAAATACCAAAGTTCCATTTAATTCTGTCAAGCCAGTTTTGTGTGATGCTGTAACAATCATCTGGACAGACAGAGTCATAGTATGATTAGAAACCTTACTCCTAGCACCTGTGGACCTAGAGTCAGTACTTGGGTCTTGTCAGAGTTAAGTACAGTAGAACCTCAGTTTTGACGTTGAGCGTCACATGATCACAACTGAGCCAATTGTTTTGCCCTTTCTTGTGCTGCAGAATTGTAGGTAATTGTCTCCCCTGCTTGATCTTAGTGCAGCCAGCACTTGTCTTGTTTTATTTATAATAATTGATGTATTTATTAGTTTGAGTGTGGAACAAATAATCCGAGTTTAATATTTCTTATGTGGAAATTCACCTTGGTCTATGAGTGTTTTGTTATATGAACATGCATGATCAACTTGTATCCCATCCAATTTTTTTTTTTTTTTTTGCCTAGGTTTATGCAATTTTACAACACACATTGTGGAACATGTACTATACAATGACAAAAATATCAGTACCAAGACCCATGCTAAAACAAGTTCTCAGCAGGAATGAGAAATTACTATTATAGTCATTCCTAATGACTACTGTACCTCATGAAGGAAGTTGCTAATTGTGTATTTAACAGGATTCCCTGCCACTCACAGTACCTCTTAAATGTTTATTTTTGCATTTAATTTAACATGCCTAACATGGATCCCATTTGATATTTAATGCAACTGCAAAGGCAAATTCCTTGGTATTGGAACAGGAAAGCAAGTTGCCCAGCTACATTTCCACCATGTTTACATAATCGTTTACAATGTCAACCATATCAGGGGGGGGGGGGGGGTTGAGAAAAAGAAAAGTCCTTTACACTACTTTGTTTGGCCCAAAACCCTTAGAGATTAAAGAGCAAGTGATTGGTGTTCATAAGGCTGGAAAACATGGCCAGTCCAGAAACAAAAGTTAATTAATGACTGCTTTAATGAAGCTTATAAACATTTGATAAGTTAAAGCATTACTTGCAGGCATAGTATTATGTTTCTCGATTACTCCCACTGGCTGAAAATACTTATTTACTTGGTACTAGCAAAGAGACGTGAGGGGACAATGTCATCTAGCCAGCAAAGCCGAGCTCCTTATAGACACAATTGATCTCGTTGACAACAATGCCCATCACCCTCCTGAAAGCTTCCTGGGTAGCAGCATCCCACACGCCCTTCTCCCCGAACACCTTAATGAGGACCTCTGTGATTAGCTGATGGAAAGAGCAATTGGTTGTATTAGATTAGTAGTAGTGAAGTGACTCAAGTAAACTTCAGTAAATGTCAGTGTTTAGTGTTACCTTGAAGTTGTTGAGAGCAATCTTGTGTTTGTTTGCATGTGTTGTAGCGAGTGGCTTGATGACCTCATTAGAGCCTTTTGCCTTGAGGATTTCACCCAGTTTTGTTAGAACAGTTTTGCCATGGTCTGCAACACCTGCATTTCCAGCCAGTTCACCACATGGGATCCCCACAAACTTAGGGAAGACTTTCTGGGTGTCAGGGTGCTCTGTGAACAGACTATCCACAATGTGGATGTACAAATGATCATTTAGCAGTCTAGGCTCTCTCAAAGGCCTGGTTCAATTCTAGACCAGTGAGAGAAGTAGAGGGGAAAGGGCCAGGGCGCTTTCCCCAATTATAGCAGGGCAAAATAAAACAGCAGTCTGCAGAACTACAGCCCAGTACCAAACATTTAATTGGGGCTGATGAAGTGTATCCACCCCTGCCTCAGGTTAAAACAACAAACAGCACTGATGCCCATTAAGCACTGAAGCCTTCACTACAAAGTCTTCATTCTTTGTGTTATGATGCTTGATATGCTAGAAAGTTTTTGGAAAGCTCTTTAGTACTAACCGGGTGAGAACGTCTCCTCCATAGCCACCAAGGTTGCTCTCAACTTTCCCCCAGCTGGCCAGAATCAACTCATAGTCAGACATTGTCTGCAGACAAAGCACAACAGCATGGTAAGATGCTGGAAGCCAGGAAAAATCACACACACAGCATTGCTGCATGAAAGCATTAAAAGTCAGCATAAAGGGTTTATGACTTTGAGGAAAAGTTTATGACAGAGGGTCTCTCACTCACAGCAGTGAGCAGACACTGTTTCCGGAGTGACTAAAACAAGTTATTGGACGTTTCAAGTGTTAGGATGCATCTAATAATGGGTTTATTAGGACTCTTCCAAGAAGTACCAACCAAACACTGTTGGCTAGTTGGGAACTGAAAATGTGCTTCCTTCACAACAGACTGGCAGGTATAGTGCCCTCCTACCACCAGTGCTTGAGTGAACAGTGGAGGGTACATGAGGTTTCTGAAAGATCTAGCCCTGCTTTGTGATAAATGTATTTTGCTAAGCCCTACCAACAACTCAACCTTAAAGAAGACTGAAACTACTCTTGATTATACACCTGAGAGAAATAAATACTACAGGTTTAATTCAAATCACACTGCAATCAATGACAGAGAGAAAGAGAGAGCATGACACACACTTACCAGGAGAGTGTAACAATCAGCTAGGCTAAGAAAGTATTGTTCAGACTAATATTGGAGTGCTATGGGATCCTGTCTTTGCCCTTTTATACTTTGGGCCCTACAAATGTTCATCCCCTCACTTGTCAATCAAACATATCCACTCCTCTTTTTTAGATGTTAAACCACCCCTTTAAATAATCAGCCCACCTGAGGATTCTGTATTGCTCCAACTGGTTCTCTTTTTTTGCCCTACATTTTTCTTTTCAAATTTCTCTCCTTTGATAGTCGTAACCTTTGGCCAGTTAGCCCTTAATGTACACAAACCCTAGGTATTCCCCAAACCCCTTTACCCCAACCTAAAAGTAGGCAACATTTCTTGTTTAATGCAATATGTTGCTTGAATACTAGGAGAGTGTTGTTTTAAAATCAAGAGCAAAGAACATAATTGAAAATGTAAATATGAAAAGTGCCATGTAAAATAAAATTGATATTAGATTTTAAGTACAAATTCAACCCTATTCATGCCCATAAAAATTGACAAAAGAATCCTGCTTGATTTTAAAACATTTCTTAGTAAGGAACTACAAAGGTTCAGACATACAACTAAGATTCCTGTGGGTTCTCTAGTAAAGTACACCAGCCACAAATTTGTGAAATATGAGTGGACTGGTATCCCAGTCAGAATGTTTGTATTAACTAGGGTGAAATATCCCAAACCTTAACCCATTCACTCAAATACTTATATACACATGTGGACAAAATTGTTGGTACCCTTCGGTCAATGAAAGAAAAACTCTCAATGGTCACAGAAATAACTTTAATCTGACAAAAGTAATAATAAATAAGAATTCTATGAATGTTAACCAATGAAAGTCAGACATTGCTTTTCAACCAAGCTTCAACGGAATTATATAAAAAAAAAAAAAAATGAACTCATGGAACAGGCCTGGACAAAAATGATGGTACCCCTAACTTAATAGTTTGTTGCTCAACCTTTTGAGGCAATCACTGCAATCAAACGATTCCTGTAACTGTCAATGAGACTTCTGCACCTCTCTGCAGGTATTTTGGCCCACTCCTCATGAGCAAGCTGCTCCAGTTGTTTCCGGTTTGAAGGGTGCCTTTTCCAGACAGCATGTTTCAGCTCCTTCCAAAGATGCTCAATAGGATTGAGGTCAGGGCTCATAGAAGGCCACTTTAGAATAGTCCAATGTTTTCCTCTTAGCCATTCTTGGGTGTTTTTAGCTGTGTGTTTTGGGTCATTGTCCTGTTGCAAGACCCATGACCTGCGACTGAGACCCAGCTTTCTGACACTGGCCAGCACATTTCTCTCTAGAATCCCTTGATAGTCTTGAGATTTCATTGTACCCTGCACAGATTCAAGACACCCTGTGCCAGATGCAGCAAAGCAGCCCCAGAACATAACAGAGCTGATGTTCCTTGAGCATGAAGTTCACCTTGGATCTCTCTAGAAGTCTTTCTGGGCTCTTTTGTTACCATTCGGATTATCCGTCTCTTTGATTTGTCATCAATTGTCCTCCTGTGGCCACATCCAGGGAGGTTGGTTAGAGTCCCATGGATCTTAAATTTCTGAATAATATGTGCAACTGTAGTCACAGGAACATCTAGCTGCTTGGAAATGGTCTTATAGCCTTTACCTTTAACATGCTTGTCTATAATTTTCTTTTGAATCTCCTGAGACAACTCTTTCGTTTACTTCCTCTGTTCCATGTTGAGTGTGGTACATACCATGTCACCAAACACAGTGACTACCTGGAGCCCTATATATATAGGCCCACTGACTGATTACAAGATTGTACACACCTGTGATACTAATTAGTGGACACACCTTGAATTAACATGTCCCTTTGGTCACATTATTTTCAGTATTTTCTAGGGGTACCATCATTTTTGTCCAGGCCTGTTCCATGCATTTATATATATTTATTTTAAATAATTCTGTTAAAGCATGGTTGAAAAGCAATGTCTGACTTTCATTGGTTAACATTCATAGAATTTTTTTAAATTACTTTTGTCAGATGAAAGTTATTTCTGTGACCATTCTGAGTTTTTCTTTCATTGACTGAAGGGTACCAACAATTCTGTCCACGTGTGTATATTTGGGTTAGAATGGATGAGCTTGAGTTAAGTAAATGAATAAGTCACTGGTTCTCAAAAAAAAAAAAAAAAAAAAAAAAAACCACAAGGGTGCAAAAAACACTGTGCTAGCAATTTTTCTGGACATATAGTATGACGGCAAGTTTTAAAAGTCAATACTTTGAAAAATGTGATCCACCAATATAATTAGATTGAGAATTTGCTACACCTTCTGTTATGTGCTACTACTGCCCTTTTTTAAATTCAAAAATATAAATATTGATTATGAAGTATTGCAGTGATTATGTAAAGAAATGTGAAACAGTCACCTGATCTTTGGTAAGAACTGCTTTAATGAGGCTCCCCACATGTTAATGCTTTAAAAAAAAAAATTCAAAAGTAAGCTCAACACTATGCAGTTAAACCATCACTTGCAGGAATACAGATATCTAGCCAGCGAATCCAAGCTCCTTGTAGACGCAGTCGATCTCATTGACGACGACGCCCATCACACTTCTGAAAGCATCCTGGGTAGCAGTGTCCCAGACCCCCCTCTCCCCAAACACCTTGATGATGACTTCTGTGATCAGCTGATGGGAATGAAGCAATTGATTTATTTTAATAAATCAATACCAGTAGTTGTAGTAATGCATTTATCAAAGTAAACTTAAGCAAATGTAAATTGAAGTGTTTATTACCTTGAAGTTGTTGAGGGCAATCTTGTGTTTGTTGGCATGGGTTGTAGCCAATGGCTTGATGACCTCATTAGAGCCTTTTGCTTTGAGGATCTCACCCAGTTTTGTCAGAACAGTTTTGCCATGGTCTGCAACACCTGCATTTCCAGCCAGTTCACCACATGGGATCCCCACAAACTTGGGGAAGAGTTTCTGGGTGTCAGGGTGCTCTGTGAACAGACTATGGTTTGATAATTTATAGCCCCAATTTTACAAAAGTAAAAGATCTGGGGGGGGGGGGTGCCTGAATTAAGGAAACGAAAGGTAAAATAAATATGGCAGTCTAGGCTCTCTAGACTGCCATCTTTGCCATCAAATTGCTGGTTCCATTGAAGACCAATGAGGAGGGGAAAATAAATGCTTTTGTCCAGGTCCTCACCCCTTTCCTCAGTTATATTCATTAAAGCAAAGGGAAACCAGGAAATAAAAGTTTCCGCTGATTGAAGTAATCACCCCTGTCTCAGTTTAAAGCAATGAACAGCAGTGATCTCCATTAATGGCTTCTACTATAAATGAAGTCTTTGTGCTATGATGCTTTACATGCTAGAAATTAGTTTTTGGAAGAGAGATTTGATACTAACCGGGTGAGAACTTCTCCTCCATAGCCAGCAAGATTGCTCTCCACTTTACTCCAGCTGGCCAGAATCAACTCACAATCAGACATTGTCTGCAGACAAAGCACAACAGCATGTGGTCTGAATGACAAACTAGCAGTACACCTACCCCATACTCATTTTTGTATTCAAATAAAGCACATTGATTTTTATAGTGTTGGCAAATTGTGAGCTGAGAATCTTGGGCTGCAAGTATTTACAGGAGATATAGGTCGAATACTAGGTCAGAGTCTATACTAGGGCTAAGAGACAGGACAGCAAGAGCAGGGAAACAATATAGAACCAACTGTGTTAAAAATAAAAAAGGCCCAAAACCTACCTCACCTGTGGAGAAACATTCCAAATTGAAAAACTTAAGCCCATGATACATGCCAAATCAGTATCATTCAAAATGCACATAAGTGTACACATTTACACATCAGAATATTGAAAATTTTATGCATTGCCTCAATTATCAACATGAAAATTACATGATTACAGCCTCTACATTCTTATGACTTATTTTACAAAACTGACCATCAAAACCCCAAGCCACCTGAAAGATCACATGTTCACTTGCTTACCAGGAGTGTCACAAGCAGCTACAACGAGAAAAATGTTCTCTGGACTTATCCTGCAGTGCTACAGCTGCCTGTCTTTGGCCTTTTATACTTTGGGGCCTACAGCCATTTGTCCCCTCACCTGTCAATCAAACATATACACTCGTCTAGATGTTAATCGCACCTTTTCAATACTCATCCCACCTGAGGATTCTGTATCTAATTGTTTATTTATTCGGTTTTTTCGCCTTTTTATTATTTTTTTACTTATTTCTTTTTAATCTCTTTTTCATATTTTCTCAAATGTTCCCCTTCTCTCATTCTATACCACTTTCACCCTTCCTCCCCCTCACGTGCATGCACTATGAACAGTGACCCAGCTCAGCCAGTGCATGTGACACAGATTTTTCATAGTTATGGGACTTATGTATGCTGTGTTGGTCAATTTACAATACACCCAATAGTTAGTTCAGTTATTTGTGAAACAGAGAGATAGAAAAGCAGTATAAGAAAAACAAACAGAGAGAACAAAGCATAAGCTCCATTAGAACAGAAATTTGAGTCATGGCTCTGGCTTTAGGAGAGAGCAGTTTAATGATTCTTATTCCCTCCTTACACTACCACAGAATGAATTGTAGGTCATGCCCTGGCCAAAACTAGTAAGTTGATGCATTCCTAACCTTAGGCCAAAGTTAACACTAAGTGTGCATGAATGCTAACATCAGACAACATCATGCTTTGAGTCGGCATTCCTTATTTTAGGCATTCCCTAAACCTACCCCAAACTAAAAGTTTGAATGCAATGTATCACTTGAATAATAAGGATTGTTTGTTTTTAAAATCAACCGGTGAAGACAAAATAATAATAATAATAATAGAGTGTTGTAAAAATGTACAGTGAGAAATGTTGCAGGTATGGTAAGAAATACAGAATCAGTAAAATTGGCAGGTATTCAGCAAGTATAAAATCCATGCTCAAAAAATTTAGACAAAAAAAAGAATGCTGATTTAATAATAATTAAAAAAAAATCCAGAGATTTGGGACTTATTTGCAATGTTGCTCCAACAATTCCAGCATTCAAGGTTTATTCCCTAGATTAAGAGTTCTGTGGGTTCTCTAGTATACTCTGCTGCAAATTTGAGTGTGATGCATGGGTGGGGTTCTATCCCATTTGGAGTGTTTCTGCATTTTCCTCCATGTTCTTGCAATATTCTTTGGAGCCTACATCACTTTTACAAGTAAAAGTCAACTCTGAAGGTGACTTAAAGAAAAAATACAAAAATTAAACAACACAGTAAACAATTACTTCCCAAAAGCTTCAATAAAATAGGACAATCCATGGAACACACATTTGTATTTTTGGCTAGGATAAGTTAGTTTGGACACACCTACAGCTGTAGTCAAATGATTTGAGAGTGCC
Organism: Clarias fuscus; assembly: GCA_030347435.1. Classification (NCBI taxonomy): domain Eukaryota; kingdom Metazoa; phylum Chordata; class Actinopteri; order Siluriformes; family Clariidae; genus Clarias; species Clarias fuscus. Next base: position 23,265,830 of record CM059227.1, read on the forward strand.
GCACATATTTTTACAGTCTGCTGCTTAAGTATTTTTAGATCTTTTTGTCAGATGTACTATGATATACTAAATAATACCTACAAGCATTTAATAAGTGTCAAATGCTGTTATTAACAATTACATTAAGCATATACAGAGTCAATGTTTACTGTGTTGACTCCTAGGGTTTTCCTTCCATACTTCTTATGGTGAACGTTCCTTTATGCCCAGGTTTACTTTTGTTAATAGATGATTCCACGATCACTCTTGGTTAACAACAAATATATATATATACACAGGGTGGGCCATTTATATGGATACACCTTAGTAAAATGGGAATGGTTGGTGATATTAATAGGTGATAGGTAAAAAGCTGACATCGGGCTGATAGAGACATGCTGTTAGAACATAATTACAGAAGCAGGGGATGTAAAGAGTTCTGATGCACTTAAATGTTAAATATTGATCTTGATTTGGGTACAAGGTCCTTGTACTCTTATTTTTCTTTGAACCTCTTGCTTAGTTATCCTCATCCACAGAGGCGGGTAGTAACGAGTTACATCTACTTGAGTAACTTTTTTGAGAAAAAAAAAAAAAAAAAAAACCTTATGAATAGTTGGTCAAATGACCAAACACTGCTTATAACTGGGATAAACTCCGTCGGGGTAGAGAGAGAAGAAAGCATTTTATGTTGCAATGTTAAAATATATGAATAGCAAGTAAGAAAAAAAAAATACAAGTTTCTTACATTATTGTACTCATGTTCTAATGAGATTTTCTAACTGCTGAGCCATTTGGTGGACAACTGAATAGTGTGTAAAAACTGAGATTAGGAAGTGTTTGTTCCTTAATTTTCCATTTTGTAAAGATATTCATTCATTTTATACTTCTTTCATTTAGAAATGTCAGAATTTGTACATTATCATTTTTCTGGCTGCTTACATCATATTAAAAAAAATAATAAAATCACATGACATCTTGAGTACAATTTTTGGTTACATTACCCACCTGTGCTCATCCAGCTTACATTGCTTTATTTTGCGTAAGTTGCAAATTATTGCATTTTAAATCAGTTAAAGTACTGTACTACCTCCCATTGTAAAGATTTTCTCTGGGGCATGAAAAAAAAAAGTGATGTTACATGCCTTCCGGTGCAGTCCTACTCCTCACTGAAAGGATTGAAAGCTTCATAAGTAACTTATGACCTACTCAGAGCTAGGAATATACATTTTTACCCCAAATTTACTTTGAGCACAATTCCTATAAGTGATAGCGCAGCACTCCTACATTGTGGGGGAGATAGGAGTGACTTCATATTTTTTAGGGATTGATAATTAGCTCTTACTATATAACTGGGACCAAAGTTCCACCACTTTTGGCCACTAAGGAACAGTTTTCTGCTTGGAGACACATACAGTCTCAGGAATGTTTCTTCCTTGTGTATTTAACTTGCAACCCCCACAGCTAATCTCCCCCCCCCCCCCCCCAATTCCAATTCAAAAGACCTGTTGTGCATCATGATTTAAATTCCCTTTTAAATAAATCAAATCCAGTTCAAATACATTAAAGAGAGGCAAGAACCATATTAAAATACATGGAGGGCAGGTTAAAGATATGTTCTAAAAGCAAGTTATTTAAATTCTCTCTACAATGCAAATCTACTAAAAGTTTTAGATTGGGAAGTATTGGAACAGCAAAGCAAATTCAATACCTTCTGTGCACTCAAGACTTTGCTTGAAAAGGCAAAATGGGGAAGAGACTCATTCCACAATTCCAGTAACTTTAGGTTGTTTACCCGGAAAAAAAAAAAAAGTGGTGGTGTTCCTAAGGCTGTAAAACAGTCAATCCAAAAGTACAGGTCAATTAAGCTCTGCTTTAATGAAGATCAAATGTAAACACTTACAAGTTCTTATAATGCTATTCAGTTAAACCATTACTTTCCGAAATATCACAAGTGTCTTTTTTTAGCCAGTGGGAGTAGATGGCATGCATTTACATGGCCTCAGCCACTGTCAGGGAGAGAATTAGCCCAGGTCATCTAGCCAGTGAAGCCAACCTCCTTGTAGACACAGTCGATCTCAGTGACAACACCACCCATCACCTTTCTGAAAGCTTCCTGGGTAGCAGCATCCCACACACTCTTCTCACCAAACACCTTAATGATTACCTCAGTGATCAGCTGATGGAAAGAGCAATTGGCATTAGAGGTGCATCATTAGCATTACACTTCAGTTTATTAAAAAAAGAAGAAAAAAAAGTACCTTAAAGTTGTTGAGGGCAATCTTGTGTTTGTTGGCATGGGTTGTAGCCAGTGGCTTGATTACCTCATTAGAGCCTTTTGCCTTGAGAATCTCACCCAGTTGTGTCAGAACAGTTGCACCATGGTCTGCAACACCTGCATTTCCAGCCAGTTCACCACATGGGATCCCCACAAACTTGGGGAAGAGTTTCTGGGTGTCAGGGTGTTCTGTGAACAAACTATCCACACAATGTGTGCATATGAATGATTGACAGTATTAAAGTTTGTACTATAAATTAACAGGAAGTACTACAGAGAATAATGTGGATTAAGAACCATAAGGAAACAAAAGGTAAGCACAATTATATGGCAGTCAAGGCTCTCTCAAAGTGCTGGTTCCTTTCAAGACCAATGGGAAAGAAATGCTATGGAGAATGCCCTCACCCCTCCCCCAATTATATTCATTAGGGCAAATGGAAACCCAGACTTTCAAAACCCTCACTTGAAGGCTTATTTAACAAAAAGGGACATGCATTATGAAAACTAAATCTTGCACAATAAGACAATACAAGTAGAAGGGAAGTTATGAACAGCCATGTACCAGATGCTTATCAGCTAACCAGGCACTGGATCAAAACCATAAGGAAACACAAAGACAAGCCATATCGATGGCAGTCTAAGCTCTCAAAGTCTTGGTTCCCTTCAAGACAAGCAAGAGTTTGCCCTTTGCATGAAATATATTCATTAGGGCAAATGGAAACCCAGCAGTCTGCAGAACTACGGCACAGGATAAAATAGTTCATTATTACTGATTGATGGTGTAACCACCCCTAACTCAGGTTACACCAACAAACACCACTGGTCTCCATTAATAGCCATTAAACAATTGACATGCTAGAAGAGTTTTGGGAAAATGTGGATTGGTACTGTACTAACCGGGTGAGAACTTCTCCTCCATAGGCAGGAAGGTTGTTTTCCACTTTCCCCCAGCTGGCCAGAATCAACTCACAGTCAGACATTGTCTGCAGACAAAAGGAGAGCAGCATGTGTTCAGATACCAGAGTTCAGGAAATGAAACAAGTACTCATACCAATTAGTCAGTTATCTTGGATTCAAATAATTAAGATAAGGTTTTACATTTCATTTTGAAAGCATTCATCACTGGGAACCCAGGGTCTCTACACCTCTCACACAGCCATTTTCACATTTGCCACACTCAGTGACTTACATAAGTGCTTTGAGTTTTATCATTACATAGATCCTAACATTGGTTTACTAGAACATGATCTAGCAGCACCAGTCAAACATGGTTGACAAGGTGAGGGCTGAGACAATCTGCTTTCTTTACAGCAGAATAGTAGTTCCAGGATCAACCTACCACCAGTGTTCAAGAGTGAGACAACTGTGGAGGGTACACAGTTTGAGATCTGCCTCTTGTTCTGAGAATTTACCAAGAGCCAAGAGCATTGAAGGCACATGTCTACATGCTAGGTTAGAGTCTATACTAGGGTCAAGAAAAACTAGCATTTACTTGCTAAATGAGAATACATGCTAGATCTGCTATGCCCTACCCATCAGGATTTGTGGCTACAACTGTTGCAGGATATGCTTTTAATCAGCTACAGATACAACGCATATTGAAGGACACATTTAATACATTGTGCCAATCCTTGCTCACAATTCCTACCTCAAGAAAGACTGAAACTACTCTTGAGTAAAATCACCTGAGAAAACTAATTGACAGACCTACTTTTATCAAACTGCAAGTCAACACTACAGGGAAATAGTAGGTACACTATAGAACCAACTGTGTTAAATAAATTAAATGTATTAAAAATTATAAACACCCCTCACCTACCTCACCAGGGGAGAAAAAGTATCATACATGTATATAAATCCACACATATGCACATCAACAACAAAACTGATCACAGTTCCATCAAAAAAGGAACCCCCAACCACTTGAACCATAACCTCCACACTTACCAAAAGAGTGCCGCAATCAGCTGCGATAAGAAAAGGTTCTTCAGTCTTGACCTTCAGTGCCTCTGTTGCCCTAATTTGGCCTTTTATACTTTTGGCCCTACAAACATTTGTCCCTAAAACTGTCAATCAAATAAATCCACATATCCAGATCCACTGACACCTGTTAACCCCGCCCTATTTAATACCCATCCCACCTCAGGATTTTGTATGTCTCCAACAGTTCTCTTTTTTCTTGTGTGCCCAACATGTTCATTATTTCATCACCTATTTGTAGATGTTGTTGCACACTTTATATCTTACATGTAATCAGTAGACACTGGGTATTGTAAGAGTTTACCAAAAAATATTAATGCAGTGCTGTGGACCAAAAAGAAAAAGATACATAAAACAGCATATAGGCATTTACCTAAGTAATTATGAAAATAAAAATTAATAAATAAACAAAATGCCATAAATTATTAATACTAATTAAGTGAGGTGAAATGCAGTGCAACCTTGATGTGCAGTTATATTTTTGACAAAGTGACAACAATTCGTCTGACCGAGTCTTGGACTGCGAAATGGAATAACGTAATACGGAGAGTAGTGAGGAGAACATGAAACTAACAAATGCAAGTGTTATGTACAGTAGATAGCACTGTGATTTATATTAAACCTAGATCTTCCAGTCCACGTTGCCATTCCCCTGTGAAAAAAGATGTTGAAAAGCTGTATGGCTCTGGTACAAAGAATTTCCTGATTCTTTCAGTTGAGCAGCTGTGTGACAGAAGTCTTCCTCTGAGTGCATTCACTTCTGTTTGCAAAAATCTATGTGAAGTAAGTGGGTGGCCATAATGAAGCAGTATGTAGCATGTCTGCATAATAAATGTTAATTTATGTAGTCTTTTGCAAGCAGAATATTGATAAAAAAGCGGCTGTGCCTTGTTTTTTTTTTTTTTTGTTGTTGTTTTTTTGGTGCCCCTGTTTGTTTGTTTGGTCACTTAATACACGTTGGGAGACCCGGACATATGAAAGTCATACCTCACCTCCTTGGTCTTAATGATGTTCAGTTGTAGCTGTTTTATATTGCACTAGGCCAGAAAGTCCTTAACCAGGCTTCTGTATGCACTCTCCCATCCATTCCTATACTGTACATCCCACAACAGCAGTGCCATCAAAGGACTTCTGAATGTGGCATCACTGACACTGCATGAAAAGAGGTGTATCTGTACTAGGAAACTCCCGTATACTCCACTGATTTTCGGAAGTATCTACAGTACCATTGACCGTATACATCAAATTCCACCAAGCTAGGATACTTCCGGATTGATAGCAATTCGGATGTATCTCGCTGAGGAATCCTTCCATGGCACAGCCATTTGTTGTCATGGCAAATAATCCACTCAAGGATTTTGTCAGGAGACCTTCACACCTCAAGCCCCATTTGCATTTTACACCTTTGCACAAATCTGCTCTTCCCTATTGGTTTATTTATCTCTACTTTGATTGGTTGTTTTTAAAACACGCCCAAAACCCTGACATCTATTGGGACATTACCCAGCTCATTTTTATTCAGCCCAACCCAAGCCCTCATAACTTAGTGACTTGATTGGTTATTGGGCAGGTATGTAGATACATCCTAACGCCCCCCCCCCCCAACAGTACTATACATCCCCCACATCATTTAAAAAATGACAATAGAATTGATTTATTAAAAGTAATAAGATTTAAGAAAATCAAATCAAACACTAATAAAAAACAAAGTAAAGTAAGAATAAGGGGGGGGGGGCATAAAATATGGAAAAAAATGAACAAATGTGCATTTATGAAGGTGCAATTAAATTGAAAGCAATACTAAAACAAACATGCACCAGTGCTTGTTAGATGTACAAAATGAATGTCCTTCTAGCTCGGTCCCATTAGATATTACACGCTGACGGCATGGCACACAATGGCATCCTCCTCATCAGACATCAGCTCCAGCATTGCAGTCTGCCACAGTTCTCTCTCTCTTTGTACAGTATCTGTATGAACGACCCAACACCTGGACTCCAGCAACTGCAAAACACACCACACGTTAACCCCTAAAAACACTCAGAGATGGATGTACCGAACTTAATACATACAGTAGATGATGTACACCTACTCATCTTTGTCGGTTTTTAGCCCCTGCCTTAATAGAGTCTCTTAGCTGAGACTTTCCTGGCCGAGACAAAGAGTATTTCCTCTGCAATGTCTCATAGTAAGTCCTGTAACATGCTGGATAAAAAAAAAAGTAATAAAAAATCAGATAAGTGACAGAAACAATTCAAATTATTAGAGGGACAAAAATTAAGGGACATGAAAATAAATACAATAACAATTTCTGATTACCCTTTATACACTCTGGGTCTGCATCTGCAAAAGTCATCTTTAATTCCTCCAGCAGATACGTCATCACCGTCTGATCATGAAGTGAACTTATTCTGTGTGGAAAGAGAGTCGTGTCATTAACTACATTTAAAATGATTATGTAAAACCCCATACACAGCAGGTAAAGAAACAACATTCTTACCCAGGTTGTGGATCGTATTTATGTGGGTTGTTTTCTGAATTATGGAGGCTCCTTACAGCTTCCTGTAATGTTGAATTAAAAACGCTTTAATACATACATTTTTAAACAACACTGTATAATTCTGACGTGACAAACTGTTAAATATTCTGGACACCTACAACAATGCAAGTAACAAAAAGTAGATGTGTAGCCAAGTGCTTAGGCTAACTTGGCAAGGTATAAATTACTACTATATTGTCAGCTAACATAAAGCTTAACTTACCGCTATGCCCGCGTTATGCATGCTCTTAGCTCTTCTATTCACATGGCTTGACTCTTCCTACTTCGTCCTGTTTAGCGGAGATTTCCGATACCATATTTGTCCGGATACAGCCACAGATTCCAAGGCTTGCAAGGATGGACAAGAGGATCTTCTCTTTTAGCATTTAAAATGTTGTTGACAGGTCATGGGAGATGAGAACAGATCACTGTTTAGCCAGTCATTAAAATGATTGAGGGCATTTTGAGAGAGAGACACTTGTCTAAACAGCATGATCAAGAGCTTGATCAGTGGACAGTGGATAGTTACTGCTGTTTGCCAGATCCAGGCAGGGTTTTTGAGTATGGGGTGACACTTGCCTTCTAATGTAGCAAGAACATGACCAGATGATATGGAAAGAGTGATCATTGTGATGAATGGGATAGGGTCATGCAAGATATCCTGGAGCATCGTGGAAACACTTTGGGCCAATAGTGGCAGGATTAGAGGATGAGAGCAGTCAAAGAAGATGGAGTAGGTGGGTCGTGTGATGGAAGATACTGTTGAGGAAGCAAGGATCATGTGAGATCTGTGGCTGAGGAAGGGTGGTTAAAAAACCCAAGTCCAAATTCCCCATTTTCTGTGCGGGAGGCGAGCTGTTTAATGATGGTGTTAGGAGGAAAGAGGATTGGAGCTTATTAGAAAAGAGGTTAAAGATGTATTATGCTGAGCAAGAATGTGCTAGATCTACTGGGCACTTCCAATTTGGATTTGTGGCTCTAACTGTTGCAGGAGATGCTTTTAAACAACTACAAACACACATTGAAAAAATATTGAAGAAAACACCTTTAATACATCTTGCTAAGGCCTGCACACAATTCATACCTTAAGGGAGACCAAAACGACTCTTGATTAAGTCACCAATTACTTGAGACCTCCCTCAGTCACACTATAGAACAGCAATACTAGGAACACATTCAACCAAGTGTGTAAAAAAACAACAACGTAAAAAACAACCTTTTGAGTGGAGAAAAATTCAACACAGTAAAACCTACAAAACAAAAAGAAAACAGGCCTGTGCAACAACTCATTACACCTAAAGGCACACCTCAGAATAATGAAAATGTAGTTGATTTTTTTCAAATTAATTATTAAATTAATATTTTAAGTTATAAATTTACTTGTAGCCTCTCTATTTTTGTGACTTCTTTTGCAAAACTGACCACAGTCCCAGCCACTTAAAAGATGATCTATCTCTCTCTCTTTCTTACCAGAAGAGTGCAGCATTGAGCTAAAAAAATACAGTATATAGTGTGATATTGTGTGTGATAATGACATGTTCAGCACCGATAATTAGATGACTGAGGAGATATCATCAGGTGCTGAATGGCACGTCTTATTATAAAAAGCTTCTAGATGGACGTTTGGATAAAACCAAAGGATATGACCTCACCAAGAAACCAGGGCCTTTATTTACTAAGCATCACATAATCACTTTTAGGAATTGAGCTCAAAGTTAATTTAGGACTGAAAATAGTCCTACCTCAGTATAGGTCACAAAAGTTATTTATTAAGCTTCCTATTCTTACTTTTGGCAAGGAGCAGGACTGCGCTGAGGAAAGTGTGTGACGTCAGCACAGAGAGGTGTAAATTAGTCTGCATGTTATAGTGGGTGTTGTAGTTTTTACAGGTTTTTGTAGTTTGTTGAAAAAGTGAAATTGTGAAATCTGCAGTACTTGTGTAACAGCTTTATTCACACAGACAAAACTTATATATACGTGACTCTGCTGCATGACGTTATCCTAATCCAATCACAACTGTTTAAAGCCCCTTTAATGGAGCTGTGTAGGATCAAAATTATTTCAAAAAAGAATGTGAAACTGTCCTGGTCTGAGAGAATTTACAAGAAAAACAGCTTGCAGGCACATGTCTCCATACTTGGTCAGGATTTATACTAGGCCTCAGAAAAACTGGCATTTCCTTGCTAAACTAGAATCTAATTACTCCAGACCTACTTCAAATCAAACTACTATCAATGCTACAGGATCGCAATAGTAGGTACAAACTAGAGAGGTACGTTTTCTGTAGAAAAAGTGAGTGGTGCTTCCTGTGGCCAAACTCAGACCTAGGGCATGGTTTGATACCCTCACAGTGATCCTGAGTGACTGATTGGTTGCCTGAGGAAAATAAGCCCACCCCATGTTAGCATGTTGCTAGCATGATGCTAACAGAATTAGCATGTTGCTAGCATGATGCTAATTAAATTAGCATGTTGCTGGCAACATCATTAGCATGATGCTAGCACAATACTAACAAGATTATCATGTTGCTAGCATGATGCTAACATGATTAGTGTAATGTATTTGAGTTTGATGTTATTTCACTGGTGGGCCACAAGGGAGAAATGCCGCGCTGTGTACTGTATGTGTTGTGTGCACTAAAAGGAGTAACAGAAGAATACAGTGATTCCAGGTCTCTGGTTCTTTATTTCACGTTATTCCGAAAGGCAAAGGATATAATAAATGTTTTTTTTTTTTCCCCCGATTTTCTCCCTAATTTAGTCGTGTCCAATTCCTCCCCGTCACTAGGGGGCTCCCACATTAAGGCTACTACTACCACTCAGCCGGGAGGGTCGAAGACTATCACGTGTTTCCTCCGAACCACGTGACGCCAGCCGACCGCATCTTTTCGAACTGCTCGCTCGCGCACCGTTGGGGTGCGGCGTAACACACTATCCACTCAGCGCTATCCACTCCCTCCGTTGCGCGAGTTCACAGACACCCCCTGACTGGCTGTAGAGCCGTGATTAATGTGGGAGCACTAAGTACCTCTCATCCCTCCCCTCTGAGAGAGCTCGGCCAATCAGCTCTCTCTAGACCTCCGGCTGCATATAATAAATGTTAGTTGTGCATATTGATGCAAACATAACAATTAGCATGTAGCTAGCAACATCATTAGCATGATGCAAAGATAAATGTCTTGCCTGTTTTGTTACTAGGGAGTGGCTTGGCACCTGCTTATGAAGAAATCAAAGGCTTCTATCTACTATAAATTATATAGACCGATCCCTATGTCTCTGTGGAGAAGACAATCAAAATGTAAAAGTGCAAATGTGCTTACAGCCTCTGCATTTTGTTGGCTTGCTTAACAAAACATAAAAAAAGAATCTTGAACCAACTGATACATAATCTCACACACTTACTGCACTTACCTTATAGCAGTCAGCTAAGATGAAAAAAAAAAAGGTTCTTCAGTCTTGTCCTGCAGTGCCGTTATCTCCTGACTTTGACCTTTTATACTTTGGGTCCTACAAAAGTTTGTCCCCTCACCTGTCAATCAAACATATCCAGTCTTTGTCTATATTTTAACTTTAAATACTCACCCTCCCAAGGATTCTGTATCTCTCCAACTCACCTATTTCGTTTTAATCTCTTTCTCTCTCTTTTTCACTCGCTTCCAATACTAGTTTCAACCTACTGTATTTCCTTCTCATGTGCATGCTAATGCATGGCCACCAAATCGCACAATTTAACATGTACTCAACTCAGCCATTGGATGTGACCGACGTATGTAGTTATGGGCCTTATTTATGCTGTGTTGGTGAACTTGACACATTTACTACACACCCATTACTTGGTGCAAGTGTGTGCATGGTTTCAATAATTTGTGAAACTGAGAAGAGTGGTAAAAAGGCTGACAAACGAAGCAGCATAGAAAGTTGAGTCAAGGCTCTTTAAGAAACAGAGCAGTTTAATGATTTTTATGCTTATGTATGTATGTATGTATGTATATCTGTGTTTATGTATGTATGTGTGTATGTTTATCTTTGTTTATGTATGTGTGCTTTTATGTGCGTATGTTTGTATGTATGCATGTATGTATGTATGTATGTATGTATATCTGTGTTTATGTATGTATGTGTGTATGTTTATCTTTGTTTATGTATGTGTGCATGTGTGCTTTTATGTGCGTATGTTTGTATGTATGCATGTATGTGTGTATGTGTTTATGTATTTATGTATGTATGTTTGTGTAAGGATTATGTGGTTTTGTGATGCTACCAAATATTTGGCATTGTCAAAGTGACATTATATCTAGCCAAGTGATGTTGAAGGGAGACCACTAGAGGCGATGATAATCACAACTTTTATTTCTAGTGTTGAATTCAGTGCATAAACAGAAATTGTATTTACAGAGTATGGACTCTATCTCTGTCTCTCTCTTTCTTTTCCTCCACACCCATGTGATGTAGGTCAAACACGCTTCTCTATGGTAAACAGATACATTGTAAACAAGAATAAGACATAACTGAAATGAGATTGGTGTTTAAAACTGTAGTTACTCATAACTGCCCCTTGTGTTGCAGCATCAGTTTTGCAGTAAAACAATTGTTTGTGTTTTATAAAAAAAAAAGTACTCAGATTTAGATTTGTGTTTTATACAAAATTCTGCTTTGGAGCGAAAAAGGTTGTATGTTAACATTAAAAATAAATCTGAAGCTACACTGCATCTATGGGTTCAATAACTTCTGAAAGCTGAACTATATTACTTACTAAAGTAATTATCCAATAAAATGTTCTTACCTATTTGATTAGTTAAATCCAGGTGGTGCCTTTTTTTTCATGAGCAGTGTATTGTTGCACTCATCCTTTAGATGTACACATGAACAATTATGAGACAGTCAGTGATGATAAAAAAAAGTCCACATCATTACAGGCTTTCCAGTTGCAGCAACAGTCATACAATTATTTACTTGTTGATGTTATTTTATGTGTTGACATTGAGTGAATTCTTGTAAATGACTGGGGTTTGGCATGGACAGAGCACCATATAAAATGTGAAGGATTTATCAGTATCCACAGTGTACAATTGTGTAAAAAACATGTAAATGAACACGGTTGTTATAGTGTGTTCTGGTGGTTCTTACACATTAAAAAAGATAAATGAGTAAGTGAGTAAAATACTCAACTTGTTTGTCATTAGAGTCATGGCTCTGTAGTGAGGTAGTGTGGAGCTTATTTGATGGTACTGTGGAAATGTTGTGTGCTTGGACATTAAGGTAAACAATTTAATAGCTTGTGGGTGTTTTGTGATTTTTTTTCCCCCATTTGTTTTTATTTTCACATGATGGCCTTTTTACAGTGAAGTTCAAAATGGCATCCCCGCTTTGTCTGACCATTCTTCTCATGATTACTGGTGAGTTATCATTTACATGAGCAAAACTACACACAACATAAAATTATTCAATGGAACCTTGGATTGCGAGCACAATTTGTTTTAGAAGTGTGCTTGTATATCAAAACACCCATATATCAAAAAAAAAATAATAATTCTCATGTGAAATAATGGAAACTTAGATGATTTGTTCCATAACCCAAAAATATTTATAGAAAAATAATTAATACATAAAATAAAGAAAAAAAATACAAATTAACCTGCACTTTAATTTTGAAAAGTATTGTTGCTATATTGATTGAGACCAGAGAGAGTAGAGGAGGAGGAAGGTGGCGGCTGTTGTGTAGGATGATTTTTACACACCCACACACACATACCAGTTTACCGATAGAGACTCTCACTCATACAAGCGAGTGCACCCATGGACACACACACACACAATAAAAATTGCTTTACTTGCACACATGGTCACAGGGTTATAGTAAGCAGTACATGTGCATCAATGTTGACTATATGGGTGATGCACACGCTGCCATCGATAATGGGAGACAATTACCCACAATACTGCTCATATTTCAAGACTGGTCTTGTTATCTGCTCTTGTTATCTCAAATTTTTGCTCATCTTGTGAAACACTCGCAGACCATGGTACTGGTCTTAGCGTTTTCGAGGTTCCACTGTATATTTAACCAGAGATATATTTTAAGGCTTGATGCAATTATCCCATTTACTTTAACCTAAATTTTAAGCTTTTAAGTTAATCACAATGTTTATTCCATTTTTTCCTATTAAAATCTCATTTCATGTTATTACACACCCTCCACACACACACACACACACACACACACACACACACACACACACACACACACATGCACATATTGCTTTTATTAGAATCACAGGTCAGGGTTTCATGTACCTTGAACATCTATATCTTGCACATTACACATCAAAATAAATTTATAGTTCCAATTATACAGTTAATGCTGGGTGGTGATACTGCATGGAAGGAAACAGTTGTTATTGAGGTTTGTATGCCTCAATATGTATTAACACAAAGTATTTTTTTTTTTAAAGGACAAAAAAGCTTTACGTTCATTGTTTGGAGAACATTTCTTCTTTCTGCCATTTTGTCCTCCGCTACAGAAACTCTTAAGCCTCTTAAAAGTGCTTCTTTCTACTCTTAACAAGGGCTGTTTTATCTGAGCTAAGATGTTTCATGAGTCATTTTTATATTTATTCAGATTTAATTCTAAATCTTAACTTTAACCTTTTTTCTATAGGTTAACTCACTATTTTATGGGATGATTAATGACCTCTAATCACCATTTCCATGTGTCATGTTTCAGGAGCTCTTGGAGATAAATGGAGAGTGACATACAAGCAGAAATATCTCTGTTCTTTAAAAGGATCTACAGTGTTTATGAACATCACATATACACACCCAACAGATCTTACAGTGGTGAAGACATTTTGGTTAATAGACCCAGTTTTTCGTAAGGAGACTGATCTGATTAATGAATTGGGTTACTCAGGCAGAGTGGATTATTTTGGAAATGAACAGAGACACTCTTTCCTCAGACTAAGTGATGTGAAGAAAACAGATGAACACAGGTATTGCTTCAGAATCATTACAAATAAAGAAAACTCAAATTGGCTGGGTGAACCTGGAGTTACACTGACTGTAACAGGTGAATAACAAATACATTAATCATATTTTCAATGCATATCACTCAGGTCATTAACTTGCCATAGAACGGAGTTTTTTAAGGAAGGGTCAACCAAAGAAAAGCCACACCTCATAGTTTATTAAATGCCAATTTCTAATGAGCCTAATTTAAAAGGTGAAATTCAAATCTGGCTCTTGTTTAGATGGAATCATTCACCCGTACCAGATATTTCTGGAAAAGGAAATTGATACCACAGTTACAGAGACTACTTGCAGAATTCATCAGATAACCATGCATCTTGAGCCAATTTTTGCAACATACAGTGCCGTGAATAGGTTTTTGCCACTCCTTATTTATTTCTTTTTCCTGAAGCTCAAGTGCACTTGGGTTAAAAAGACAAAAACATCAAGTTGAAATTCTTAAACAAGCCGTTCATGCCTCCAATATAGAAAGGGAGCAAATATATTTTGTATGGCCCTGTATATGAAAACAGAAAATATTCTTTACATTGCAGATAAGTGCACATACTGCCTAAACCCCTAGCGAAAAATACCCCCCCCCCCCCCCCCCCCCCACCAGTTCTTGCATTACTGTGCAACCCTAATTTCTTAATTTTATTGATGTTCTCCAGTTCTTCTGTGTGGTGGGATGCAGTTTCTTACAACAACCTTCCTTAATCCATGAATCCAGGTCAGCAAGACCGTAGACTACCAATTGTTTCACTTCCACACAACCCTCTCATTCTTCATCTGCACGTTGCTTCCACCCTCTCTCCGAGTTACACTTATAGTGCAAAGCATAAATGATGTAAATCAGAACAGTAAATGACTCATCCTGGTGCCCCGCTTCTGGTTGGAGATCTTGTCCCGTGTGTCTCTTTGGGATGCATCCGAAGTCTGGGGACGGTTTCACTCCACTATAAAGAAGGTTCTGAGCTCGACCAAAGTTGATAGCTGTTTCTATGTGGACTTGACTACAGTCGCTGGATAGTTCAGGACTGGAATTTCCTACAAATCTACTTGAGACTCCAATAACTACCTGGACTCCATATTAACATCATATCAACTGTTATACTGAACTGCCTGCCACCTAACACACAGTATGACTGCAGATCAATTCCTGCTTTCTGTTTCACCCAGATGAGGATGAGTTCCCTGTTGAGTCTGGTTCCTCTCAAGGAACTTCTTTTGTTTGTGTAAAGCTGCTTTGCGACGATGACAATTGTTAAAAGCACTATACACATAAAATTGAATTGAATTGAATTTCATTAAATGTATTTAAAGTAACCATAAATAATATGTACAGTATAAGATTACAATATTACTGTAGGTACTGTACTAGTTATTGTCCAGGTCCTTGCTATTAGTTGAAATTTATTCATTTCAATATGCTACTGAGAAAATAATGCTCACTGTAATGTGGTAACTCAAACACAGTGTACTGTAGTTTTTTTAAAAATTATTTTTAAACTCAATGTCAGATTAAATATTATGAATATAAAAAGAGAACACTTCAGCGCTATCAAAAATAGTCATGGTGTGCACATCTGTCACCAGAGTGGTCAGGTGAGCAGTGCCTGTCTGTGCTATTGTCCAAAATGACTTCTGGCAAAATGATTGTGGAGAAGATGCATAGTGAAGGTGGAATGGAGGTGATCACTGTGCGACCTGCTGGATCTGTGACAAATGGGTGTAGATGAAAGAAATAGAAAATAAATTCTGTTGATTTGTATTATTTTCCTGTTAGACTTATATGAAAAAAAAAGTAATTTGTAAGTAATTTTCCAAGGCCATCCTCCCCGTTTTTTTTTTTTTTTTTTTGTATGTTTGTTTGTTACTGAACTGCTGAAGAAAGAGTCGAGAACCTTCTCCATGTTTACATTAATGATGACCTGACTTCATCCTGCCTGGGTGCATGCATTTCACTTGTTCTTTCTTCTGCTTCATTGTTATTTTGTACAAATATATTGTATATTGTATTATATTACAGTGGAACCTCGGACTGCGAGTAACGTGGTTTACGAGTGTTCCGCAAACTGAGCAATGATTTTTAATACATTTTTAATCGGAAACCGGCACAGATGCTCCCTCGCCTTTTCTCCCCCTCCCCGGCTTCAAAAACACACAGAAACTCTGCTCTGTCGCGATTCTTTTCAAAGGTAAGGTGCTGGCTCATTTGTTTTGTTTTTGTTTTTTTTACTTTACCGCAGTGATTCCCTTAGTATGCGCTCATGCCAGGTCAGAGAGATTTCTTTTTTCCCTGTTAAAACGGTGTTTCCGTTGTGTTTATGTGTGTCCGTTTGTTGTGAAACTTAAAAAGTGATTCCGTTAGTATGCGCTCATGCCAGTGTCAGAGAGATTTCTATTTTTCCCATTAAAACGGTGTGTCCGCTGTGTTTATGCGTTTGTTGTAAAACATAAAAAGTGATTCCGTTAGTAGGCGCTCATGCCAGTGTCAGAGAGATTTCTTTTTTTCCTGTTAAAACGGTGTTTCCGTTGTGAGTCTGTGTGTGTGTGTGTGTTTGCTGTGAAACTTAGAAAGCGAGGTGGGGAGAGGGAGGAGGAGTGTTACTGTGTAAAATGAGGCGAGGGAAGGGGCTAATTCCACACACACACGCACACACGGCGCCTGCGCGCACCAACGGAAACACTTATCTGTCGGGATTTATTTGTACTTTTTTTAAAGGTAAAGTGCAGATTAATTTGTTTTATTTTCATTTTATAGATTGTATTAATAATTTTTATGTATTTAATTTTTGGGGCTGTGGAATGAATAATTTGAGTTTTCATTATTTCTTATGGGAAAGTGATGATTTGGTTCACGGGTGTTTTGGAACACGAGCCCTCTTCCGGAACTAATTATGCTCTTAATCCAAGGTTCCACTGTATATAAGTTTTTGCTCTGTTTGTGTGTGGAGATGAACATGTGAATAATGGGTGTGAAAGTTGGTGCTTCTGGTGCCTGTATGTTCTGTTACATAACCCAATTACTTTGCATTTGCTAAAATACTTTTATTGTACATAAATAAACATAATTTGAGAAATGCACTGGTAGATTATTGACTATAGCAATAATATTAAATATTGACTTTAATGTTCTCTCTGTGTATAAGAACTTCAGGTGATCGCTCCTGCAGAAGTGACGGAGGGACAATCAGCCATTCTGACCTGTAAAACCACCTGCAGTCTGACTGATCCAACATTCATCTGGTACAAAAACAGCCGTGATTTAACTACAAACACCATCAAGAGCAATGAAGTCCACCTGCAGCCAGTCAGCAGTGAGGATGCAGGCAGTTATAGCTGTGCTGTAAGAGGATATGAACATCTCCCCTCTCCTGCTCAAACACTCAGAGTCAGATGTGAGCTTTACTTTCCTTCACCTTATATATTGTATAACTTAATCATGAATCACTTAATGTTTATTAAATGTAATGAACATAAAGGCCTATCATCCGGAGATCGCAAGTTCGATTCCCTGGTGATGCTGTAGCCTCTTGCAGCCTGAGGTCTAGAGAGATCTGATTGACCGAGTTCTCTCAGAGGGAGGGGATGAGAGATATTTAGTGCCCCCACGTTAATCACGGCTCTACATCCAATCAGAGGCATCTGTGAGCTCACTCAAGCGGAAGGAACGGATAGCGCTGTCCTCGGAGTGTGTTATGCCTAACAGTGCGTGAGTGAGCAGTTTGAAAAGATGTGGTCAACTGGCGTCACGTGGTTCTGTGGAACCACATGATAGTCTTTGGCCTTCCCAACTGAATGGTGGTAGTAGATTAATGTGGGCGCACCACTAATGATGGGGAGGAATTGGATACCACTAAATTAGGGAGAAAAAAAAGTAAAGAACACAAGAAAACTATTGCCTATGACCATAACCTGCTTTCCCCACTCTTATCATGGAACTTTTTAGATGCTCCAAAGAAGGTCTCAGTGTTCATCAACTCCTCTGGTGAGATAGTGGAGGGCAGTTCAGTGACTCTGAGCTGCAGCAGTGATGCTAACCCACCTGTGGAGCACTACACCTGGTTTAAAAATCACACATCATTGCAGGAGGGGAAAATATACACCATTCATGAAATCCGATCAGAGGACAGTGGAATTTATCACTGCACATCTAGCAATTCTATTGGGGAGACAAATTCACCTCGTATACTGCTCAATGTTTCATGTAAGATAAGAACACTTCATCATATGAATCCTTGATAATTTTGGGTTGTTCATAATGTAATTTATAATTTATTTTGCATTAGATGCTCCAAAGAATGTTTCAGTGTCCATTAGTCCCTCTGGTGAGATAGTGGAGGACAGTCTTGTAAATTTGACCTGCAGCAGTGATGCTAATCCACCTGTGGAGAACTACACCTGGTTTAAAGAGCACACATCATTGCAGGAGGGGAAAATATACACCATTCGTGAAATCAGATCAGAGGACAGTGGAATTTATCACTGCACATCTAGCAATTCTATTGGGGAGACAAATTCACCTCGTATACTGCTCAATATTTCATGTAAGATAAGAACACTTCATTATATGAATCCTTGATAATTTTGGGTTGTTCATAATGTAATTTATAATTTATTTTGCATTAGATGCTCCAAAGAATGTTTCAGTGTCCATTAGTCCCTCTGGTGAGATAGTGGACGACAGTTCAGTGACTCTGACCTGCAGCAGTGATGCTACACCACCTGTGGAGGTCTACACCTGGTTTAAGGCGAATACATCCTCAGCTGTCGGATTTGGACAGAGTTACAGAGCTCTACAGAGTGGACAGTACTACTGCAAAGATCAGAATAAATATGGTTTTAAGAGATCAGCTGCAGTGTCCATGACTTTAAATGGTGAGAGCAATAATTATTCATTACTGTTTGATCAGTGGTCCATTATACAAGGGATATTCAAGTCACATCATGTCTTTTGATTGTTCAGAAAAACAACACACAGTTATGAAACTAAAAACTACCTATATTTCTGTATATTTCTTCCAACTTATCCCAGCATTTTACTAGTGCTTGGATACCATCAAGGTAGAACGTTTTCTTAGTACTCTGGAGCCATGGCCGAACTACATGCACTGCCTGCTTCACGTTTGAAACCTTGATTTGGCAGGAACTCTTTTAATGCCCCCAAACAAAAAAAAAATACATGGTTTAAACGAGGTGATCGAGGTGTATGGGGAGTATGAATGTGCAAGTGGTGTTGGTGAAAGATTGTGTCTCTTCCACAAGTTGATGACAGATTATCCATCAATTTACAATAATCAGGTGTTTAACACACTAAATGTGTCAACGCACTAAATGTTTCCCGGGAATGACTGCACTGAGCTTTGAGCTACCTTGGCCAAGATTCACAGATGTACCTCCTTCTTTAAAACAATTGGACCATTCAAATATTTTACTTTCTGTAAATGTTAATTGCTTTCATGCCTTCATTCACTAAGACTCCCAATTTGACTTGAAAGGTTTTCTTATATCACATAAAAGTCCATAACTTTTAAAAATCATCATCTGTGTGTTGTGTGTCTGTGGTATCAGGTGGTTCTGTGATTGTGTTTGTGTGTATTGGAATTGGACTTTTTGGACTTTCAGCTCTTCTATTTGCACTCTTTTGGCTATGGTGAGAATATTTGTGATGATAAATTATTTAATAATTACTCTAAAGATGATTACGATGAATAAATATTTGACTTTATGTAAGCAGATGCAAGAGACAGAAGAAAATGGTAGATGAAGTTTATCAGGTGAGTTATTAGGGAAATGTCCATCTGTTGTGTGCTTTGCTCATGAAAAAAAAAAAAAAAAAAAAAAACTCTTACAGTGAAGATGTTCAGCAGAACCCACTCATGTTCTCCACCTCTTTTCTCTGCAGAACATTGAGATCCATGCTAAAGACAGGCTTACAGGCCAGACACCTGATTATGTACACCATAAACCTGAAGTAAGTGTTTCATGAAAAATACCATTCACTGTAGCATGTTTAATGATGATGGTTCAAGTTCAAGTTTTTTTTACTGTTGGTAATGTTACTTTGAAATTACACACCTAAATGGTTAAATTCAACAGCCTATGTCTTTTATTACAGACTCCTCATCCCAGTCCTCCTGACAGCCCCACATCCTCTGTCTACCAGAACATCACAGTACGTTTTAGCTTCTAAACCCAAAACCACAAATCAGATCAGACTAATGTAGTATTACTTTTTTTATTTGAAGATGGGATACACAGTTGTAACTCTGACATTAATGTGTTATATTTATATACTAATCAGTAATATTAATAAAAGTAAAAAAAAAAAGTCATGATATTTTTTGTAAATTAATTTTACTAACTCAATCTCTGTAAAGCTGCAGTATGTAACTATTTTACTTTATGAAAATCCCTCAGAACATATCAAAATTCTTAATATCATGAAAACTGCTTGAAGGTTCATGATCAGAGATCATGTAAATTGGTTAAATTAAATAATTTAAAAAATAAAAGTAGAAAAACAGTACAACTCATGGGGTTTAATAATGAATGTTGGAGCATTTCTCCACACACAATCAAAAAGAACTCAGGGGATTGGGGCTAAACCATTGTGTAGCCTTATAAAAAGGCTAGTGATGCTAAGTGGCTCTCAGTGAGGGTAATAGAAAAAAACAAAGTCTTACGTTTGTTAGGAAGCACAAAGAATGGACTGTTGAGCAATGGAAAAAGTCATATTTAATGAGTTCATATTTACCCTGTTCCAGAGTTATTGATTCATCGGGGTAATAGAAGAGGCAGATGATGTGATGTAGCCATCATGCCTAGTGCCCACTGTGGAGTCAGTATTATGTAGTAGGGTTGCTTTCATTGGTCAGGTCTATGTACAGCAACATTATGTGCCCAAAAATCAGCTGACTACCTGAACATACTGAATGGCCAAGTTTTTTTTTTTTTTTTTTCCCCATCAATGGATTTTTTTCTTTCCTGATAGCACAGGCATATTTCAAGATGATGCCAGGATTCATCAGGCTCAAACTGTGAAAGAGTGGTTCAAGCAATGACACCATGGCAAATACATGCCATAATCAATGCAAAATGTGGTTCAACTAAATATTAGATTGTGACACTGGTCAGTGTGTATATCATTTGTCTGTCCTCATAAAGTAAGGGTAGGACTCAAATGATCAGTTTAAGGATGTATTCAGCAAGACTAACACCAGCGGTCTACAGAACATATGACTGTGCAATAGAACTCTTTGAGGGAGTCAAAACCCCACAAAGCAGAATACACACCTTGACAAAAGTCTTGTCGCATATCTATGTTGTAGGAACAACAAATAATATCTTGACTTCTAGTTTATCATTTGGAATCAGAAGTGGCTTATATGAAAGGCAAAGCCTCTAGATTACGCTTCTTTTACAAAAATAAAATCTCATCATGCAATGATTTTTTGTTATTTAATTAGGACAGAAAGGTCAGACCTTGCTTAGACAAAAGTCTTGTCACGTAACATAAATAATGTACATTAAAGGAGCACCATTTTGCTGAAGAATTTGCCCTCTCAGGCTGTTGATGTTGTAGCAGATCTCTAAGACTTGGGTTCAGGGGGGTCCAATATGTTTTCTGAAGTATTTGAAATGATTGGGATGCAGTTAAATAGATTATTCATGACAAAAACATTTTGCCACTTTTCCACAGTCCATCCTTCTTGCAAGCTGTGGGCCTTGGCAAATGCCCACATTTTTAGTTGTCTTCTGTTTAATGCTGGTTTCAGAGCACTAATCCAGCCATTGACACCACTGCTCGACAGAATTTGACAAACTGTTCTTTGTAGATACAAAGGTTTCTGGTGACCAGTTGTTATGTAGATCTGCTGCAGTTTTAAAAGGGCTTGCCCTAGATTGTTGAACCAACAAACTCCTCTCAAACAGTTGTCTTACCTGGGCCTGACCTGGGTCTGTCATGAACTTCACCAGGTCCTTCAAATCTTTTTCTTATCCTTGCCACTTGACTTTTTGATACATTAAAGATGTCTGCCACCTCAGCAGGAGACTTGGTCTTCAGACTCTTGATGATCAGCACCTTGGTCTGTGGTTGAATCTTTGGCATGCTCTCAGATCAGGATGCATTTAAGATAAAGGTTGTACACACCTGCCAATGTGTTCATTACAGTATTTGTCACAGGTGACACTCTAATCTGTGATTGGTTGAATTCTTTAAAGATGTGCTTAGACAAAACTTTTGTCTAAGCAAAGTCTGGCCCTTCTGTCCTAATTAAATAACTAAAAATCATGGCATGATGATATTTTATTTTGGTAAAATAAGCACAATCTAGAGGCCTTTGCCTTTCATATAAGTCGAATTCCAAACTAGAAGTCAAGTTATTATTTGTTGTTCCTACAACTTGGATAGGGGACAAGACTTTTGTCAGGGTGTGGATATCCCTTATCTCAATAACAATTTTACATGTCTTGTCTCAGCCAGTTTTTTTCTTTAGGGATAGTAAGAGGTTTGCTAAATGAAGACATGGAAACATTAGATAAATGGTGATCAAGGCTGGCTCTTGAGTATGAACATAAAAATATCTGAATGATGGAGAATTTTTTATTTCAAAGTGGTGCACATCATGCAGCCACTGACTGAATTGTACTCTAGTAGTGCACAAGTGATTTATCTGCATCTCCAAACCACTAGGTTCACCACTAGAATACCATGTGCCATCCACTGGCAAAACGTTTACTGTCTCCTGATGCTTTGGTTCTCTTTTAACCAGAAATATGTATGACACAAACCTTTGAGCAGTGGAGTATATTTTTGTAATGTGGTAGAGAAAATCCCCTACTCAAAATGTTTCTGTGGAAGTGGAAGGCACTCTGTCTAGTTTACAAAATGTGCTGGCTGTAAATGTGTTGTTGTCACCCTGTAGCTTAATTATGAAAAGTTCCATATTAAACAAATAAATCAACCAGTGCCACAGATCATTCATAGATTCATACATTTTCCCACTATGCGTGTCTATGTGCATAAAGCTTTCACACCAATAATTTCACCATTTTGCTTTTCAACAGTTTAAAACTACAAAAACCTGCCAAAACTACAACACCCACTGTAATGTGCAGTCTACTTTGCAGCTCTTAGTGTCCTAAATGGGGTCGTCACACGTTTTTCTTGGTGCAGTCCTACTCCTTACTCAATGTTAGTTTAGGTTAGGGAGCTTTTTTAAAATTAACTTAAGCACATTCCTAGTAGTAATTTTTAAGACGCTTAGTCTTAAATTGTCTGCAAATATTGTGCATTTAGTAAGAAATGCAACTGTGTGTGTGTGTGTGTGTGTGTGTGTGTTTGTGTGTGTGTGTGTGCTACTTTAGATAAATACTTTATGATGTGGTGAGATAAACTGGAGAACCAGGTTGATGACTATTCTATAATAGGGCTTTCACAAATATTTTATTATTCCTTGAAAACATATGTTTGATAGCAGATAATTTTAATAATTAGTGATCCTGTTCATGATTTACTTTCTCCAAACTGTAAACTGTATGTCAGTATAATATATTTAACCCTATTAGGGTAATTTCTGTATTTTTACTTTTAAGCTACTATATTGGTAATTATGTAAGATGACTGTACATGCTATTTGTTTTGTTTGTTTCCCCAGGACATTTTAAGCGATTCAAATCGTCCATCATGTTATATCATCATACTTATAATATCGATTTTTTTTAATTAATACAGTAAACAATAAATTAATGTGGCATCTCATTAAATGGCCATGTTTCCACACGACTCTCACAAACAATGCGAGATTGAGATTGTGTTTTCTTTTCACAATTGCATAGAAGAGACATTTTATGGTAATAGCAGAAGCATGATTGGGGGATACTACATGACTTAGTATTTTGAAGAAATGTATGCATAATGTATAATGAAAATAATTGTGAATATGCCGATTTGTCACAATCTGCAGCCATCTCCACATCTAATTTGGAATATTTGATATAGGATTAGGAATTGCAATTATTCATAATATTCAGCTGGTGGAAATATTACTGTAAAAATCACCAGTACAGTTATGTAATGCAAAAGCCTGCAGAACTGTAGTGACGTTTATTTGATTTTTATATTTCTTGTATGCAGTCGAGTACAAGTAAAAAGTACCCAATAAAAATACTTTGTATTCTTAAAATACAGACATGTGAAATATGTACTTAAGTACAGTAATTGATTAAATTTACTTAGGTACCTTCCACCTCTGCTGAACTGACATAACATAATTGGTGCATATGCAAGTGCGTATGCTTTTAACAATGTCACATTGCAGCTTTACACAATCAACATTTTCACTGATTGAAAAATATGGAAATGTGTATGAGATTTGTGAGTAAATGTGTATAAAACAAAATGATCAAATTGGCCCTGATAAGCAGGCTGAGGGTGCTGATGGCAAGGGAAAACTCCCTGAGACAGAAATAGGAAGAAACCTTGAGAGGAACCTGACTCAATAAAGAAAACCATCCTCATTTGGGTGATAACGAATAGCAGGAATTGTTTTGCAGTCACACTGTGTGTTAAGAGTCTGGAAGTTCAATACAAAGTGGAGTCTGTCAATATAAACTCAAGCCTAGGGACAAAACTGAAGAAAAATTAAAATCTCACCTTCATGCAATGTAATGTAAACACAATGTTTAATAAGACGGAAATTTGTTCAAATGATGATTACTTGACAATGCTTCATTGCACAGATGCACAGTTTGGATCAGTGCTGCTCGTAATGCCATGCATCTAGTAATACAAAATTTTCATTGCAAAAACGATTATTTTACTTTGCATAAGTGTACAATAACCATATGAACATTCCTATCACATTTTTTACAGTAGCTTTCTGGCAACCACAGCTGCCAGTTTTTCACTGTAAATTTTACAGGATTTATTATTATTTTATTTTTTTACAGTGTAAGAATATAGGGCAAAGCAAAACACTCTCATCCTGTCTCCCGTTTCACTTTCTTTTTGAAATCATTTTAATCATATTATAACAGTCCTACACAGCTCTATTATAGGAGCTTTAAACAGTTGTGATTGGAGCAATCGGAGAACATCAGGCAGCGAGCAAGTTTTGTCTGATTTCTACGGTGGCCCAGAAAGGCAAATCGACTTTCTCGTATATGTGTATGTTTTTTCCCTTATAAGTGTGTTTTTTTTTCCCCCCTAAAAAAAGTTTGCTTTTTCCCGTTTGTGTGCAGCTACTTTTTCCCGTGTGAGAACTCTCTTTCTTCTGTATTTTGCAAGCTAAAAGCTAAAGCTAATGCGCAAAGGATTATGGGACTGAGGTCAAAACGCAACTGAACACAGAACCGTGCCGGATATCAGCTCCAGGACTTATCATGATGGAATATACAGTGAATTATAGCGTGATAACATTATAATTCTCACTAAATGTACAACTGGGCACACTTACCAGGTAATGTTTAATATATAAAATTAACCGGATGTTACTGTTTTAGGCACTAATGATAACTTTGTAGCAGTGCTAATGCTATTGGAGTGTTTGCCGAGTGTAAATGTCAGTGATATAAAGGAATAAAAGTCTCATTTAGACCATTAAACACTGATGTAACCCATCAGCTCCGTGGCGCCTCTGTACATCCACACATGGAGTTATAAGCAAGATAATATCACAATGCTAACCGCTAGCGCTTAGCACAGGGAAACTAGCTTCTTCATTAATGTATATTAATATAATAGTATATTTGTACACATATACATGATGTAAACAATTAGCTCCATTGTTTGTGTAAAATGCCTGTCCAAATATGGATCTATAAGCAAGTTAATATCATTATGCTAAGCGCTAGCTTACTGAAAGAGCTAAGATAGCAGACTATTAACTGTTGCCTATCAGCTAATGCTAATTATCCCCGAGCTAATTCTTTTAAGGTTTAAGGTCACGGGTAGTCGCCTAAGCATTTCACTGCATATCGTACTGTGTATGACTGTGTATGTGACAAATAGAATTTGAATTAGCTGCTCCCGTTATGTGTAATGTTACAGATGGTTAATGAATTGTTGTATGTAATTTATTGGAGCTCATCAGTGTTACTGTAGTGACATATAATGTACACTGCTGTATAATGTAGTGGTTTTATCATAGCTAGAGATCTTCTCAATAGTTAGCAATGTGCTAACACAATGTATGTAACAGTCAGGAAAAGGGGCTTTTGTTCGGGTTCTATCTATTCTATTATAAAGTCATTAAATATGTGTTTATACTACTTATAATATGTCTGCTCACAGTGAACTGTATGTAAATCAACTCCCTGTGTATCAGCAGATTTCTACACCAGCTTTCCATCCTGAGCAGAAGGTGAGTGATCAGAAGTATTCACCCCTCTTTTCAGGAACATCACTGGGCACATTTTAATCAGGGGACAGGCACACACACACGCGTCTGTCTCTTCATGGACATAATGTGTGTGTTAACGAATGGGGTAGACAGGACAAATTGCGTGTGTGCACAAATTGCATAGTAATATCATGATGTCTTTTTACCAGACACTTATATTAACATCGTGTGTTTATTTCTCCCCTGTTGTAGATTGTCGTGGAGAGGACGGACCCTTGATCCTCTGCCTTCTTGCACCACCAATACATAGAGTACAATAATGTTATTAATTTGTAAATAAAGTGTTTAATGTAATTTATAGTTGAGTATTTGCTGCAAATGACATTATTAGGATCAGATGTTACTCCACTCTGTGTGAGGTTACAGGCTTATATTCAGTATGTGACTTTAGCATCATTAATGTTTTACTGCTAACTGGAGCATGCTGCCCTGGAGATGATGATAGTGGCAGCTCTGTTTCAGTTCGAACAACATATTCCATAATATTTATGAATGCATTAATATCATATGTTCAGCAGTTAAAGCAGAGTTTCTTAAACATTTTACAGCAAAGGACTCCCTTCAACTGTAAAACAAACACCTCTGCATACATTAACTTATAGTGCATCTCCAAAAATTAGAATATCATGCATTTTTATCCATAGTTTTAAAATGGAAATGCATACATATGAAACAACATACCATTACTGCCTAAAACAGTAACATCCGATTAATTTTATACATTAAACATTACCTGGTAAGTGTGTCCAGTTGCAAATTTAGTGAGAATTATAAGGTTATCACGCTATAATTCACTGTATATTCCGTCGTGATAATTCCTGGAGCTGATATCCGGCACGGTATAATGGTATTATTTTTCTCACATAATGTATGTTTTTTTTTTTCCAATGTATTGTATGTTTTTTTTTTTTTCCAGTATAATGGTATTATTTTTCCCATATAATTTATGTTTTTTCCAATGTAATGGTAATAATATGGTCTGCGGAGGCATGTTGGTGTAGTGGTTAGCTCTGTCGCCTTGCGCCTCCAGGGTCCGTGTTCGATTCCCAGCAGGGTTCGATTCCTGTCTCTGTGTGCAGTGAGTTTGCATGTTCTCCCCATGCTTGGTGGGTTTATTCCGGTTTCCTCCCACAGTCCAAAGAAATGTAAGTTAGGTAAATTGGCATTCCCAAATACTATAGTGTGTGAATGAGTGTGTGAGTGAGTTTATGTTTGTACCCTGTGATGGATTGGCACCCTATCCAGTGTGTACCCCGCCTTGTGCCCTAAGTCTCCTGGGATAAGCTCCAGGCCCAACATGACCCTGAGTACAGGATTAAGCGGTATAAACGATGAGTGAGTGAATATGGTCTGTGTCCATGGGAATAGGAGAAATATTCACTCTAAATACAATTTTTTTTTTTTTCCCAACCTTGTGATTTTCTTTTATAATTGTGTTTATAAGTGTATTAATGGAATAAGTTATGCATTAATTTCCCTCCTAATGCATCGATAAAGAGGTCAAAGTCTTCTATTGCAGAGTGTGATAGTGTCACCTGGTGATCAAAAGGATTAAGTGCATCTCTTACTGTAAATCATTCTGCAGGCTGCTGTTTGGATTTTAGATAGAAACATAAAATACCATGCGCAGGTAAAAGTACAGTTACTTCACAAAATAATTTACCCTGAGAAAATAACTTTTCTTTAAAACCAGAATTGAAACTTGATATCAGTGCTTTGAAAAATAGCTGCTCATGACTGTTCCATGTGGTAGACCAGCAGTACTGCACTACACAAAAAGAACAACACTGACAGTTAAATGTTAAACAGTACACAAAATTAATTTATATTATGTGTAATATAACGCAAGTGTGCATTTCTATTCTGCACGGTGTTAAACACTGTACAGTGTGCATATTTGGTGGTATGGGGTGATGACAGTGCTGGGTGTTTCTCTTTCTCGGCTACTGAAGCAGTGGGTTCTTCTCACAAATATGGACTGATGTGAAAACAAAATGCTAATTCTGGAGCTTGCACAAGTTGTTTATTTATAGGTTTAAAGTTTTAATTTATTCAGTGTAAGGGTTTAGTGTAATTCAGTTGCCGTTGTTAAAAACATCTCAGGTTAAAAAAGCATCAGCTTGTAACAAATTACCCCAAATCGACATAATCATACTCAAGATAACGTGATTAAAAAAAGAAAATGTTCTTTTCCAGCTACTAATTCTGAATAACAAAATGAGAAAACAGTGGTGGGGGGGAGGGGGGGGGGGGGGGGAGGATGGAAGACAGAAATAAGATTTCTGTGAAACATGTATATGTGAAACAAAACAACATGAGTAACACGCCACACACACACACACACACACACACACACAAACACACATATCCTGTTCATTCTCACTTTTCTTCATTCTCTGTTTGACCATTACACAGCAAGGCATGGTAAGACATTGATTAATGTTTTTTTTTGTTTGTTTGTTTTTTTTGCTGCTAAATTCAATAATTCATATTGGAAATATATAAGAAATTAGATAATACAAATAGAAGTCTTATAGATATTGTGAGAATGTCAGTATTTGTCATAACAATAACAAATTTTGACCAAAACAGAGGATTCTATAGTATATACAGTATCTTGCCCAATCAGAAATCAGTAACTTGTTTGAACTTGTTTGGCTTTGCTATATTAACTGCTGAAAGAAAAAGGAAAGTAAAAAAAAAAAAAGAAAAAGGTTTTCAACATAAGACCGGGTTAAATCACTTTCAGTAAATGGCAGAGTTATTCACACTTATCCAATAAGTGTCCTATAACCTCAAGCTCAAAGTGATTTATTTATCTTATACCATACCATTTGCAAGTATTATGATTTATCCAATAAAGTTACCTTATATAAACTACCACAAAAATGTTTGGGATCACTAGCAAATTTATTTATTTATTTTTTTGTTCAGTGATTTATTCTCTACATTTTACAACAATTCTGGGGATTTGAAAACTATGAAATAACACATATGAACTTAGATAATTATGTAACAACAACAACAAAAATAGTTGTTATTTTATGATAGCAGAGGTGGAAAGAGGACTAAAATTCTGTACTCAAGTCAAAGTACTGTTACTTCAGTGAAATTTTACTGAAGTACAAGTAATGTTACCATTATAAAAATCTACTCAAATAAAAGTAAAAAAGTAGCTCATGAAAAATTACTCAGAGTAAATGTTACTGAGTAACTTTTTTTTTTTTTTTTAACAGCGGGGTGGGATGAGGCATTCTAGTGTAGTTCAAAAAAGATGAGCAGATATAATCTCAAACTAGTTGAAGGAACACCTTTGCATATTGTGGTTGAAAATCAAAGTGGTCACTTCAATATGGCGTTACGTCCCAGTCTAGGGTTGGGCTCTACAGCAAAAGAATGGTTCAGGGTCCTATTTTAAACTGTATGGAAATGGTGGTATATGGCAGAAAGAACTAGATCCAGGATCAGATTCAGGGTGGACCCAGGCCAAAATAATCAACTAAATTGTATTTATATTTAGTAGCTAGATAAAAAAAAAAAAAGCTGGTTGATGACGTCACTCTCAGGGCAGAAGCAACCGTATGGAAGGTCAGGTAGATGCCAATGTGGGGACAGTCAGAAAACTTGGAGTGGAGTCTGGAGCGGCGCGCCCAGGAAACGATACACACATGCGGGCGCAACCAAGCATTTATACAAAGCAGAATATTTTTTGCATTTTCGTTCGTTTGTTTTACTCAGTAGCAAATATGATTTAATCATATTTCATACTTAAGTAAAAGTAAAATGACAGTTTTTAAAAAACTATTTTAAAAAGTAGAAGTACACAAAAAATACTCAATTACAGTAATGCAAGTAAATGTAATTCGTTACTGTCCACCTCTGGAGGTTAGCCTTGCTGGAAGAGCTTTTGCAAGAACAGTATTGTCAAGTGCATTTGCAAAAACCCATCAAGCACTATGATAAAACTCGCTCTCATAAAGACCATCTCAGGAAAGCAAGACCAAAACTAACCTCTGCATCAAAGGAGATGTTTATTTAGAATTACCAGCATCAGGAATCATTAATTAACAAACAGCAGCTCAGATTCGACCAGCCAGGCACAGCGAGTCATGTCTGATAGAAATACTTTTTATTTTCCCCTCCACTATGAAATATTGGATCTGTCTGGCAAAATATACTGTAAAAGAAGTGACGCACTCCAAGATTTCATTGACAATCTTTAGCTTTGATGATAGTGTATAGTGTCGTGCTGAATTCATCTTTAAATGTTGCAATATGCCTGTTCGAATAACACATAGATGTGTGTGAACCTGGTCATTCAGTACATTAATATACATATATTATTTTTTATTCAATAATTCATTTCAAATAAGAGTTAGTGTAATTCATTTGCTTTTATTTACAACTTTGCAGGTAAAAATATTTTTTAAAAATGCACAAGCTTTAAACATTCACCCACTCACCATCTATACCGTTTCATTCTGGGGGGACAGGAGCCTATGCCAGGAGACTTAAAGATCTGGCCGTTAAGAACGCACGTTTCGAGAAAAGGGAAGCTGTGAACATGACGTACGTTACCTGTAGGGGCAGTCGTGTTTCAATCTAAGGTATTATTGTGTGTCTAGAAAAAAAATGTTAATCTCTCTTAGGCACCCATTGACACCAAGCGACAAAGCTGATAAACGTGTCAAGCTAAAACTGTAAATACTGATATGTATTTATTCTTCATTGTCTTCTCTCCTTCACTGATGAATCTTCTTTGACTGTGCATTGTCCATATAATAATAATAATAATCATCATCATCATCATCATCATCATTAGTAGTAGTAGTAGTGCTGTGAATTTTTAATAATAATAATAATTATTACTATTACTATTGTAATGCAACCAGCAAATAGACAAAGTTATATGTGCTTTAAATATACACTAAACAATTAAAATTGCCTTTTACAAAGTAAAAGTGAGTTGCGCATGCTGGCTTTTTGATCAAAAGGCTGATAAACACGTGTGCACATATGAGCAGATTTATTGATAAAACTGCAGACATACTCCCCCAGAAATGCAACAAACACAAAAATATATGCTACTCGCTGAATACAATGCGACAACACGCAGAATCCCTTGGCTTTGACTGCGTTCTCTCCACTGATTATTATTATTAATAGTAGTACTGTAGTAAGCGGGACGGTGGTGTAGTGGTTAGCACTGTCGCCTTGCACCTTGAGGCTCCGGGTTCGATTCCCGGCCAGGATTGATTTTTGTTGGGTTTCCACCGGGTACTGCGGTTTTCTCCCACAGTCCAAAGACCTTCAGATTAGGCTAATGGGCATTCCCAAATTGCCCGTAGTGTGTGAGTGAATGTATGTGTGTGCCCTGCGATGGATTGGCACCCTGTCGAGGGTGTACCCTGCCTCGTACCCTAAGTCTCCTGAGAGAAGCGTTGACTGATGGGAAAGGTTTCATTCTCTTTTCCGGTGAAGTGCAAATTTACAGTTCCATTTGAACTGGGCAGTTTCACGCTCTTCATTTTGGAATCACACTTAACACCCTGTGAAGTATACAGTGCAGGGTACGTTAGGCCGATCGGAATGCACCTTGAGTATCATGAACTATGTGTGTGTGCTTGTCTCATATGTGTATCTGCACGAAGAGATTGTGCATGTGTGCGCACGTGTCTCATTGGTGTGTATGCACAGAGAGTTTGTGTGTGTTTCTGCATGTTTCATAAGAGTGTGTGCTTGGAACGTTTGTGAGTGTTTGTGCACGCACCTCATATGTGACATTCATATGAAATGCAGTTCTTATGCACACACACACAAAAAAAAAAAAAACTACACAGCAAAAATGTTATATCATATTATGGACAAGCCAGCGTTTATCTAGCAAATAGCCTATATATTTGTGTTTGTTGCATCTCTGGGCTTTTCCAACTATTATTTCCGGCCGTGGTCAAATAATGGATGAAATCATTATTTAATTCTGGATACAAACTGCAAAAAAGCATGATGAATATTATTATAAAAAGCCAGAAGCACTTTTTGTGCATATAAGAATATTCATTTAAAAACATGTCTTCTGATGGTGCTCAGTGTCGACACATTTTTATGTTTTAACGAAGATATGTTGACATATTCACAAATCGGGACATTGCATAGTTAACACTATCAGATAGCCTACTATCAGGAAATGAAATTCATTTTAAGATAATTTAAACCATGGCATTGCCATGCATTTCATTGTTTTGTCCCTGTTATGACATTACAAAAACTACATAACAAACTTTTTATTATGAATTTGAAAGCATGATTTAGGACATCTCATTTCATTATTATGAACATAATACGAAGCACATACATTATATACACATTTGTCATGAAAGCTCTATTGTAAAACAAAATAAAATTCATGTTTACCTCAGCATTGGAAAGAGTACTGTTTTAGGCTAACTATTATACACAATTCTTCATTGTACTCGGTTTGGCTTTTAGATAAAGTCCTTCCATGCACCATCTTGCGGATATTCAGTGAAGCACAACACATTTATTTAAATTCTTAAATGGAGCTTGTGGGATTTTGCGGCATGGCGCGAGACAAATTGCAGCCTTTTGGAGGAAAAAGCCAGGGAATGGGTACCCAGAGGAAACCAACCAAGCACTGGGAGAACATGCAAACTCAATGCACACAGAGATGGGAATCTAACCCTGGAGGTGCAAAGTGACAGTGGTAACCACTAAGCCACCATGCTGCCTTTTGTCATAAAACACATAACCCAAAAAGTTATTCGTTGGGGAAAAAATTTTTCTGTTGCTCAAATTTTATTGGAAACAATGTCAGCAACACTTTTTTAAACAACCCACCCTTTCATTAACACTTTTTTTTTTCATTTTTATTCAACATTTCACAATTCTTTCTTTGACAGTCACACCCGAAGATCGAGTAAGCACGGTAAGAAAGTTTTTAATGATTTTAAGTTGATGCAACATATTCAATATGCAGTCTATACAAAATATATATGCAAAACTTGCAATCTCCTTCCAAGGAAGTATCTAAGGCCAATGCCTTTATTCGTTATTCACACTGCCAATTGTATTGCCCATTGTAAAAAAAAAAAAAAAAAAGGAAATGAGCTACTTAACAACCCAGTAAGGCAAGGTTGTTCAAAAATGAAAAAGAAATGAGTTCAGGTAGAATCTACAAGCAGATTACAATGAGTACCATAGGCCATAGGCATAAAGAGGAAATATAGTGTTCATACCTGAGATGATAGTGAAAGTCAGGTGCGCAGCAAAAAGGAGTGCGCTCTCCACAAATGAGAGTCGATAAGAGAAGAGATTTCACTCTTGAAGAGTACAGAGGGAGCCTACAAACCAATTTAAATGAGTACCATTTTCAGCAATCATAGAAAGGAAATTGCAAGGAGGAAACCACATTCATACCTGAGGTGAAAGAGGAAGTCAGCTGCCGGGCTAAAAGACATAAAAAAAAATGCTCTACATGAGCAGGAATCAGTAAGGAAGCTCTTTCCCTACCTTTATAACACCACCCATGCCAGAGGAATGGCTAGCATCTGGAATCATGTCCGAGGCACTAACCGAGGTAACAGGAACAGGGTCCTTCAAACAAGTCAATCTAATGTGCATGTCTTTGGACCATGGGAGGAAACCAGAGCACCTAGAAGAAACCCACCAAGCACAGGAAAAACATGCAAACTCCATGCACACACACCTGAGGTTGGAATAGAACCTGGATACTGGAGGCGCAAGACGACAATGCTAACCACTATGCCATCAGGCCACTGTAGTTGCAGTTCCTCCTCACATTTGGGCCATGAGGTGGTTCTTAAGTGATGTAGTGTGGAAGACCACTAGGATCAAGTGGTGATTATTGTAGTCATGTTGTGTGGAAGGACTTTGGGGTCATGTGGTGAGTGACATATGGTGCCGTTTTACTTGTGGCATGTGGAAGGTTATGGGGTCGTGCAATGTTACTGTGGGCTGTGATGTAAAAGGTCTTTGGGCCTGATATATAAATAACACATGAATAATTTACAAAACTTTTACACCCAACATGTCGTACTGATAATTTAGCACACAGCCATAGCATAGTCACTTTACTACACCATGACAATAAAGCTTACAGTCTGTATTTTTGCACAGTATAATTTATATTCTTGTTGGTGTACATATTTATTATGTATTAGAGTGTTTTTTTTTATATTATTAAATGTTTTAATCTGCACACCCATCAAAGTGATGGTGGAAGGAAGTGAAATGCTAAGCTTTTGGTGTCACCAAACCGGTCACTCAATGGAATGAGAACAGACATGTGGTTTAGAGATAACTCAAATTGTCAGCAATGTCAGGGTGCTATTCGCATACAGCATAAAAGTAAGATCAAAAAGGTTAGTAATCCAATAGTCTATAGTTAGTCAAATTGTCTATAGATATTTTGGCTACTCACCATTGTTGTGGCTACCCACCCAAGATTACTTGAAGTCTTGAAGGATTTGTTGGATCTGGATAACATCTCATTCTTCTCCGAAAAAATACAAATAAAAAAATACAGAACATTTTAAAAAATTTGCTGGACCATGAATCTTGATCCTGTCTTTCCTGCTTGGTTGAGTTTTGGTGATGATACAGAGTTGTTGTTTGCAGTGCGGCAGATCTTTCTAGGGTCTCTACAGGACACTTTGTGCTTCCTACCATGCCCATCCAAGATGTTTTGACAGAGTTAAACATCTTGGACTTCGTAATGATACTCTGTGTGGTTCACACAGGGACATCTAGTTCTTTCAAATTGCCTTGTAGCCTTGTAGATCAAGATGGCGCCGGTGAGGTCGGCTGCCGTCGCGACTGCTCCGACCTATTTTTCCTTGTTTTCGTTTTTTAAGTTAACTTTCAATAACTTTAATCCGGCTAATTCACCATCATTGAGTGCATTAAGTACGATAGAGATACTCTTATTTCTATTGGTTTACAATGTACTCACAATTCGACGTTTTTAACTCCGGATCCGAGCTGGCCGAGTGAGATCCTGAGGGTAAACAAAGGACGCGACGCGAAGCGGCGGCCCCGAGGAAAACGAGCCGGCGTCAGGAACAGGCTGAGAGCCCGTGCACACCGCACACCTCTGCCTAGCATCCTGCTCGCCAATGTCCAGTCACTGGAGAACAAGCTTGATGACCTCAGGGCCAGGATAATGTTCCAGAGAGACATTCGGGACTGCAATCTTCTCTGCTTCACCGAGACATGGCTGAACCCAGCGGTGCCGGACCACGCCATCCAGCCGGCCGAGTTCTTCTCGGTTCACCGCATGGACAGGACACGGGACTCGGGGAAGACAAGGGGAGGCGGCGTGTGTTTAATGGTGAACAGCAGCTGGTGCAACAGCGCGAGCGTTGTTCCTCTCGCACGCTCCTGCACACCCAACCTGGAACTATTAACTATCAAATGTCGTCCTTTTTATCTTCCTCGGGAGTTCACATCGGTCATAATCAGCGCCGTTTATATTCCGCCACAAGCGGACACGGACACTGCCTTATGCGAGCTGCATGAGGCACTCACACAGCACCAGACACAACACCGGGACGCTGCGCTTATTGTGGCGGGGGACTTTAACAGTGCCAACCTCAAACGTGCAGCGCCAAACTTTTATCAGCACATCACCTGCCCGACCAGGGGCGAAAGGACACTGGATCACTGTTACACATCAGTTAAAGACGGCTACAAGGCACAATCTTGTCCACCGTTTGGGAAATCTGACCATGCCGCCATCTTCCTCATGCCAAGATATAAACAAAGGCTTAAACAGGAACTTCCGGTTCAGAGGAAGGTCGCGCGCTGGACGGACCAATCGGTGGCCGCGCTTCAAGACGCACTCGATGACGCAGACTGGGACATGTTCCGAAACAGCTCCGATGACGTCAGCGTGTTTATGGAAGCGGTTGTGGGATTCATCGGGAAACTAGCGGATGATACCGTACAGAAAACGACCATCAGAACGTTTCCCAATCAGAAGCCATGGGTGGATAAAACCATCCGCGACGCTCTGAGATCTCGCGCTGCTGCCTACAATGCGGGACTTGCTTCGGGGGACATGGACTTGTACAAGGCTGCGGCATATAACGTCCGGAAGGCGGTGAAGGAGGCGAAGCAGCGCTACGGGAGGAAGCTAGAGTCACAACTCCAACAGAGTGACTCTAGGAGCCTGTGGCAGGGACTAAGAACGATAACGGACTACAAAGCTCCAACATCCGGTATGACAAACGCGGACACGACTCTGGCAGACGAGCTGAACACCTTTTATGCTCGCTTCGAGGCTGCAGCTAAAGACGCTAGCGTTGCTAATGCTAGTGCTGCTAATGGCTGCAGACAGGAAGTCATTGCCAGCACCGGAAACGCGTTTATCATCTCCGAGCATGACGTGAGGAGAGCCTTCAGGAGAGTGAACACCAGGAAAGCAGCAGGACCAGACGGCATCTCAGGTAGAGTCCTCAGAGCCTGCGCAGACCAGCTAGCACCTGTGTTCACAGAGATATTCAACCTCTCCTTATCTCAGTCGGTGATCCCCACATGCTTCAAAGAGTCCATCATTGTTCCTGTTCCGAAGAAACCACATCCTGCTTCCCTCAATGACTATCGACCTGTAGCCCTCACATCAGTGGTGATGAAGTGCTTTGAACGGCTGGTCAGAGACTTCATCATCTCCTCACTACCAGACACACTAGATCCACTTCAGTTTGCCTACCGTTCAAACCGCTCTACAGATGACGCCATCGCTCATCTACTCCATACTGCTCTCACTCATCTGGACACTAGAAGGGGGAATTATGTGAAAATGCTTTTCATCGACTACAGCTCAGCATTTAACACCATAATTCCGTCTACACTCACCAACAAGCTGGAGCACCTGGGACTCATCTTTATGTCAGTGGATCTCCAATTTCCTAACGGGGAGACCACAGGCAGTAAGGATGGGTGGACATGTCTCAGCCTCCATCACCCTCAGCACTGGAGCCCCACAGGGTTGTGTTCTGAGCCCTCTACTGTACTCTTTGTACACTCACGACTGCGTAGCCACTACCAACTCCACCACCATCATCAAGTTTGCTGATGACACCGTCGTGGTCGGCCTGATCACTGACAACGATGAGACGGCCTACCTGAAGGAGATTGGAAATCTGGAGAACTGGTGTCAGACGAACAACCTCCTTCTCAACGTCAGCAAGACAAAGGAGTTGATAGTGGACTTCAGCACAAAGCAGAAGAGGAACTACCAGACCCCCGTCATCAACAAGAGCCCAGTGGAGAGAGTGGACAGCTTCCGTTACCTTGGTGTTCACATCACGCAGGACCTGTCTTGGTCCTGTCACATCAACACCGTGATGAAGAAGGCCCGACAGCGTCTCTACCACCTCAGACGCCTGAGAGACTTCAGACTGCCCTCCAAGGTGCTTAGGAACTTCTACTCCTGCACCATAGAGAGCATCCTGACGGGAAACATCACGTCCTGGTTCGGGAACAGCACCATGCAGGACAGACGAACTCTTCAGAGGGTGGTGCGATCAGCTGAGCGCATCATCCACACCGAGCTCCCTGACCTGCACTCGATCTACAGCAAGCGGTGCTGGACCAAGGCCAGGAAGATCATGAAGGACCTCAGTCACCCCAGCAATGGACTGTTCTCCCTGTTGAGGTCAGGAAAGCGATTCCGCTCCCTGAAGGCCAACACAGAGAGACTGAGGAGGAGCTTCTTCCCGCAGGCGATACGGTCTCTTAATCAGTACAGCACACAGTACTGATCCATTTTGCACATCCACACATGCTTCTGCACTCACTCTGGACACTCTGGACATTCAGGACATTCGCTCACTAGTCCTCACTGCACACCTGCTCACTCATGGGCATTATGCACATAAGTCACTTTAAATATGCACACAAGCCACTTTAACATGTCACTTTACTGCATATTTGCACACCCCTGGACATTCCGTTCCTTTTGTTCACCCCATTTCAATATTTTTATTTTCTACTTGTACAATTACAATTCACATTGCAATATTTTTCATTTGTACACTTAATGTATAGTATAATGTATAGTCTTTACTTACTTACATTTTATATTTTATATTCTTACATTTTACATTTTATATTCAATATTTTATATTTTATTTTATTTTATTCTCTTAGGTCAGGGCAGTTGCCTAAGCATTTCACTGCATATCGTACTGTGTAGGATTGTGTACGTGACAAATAAAATTTGAATTTGAATTTGAATTTCCCTCCACTATGGGCATTGATAACACACATACAAAGATCATGACTGAATTCTTTCTTCTTAGCCATGGTGACAATGTTGAACTGTCATGGTGACAAAGTATGAAAAAATCAGTTCACAGTGAAAGAAATCCTTAGAACACGACCAGAAACTGCCATCCCAATCTTCTCCGATCAGCTGAACAAAGGCACAAACTCATCACCCAGAGAGAAACCCCTGAAGGAGAATTACCCAGTGTTATTATAGAAGGGGAGTCTCCTTTCAAACTCTAACCTCCTGCCCACCCATCTTCCTCTCCTCCATTCCTTCATGTCTCCCTAAGAAAGGTCAGTGAACAAAACATGTACATGTAGAAATGAAGCACTCTCTCCGGTAGAGTGTTTTTTTTTTTTTTATGTTTATTGCAGTAATTACATAATTTACATAATTATGGCTTTTTCACATTTTATTTTATATTTTGTGATATAAACAAAATACATCAAAAGTTAAATATAGTTCATATTTATAAGGAGAATATTAAGTCTATTTACATATATTTTTCTGAAAAATAAAATAAAAAACACTGGAGACTCCATCCATTCCAGAGTCATGTATAATCTGCAGTAAATAATGCACAGTTTAATGTGATTTTGTGAGTTTTTTTTTTTTTTTTTTTCCATTGATTTAACTCCATTGATTTAGTACATTTAGCAGTGATGTTCCTCAACATGGCCTTTCCATATTGTCTGATCTTTCTTCAAATTATCTCAGGTGAGCCATTTACATCACAACTACACACAGAAGAGACAATAAAAAATTCAACCAACTATATATTTTGCAACTTACATTAACTTGGGTACCACTTTAAATTTTTCTGTCTTGCAGTTACAGCTTTATCTTTACTTCTTTCTTTTCAGGATTACAGGGGTGGAGGTAAAAATTATATTTTTCAACCTGAGTAGATGTGTCATACAGTGTGTATTCAATTAAATTTTATTTATACAGCACTTTTTACAATTGTCATTGTGGAAAAGCAGATTTACAGAATAAAGAAATTATGGAAATATGTTAAAAATGTGAGGTAATAATTTATAATTATCAGTTTGTCCCTAATGAGCAAGCCAAGGTCGACAGAGGGAAGCACAAACTCCCTGAGATAACAATAGTAAGAAACCTTGAGATTAAGCGTACTCAACAAGGAATCTGTCGTTACTAAGGTGATATCAGATATCAGCAGGAATTGATTTGCAGTCTTTGTGTTGGGAGCTTGAAGGGCACCTTTCTTTGTTTCAGGTTCAGGTACAAAACTGTTTGCAGGTATTTCAGTCCTCCAGTATTTAACGACTGCAGGTACAAACCATCAGAAAAAAGTTTAGTTTGTTTAGTTTAGTTTATTTCTATAGCACATTTACTACAGCCACAAGACTGACCAAAGTGCTGTACATCCACATAAACATCATAAAAGAATAAAAGTACACAACTACAGCCTAATAAAAAATAAAAATAAATAAATAAACACAGAAGCTTAAAAGGACAGTAAAGCCGAGTAGGCCAGTGAAAACAAATGGGTTTTTAAAAGGGATTTAAAAGAAGTCAGACTAGGAGCCATTCGAATATTGATTGGCAGGCCGTTCCAAAGACGAGGACCAATTACTGGAAAAGCACGGTCATCTCTACGCTTAAGTCTGGAGTGTGGAATTAAAAGGAGGATCTGGTCACAGGATCTTAAACATCTCAGCGGGGTGTGTTGGTGCAGCAATTCAGTTAAGTAGTTGGGCGCTTGCTGGTGTAGCGATTTAAAAACAAATAGTAACATTTTAAAGTGTATTCTGAAATGAACAGGTAACCAGTGAAGGGCCTTCAAAAGCGGAGTCACGTGATCCCTTTTTTTCTTTTTCAAGAGAAATTTAGCAGCGGCGTTCTGAACCAGTTGAAGACGGGCGATTTGGGATTTAGAGATACCAGAATAAAGAGAATTACAATAGTCAAGGCGAGATGTAATGAAAGCATGAATCGCCATCTCCAGAGTCTTATAAGTGAGAAAAGGTTTGATTTTTGCAAGTGTACGGAGCTGATAAAAACTAGATCCGATCACGGTAATGGCTGTTGGAGGACCCAGATCAAAATCAGGGGCGTTCATGTGTTTCGAAGAGCCGAAGACCATCACCTCTGTTTTCTTTTCATTAAGGGATAGGAAAATGAGCCAGGAGGAAACACACATGAGGTCTTCCTGGGAAGTAAAGCATCTAGTCACTTCACCGTCAATAAACCTCAGTGATCATTAAGAGTAGGGAACAATGCATCCAAACATACCAGTTCACCATAATACTCTGCGTCCATGAGTCCACGAGATCTGCTGCTTTCCCTAAAATAAACGTATACACAAAAATGTTTTCTAAATAAATACATTTTCCAGCAAAGAAATAAACACTGATATAGTGTCTGAATATGAAACATTAAGTTAAAATCTATTCCATAACTTTGGTGCTTTGTAAGAAAAAGCTCTGTCTCCTCCCATAGTTTTCATAATAGATTAGATTAGATTAAATTAGATTAAATTAGAGTAGATTCAACTTTATTGTCATTGTGCAGATACGTACATGTACAGGGCCAATGAATTCAGTTAGCATCTAACCAGAAGTGCTTAAGCGGCCTATTTACAAAAAATAAATACAATGTGTTATACAAACAGAAAATTAATTTGGTAATATAGTTATCATATGTATCAAGTGAAGCCAAGTCAAGTAGGCTTTTATTGTCATTTTAACCATATACAGTTTACTACACAGTGAAGCGAAACAACATTCCTCCAGTACCAAGGTGCTACATGCAACATAAATTAACAAAATAAATTAACAAAACTTACTAGCTAACTAAGGAACCTAATTAGCTGACTAGCTAACAGAAAACTAACAGAAAACTATCTAAAGCACTATTCGGACGGGACTAGTTTTACAGGGGGACGTTTGAGTTTGATTTTTTTTCTGCCGATGTCTGTCATTTCATGTTACGGATTCGGACAGGACTAACATCTCCGTGTTTATTACGGAGGTGGGCGTGTCTGTCTTTTACATGTGGGCGTTGCACAAGACCACGTGTTGAGGATGAGGATTTCTACTGGAGCGTAGAAAGCAGAAACTCAAATACTCGCACGCTAGAGATTGTACGGTAGTTCACGCTGACCAAAAAACACAGGAAAGTGCGTTTCGGAATTATTTTTTTTTTTCGGCAAACACAGACATTCGCATTCGGACGGGATTAGATTTCTCAGAGGACCGCCGGCTTTGCTGAAAAACAGTAGGCAATTTGCTCTGGAATTTTCACAGAGGACGTGTGAGAAAAAGACAGACATGGCAGATTCGGACGGGATTAAAATCACAAAGTACCTCTGTGAAACAGAAATTTCTCTAACGTCCCCCAGTAAATCTAGTCCCGTCCGAATAGTGCTTTAGTCCTATACAAAAGAGACAACATAAAGTGCATGCACTAATGTGCACACAAGACAGACAAAATGACAACATGACATTTTAATACTTCTTGGTGATGAGGTAATGAGTTTAAGATAGAAAAGATAGA
Organism: Clarias fuscus; assembly: GCA_030347435.1. Classification (NCBI taxonomy): domain Eukaryota; kingdom Metazoa; phylum Chordata; class Actinopteri; order Siluriformes; family Clariidae; genus Clarias; species Clarias fuscus. Next base: position 23,307,855 of record CM059227.1, read on the forward strand.
AAGGAGTTTTGTGCAAATAAAAAATAATCAATATCGTTAGATGGTTGTTGATCACTGTGTTTGCGCATGTGTGTTCATCAATACAGTCTTTTGAATTAGTCGAAGCTTTTGAATTAGCTGTAGATTCCCAAACCAAACAATGATGCACCTGCTCAGGATGCTCTCATAGATGCTCTATAGAAAGGGGTAAGGATTGGTGTTGGAAGCTGGGCCTTCCTCAGCCTTCTCAGGAAGAAAAGATGTTGTTGGCCTTTCTTGTGCAAGGAGCTTGTGTAGCGGGAACAGGTGAGATTCTTGCCCAGCTGGACACAAAGGAAATTGGTGCTGTTGATGGTCTCCACAGAGTAGCCATTGGTGTTTAGTGGAGAGTGGTTTTTCCATGACCTTCTAAAGTCAAAAATCATCCCTGTTTTTTTTATTCTTTAGCAAAATTCAGAGACCGGTGAAATTCAGAGACAGGTGTAATTGTCTTTACACCAGTCTGTTAGCCTCAGTACTTACTCTCTGTATGCTGACTCATTGATCTTGCTGATAAGACTCACCATGGTCATGTCATCAGCAACCTCAGTGGTTGGATGTGTCGCTACACAGTCATGGGTCAGCAGTGTGAACAGGAGGGGACTGAGCACACAGCCCTGGGGGCCCCCAGTACTCAGTGTGGTGGTGCTGGAGGGGTAGACGGAGGTCTTCCAGTCAGAAAGCCCAGGATCCATGTACAGAGAAAGATTTTCAGGCCCAAGAAGCTTCCCAATCAGGTGTTGGGGGATGATAGTATTGAATGCTAAACTGAAATCTGTGTACAGCATTCAAATGAAGGTATCCTTGTTGTCTATGTGTGTGAGGGCCAGATAGAATTCTTTAGGACAATGGTGATGGACTTGGGATGTGGGAATGATGGCGCTGCGATAGATGTTAAAGATGTCACTAACAACATCTGCCAGCTCTTCAGTACATTCTCTGAGCACTCTGCCAGGGATATTGTCTAGTCCAGCAGCTTTACATGGGTTGACTCTGAGTAGAGTTTTCCTCACATCAGCCGTGGTGAGACACAGCACCTGGTCATTCAGAGGAGGGGTGGTCTTACTCATCCTCACATATTTCTGCATGTCGAACTGAGCATAGAAGCTGTTTAGCACTTCTGGAAGGGAACTGTCAATGTCATAGGCAGGTGATGTTGTTCTGTTGTTAGTGATGGCTAGTATGCCCTACCAGATGCACCATTTGTCACTGCTATCCCTGAAGTGATTGTGGATTCTCTGGATGTGTTCATGTTTCGCCTCTCTGATGGAAAGTTTGACCCCTCCTTTTTTAGGGCCACTTTGTCCCCCACTCATGCATCTTTGTAGTAATCCACGGTTTCTGGTTGGGGCACGAGATGATGTTCCTGGTGACAGTAATGTTGATGTAATGTTGTTGATGTAGCTGGTCACTGATGATGTGTACTTCTCAAAGATGCCGTAAGTTACAGCCTCCTTGACCATGTTCCAGTCAGTGTTCTCAAAACAGTCCTGAAGAGCAGAGATGGCTCCTGCTGGCCAGATATTCACCTGCTTCAGAACTGATCTTGAGTGATGAGTGGTCTGTATGCTGGAATTAGCATAACAGAGATGTGCTCTAAGTAGCTGAGGTGGGGGTGGCTGCCCGATAAGCGCTGGGGATGTTTGTGTAAACAATATCCAGCATGTCTTCCCCTCTTGCTGCAAAGCCTACATACTGAAGGAATTTAGGAAGCACTGATTTGAGATTTGCATGGGTGAAATATCCAGTGACAATAAACAGTCCATCTGGGTTTGTGTTCTGCAGTTCACTGATCTTTGCATACAGTTCACAGAGCTTTTCCTTAGCATTAGTGCTAGATGGAATGTACACTCCGATAATGAAAATGGTGGTGAATTCCCATAGTAAATAAAAAGGTCTACATCTAAAAGTCACAAAATCCACCAACCTAGCACAGAGTTCTTATACAATTTTGTGTTGATGTAAACACACAAGCCGCTGCTGCGAGTCTTACCGATCAGAGCTGCATTTCTGTCAGAGTGAAACAAGGCTAGCCTGTTTGGCTGAATGCTGGCATCTGTAACTTTGTGGCTGAACCATGTCTCCATGTAGACAAAGATGGAGCAATGTCTAAATTCATGCTGTGTAGTCTGCTGGAGTTTATGTAGTCCAGTTTATTGTCCAGGGAGCAGACATTGGATAAGATCGGGAGAGCTGGCCGGCTAGGGTATGTTTTTATCCTAGCACAGACTCCTGCTCACTTACCACTCTTCCGCTTCCTCATGCACCGCTTCAAATGACCCCTACTCAACACTGAGGGCTGGAGGTCTGTTTCCCACAGCTAATAGAGGTCGCGTAGCTTTTCCCACAACTGAACATACATCCTGAATATAGTTTAGTGGGTTATTGAGCTCCAAAAGAGTTTGGTGGGGGTGTATATATGAACACCAGTTGCGCCAATGTCCATATGCTGTGTAAAAGAAACGTGCTACAACACAAAGTAGCACCATTTTGACTCCGGAGTACCCATCTTGGATTCATGATTCATAGTATATATTCATATAGTATAGTGATATAGTAATGTACAGTATAACTGTGCAACTGTTACAATATATATACTGTATATGACAAATCATTAAATATTAGCATTTCGTTCAGGTACTGTGATGCGAGATCATTTAGCGCTTTATAGGTCAGTGGTAGAATTTTAAAATCAACGTAAAATTTCACTGGGAGCCGATGCAGTGTCACATCGAGGTCTTTATTGGTGCACTCAGAGGGAAGTGCTACAAAAATAAAGATTTTTTAAATGCCCACTTTTACACCTTATACACAGTCATACATTTCTGTGCCACACTCAAAAGCAGTTACTGTTCATCATAAGTGAACATTGCATACCTGGTATTTCTATTGTGTTTTTTGCTGATTACCATGCACTGCTTTGAAATGCAGACAGACTCTGCAACATCACAGGGTCATCATATAGTGGCAACGTCCCTGGCATCTATACACAGTCACAGGTGCAAGACAAAAATGTCTTTTTATCTTCATGTACCTTGTGATTTCACCCTGTTCTGCACAGTGTCTCCTTTATAAGCAGAATGGATGATGAACACAGAATGAACTGTGTATAAATTTTGGCCGTGATGATTTAAATATAGATATCAACAAGAAACTCAAACAAAGACATGTTTATTTACATGTTTAGAATGTTATTGCTTATAAGGTAAACATATTTATATTTTACTGACTCAATTACATTTTCCAGTGTGCCTATATCAACTCAAATTAATGTTATGTATTTTTTATCCTGTGTAATATACAAAATTATGTTGTTTCATTGTTACTATGCTTACCCTAATTTGGTTATCTTATGGCTGTTTGTGCATTTAAAACATTCTTGCATACTTTTACAAGTTTTTATAAAACAGCATCAAGTCTTCATCTTATTTTAATTGAACACAACAACTCACCCACAATTATGGAATGGCCAAAAATGTAATGTTTTTATTTATTTCAATAAATGTATATATTTTAAATACATTTATCGATTTATTTATTTTATTTTTACATAAAATCACATATGATCAGATCAGCATCCATGGAAAGAGTTAAGTCGGAATATCTAATAAATTTAATCTAAAAGAAACATGGACACATTTTGTCACACATTCACAGGTGTTCAGTTAGTATAGTGGGGGGTCTAGACATAACGCTGGGTCCAGTGTTGATGGTGAGAGGGTGAAACCATGAGAGATGCTCATGGTCTGTCAGCAGTCACCAGCCCCCTAGGTTTTTGGTGAGTGTGGGGGAAATTTCTGAGTTACATATTATATTTTAGCTAAGAAATTTTAGCTATTGTACTTTAGTTTTAACATAATTTCCCTTCCAGCTGTCCAGAGGACTTATGACTCTGTGTAGGAGGTGTGACAATTACTCAGTCAAGCTTTTTAAGTTAAACATCTGTTCATTTATGTTACTGTTTATCTGTCTCCAATGGATGAAAATAAATAGGTTAATTTTATAACAAATATTCAGGTAATGTTAATGTTAATTACATTTACTAGTCAAACACATGATTACGCAACAAATGCAGTTGCTCATTTTACATTCCCAAAGGTACAATTCAACTTCAGTGAACTCGATGATACCTTCTACTCCAAGCGACCATTCAACTTCAACAAGCTCGATGACACCATCTAACCCAAGCGACCCTTCAACTTCAGCAAGCCCGATGTCACCTTCTATTCCAAGCCACCCTTCATCTTCACGGAGCCCAACACCACCTTCTGCCTCAAGTCACGTCCTCAACTTCTACAAGCCCGAAGTCACCTTCTACCCTAAGCCACCCTCAATTTCTACGAGCCTTATGTCATCTTCTACCCCAAGCCACCCTTCAACTTCAGTTAACCAGACATCACCTTCTACTTTAAGCCACCCTTCATCTTTAATGAGCTCAACATTGCCTTCTACCCCAAGTCATCCTTCAACTTCAACAAGCTCAACATCACCTTCTACCCGAAGCCACCTCCTCAACTTTTACAAGCCCGACATCAAATTCTACCCCAAGCCACCCTTAACTTCTACGAGCCCGATGTCACCTTCTTTCCCAAGACACCCTACGACTTCAACAAGAATGATGTCACCTTCTACCCTAAACCACACTTCACCATCAATGAGTCTAACACCAACTTATCGGCAAAGCCTTTCTTCAACTTCAATGAGCCAGACATCACCTTCAAGCCCCCATTTATCTTCAACAAGTACAATATTGCCTTCTACCTCAAGTCACCCTTCAACGTTACCAAGCTCAATATCACCTTTTAATCCAATCTACACTTCAACTTCAACTAGCCAGATGTCAACTTCTATTTCGAGCCAAGCTTCATCTTCACCGAGCCCAAAATCACCTCCTACCCCACAACACACTTCAACTTCTATAAGCCCGATGTCATCTTCTACCCCAAGTCACCCTCTAACTTCTACGACCCTTATGTCACCTTCTACTCCAAGCCATCCTTCAACTTTAACGAGCCTGACATCTTCTTCCCCAAGCCACCATTCAACATCAATGATCCTAACATCAACTTCTCCCCAAAGCCATTCTTCAACTTTAATGAGCCTGATGTCACCTTCTACCCCAAGCCACCCTTCAATTTCAATGAGTGAGATGTCACCTTATACTTCAAGCAACCCTTCATCTTCAACAAGCACAATGTTGGCTTCTACCGCAAGTCACCCTTCAACTTTACAGAGCCCAACATCACGTTCTACCCCAAGCCACAGTTCAACTTCTAAGAGCCTTATGTCACCATCTACCTCAAGCCACCCTTCAACTTCAACAAGCTCGACGTCATCTTCTACCCCAAGCCACCCTTCAACTTCTACGAGCCTTATGTCATCTTCTACCCAAAGCAATTCTTCAACTTTAACGAGCCTGACATCATCTTCTACCTCAAGCCACCCTTCAACATCAATGAGCCTAGCATCAACTTCTCCCGAAAGCCTTTCTTCAACTTCAATGAGCCTGATGTCACCGTCTACCTCAGGCCACCCTTCATCTTCAATGAGCACAATGTTGCCTTCTAACACAAGAAACACTTCAACTTCACTGAGCCCAACATCACTTCCTACCCCAAACCACACTTCAACTTCTACAAGCCCAATGTTATTTTCTACTCCAAGCCACCCTTCAACTTCAATGAGGCTGATGTCACCTTCAACCCCAAGCCACACTTTAACTTCAATAAGCCAGATGTCAACTTCTATCCCAAGCCACCCTTCATCTTCAGCAAGCACAACGTTGCCTTCCACCCCAAGCCACCCTTCAACTTCAATAATCCAGATGTCACCTTCTACTTCAAGCGCTTCATCTTCAGCAAGCACAACATTGCCTTCTGCCCCAAGCCAGCCTTCAACTTCAATAATCCAGGCACCAACTTCTACTTCAAACCACCCTTCATCTTCAGTAAGCACAAAGTTTCCTTCTACCCCAAGCCACCCTTCAACTTCAATAATCCAGACGTCAACTTCTACTTCAAGCCACCCTTCATCTTCAGCAAGCACAAAATTTCCTTCTACCCCAAGCCACCCTTCAACTTCAATAATCCAGACGTCAACTTCTACTTCAAGCTACCCTTCATCTTCAGCAAGCACAACATTGCCTTCTGCCCCAAGCCAGCCTTCAACTTCAATAATCCAGGCATCAACTTCTACTTCAAGCCACCCTTCATCTTCAGCAAGCACAAAGTTTCCTTCTACCCCAAGCCACCCTTCAACTTCAATAATCCAGACGTCAACTTCTACTTCAAGCCACCCTTCATCTTCAGCAAGCACAACATTGCCTTCTGCCCCAAGCCAGCCTTCAACTTCAATAATCCAGGCATCAACTTCTACTTCAAGCCACCCTTCATCTTCAGCAACCACAACATTGCCTTCTGCCCCAAGCCAGCCTTCAACTTCAATAATCCAGGCATCAACTTCTACTTCAAGCCACCCTTCATCTTCAGCAAGCACAAAGTTTCCTTCTACCCCAAGCCACCCTTCAACTTCAATAATCCAGACGACAACTTCTACTTCAAGCCACCCTTCATCTTCAGCAAGCACAACATTGTCTTCTACCCCAAGCCACCCTTCAACTTCAATAAGCCAGGCATCAACCTCTACTTCAAGCCACTCTTCATCATCAGCAAGCACAACATTGCCTTCTACCCCAAGCCACCCTTCAACTTCAATAATCCATATGTCACCTTCTACCCCAAGCCACCCTTCATCTTCAGCAAGCACAACATTGCCGTCTACCCTAAGCCATCCTTCAACATCAACAAGCCAGACATCAAGTACTCCCCAAAGCCTTCCTTCAACTTCCATGAGTATGATGTCACCCTCTCCCCAAACCTACCTTCCAGATAAAGAAGGTGGGCAGCAAATGTTAAAAGTAGTTGTAACTTATCACAAAGCTAACTTTGCAGGTTTTCATTCTGATCACAGTCTGAATAAGATGTTTACACTTACAGTAGTAAATCAGCTTCATTCAGGAATGGATAAATCCATTGCTGAATGAAGCTGAGTTACTAAGTGTAAACACAAATCAGTGAAAAGACCGTCTCGGGTTACTTGGCTGTAACCCTGTTCCCTGATAAAGCGGGAACGAGATGCTGCGTGAAAACGCTATGGGAACATCTCTTTGTTGCCCGGTTGTGAAGCTTGTGCATGTCAAACCCGCCGAATACCTTCGGCTTATAACCTGTGCAGGCATGACGTCACCGAACAAGGTGCACCTGCAGGTTATACATAGGAGTGAACCGGAAACATCCTCAGGTCAATTTTGTCTGAAGGACGTCCAGGCACGCCAGCAGTGCGGCATCGGAGCGCAGCATCTCATTCCCGCTTTATCAGGGAACAGGGTTACAGCCAAGTAACCCGAGACGTTCCCTTTCAAAAGCTACACTCGATGCTGCGTGAAAACGCTATGGGAACGAGAATACCAACGCCGCCGCACTGCAAGTGTCTGGACCCCCAGGTTGTGTAGCGTGTGCGCACAAGCCGAGGAGGTCTCAGACCTAGCTCTGGGATGCTGACTCAAGGATCCGCGAACCTGGAGTAGCATTGACATCCAGACTATAAAATCTAACAAACGTGTGTGGAGAGGACCAGCCCGCCGCATCACACACCTGCTGCAGGGGTACGCCTCTTGCCAAGGCAATCGATGAGGCAATCCCCCTGGTTGAATGAGCCCTGATTCCCAGAGGCGAAGTGTGACCACGCGCCTCATAGGCTAGGGCAATGGCATCTCTCACCCAGTGTGACAGAGTCTGTCTAGTGGCAGCCGCCCCCCGGTTGCGACCCCCATGGCAAATAAAGAGTTGCTCTGATTTACGCCACTGGCTAGTGCGGTGGACGTAGATCCGAAGAGCACGTACTGGACACAGTAAGTGAAGTCTTTCCTGCTCCGGAGCTGTGAAAGGCGGAGGACAGAAGGCTTCGAGAACAACTGGGTGCATGGTCGAGAATGGAACCTTGGGAAGATAGTTCGGGTGAGGATGCAGAATAGCTTTGACTTGCCCAGGGGCAAAGTCTAGGCAGGATGGGGAGACTGACAGAGCCTGCAGATCCCCAATCCTCTTCAAAGAAGTAATAGCCATCAGAAAAACCATCTTAAGAGACAGAAGCTTGACAGGCGCTGACTCTAGTGGTTCGAACGGGGTGTCAGCCAGGCCTTCGAGTACGATAGTTAAGTCCCACGAAGGGACCGTCGCTCTAGTGGGCGGCTTCAACCGTTTAGCTCCACGAATAAAACGGGCAACTAAATGGTGCTTGCCCACAGAAACCCCGTCGTTCAGAGCGTGACAGGCCGAAATAGCGGCTACGTACGTTCTGAGCGTACTAGGGCATAAGCCCGAGGACAACTTTTCTTGCAGAAACTCCAGCACTGAAACAATCTGGCAGTGAACTGGGTCTATGTGTCTTGTCATGCACCAATTTTCAAACACACTCCATTTGAGGGCATAAGTTCTCCTAGTGGAGGGAGCCCTGGCACTTAAAATGGTTTCAATTACGCTGGCTGAAAGCCCAGCCTGTCTCAGTTGGTCCCGTTCAGGTGCCAAACGTGAAGGTTCCAGAGCTCGGGCCGGGGATGAAGTATTGTCCCCTGCGCCTGAGACAGAAAATCCCTCCTCACTGGAATCACCCAGGGTGAGCCGTCGAGGAGAGATATTAGATCCGAGAACCACACTCTGGTCGGCCAATGGGGCGCTATCAATAAGAGGCGCAACCCTTGTTGACGGACCCTCGCCAGGACTCCCGGGAGCAGAACTATAGGCGGAAACGCATAAAGGCGTAACCTGGGCCACGTGTGGGCCATTGCGTCCAGACCCAGGGGAGCTGGAGGAGTCAGAGAGTAGTAAAGGGGGCATTGTGCTGTCTCTTGTGAGGCAAAGAGGTCCACCTCTGCTACGTAAAATCTTTCCCAGATTTGACTGACTATTTCGGGGTGGAGCTTCCATTCCCCCTGTTCTACAGCTTGTCTGGATAGCAAGTCTGCTCCTACATTCATGTGCCCTGGAATGTAAATCGCCCTGAGGGACAGGAACTTGTCCTGTGCCCAAAGCAGAACCTGGTGCGCTAGCTTGTTCAAGCGGCGCGAGCGCAGTCCACCCTGGTGATTTATGTACGAGACTACCGCAGTGCTGTCCACCCGCACTAGGACATGGTAGCCTCTCAACTGCTGGAGGAAGTGTTTCAGGGCCAGAAACAGAGCCATCATTTCGAGGCAATTGATGTGCCACGCGAGAAGATGACCTCTCCAGCTCCCTTGTGCTGGACGGCCATCCAAGACCGCACCCCAGCCCATGAGGGAAGCGTCTGTCGTTAGCATCTTGCGACGACAAGACGGACCTAGAGTGGGACCCAAAGTCAGAAACCGGGGTCTGAACCACATAGAAAGGGTACGAAGCCCCAGGCGCGTAACCCTTATTAGCCTCTGGGGGTTGGCCCTTGAATGAAACCCCCTGGCTCTTAGCCACAGCTGAAACGCTCTCATGTGCAGAAGGCCCAAAGGTATCACCGTGGACGCAGCCGCCATGAGGCCTAAAGATTTCTGAAAGTGATGAACAGTGACCTTCTGGCCTAGCTTGATTTCCTTCAGGGTGTTGAGAATGGATTCGACACGAGCAGGAGACAACTGTGCCCGCATCGTGACCGAATCCCATGTGACACCCAAATATGTTGTCCTCTGAACAGGAAGGAGAACGCTTTTCGTGGCGTTGAGTCTCAATCCTAAAGAATGAAGATGGGCTAGGACGACATCCCGATGTCGAAGCGCTAGCTCCTGAGACCGGGCCAGAATCAGCCAGTCGTCTATGTAATTCAAAATACGGATGCCCTGGAGTCGTAAAGGAGCCAGAGCCGCATCCATGCATTTTGTATATGTGCAAGGTGACAGAGCTAGGCCAAATGGAAGGACCCGAAACTGGTAAGCCTCGCCCCCAAAGGCGAACCTCAGGAACTTCCTGTGCTGTGGCAATATTTCTATATGGAAATATGCGTCCTTGAGATCGATTGTCACAAACCAATCCTCTAGTTGAATTTGAGAAACAATCATTTTGACAGTCAACATTTTGAATCTGGATTTCCTGAGATAGCGGTTCAAGCCGCGAAGATCCAAGATCGGACGCAACCCCCCCCCTCTCTTGGGCACCAAAAAGTACCGACTGTAGTAGCCTGACTCTCTGTCTGGAAGGGGAACATGTTCTATGGCCCCTTTGCCCAGCAGAGTCTTTAACTCCTGGGCCAGCAGATTTGCTCGGTCCGGTTTCACGGAAGTGGAGACCACGCCGTTGAAACGCGGAGGACGATGTGCAAACTGAATCCTGTAGCCTGTGCCTACAGTCTTTTCTACCCAAGGAGATATGCCTGGCAGTAGTTTCCACGCTGCCAGCTTCTCCGAAAGGGGCACGAGCTTTGACACTTCGGCTGGATGGGGGGGTGTTAGGTGTTGGGTATCCTGAAGTATGGCAGGAGATACCCAAACACCCAACTCTTCGTTGGAGACCGGCGCTCCCCGAAACACCAGTGGTGGCGGGGATTGAACACCGGCCTCCAGGGAGTGCCAGGGAGGAGGCCCTGCTTTGTGATGAAGATCCAGGCGCCCCTCCCTGGGGGGGGGCACCCCCACAGCCCCAGGCGCACGAACCTCAGGGCCTCTTCTTCGAAGAGAGGAAGCTCCTCAGATCTGGTCTTTTTGAGGCAGATTTCTGGGAAGGGCGGCGAGCCCCACCCCAGTCTTTACGAGGGGGTGTGCGGCTGGTCACGCTCTCCTTCTGGACCTCACGCCTTATAGGGGCCAGACCTGGCCGGGGCCGGGTGGCCGACGGTCCCGGTTCTTGAGCACGGCGGGGAAGGAACCTCCCAAAAGCCTGTTCATATAGCTTCGCCTCCCGAAACCTAGTGGCGACGGAATTAACAGCGTCGCCGAAAAGGCCGGAAGGCGAGACGGGGGCATCAAGGAGGACAGCACGATCCTTATCCTTGATGCCCGAGAGGTTCAGCCACAGATGCCTCTCCGTGGATACCATGGCAGCCATAGAACGGCCCACAGCACGGGCCGTCTGCTTGGTTGCACGGAGAGACAGGTCTGTGGCTTGGCGCAGCTCTGCGAACGCCTTGTCATCAATAACCCCGCCGGTGCTCAGGTCCTTCAGCAGGTCAGCCTGGTAAGCCTGCAAAACCGCCATGGTGTGCAGTGAAGCGCCAGCCTGTCCTGCTGCCTGAAAAGCTTTGCCCACCAAAGCAGATGTCACTCTGCACGGCTTGGAGGGGAGGGTAGGCTTTTTCAGGGAGGATGATGTCCCAGGAGAGAGATAGCCCGCAAGCGTCTCTTCTATCTGGGGCATCATCATATAACCGCGTGCTTTCGCATCAACGATATTCGAATAAGTCGAAGTCGATGGCACAAAAACACGCGATGAATACGGCTTGCTCCATGAAAGGGTTAATTCATCATGGAGGTCACCAAAGAAGGGGAGAGAGAGACGTTGAGGCTCCTCCCCTCGGCCACCCGACAGAAACCTGTCGTCTAATCTCGAACGCTTGGGGGAATCTCGCTGCTGCGGCCAGTCGATATGCAATCGCTCGACCGCACGCGTTATAACCTCTAATAATTCCTCAAAAGCTCTGTCAGCACTGGAGGAGCGTTGTGAGGAGGCTACTTCCATGGAAGCGAGAGAGGAAGATTCTTCCGCTCCTTCACAAGAAGCGCCAGAGCGCGCTTGCGAAGCGGAAGCTAAAACTTCCTGATCCGGAGAGAGCGCGAGAGAAAGGGGAAATTCCGTCTCATGCGCGTCTGCCAGATCAGCACGCGAGCCCCAGGAATGCGCCGCGGCTCGCGGTTTCTCTTTAAAGAAAGCGAGCCGCGCGCGAAACACCTTAATAGGGAGAAGATCACAGTACTCACAGTCTCCCTGAAGCCCGAGGCGAGCGTGTTCTTCCCCAAGCACTCGAGACACAACTCGTGAAGATCGCCCTCCGAAAGAGATCTATCACACGGAGGCACGCATCTCTTAAGCAACTCCGCCATATCGGTGAGTTAATGCTGTTATTTTTATTTCGCTTTCGTTACGGCTTGCATGCACGCGCAAACACAAAGCGGTCCTGAAGACAAAAAGATCTGAGGATGTTTCCGGTTCACTCCTATTTATAACCTGCAGGTGCACCTTGTTCGGTGACGTCATGCCTGCACAGGTTATAAGCCGAAGGTATTCGGCGGGTTTGACATGCACAAGCTTCACAACCGGGCAACAAAGAGATGTTCCCATAGCGTTTTCACGCAGCATCGAGTGTAGCTTTTGAAAGGGAACTGGTGCAGTCTCTGGTTGGAATAAAAACCCTCTCATGTGTTGGTTTCAATATGTTGCAGAAATAAAACCAGAACTTACCTAACGCAAGCCATTGATCATTACTGATGAAAATTAATACGGCACATCATGTATTTTGATCATATAAAACATATTTTTACAACTCACTATCTGTTACATACATTATTAAGTATACACCAAAGCTTCCACTCTACAAGACAATAGTGTAAATGTAATGAGTAAATAATTAATGTAAAGGCTTTAAATGTGTTTATATGTGTTTAAATGCTTCACTTACATATTGTCACAGGTGAACCCAATTGTAGACAAGAAGGAATCTCTTAGCAATTTTATTAAAAACAGTGGTGTGAGACATGCCATGCAACAATGCTCTTGTAGAATTAGAGTGTGACAGGAGCTCCAGGACGATTGGGGAATCCCCTGTGAAGCAGTGGAAGGCAGAGCAATGACATGGGCAGAATTCTACATACCCAGAAGAGATGTGTGAGGGCAATCCATTGGGCTGAATGACAAGGTTTTCTTTGTGGACAAAATAGCACAATAACCGGTCCAACAGTGGGGGCTGGTGCAAAAAAAAAAAAAATTGGGGGCGTGCAAACAAAATTAAAATCAAACTTTTAATAATCACCTGTGAATAGCCATTTATCAGGTGATTAAGCATCATTACTACTAGTATAAAATAAAGGCATGACTCACATTGCATCCAGTCAGTCAGCTCCGCTTGCCATAGGAAGTTGAGGAAAAGCACCGAGTGTAAGCTTGGCCATGATCACTTGACTGCTGCTTAATTAGAAGATCAGGTCGATCTGGTCCAAGCTCTTTAACTTTTTTTCTTTTTTCCTCCGATCGCCTTACGAAGGGGTATTTTAGCAAATAAATTACATATTTAGCTAGCTTCCACATCAATCACCATTCAATACATTAACTAACAATCTACTGACCATTAATAAGACACATTGAGAATGGTCCAATCACATGAGCCCAAATATTTAAAAACAATATTAATTTGCTAAGAACAAAAGTGGGAGGGTTTGGGGTGCATAGTGCTCCGCCCCAAGGATGATTTGAAAAAATCCAATTAGAAATCAACCTCAAATCACATGCTTTTCAAAAATTTACATGCCTACATAGACAATCGTTTGTCTGGCGCCCGCGTACATGAACACAAATGAACGTAATGCAGTTTAGATTTATTATTTTTTTTAAATAAAATATATTAAGAAATATAGCAGAATATTGTTACTAAATAACTTTATTTCATTATTAAAAGAAAAAAAATATTATGTAAAATAATTACATGTTAAAGTAGCATTCTTCTCTGCCTAACTGTAAGGGAGAGGGAGCCCCTGCGCCCCTTACTGACCGCCCGCCACTGCGGTCCAATGTTGATCCACTTCATAAACTCAGGAGAAAAAGCCTAGTGCACAGATCAAACTTAATCGTGGAGTGATAATCCAGCATGCAGAGCAAGAGCTCTCTCACGATGTCTGTGAACATGAAAGTGCATACACGTTGGGTTTGTATTGATGTCCCATTTTTGGAACAAACAGGGTTGAAAGCCATGGAGATCAACAAATCCAAAGTGAAAGGGAGAATTCAAAGTCAATTTACCACTCCTCAATTGGTTACCAATAGTCCAGCACCAAGAGCAATCTTTTACTGAAGTGCAAGCCACAATCATGAGTACGTGAAACAAGTGAGGTCATACATAAATAATCAGTCCAAGAGAATGCAATGTTCCAAAAGACAAGACAAAATTCCAAAGAGTGAAGAAGATAGGCAACAAAAGGTAAACAGAGGCACATGAGTGAAATACTGAGGCACTGCTTTGTCCTTTTTTTTTCTTTTTTTTTTTTTTTTGTGGCTGACCAGGCAACTTTATAGGCGCATTACTGACACCTGCTAGACTGGAGTGTGGAGCATGAGAACAAATAAACAAAAAAGCCCAAAAGGAGGGAAAAAGCTTAAATTAGATTCTATCTAATTTATCTAGTTATAATATGATAATAATATTAACTCAACTGTCCTGCCTGCCTAAGTTTCCTGTTTTTAAACTGAGCAGCACTGACTGATTCTCTCAATGTGCTTTTAATGCTAAGATGCTGATTAGGTAATCAGGTACAGGTCATAGTGTATAGAGGTTCAGAAAGCTGAGAAAAACTCTGGAAGTGCTGGGTTGGTCTGGCTGGATTGTGACACATCAGTCTGTAAACACTTTCATGCATGTTTACCCATGATTTTTCCTGAGCCAAAAAAAAAAGTATAAGCCAATTAAATAAAGACATTTTATTAGCAAAAGTTACTGGGAGGTGACAAAAAGATAAGTTTTATTTACATCAAAAGAGCAAAGATCCCTTTATGAGGAGTGGAGTGGGTTAAGACACTGCTCCTCTGTATTCTCTTAGAAACCTCCCTGGAGAATGTACTGTATCCCAAAACTACTGCCTATTGTATGCAGGGTGCAAATTACACTGTGTAATTTGGAGGTTTCATTCTGCCTGTTGGCATACAGATGCATTTGTGATAAAGCCAGCTCAGGCAACCTTTTTCGACAAAAGCAGAAGCAAACAAACACATACCTCTCTATCCACAGACATGCACACCTGTGGCCCATTGAACATAAGTGCATTAATGTTGTCTTGTAAGTAGAAGATTAAACCTATCAACACAATGTATTTCAAATGCACTACAATAGATATGTGCCTCATCTATTCATGTTAGTTAAGTAAGACAAGTCTATTTTTTTATATAAGCTGTGGTTGTAGACCAACGGACTGGAAGGTCATATAGACTATTAAGGTCAATGGCAGTGTCTGCCTTCAGAACAAAAATTATATATAATAAAGCATATTGAAGTTACAGGAGCTATTAGCTAAAATGTTTTTTATTTTTAATGTATCATTTAAATTGGGTGTATGTTTAGTAACTTTAGTTTCGTGTTGGTGAACCATCACCAATGTTCAAGAAGAATACAACATTTACAAGTTAAAAGGCCAGAAGTGGTCATTTGTTTTTTCATTGACCACAGGTGTGATTTTGCATTTCTGTTTATACAGAGTATGCCTTTTCAAATGGCCAGCCAATCTGTGACAGGACCCTGGCCTGTAACAATGTGGGTCGTGCGAGGGGCGGAGCCGCGCATAAACTGTTCAGAACGGGCAGATCTGCGGGTTGCTATCACTAAATTGCTATCACTATATCTGAACAGGCAAAGGCGCGGCCATTTATACACACGGTTGCCAGGCAATGTCGCCGTCAGTCATTCAGCCTGAACGAGACTGATACCGGCGCACTGCGTGCGATCATTTAGGTAGCACCGGTAAGGTATCAGGACCAAAGAAAAGAAAGATAGAAAGAAAATTAAATAAAACACAGACAGACAGACAGTGTGCTGTTCAGAGACAGAGGCAAAGCCCCACCCTCTGTCTGTTTAAGACTCCGGTGAAGGATAGAGAGAGAAAGTGAAAGAGAGAGTGGCACAAATTAGTTTAGCGTGCGCGCTCAGTTGAGCACAAAACACAAACCCCCCTCTCTCTCCCATAGATCCTCGGTAAGGGCGAAGGCCCCGAGAGGATAAGTTTTATTTTATTTTCCAGAGCCCTATCCTTTCTCGCATAGACGGTGGAGCTCTGTTTACTTTGTGTTTACAGTTTTCATTTGTTTCCTTTTAAGTTTCTTAATTAATAATCCCACGCTATCTCCAAACGGGAAGGTCTTCCCGTGCGTATCTCAAGCATTCATTCCACACTAAAGGAATTACTGCTGTAAAGTAAAAATACAACAAATTATCCTGCACTTTACCTTTGAAAAGAATCATGACAGAGCAGTGTTTCCATTAAAGAGAGAAAGTATGTGTGTTTGTGTGTCTGTGTCTGTCTGTGTGTGTGCGTGTGTGTGTGTGTGTGTGTGTGTGTGTGTGTGTGTGTAATGGCGAGATAAGGAGTTGTGTGTGTGAAGGGGCACAGTGTCCAATGCGTCATTGATGCGTCATGGATCTTTAATCTCTCTAATGAGGCTTTCTTTTGCTTTACACGCGCGCCATACATGCGCATACAAACACGAAATAAAAAATGTTTTATGTGCACACACGTGGTCACAGTGTTATACATGTGTAGAGTAAACAGTACACATGCGCATGGATGTTGATTATGCCAGTAAGAGACGAGCACTAAGACCGATCAGGGTAGACGATTATCCACAAGAGAGAGAAAAACCGTTGACTCAGCTGTGATCACATGACGCTCAGCGTCAAAACAAAAGGCGCATGCGTGATACATGCCACTTGCTATTCGAAAACCAAAACTTGTTTGTTTTTCAAGTCAAAATTTATTAAAAATATTTTCTCATCTTGCAGAATGCTCGCAAACTGTGTTACTCGCAATCCGAGGTTCCACTGTATATATACAGTGGAAGATGTGAAGAACTGTAAGCTGTTTTACGGGGCTCAAGGTAATGACCTCTAATCACCTCTTTCATGTATTATGTTTCAGGAGCTCTTTGGAGTGTTCATTACAGCCAGGAAAATATTTGTGCATTAAAAGGATCTACAGTGTTCATGAACGGCTCATACACACACCCAAAAGGTCTTACACTGACAGAGATGGTTTGGTTAATAAACCCATTTCCTGGAAAAGACATTGATCTGGATAATGAACCAGGTTATTCAGGCAGAGTGAAGTATGTAGAAGATGGACAGAGACACTTCTCCCTTAAACTGAGTGATGTGAATAAAACGGATGAAAACAAATACTACTTTGGAATCAGAACAAACAAAATAATTCGACCTGGAGTTATTCTTACTGTAACAGGTAGTTAAAAATCATCTTATTTTCTAAATATATCACTCTTTAGATCTCTATTTATATACATAAGTCTTAGCTCATCACATTAATAGACATCTAACATGTTTTTTACTGAATACCTGTTTTAATTAAAACACTCAAAAGGTCTACAAATGGAGTACAAGCTCAAACAATACTTTTAAGTAATTAGAAAAAGTCGATATGCTGGGATAAATATAATCAAATATAATATCATATGCATATACTCACTTCCCTACTCAACGGCAAAACACATTTGCAGACATAAATAGTTTTCAGAAAAAAATGAACACAGGAATAATCCTCAGACATACAGTATGTGACAAAGTTGGCTCAAGTCATTTAATGTAAGCTGCATATGTTTGTAATTACAAGTCCAAAATTGTGTTGAATATCTACTCTACTAATCTACTTTACTGTCTTCATTTTAAGTCAGGTTGTTATGAGGCATTATATGTGAGAAGAATCAATTTATCTATCTATTTATTGATTGATTTACAATTTGGTTGAATGACTAAACTACACTATACAGTAGGTGCAAAAATGTTTAATTTGCCTTAATTTTGTACTAGCATCTGCATCTCATATCTATCTCTCTCTCTCTCTATCTATCTAAGCTGGAAGATTGCTTATTGAAGCAGATGTAATGTGTCACTCTGTGTTTAAGATCTTCAGGTGATCGCTCCTGCAGAAGTGACGGAGGGACAATCAGCCGTTCTGACCTGTAAAACCACCTGCAGCCTGACTGATCCAACATTCATCTGGTACAAAAACAGCCGTAATTTAACCACAAACACCATCAAGAGCGATGAGGTCCACCTGCAGCCGGTCAGCAGTGAGGATGCAGGCAGTTATAGCTGTGCTGTAAGAGGATATGAACATCTCCCCTCTCCTGCTCGAACCCTCAGAGTCAGATGTGAGATTCATTCATTTATTTTGTAAATAAAATCCAGAAAATCACTGATCATGAATATAAACTGCTTATCCCACTCTTATTGTGGAACTCTGCAGTTCCTCCAAAGAATGTCTCAGTGTCCATCATCCCCTCTGGTGTGATAGTGGAGAATGGTTCAGTGACTCTGACCTGCAGCAGTGATGCTAACCCACCTGTTATAGACTATGAATGGTATAAAGGGACAACATCAGTAGGAAAAGGAAAGACCTACACCATCTCCAAGATCATTTCCAAACACAGAGGAGCATACAAATGCAAGTGCAGTAATGAAGTCGGACATCAGGACTCCAGTAGTGTGATTCTGAATGTTCTGTGTAAGTAAAACCTGAAGATCTCCTCACTGAATATAGCAGTTAAAACCATTTGAAATGTATTATAAAGAGTTATATTCCTTGCCTAGTGATGAATTGGCATTCCATGTAGGGTCTACCCCACCTCAGTCTTCTGGAATAGGCCTCAGGCCCCCTGTGACCCTGTACACAGGATAAAGTGGTATAGACAATGAGTAAGTGTTATCTTCCTGTCTGTTTTAGATCCTCCAAATAATGTGTCAGTGTCCACTCAGCCTTCTGTTGAAAACAATTCAGTGACTTGGTTTAGGGAAAAAGAGTCCTCACATGTAAGATCTGAACAGGGTTACCGAGCACTACAGAGTGGACAGTACTACTGCGAGGCTCAGAATAAATACAGCTCTGAGAGATCAGCTGCAGTACCTGTCACTTTAAACGGTGAGAATGATGCTTATTTATTCCTGATTGATCATTGCTTCATTATTTGGCATACAGTACATTCTTCAGGGGGGTTTCTAAGAGAATAGAAAGGAGCAGTGTCTTAACTCTACTGTATGTGTGTGTGCATGTGTGTGTAATATTAGGTGGTTCTATGATTGTAAATGTGTCTGTTGGAGTTGGAGTTTTTGTGCTTGCATCTCTTCTTTCTGCACTCTTCTGGTTGAGGTGAGATAATTTGTGCTGATAAATTCATCACTAATTACTCTGAAGGTGCTTATGATGGATAAATATTTGACTTTGTCTGAGCAGAAACAAGAGACAGAAGAAGAAGGCTAATGGAGACATCTATCAGGTGAGTTATTACAGAAATGTTTATCAGGTGTGTGCTTTGTTCATAATAAACTCTTACAGAAAAAGTCCTTCAGCAGAACTTGCTCATGTTCTCCGCCCCTCCTCTCTGAAGAACGCTGGGCCGAGTGCTAAAGATGACACGTACGCAGCTCTCGACCCTGCAGCCCAGACATCTGATGACGTGTATCACACTTGCAGTAAGTGTGTGTGTGTGTGTGTGTGTGTGTGTGTGTGTGTGTGTGTGTGTGTGTGTGTGTGTGTGTGTGTAAACTAATAACCTTTTGGTATTGTATTGTTATTCATATATTCTGAGGTATAACCTCTTTCACTTTGACGCAGACTTCTCATCCCAGTCCTGACGCTGACACATCCACATCTTCTCAGTACTACAGTTTTGCAGTGAGTTTACAAAATTTATATCTAAGTCCTTTGAATAGCTGAGAAATGCAGTAGTTATAAATGTGTTAATTGCATTTCTGTTTTGCAGTCAGTAATAAAATAACAGTGAACATGGTATAGAAAGAGAATGTGTGATGCTGATTTATTATTAATATTATTTATACAGTGAAACTTTGGATTACAGGCATAATTCGTTCTGGAAGCAGGCTTGTATTCCAAAACACTTGTAAACCAAATTGTATTGTCCCATAAGAAATAATGGAAAATCTAATTATTCGTTCCACAGCCCCCAAAAATAAATACATGAAAATAATTAACACAAAATATAAAGTAAAAATAAATAAAAAATTAACCTGCACTTTACCTTTACAAAAAAGTAAAAATAAATCCTGACTGATAAGTGTTTCCATTTGTACGCGCAGGCGCTGTGTGTGTGTGTTTGTGTGTGTGTGTCTGTGTGTGTGTGCGCGTGTGTGCGCGTGTGAGAATCTAAAGTAAGCTCCCCTCTCCCCCTTCTCGTCTTACACAGTTACCCTTCCTCCACTCTTTTCACACACATGCACGCACACAACGGAAACACTGTTTAATCGTAAAAATAAACAAGAAATCTCTCTAATTACACTCGATTGAGCGACACACCAACGGAACCACTGATGTAAAGTAAAAATAAAACAAATTAGCCTGCACTTTACCTTTGAAAAGAATCGTGACAGAGCAGTGTTTCTGAGTAAAGCAGAGAGAGAGAGTGTGTGTGTGTGTGTGTGTGTGTGTGTGTCTGTGTGTGGCAATGACGAGTGTGCACACATACATAAAGAGCAGGCTGAGCTTTGAGCAGAGAGAGAAAATGGATTTTTAATCTCTATAATGAGATTTTTTTGCTTTACACGCACACACAAATATGTTATAATAAACAGTACATGCGCGCTGTTATTTTGTGCATACAAAAACAAAATAAAATATGTTTTACACACACATATGGTCACAGTGTTATAGTATGTTGATTATACCAGTACGAGACGAGCACTAAGACCCAGCAGGGGAGACGATTACCCACAATTCCGCAGCGCATGAGAGAGAAAAATCATTAGCTCAGTTGTGTAAACCAAGACTTGTTCTAGTCAAAATTTATTACAAATCTTGTGGAACACTCGCAAACCGTGTTACTCGCAACCCGAGGTTCCACTGTATATCATATATGCAGTTTCAATTATGAATAGCTATTAACTTGTTTTTCCTTAACATGCATTACTGATTTATTTTTCAGAACTTAAGAAAATGAAAAAAACTGAGTCCTGAAACACTGAAAAACTGAATAGAGAGAGGGGTGGGATGAAGCAGAGTTCCTATTACCACTCCATTAGAACAGTAAATAACTGTTATTTTTTCCTCTTAAACCACTCTTTGAAAGCATGTTTTTTGTTAGCATGATTAATTTGTAAGCATAACATTAACGATGATGTTTATGATGTCTCCATTCTCCGACAACTGTAAACTGTAAGCAGGTAATGTGCCTATGTTGATATATTGCTCAGTAAAAATGTAAAAATATATTGCTCAGTGCTTGTCAGTTTGTCTGATATCATATGTGAACTGTTGGTTGAGGACACATTCTTGATATTCTTTGTAGGAATCCTGAGTGGTTTTTGGAATCACTTTGTTTGTTTATATTTTTTTTTATCCTGATGAAAACCATTACACATGATAATATTTGTATAGATTACTGATTTGCCGTGACTCAATCCAGGATGCAGAACTTATATACATTACAGGAGAGATCATTTAATTGAGAAAAGCTGTTCAAATAAACAAATAACATACAAACAGAAAGATGTCATAGCATTTTATTTTTCTACACTCAGTGTGAGTGGTTTCTGTAATATGTGAAGGTTATTTTAGGAATTTGGGGATGTTTGGGCAATGAAGGGCCAGAAACCCCCACCAGAGGGCACTGTTCATGTCTTGTGTAGTTCTTGTTGGTTGACTCAGTTTCCCAGAAGGCACCTCAGTCAGGTGATGAGTGCTGACCTGGACTGAGGTGCCTCATTAAAGTTTCTATAAATAGCAGTTTGTTCTGGGAAACTGTGTCGAGCATTGTCTGTCTGTCTGTCTGTCTGTCTGTCTGTCTGTCTGTCTGTCTGTCTGTATGTATGTATGTTTTTGTAACTACCGTCATGTGGGCATTCCATTTTGATTGTTTCTTTGAGTTTATATTTTAGTTATATTGTTTTACCTTTGTTTTTCTAGAGGGCTCTATTGTTTGTTTTGTTGATGTTCCTTGTGTCTGTGGATTCATGGAGCTGCTCTGTTCATGTTTAGCTAGGCTGTGTCTCCTCCTGTGTCCTGTGTAAGTACTGTTCTGTCTTCTGGTTTAATCTATTGTGTGTAGCTTCCCTTGTATGTGTAGCCACATGAGGGCTTAGCCGTTAGCAGGGTTAGCCTCTAGTAGGCCTTGACGGCTAGTAGGGTTAGCCCCTAGTAGGGTTAGCCTCCAGTAGGCTAGCCTCTAGTGGGATTGACTGCTAGTGGTTCTGGTCACTAGTAGGGTAGCCGCTAGTTTGGTATAGCCCCATGTGTTCCCTGCCTTTTGTGTTCTGCTCCCCCTATTAGGTCAGTACTAACCTGGTTAGCCACTAACCCCATTAGATACTAACCTGGTTAGGTCAGCATCCAGTGCCCCCAGCATTCCATGTAACTACTAACCCAATTAACCACTAACCCAGCCAGTCTAGTCTCCCGTCTCTAGTCTCCCGTCTCTAGTCTCCCGTCTCTAGTCTCCCGTCTCTAGCCCTGTTTCTAGTCTGTGTTCTGGTCCCGTCTCTAGTCTGTGTTCTGTCCCATGTCTTGTCCTGTGTCTCCAGCCCTGTCTCTCCTGTGTAGCCCTGTCTCTCCTGTCTAGCCCTGTTTCATCTCTAGTTCCCCTATGTGTCTTAGTTAGCTTCAGCTCCATGTTTCCTCATCCCCAGTTCTCTCTGTCGGTTCCTTGTGTCAGCTCCTGGTTCCCTGTGTCAGTTCCTAGTTCCCGTGTCAGCTCCTGGTTCCCTGTGTCCAGTTCTTGTCCCTATGTTAGCGCGCCGTTCCCTGTGTTTTTCCTGAGCCCTAGTTTTAGTTTGTTTGTTGTTTTGGTTCCTTTGTTTGTTTGTGTTTGTTTTTAGTTTGTTAATAAAAAGACTCTTTCTGTTTGCACACCCCTCTGCCTTCATGCCTAACTATCATGCCCACGGCAACAACATCAGCCGGTCTAGCCAGCCCCACCAGCTAGACCATGACAGCATGTGCCTGTGATGGGAATGAGCCTGAATCTGTTGTCACTCCTCGCTCATTCTATAGGCTTCCTGCATAGGCGGGCCGGCCCGGCGTTAATGAATGTTAATGGAGCTTGGGATTTTTTCGCGTTACAAAAGTGAGGTGCATAGTTTAGTCTGAGGTCTGGGAAGAATGCAAAGGGTCATGCGGTGGAGCTATAAAGGAGTGGCATACAAGCGGGGCAATGTGTGCACCCTTTTAAAGACAAGAATGCCGCCCTTTGATCTTTTTTGAACAGCTGCATTAAACCTTTTTTCATTCATTTCAACATTATTAAGAGAAAATGTGCCAGCTGTGCCATTTCATCTTCCAACATTTTCCCCATATTATATTTCAGACAGAAATTTACCATGACTGAAACAGCTAACAGACCTGATTGATTTCAGTCATGAACGCAGCTAGCATCAGAGGTCAGTGAAGTGTGTTAAGCATTAGTGTTATTTCACGAGCTCAGGCCGCTTAATCACATACTCAGACTGCTAATGCGCTTTTAATGAGAGTATTTATAACGGCGTTAAAATCAACGAACCGAAGAGAAAAGGCCGCCAAGAGGATTGCATTAAGGCCCCTGATCCCAGCTGGGAAAGTCGCCCAGCAGACGGATGTCAAAAATGGACTCCCACCTGTGGCTGCGCCTACACACACATACGTACACCTCCGAGAGGTGATGCTTAACCACGCACCTTAGTCGAGGTAGACACTCGGCCTGACACTTTCTCCCCTTTCAGCAGACCCATCTGTGCAGCCTGTAGACAAGCACAAATTTTATCCGCTAAAATGTCAGATACCAGTGAGTGGTATCTTTTAATGTTGGTGTTCTTCATGCCATGGACCCACTGCAGCAGGGCACAAATGAAGGATGAAAGGGCACCCCAGCAGGTTGTACGTAAAGATCTTCTGCTTAATGACTAATGGCTTTCTTTAATGGTAATTCTATTGTCATCTAGACTTATGGCTGATATAAACCCCTCCTCCCCCAACCACCACCATCAATTTGGACTAAACAACCCCTAGCCCTCTGTCCAATGCATTGGTCTGCAAGACAAAAGGAAGAGAAAAGTCAAGTCAAATGTAACATTGTGGCCTCACACAAAACAGCAATGATCTGACTAAAGCCCATTCACATGTTGTTGTCCAATGGGCTGGATCTTGTAGCAATTTCTAGTGGGGTCAGTCATTGGGCTAGTGATGTACAGAAAACTAGAAATAAACCTTTAGTTGTAGGAAGGGTAACTGCCACATCCCCTTTTTAACTTTTAGATCTTGGGCAGACCCCATCAGTTCAACATCCTATTAGTTTAGTTACACACCTGCCCATTCTTCATGTGGAAAAACAGACACCACTTGCCCAATTGCACAATTCTGGGTTTGCTGTGAGCCTTGCCTGCTTCAGGAAACCTTAAAACCACTCTCCTTGCTGCTGCCAAATAATACTAAAGCATAAATAAGTTATATAAATTATATAAAAATATATAAATTAGATATAAATTATATCAGGGCTTTAATGCCAAGATTCATTCAGCTGTGCAGAACCTAATTTAAAATTCTCAATTTTCTATCTTAATCTAGTCTTATATTTTAACTGTTTGTCCGACTTATGAAGAGTGACCACAGTTGATGTAACTTCTAATATACTCACTTGAAAGACTTTTTATATTTCTAGTTTTAACTGTTTGCCAAGCTAAACTGTTCTTCAGAGCACCGACTTCTAGCCAGTTATCCCATTAGCATTACTAACCTGTTAGCCCAACTGCTACAAGTTTGTCTATGTTTTTCACACTGGTTATCTCTGTTAGTACTGTTCTTAAACACACTGTCGGTTGCGTGTTCTGCCTCTGTATGCAGATGAGGATACATTTGAGCAGTTTGTTAAGTTCTTTAATTTGTTTATTGTTGTTTGTTGTTAAGCTTTTATTTGTCACATATACATTACAGCACAGTGAAATTCCTTTTTCGCATATCCCAGCGTAACTGGGGCCAGAGCTTAGGGTCAGCCATGATACAGTACCCCTGGAGCAGTTAGGGTTAAAGACCTTGCTCAAAGCCCCAACAGTGGCAACCTGGTGGAGCTGGGGATCGAACCGCCATAGCAGTGGCTGTGGAGAAGCAGATCGATGACTTACAGGTGAATCAAACCCATCTGCAACAGCAGAAAGCTACACTGGAATCGTCACTAACTGTTGCTCACCTGTCTCAGGTAATTCACAGCTTTACGAATATCCTCCCACAACCTCAACCCTGTGTGTTTCTCTACCCAGGTCTAATGCACCAAGAACATGGCCCACCCCGGTGACGATCACCTAAGGACACAGACGTGACCTCTCCCCCTTCGCCACCACCCGTCTTTGAGATCTTGACTCGGAACTGCTTCGCTCACAATCAAGTGATGGAATAAGACGTGGTGATCATCTGAGACTCCATCATCTGTCATGTCCATGCTACCATGACAGTAGGTAAGGTGCACACTTGCTGTTTGCTCATGTTCTGGATGTCAATGCACAGCTGAGGATCATTGTGTCAGGACCACTTCCCACGTTTCAATGAGGAATCGAGATTTTCAGTATACTATTGGCTCACAGTCATGGGGTCAAGATCAGAACAACATTTTCAGGACACTATGCACCACCTGACTGGTGTAAGTCATACTCAGATTACAATTATAATAGCTACGGTACAACTTACTATACTGATACAAGTGCAAACATACCTTGTCCCTTTAGAAACTGTAACCAAAATCTATTTCTAAAGTTTATGCTTCACAATATTAGATCCCTCGCGCCTAAAGCACTTACTGTTTGGCATGCTTTGCGGGAGTTGCTACTTGTGATCAGACTGTGTTGTGATCGAAGCGATGTGCGCAGCTTTGTTTCAGTCACAAGGGGTGGTGGCTTTTGCAGGGCAGACGAAGTGTGGGATCAGTGGTAGTATAGTGGTGTATAAATAGTATCTAAATAGGCGCTGCCTTTTGCAAAGTGAGAGTAAAATAAATGTCAATAAAAAAAACAGCAAAACTCTGTCTGACTGGACCTGTCTGACTCGTCCTGGTGTCCTGCTTCTGGTTGGAGATCTGTTGGTGACTGGGGACAGTTCCACTTTTCCACAAAGACAGTCCTGTCCTCGGCTGATGCAGACAGCTGTTCTCTGAGGACTTGTGCCTTCAGTCGCTCGATAGTTTAGGACTGGAGTTTCCTACAGTCTACCTGAGCCTCCAATAATGAACTGGACTCCAATAATGACTGGATTTTAACACATGGACTCCATCTTAAACACATCTTCTGTTAAACTTTCCGGCTCACAGTATGAATGCAGATCAATCCCTGCTCTCTGTTTCTCCCAAATTAGGATGGGTTCCCTGTTGAGTCTGATTCCTCTCAAGGTTTCTTCCTATTACCATCTAAGGGAGTTTTTTCTTGCCATTGTCGCCGTCATCCTCGTGCTCTGTGTAAATAAGTGAAATTTGGTAAAGATTTTAAATATACGAAAATGTAAGAAGATACCTGACGCACGGCAGGTCTTCAGAAAGGCCTCAAACCCCAGAGGGTTAAAAAAAAAATCCTCGTCCCAGGAGCTGACTTGAGTTAGTTTAAAATGGCGAAGGGTGCATTATTTGCATTTGAATGTTGTCTGACATTGTCTGACAGTGTTACAGAGTAACACTAAAACAACAACCAAGAACAAATGGCGAATTAAGAGGCCCTGATTATATTTCATGAATATTACAAACTCCCTGAAAAAAAAAAAATAAATCCTCTGAAACATTTACACAAATGTAAGACAATTTATTTATTTTTTAATTATTCTAATTTTATATTCTCAAAGTCTATTCTCCAGTTATTACTATATTTAAAGTTTGATGTCTTTGAGTGTAATTTTTTTTTTAATAAAAACCATAAACAGATACAAAGATATGCTATATAACAGTTTCTTTTTACACATAAAATTGTCAGCTAGTGAACTTGATCGTCTGTCCAATGTTTGACCAATGTTTATTTTTCTTTTAACTCATTATTTATGATGTAGTTGCAGTGGGCATGTAGGGCAGGCATAAATGCAGGGGGATTTTTAAACAGAAAAAGTCCTTTATTTACAGACGCTTGGGGCCTCCTCGGGAGGCTCTGGAAAGGAGTTTGGGGCCTCCCCGTGAGGCTCTGGAAAGGAGCTTAGGTCGGGGCCTCCCACAGTTCGGCTGCAGGGCAAGCCGATTTCCTCATCCACCTACTTGCCCCAGCGTTAAGGTCCTTAATGAGGACTGAGCGCTGATTTAACTGAGCGCTGACACAGGGAAACATGGAGCTGGAACTAACTAAAGACACAGAGGGACCAGAGAGGAGACAGAATGAGACGGGAACTAGAGACGGGAGAGGACAAGACAGGGCCAGACACGAGACAGGACTAGACACACGACTAGAGGCCCAGGGACACAGAGACTAGAGACAGGACCAGGGACACAGAGACTAGAGACAAGACAGAATGGGAGGGGAACTAGAGACGGGACAGGACAAGACAGGGCCAGACACGAGACAGGACTAGACTGGGGCGAGACTGGATGGGTTAGTGGTTAGTTGGATTAGTAGCTACATGGAATATGGATGTAAGGAATGATGACCTAACCAGGTTAGTATCTAACTGGATTAAAGTAAAGCCTTTGTTTCCTCACATATACATTACAGCACAGTGAAATTCCTTCTTCGCATATCCCAGTGTAACTGGGGTCAGAGCGTAGGGTCAGCCATGGTACAGCGCCCCTGGAGCAGACAGGGTTAAGGGCCTTGCTCAAGGGCCCAACAATGGCAACCTGGCTGAGCTGGGAATCGATCCGCCGATCTTCCGATCAGTAACTCAGTGCCTTAGCCCTCTGAGCCACCACTGCCCATAATAATTAATGATTAGTGGCTAACCGGATTAGTACTGACCTACTAGGGGACCGGAACACAAGAGGCAAGGCACACATGAGCAGCTAACCTACTGTACAAGAGACCAGAACTACTAGCAGTCAATCCCACTAGAGGCTAGCCTACTGGAGGCTAGCCTACTGGAGGCTAACCCTACTAGCGGCCAAGGCCTATTAGCGACTAAGACACACAGAACAGTATTTACACAGGAGGAGGCACTGCCTAACTAAACACAAAACAGGACAGCTCCATGAATCCATCTACATAAGGAAAACCAATAATAAAGCCCTTTTGAGACCAAGGTTACAAAACATAAACCAAAATATAAACTAAAAGAAACTAAACAAAAACCAAACAAAACGGAATGCCCGTTTGACAGCAATAATGCTCGACCCAGTTTCCCAGAACAAACTCCTATTTATTAGATGTCTAATGAGCTACCTCGGTTCAGGTGAGCACTCATCACCTGACCGAGGTGCCTTCTGGGAAACTGAGTTGACCAACAAAAACTACAAAACACACAAAAACAAACAGTGCCCTCTAGTGGAGGACCCTCACACCATCAGTGTAATATTTCTTTAATACGACATATTGTTATGAGTTTTTTATGACTTAAGCTCTACATACTATTAAACCAGAACTCCACATAGGACTCAACTGATTGGACTTTGTATGTATGTTTCCTTCACACATATGTTGGAGCACACCAAAATACCAACCACACTGAACATTTGCACATTGCACAGGACACTATTTACACAAAAATAAGGACTAACTATGCACTTTAAATATGGACAAAGCCACTGCTGCTTATCATTTCACACTCCTTGGCCACATCCATACTGCTGCTGTTTGGACACTGTGCA
This sequence comes from Clarias fuscus, assembly GCA_030347435.1. NCBI lineage: Eukaryota > Metazoa > Chordata > Actinopteri > Siluriformes > Clariidae > Clarias > Clarias fuscus. The sequence continues at coordinate 23,336,543 of CM059227.1, forward strand.
TATTGCACATTCCATATACTATATACATTTTATTATACAGTTATACAATTAATTTTTTATATACCTCTATTTTATACTTTATATTTTTGTAACAGTATTATTGCATATTGTAGATATATAGAGGCATTTACCTCTTCTATTTCCTTTAAGGTCACAAACAGTCGTGTAAGCATTTCACTGCATATCAAACTGTGTATGGTTGTGTATGTGACAAAAAAAAAAAAAAAAAATTAATTGCAATAAATTTCAGGCCCATGTGAACCTGTATACAGGATTAAGTGGTATAGACAATGAGTGAGAGAATTGTACTCATGACACTAATTTTTGCAGAAAAAAAAAAAAAAAAAAACTCTTTTAAGGTCACAGACAGTTGTATAAGCATTTCACTTCATATCATATTGTGTATGGCTGTGTATGTGACTAATAAAATTTGAATTAGAATTGTTTCAGTTAATGTATTGTCATCTTAAATTGTTTTTTGTTTTTTTTTTTATTTGGTTGAACTGGTCTTTGAGAAGTTCAGTGTCTGTGTTGGAGCTGTGAGAAAATTGAAAAAAGATCTGTTCTATTAACTCCACCTTGACTAGGGCCAAGTTGTCTATGAGCTGGGTGTGGAGGTGTGAGCGTAGTGGAGGGGTTGTGTTGAGCTTTTCACACTTCTCTTTTTCCCCTCTTGGTGCTGTGTTTAGAAGTTTAAAAAATCTTCTTGTGATTGCTCCAAGAGGTAGACCAGCAGTACTGCACTTCACTGTCACTTAAATGTTAAACAGAAGATGAAAGCATGTCATATTATGTTTTATTACACAAACTGTAATAAGAATAACTATGCATTCTTATCCTGAAGTGTGTTATAAAACTATTTTATAATATTTTGCAGACAGTTTTAAACATTGTGTACTGTGTCTATTTGGTGATATGGGGTGATGATCGTGCTGTGTGTTTTACTTTCTTAGCTGCTGAAGCAGTGGGTTCAACTCACACATGTGGACGATGTGTAAAAATGCTAATTCTGGAGCTTTTACAATCAGTTTATTCATACATAATGGCAAGTTGTAATTCATTTAATTTAAAATTTTGGTGTAATTCAGTTGATTTGTTTTAAAAAATCTGAGGTTAAAAAAGCACCAGCATGTAGCAAATTACCTGAAAGTGACTTCATCATAATTCTCAAGAGAAAGTGATAAAAAAAAAAAAAAGCTTTCTTTTCTTTATAAATAACTCAACTAATTATAGGCTATAGTAATGTCATATTTATGAAAAGACATTAGGAATTAATTGTGTGGCTTTTTACCAACCAGATGTAAATTTATACCTTTATCTTTTTAATGTTGCCATGGTAGGGGTTCACATGAGCAAACATTGATATGTGGGCTCACCAACATAAACCCTAAAGATATATGTAGCAAATTGAAATTATATATTAAAAAGATTAACATCTCAAGCAACAGCTCCTGTAAGTATTTCATAATGCACATATTGTGCTTATGTCAAATAGTAATGCATATACACAGCATGTTACAGACATAAAGTACAGACCAAAAGTCTGGACACACCTTCTCATTCAAAGAGGTTTCTTTCTTGTGTTCTTTAGCCCAAACGCGTCTCTTCTGCTTGTTGCCTGTCCTTAGCAGTGGTTTCCTAGCAGATATTCTAGCATGAAGGCCTGATTCACACAGTCTCCTCTTAACAGTTGTTCTAGAGATGTGTCTGCTGCTAGAACTCTGTGTGGCATTGACCTGCTCTCTGATCTGAGCTGCTGTTAACCTGCGATTTCTGAGGCCGGTGACTCGGATGAACTTATCCTCCGCAGCAGAGGTGACTGTTGGTCTTCCTTTCCTGGGGCGGTCCGCATGTCAGCCGGTTTCTTTGTAGCGCTTGATTGTGACTGCACTTGGGGTCACTTTCAATTTTTTTCCCAATTTTTCATCATTCTTAAAGTAATGATGGCCACTCGTTTTTTTCTTCACTTAGCTGCTTTTTTCTTGCAGGAGAATTTAGTAAAGACAGAGATAAATAAACTTTACAGAATATCTAGTTGTGCTAAAAAATAAAAGATATTAATAAGCCTAGATATCACCAGCTTTAAATCATGTTCATAATAATGAAATGAGAGAGCCTAAATCATGCTTTAAAATTCATTTAAAAAAGTTTGTTATATAGTTTTTGTAATGTCTTAACAGGGATGAAACAATGAGAAGACAACAATACGTTTAGATTTGTCACAAACAAACGGAGATGACCAGACGACTAGCAGTTAGCCCTGTAGCTGGGATGGTAAACCCAAACTCGGAAGTAGCGTGAGCAGGCAGGATAACCACGCTGTTTATTTTTAGAACTCTCCCGGAGCGAGAGCAAGAGTTTACACAAATACACCCGCGTTCTAATAACACACACTCAATCGAAAGCGAAACCCAAGAAAGTGAGTACTCACGATTAGATGGACAAAGCGTTAGCAATAGCATGGGCAAACTCAACGACTGAGCGATGTGAAACGCCATCTTGTCTCCTTTTATGCTTCCTGAATCGCGACTGTACTACTTCCGGGTCCTCGTGCTGGTCGCGTTAGCAGTGCGCATGACAAGATTGTCTTAAAAATTATTTCATTTCCTATCTGATAGTGTTAACTATGCAAATGTCGTGAATTTGTCAACATATCCCGTTAAAACGTAAAAATGTGTCAACAATGAGCCATGATGAAGAAACAAATGGACAAAAAAACTTTTCATTTTCAACAAATATTCTTATATACACATGAGAATATTTCCCAGAGAAAATGACTTGCAGCAGGAATCCACACGGAGTGCTTTGGAATTTTATAATAGTAATCATGATGTCTTTTTACTGTTTGTGTCCAGCATTGAATCATTATTTTATCCATTATTTGACCACAGTTTTTGCTGAATACTACAACCATTCAGTCAGGAAGGCCGAAGACTATCACATGTTTAACTTTCAAACCACATGACGTTACCAACCAAATCTTTTTACACTGATTGCTCACACACCATTGTGGGCAGTGTAACACAATAGGAGGACAGCAGGAAGCATTGAATAATTATTTGTGATCTGAGTATATTATTACTGATTGCTCAGAATTGCAACAAAACATATACACTCTCACTCACCATCTATATCACTTAATCCTGTATTCAGGGTCACGGGGGGCCTGGAGCCTATCCCAGGAGACTTAGGGCACATGGCAGGGTACACCCTGGACAGGGTGCCAATCCATCGCAGGGCACAGACACACACGCATACCCTCACTCATTCACACACTATGGGCCATTTCGGAATGCCAATTAGATAGAACGGGGATCAAACCCGGACCCTCGCGGTGCAAGGCGACAGTGCTAACCACTACACCACCGTGCCGCCCAAACATATACAGTACTTGCAAAAGTACACACGTGGACAAAATTGTTGGTACCCTTCGGTCAATGAAAGAAAAACTCACAATGGTCACAGAAATAACTTTAATCTGGCAAAAGTAATAATAAATAAGAATTCTATGAATGTTAACCAATGAAAGTCAGACATTGCTTTTCAACCATGCTTCAACGGAATTATAAAAAAAATAAACTCATGGAACAGACCTGGACAAAAATGATGGTACCCCTAACTTAATAGTTTGTTGCACAACCTTTTGAGGCAATCACTGCAATCAAACGATTCCTGTAACTGTCAATGAGACTTCTGCACCTCTCTGCAGGTATTTTGGCCCACTCCTCATGAGCAAGCTGCTCCAGTTGTTTCCAGTTTGAAGGGTGCCTTTTACAGACAGCATGTTTCAGCTCCTTCCAAAGATGCTCAATAGGATTGAGGTCAGGGCTCATAGAAGGCCACTTTAGAATAGTCCAATGTTTTCCTCTTAGCCATTCTTGGGTGTTTTTAGCTGTGTGTTTTGGGTCATTGTCCTGTTGCACGACCCATGACCTGCGACTGAGACCCAGCTTTCTGACACTGGCCTGCACATTTCTCTCTAGAATCCCTTGATAGTCTTGAGATTTCATTGTACCCTGCACAGATTCAAGACACCCTGTGCCAGATGCAGCAAAGCAGCCCCAGAACATAACTGAGCCTCCTCCATGTTTCACAGTAGGGACAGTGTTCTTTTCTTCATATGCTTCATTTTTCCGTCTGTGAACATAGAGCTGATGTGCCTTGGCAAAAAGTTCCATTTTTGTCTCATCTGTCCATAGGACATTCTCCCAGAAGCTTTGTGGCTTGTCAACATGTAGTTTGGCATATTCCAGTCTGGCTTTTTTATGATTTGTTTTCAACAATGGTGTCCTCCTTGGTCGTCTCCCATGAAGTTCACTTTGGCTCAAACAACGACGGATGGTGCGATCTGACACTGATGTTCCTTGAGCATGAAGTTCACCTTGGATCTCTTTAGAAGTCTTTCTGGGCTCTTTTGTTACCATACCAAATTTGATTTGTCATCAATTTTCCTCCTGCTGATACGTCCAGGGAGGTTGGTTAGAGTCCCATGGATCTTACATTTCTGAATAATATGTGCAACTGTAGTCACAGGAACATCTAGCTGCTTGGAAATGGTCTTATAGCCTTTACCTTTAACATGCTTGTCTATAATTTTCTCTCAAATCTCCTGAGACAACTCTTTCCTTCGCTTCCTCTGGTCCATGTTGAGTGTGGTACATACCATATCACCAAACAACACAGTGACTACCTGGAGCCCTATATATAGGCCCACTGACTGATTACAAGATTGTAGACACGTGTGATGCTAATTAGTGGACACACCTTGAATTAACATGTCCCTTTGCTCACATTATTTTCAGTATTTTCTAGGGGTACCATCATTTTTGTCCAGGACTGTTCCATGAGTTAATTTTTTTTAATAATTTTGTTGAAGCATGGTTGAAAAGCAATGTCTGACTTTCATTGGTTAACATTCATAGAATTTTTTAAAATTATTACTTTTGTCAGATTAAAGTTATTTATGTGAACAATGGGGGGGTTTTCTTTCATTTACCGGAGGGTACCAACAATTTTGTCCACGTGTGTATATACTTATAAAGTCTGTGAATGGCTGAAATGTGTTTGTGAATATGCCTTTTAGCAAAATTAAATGTTGGCATGAACCTCTGGCGCTTTTACTTTACAAAAGGCACTCTGAGGAATCAGAGTGTATGAACAGCTAAAACATGATTAGAAGTCCTTGTGAAACCTGGTGTCACCTGAGGTTGACATTGACATTGTTACAGTTTTTTTAATCACTAAAATGGAAAAGATGGATTTTTTTCTTATCATAACATGCATTGTATTGTTTTTTAAACAATCTAAACATAACACATGTTTTTTATGCAATTTAAAAATAAATAAATGAAATGAACTGCATTATGTTTCAAGACATCCTCAATTTACAAAGTCAGATTTAATTGATGCCATTAATAAATTCTGGTTTGAGATACTTACAGAAGAGGCATTTAATAAATGCATAAATAGGTTGTTTAAAGTTGTTCCAGTTATGTTTTAAAATCAGGGTGCATACACTGGAATGTAACTAAAAACTGCATTTATTACCCAAAAAAAGTCTAAGCTTTGAGATATTGTCTTACGCTGATCATAGACTGCCTCCACCTCTTGACATTTCCTTTCCCACGCTGTCATGCTTCTCATCATGCGGCCATGTTTTTCTCCCACGCTGTCATCTCTCGTCACACACACCCCGCACCGGCACACCGGTTTCTCATCTGGTGCTGATTTCTTCCGGCTTATAAGGAAGCGCAGCACGCTATCTCGCTGACAGATTATTGTGTTTTTTTACTCCAATATTCTCGCGTTTTGTTTCATAGTTTTCACGTTACCAACCCCGCTTTGATTTCTCGTTTTCCCTATTCTCGTCTCACGTTCTGGATTAGTTGCCTCTCTGACAGATTTAACGGCTTCAAACTTTCACTTCCACTCCTCGACCACGGCTCCGCTTCTCGTCTCTCCATGGCACGCAATTTCAGCTTACTCAGCGCAAGCATCTCAAATCATCTCTGCTCCTCTGCATCTGGATCCTTCTCTTCGCCCCTGCGTCGTTCGTTTGTGACAGAATAATCCAGCCACACGTGATTGATCCAGCAGAGTACAACAGGATGTGGCTGGCCCTGGAGAGCCAGGAGACTCCACAAGCCCAGAGACTCCATGCGAGCCACGCTTACCAGCCCCGCTCACCTATGGAGGAGAGCCAGGTACATGTAGATCGTTCGTCTCACAGTGTTTGCTGATTTTTGAGCTACAAGCCTCCACCTTTTCCTCGGAGCGATCACACGTGGCCTACGTCATCACCCTCCTTACCGGCAGAGCCCGGGAGTCGGGCATGGCTCTCTGGGATGCCCACGACCCATACTGTAACAACTTTGAGGCATTCTCCAGGGAGATCAGGAGGGTTTTTGATCGCTCTCATGTCGGCAGGGAGGCCGGGAGCAGGTTGTTGAGACTTCGTCAAGGAACACGCTCAACTTATGATTACGCCATTGGATGGAACGACAGGGCCCTATCGGACGTCTTCCTTGAACGTTTATCAGAGGCAGTCAAAGATGAATTCATTTCTCAGGAGCTACCTGCCGACCTTAACGGACTCATGGGTCTCGCTGGTCAGGTCGACGCGCGCCTCCGCTCATGGCAGACCTCCAGGAGATTGCCTCCCACTAGCAGATCCTCCCCACCCAGGACGGCTCACAGGCCCCTTCCTCCATGAGAGAACGATCAGGAGGAATCCATGCAGCTAGACAGGACTCGAATTTCTGAGGAGGAGAGGCATCGACGTTGCCAGGAAAGTGCCTGTTTCTACCAGGACATTTTCTTAAGGACTGCCTGTCAAATGGAGGCACCCTGTAGTCAGTCTGGGAGCACTAGAGGGTGCCCCTTCAGGCAGACTCCCAGAACCACGTACTACTTCCTGTCATCTGCGGCCAAGCTCACCAGGTCCAGGCACTCATTGACTCTGGTTCTGACCGTAACCTGATCAGCGCTGCTACAGCTAGGGCGTTGGAGGTCCCATGTGTTCCAGTACAATTGCCACTCACAGTTCAGGCCCTAGACGGAAGCCCTCTGCCAGCTATTACGCGGTGAAACTGCCCCCTCACCCTACGAATTTCCGGAAACGACTCTGAGGAGATCTGCCTGTTGGTTATTGAGAGATCCCATGCTGCTGTAGTTCTCGGTCTTCCCTGGTTAGCGCTTCATGGCCCACACATTGACTGGACTAAGCACACTATCACGGGCTGGAGCCCATCGTGTTCCAGGTCTTGTCTTCTCTCGGCGCTCCCTCTACCTTCCACTCCAGCCAAGCCTGATGATCTCCCTAACATCTCCAATGTTCCCGCCGAGTACCACGATCTCAAGCTGGTCGTCAACAAGACTCGAGTCACGCCGCTTCCTCCTCATCAGCCTTATGATTATCCCATTGACCTCCTTCCTGGCACCGCTCCTCCAAAGGGTCATCTCTACTCTCTGACACGCCAAGAGCAAGAAGCTCTGGTATCATCCGATACTCCTCCTCACCTGCTGGAGCGGGGTTTTCTTTGTCAAAAAAAAGATGCATCCCTTCGTCCATGCATAGATTACAGAGAGCTCAACGCCATAACAGTCAGGAATCGCTACCCATTACCACTCATGTCTATGGCCTTCGAACTTCATCCCGCCCGGGCATTATGAATACCTGGTAGTGCCGTTTGGACTCACCAACGCTCCTGCCGTCTTCCAGAGCCTGATAAACGACGTACTCCGTGACTTCCTGAACCTTTATGTATTCGTCTATCTGGACGATATTTTGATTTTTTTCCCGCAACCTGGAGGAGCATCTACATCACGTTCGCCAGGTGTTACAGAGACTTTTAGAGAACAATTTATACATCAAGGCAGAGAAATGCGAATTTCACACGACATTGACCACCTTTCTAGGCTTTGTCATCTCTCCCTCATGGCTAGAGATGGAACCGGCCAAGGTTCAGGCGGTTTCCAACTGGCCAACCCCAGCCTCGCGCTGAGACCTCCAATGATTTCTGGGCTTCGCCAATTTCTATCAAAGGTTCATTTGAGGGTACAGCTCCGTCGCCGCTCCTCTAACCTCTCTGACTTCCTCCAAGACACGCTTCCATTGGAACGAGGAGGCGGAGAGAGCCTTCTCCAACCTCAAAAGAAGGTTCACCTCAGCTCCAATATTGATCATCCCCGACCCATCCTGGCAGTTCGTGGTGGAGGTAGATGCGTCCAACTCTGGCGTTGGAGGGGTTTTGTCCCAGAGGTCGCCACAGGATAACAAACTGCACCCTTACTCATTTTTCTCCCGTCGCCTGTCCCCGGCCGAAAGGAACTACGACGTGGGCGATCGAACTGCTAGCCATCAAGTTAGCGCTAGATGAATGGAGACACTGGCTGGAGGGGACAGAGCTCCCATTTCTAGTATGGACTGATCACAGGAACCTTGAATACTTACACATTGCCAAAAGACTTAATCCCCGACAGGCCCTCTGGTCCCTATTCTTTTCTAGGTTCAACTTTGTCCTGTCCTACCAGCCAGGCTCCAAGAACACCAAGCATGATGCTCTCTCACATCAGTTTATTCTTCCCCTTGACTCCATGCCATGTGACATGATCCTGCCCTCTCACTGTCTAGTAGAAGCTGTGGAATTGGACATTGAAGCTAGAGTTAAGCAGGCAGTGACCCAGGAGCCTGGCGCCAGCAATGTTCCCCCTGATCGTCTTTTTGTTCCCCTTGGTCTACGCTCACAGGTTCTTGAGTGGGGCCATGGATTCAGATTTCCCTACCACCCAGGCTCAGCCCGAACGCGCTTTATCATTCAGCAGCGCTTTTGGTGGCCCAGGTTGGGGAGGGATGTTTCCAGCTTCGTGGCTGCCTGCGACGTCTGCACCCGCTATAACCATGACAACCGTCCCCCGGCCGGTCTCCTCAGACCCTTACCCATACCACACCACCCCTGGTCTCACATTTTGCTGGAGGAGTTAGAGGTCCCCTTGGTCCAACATTTCATCCGCCGATGCAGACGGACATGGCTATGAGCTATACGAAGCCTGATGCAAGCAGCCAGGTTGTACAAGCGGTAGACGGACCACCACAGTACCAAGGCTCCCAGGTACCGCGTAGGGGAGAGGGTCATGCTCGCCACTAAGGACATCCCTTTAAGAAGGCTCTCATGTAAACTTTCACCTCGCTTCATCGGCCCCTTCACTATAACCAGAATAATCAACCTGTGCGCCGTCCGACTCCTACTTCCCTGTTCCATGTGACGCATTCATCCCACCTTCCACGTGTCTCAGCTTTCACACATCGTAAAGTGTCCTCATGAGCTTGAACTTTGCCTCACGCATTGAGCAGTGTCTTACCAGTTTGTTAATAGGTTATTATCATAATTGTGGTTAGATATCTGTCTAATGTGATAGTCAGGCCTGATTAGATCTCTGGTGAGTGACGCATTTAAATCAGCAGAGCAGAGATTTTATTCTACACTGTGCGTCTAATTTCACAGACGGGGGCCTCCGAGTGGCGCAGTGGTAAAAGCGCTCGCCCTATCATCCGGAGATCATCCGGAGATATGGAGTCACTGATTAACATCTTTGGTTTTACACATTCTAAAAAAAAAAAACATTTACGCCATTGAATGCACACTGACACTTTAGAACCTCTGTAATATTAATTATAATTGGTAATATTTATTTATAATAGTTATTAGTGTCACCCTGTGATCATTCATCCATGTGCTTCAATGTTCATCTTAAATGAAGCATTCATTGCCATGCTTGGAAGCTCAGTTGTGAGCGGGGCAGAGCAGAAAATTAAATATAGCCTTCTTCGTCCCAGGACGTAACTTAAGTTAGCTTACAGTGGGGGAGGGCACAAGATTTGCATTTGAATGTTGTCTGACATTGGAAAGCGCCCACAGAAACTAAAACAAAAACAACTGAGCCAGACAAAATGCAAATGAATAATTACTTAAGATGCCCCGATTATACATAACATAATATAGCACAAATATTATTTAGTATAAGTAATATTTATTAATAGTATTACACTATGATATTTTAATCATAGCTTGGAGTGAGATTTTGAAAATAACAGCATGGTCATGCATGCACACGACACCCCCAGCATGCATACACCACACATCTTACCCTGCATGGCTCAGGTTCTGTATATTTTTTTAGGACAGAGGAAATTACAACATCTGCATTGAGTTTAATTACAAGCAAACCTGTGCATCATTTTGTATGTTAATGAGAAAATCTAGGGGAAAACACACTCGATTAAGAGAGAATCCTACAAGACACATGCAATGTTATGTGTAATGTACTGTACAATGGCTCCAGCATACACTCATACTTCCGAAGCTCAGATCAAAGCCTCAAAAAACATAAACAGATTAAAAATATGTAAACACAATTAACTGTGAGAGATGAAACCACTGAAGGAAAGAAAAAGGAAAATGTAGTAATAATAATAATAATAATAATAATAATAATAATGAATGGAGAAAGTGCAGTCAAAGAAAGATAATTTTTGACACAAAAGAAGAAGAGAAGAAAATAAAATAAAAAGTAAAGATCCTTAATATAAAGTGAGATTATGCTGCATGTATGATTGTTTTGTAAGTGATTGATGTCTTCACAGAGCTGAAAGTGTGTGTTAATTACAACTGGATTACGCAAATATTATTTTTTCTTCGCTTGGAGAGAACAAAGTGGAGCCAGCTTTGGGCATAGCCACAGCCCGCATGGTTCCTCCTTTTCGTGCATGCATTAACCTATGGTTTGGTCTGTCACGTGGGAAGCCACCTCAGTGGAGTTTTAATAATTTAGACAGAGTGTATTAACATGAATCCCGTTCATATGATGAACTTTTCATACACATCAACGTTCATTGAATACACATAGCTTTCATTCGATACCAAAAATCCCATATCTTGCATACCTATTCATACCTTTACAGGTTGATTACACTCCCTGAGTTTATGATAACCATGTTGAACAAAACACAAAGATATCACACATTCGATATGAGCACATACATATAATTTTATAGTTGCCCTACTGGCATACTTTAACTTATTTAACAATATGAAGCCTGTAAGTTCTCTGTTCTGGGTCCCAGAGGTGAAGCAGGAAACGCATTCCGGGTTATATTAAATATAAAAATATTACATATAAAAATCAATATTGAATTAATCTATATTTTTCTATGACCACTTTAAAGATCTCTATGCCTTTTTATACAAGAGGTAACAGCTTTGACCCGAACATAAGGACAGACACAAAATGTATTTTTTATTACTAAAATTACATATGATACAAAAAAGAGATATTTGATGCAATTGTTTATGTAAGTCAATAGTGAAAATGCACAAAAAAGATTAAAATGTGACCTAATTATTTCATGATAATTCCAGTTAAAAGTACTGTATGAATCAGGAGGCAAAGACATTCAATAATAGGTGAAGTGGGAGTCTTTAAGTTAATATTTTCAAGACAAAATGTCCCTAAATATTCATACAAGTATTATCTTTAGTGATAGCTTAACATAATGTGTGTTATTATTTAAATCGGAGTTAAATAACATTTGTGTTTTTAAAAAATTACAGAAGGTTTATCTGGGAGACGCAAAATGTATCCCCAATTCTAGAATTACCCATATATATTGTTGTTAAGTGTCATGTCGATTGACGAGGAGGCAGACGCAGATGCAGGTTCCATACAGTCACTTTTATTTTATTTTCCACAGTCTTGCACAAATACAGTTATCGACACTAACACAAAACAAAACCAAAACGAAGACTGCTGACTTTTTCTCCCGGACTGGGTCTGCAGGTGGACCAAAAGAAATACACAAAACAAAACACAAAGTGGCCGTTGCCTTCGGCAATAGCTGATGGACTCTCAGCCTTGACCTTGACCGTGACGATGGCAAAGATCCCTTGATAATGGAGCACAAGCCTGCGGACACTGACTAGTCCTGGAGAAAATAGACATAGACAACAAGACTCAAGAAAACACGCGCGTGGAGACATGAGTGCACAACTGTGAACAGGCGAAGGGTTACGGGTTCGGCCGGAATAAATAGTGAGACACACAAGGGAACACAGGTGCAGTTAATCTGGTGTTTAAGGTGAAAACAATACACACCTAGACACACTAGGTGGGGACAAAGGGCCGGCTCAGTAATCCGGCGAGCTAGATCTTCTTCCCCAGAGCTGCGGTGGCACAGGTGTTACATTAAGAATTAATTAATACATTTATATAATTAATAAAAATGAATAGCTAAACAACTCATAGTCAATTAGGCCATGTTTAGACTGCCAGAAAAAAAATCTGCTTTGTACATATCCAGATTGGAATCAGATTGCTTTCATGTAGTCTGAACAGTAAAAAAACAAAACAAAAAAAAAAAAACAACGAATCTGAGTTTTGCTAATCCGATTTGAAACACATCCAGAGGTGGTTTGACATCAGATTTATCTAAAGATGATTCTCACTCTGTATGCTCTGCCCTATTAAATTGGGTTTTAAACATGTGCTCATATTTTCCCTAGCCAGTTATGCGTCCTTTCCTCCCATTTCCGCCCCATCTGCACTCCGATCTCGCATTCCATGCTGATTACTTGAGCACTGAAGCATGCACTGCGCACTGCTTCAGTGCTGCATTATTGTGTGCCTTTTCTCACCTCAATTCTCTTGTGTTTTATAGCTTTCACATTGCCAAGTTTGCTTTGCTTCTCATTTTCTCGTTCTTTTACATCTAGATTCGGATTGTTTCCTCGCTCTCTGATTTCTCGGTTTGGATACCACACTTCCCCGTTTGACTACGGCTCTTGTTTCACGTTTTTGGATCTTTCGCCTCGTTGTTTATTTCCCGGTTACCGAACTTATGCTTGACTAGGGCTCTCATTTTGCGATTTGACTCCGTCACCTCACCGATTGATTCCCTGGGTTTTTGATCCACACTTCCGCCTTCTGACCATGCTCTTATCTAATGCTTCAGTCATTCATCCACACTTGGATTCCTCGTTCTGCTCCGTCCCATGATAAAAACCAAAAGTGTATTTACTCACTCATCGTTTATACCACTTTACCCTGTATTCAGGGTTGCTGGGGGTCTGGAGCCCATCTCAGGAGGCCTAGGGCACGAGGCAAGGTACACCCTGAACAGGGTGCCAATCCATCGCAGGGCATACACATAAACACACACACACACACTACGGGCAATTTTGGGAATGCCAATTAGCCTAACCTGCATATCTTTGGAGTATGGGAGGAAACCGAAGTACCCTGAGAAAACCCACCAAGCACGGGGAGAACATGCAAATTCCATGCACACAGAGACGGGAATCGAGCCTGGCCGGGAATCGAACCCGGACCCTGGAGGTACAGGGTGATAGTGATAACCACTACACCACCGTGCCGCCAAAAGTGTATTTAATGTAGGCTTAAATATATAACTTTGTAATAAGCTTAAAATTTATAACGTGGATTATTCACCTTAAATGCTCAAATTTCAAACAATTTTACAATTAATTTAAATGAAGTGTATTAACAGAATGGCAGAATGAAGGTTTCCCTGCAACTGCATCAATTATGAGGTCATTACTCAAAACTTGTGTGTGATAGTTATACCTGGTGGTCAAAGCAATTAAGTTACTGTTGTGTAACCTGCTTGTGGGGATTTCAGATTGGATCTTAAATGTTACTGATACTCCATTTTTATGTAAAAGAACCTTCTGGCTGCCTCATGTGGCAAATCAGCAGTACTGCACTACAGGATAATTCATACCCAACACTTAAATGTTAAAGGGGGCAAGAAAACATATTACACCATGCAATAAAACTTGATATATTATTTTAATTATCAAATGCATGTTTTAATTTAATTATAAACATTGTGCATTGTGTGTGTTTGGTGATTTGGGGCGATGCTGACTGTCCGGTATCTCTTCAAACACGTGGACTGATACGATGTGTTTTTGTTTTATCTATCTGCTTTTAGTCAGTGCAATCTTTAACATCTATGAGAAAGATATAACACCAACATGTCAGAAAAAAAAATTTCTTGTTCATGTAACGGTACGCCGGGCCACGCCCACGGCTCAAGCCAAGACATGATTACCGCGACCCCTTTCCACACTCCATTCCGCGGCTTCCGTTTTGCCACCTCATTCACTGGCTCGAGCACACCGTCTCTCTATTTTCATTCATCACTTGCTCTATATAAGTCTCGCACACACAATCATTAATTGCAGAGTTACTGCGTGATCCAAGCTCTGTGTTTTTCGTGTATGCAGAGGTGTTTTACAGTTGAAGGAGTCCTTTTGCTGTAAAATGTTTAAGAACGTCTGCTTAAACTGCTGAACATACAGGTATGATATTAATGTATTCATAAATATTATGGAATATGTTGTTCGAACTGAAACAAAGCTGTCACTAATATAATCTTCAAGGCAACATGCTTAAGTTAGCAGAAAAACATTAATGTTAATGTTAACGCACAAAGGGGAAAAATCATACACTTACACGGGAAAAAGCATACATTTTTAGGGAAAAAGCATACACATATACGGGAAAAATGATTTGCCCTTCTGGGCCACCGTATCCTTCAAAATGATGTCTTCAGTTTTTCTCCTTCTTCCTCCTATAATAAATTAATTAATTAATAAATGAGTGAATGAATGAATAAAAAGAAAATCATAAATATCAGTATAGTGGAACCTTGAATTATGAGCATGATTCGTTCCCGGAAATGGGCTCGTATTCCAAAACACTCATTAACCAAATCGAATTATCCCATAAGAAATAATAAAAAACTCAAATTATTCTTTCCACAGCCCAAAGAAATAAATACATAAAAAAGTAATACAATATAAAAAGTAAAAATAAAACAAATGAACCTGCACTTTACCTTTAAAAAAGTAAAAATAAATCCATGTCTATATAAGGGTCCTGATACGGCGGCACTTCGTGCGATCATTTGGGTAGCACCGGTAAGGTATCAGGGCCAAAGAAAGAGAAAAGAAAAATGGAAAGAAAGACAGATAGACGAGCGCGCTCAAGAGTGGGAGGGAAGCAAAGACCCAGCCTCTGTCTCCCTAAAACGCCGCTGTGAAAGAGAGAGAGAGAGAGAGAGAGAGAGAGAGAGAGAGACTCACTTCAGTTCAGCATGCGCTCTTAGTTACGTGTAAAGCACGAATTAAGAAACTCTTGTAATGGAAATATCACATTTTAATTATGTATTCTACCCTATTCACCACACTCTCTCTCCCCTATAAATCCTTGATAAGGGCATAGATCCCGAGAGGATATAGTTTTTGTTTTAGCTTCCAGAGCCCCGTCCGTTCTCACATAGATGGCGGACCTCTGTTTATTTTGTGTTTTCATTTTTCTTTTATTTCTTTTATGCCAGGCCAAAAAAAGTAAAAAAAAAAAATTTATATAAAGAATTTATTGACTCCCATTATATTTGATCATAGTGGACACTGTAGTGGTCAGCAATGACTCCACAGAACTACTCTCACAATCGGAGTCCTGGAATATGCCCTTGCCATCAGGAATGAAAAACTCCATAGATGTAGAACCTGGTCATTCAGTACATTCAGGTCGTCAGCTGACTTCATATTATTGACACATATCAATGATGAGCCTAGACTTGAGCAACTGAAGCAACCTCATATCATATAACAGTCTCCAGAGGCTTGTACAGTGGACACTATGCATGACGGATGAATTGCTTCCCTTTTTACCCTGATGTTCCCATCGCCTTGGAATAAGCTCTGGACTCATCAGACCATATGACAGTTTTCCATTGTTCTAAAGTCCAATATTTATGATCCCTAGCAAATTATATATCATTTAGTCTCACCAACAACTGCTTTTCTTATGACCACACAGCTGTTGAAGTTATGGAAATGCTATTAAATATAGCTTTGATTTCTCCTGTCAGTTCTTTTACCATCAATCTTTATTAAGCATTTAAGTGATCTTCATTAATGGCTTTTCTGACCCCCATTACTTACAAGGTTTGTGGTTCAGCAAAGTCCTTCAAGGCTTTAATCATATGTTGGACAGTTCCTCAGTTTTTGCTACCTGATTTAGGCCAATAATTTGACCTTTCTCCTTCACCAGCATCTTCTTCTTACATCTCATTTTACAGTTTTTTACAATCGCTATGACAGTTTTTTCAATACATTTAACAAGTTTCCTAAACTCTTAACACAGTTAGCACAACATACGTCTTTGTAGGCTATACAATTAACACATTTCTTGTTGCTTTGATACAAAATGCATACAGTTAAAACGAATTTAAAATGCTTGAACTTCTTTTACACACAAGCTCAACCAAGACCAAAACAATGTAATTTTACAGTCAAATTTACAAATGCTTTCACAATGTATGTCAGAACAGATAACATCATGTTCTAAACATAACTGTACATATACTGTAGGCCGAAGTCAAAGTGAACAGCTGTTCATATTGTGAATTGAAACACAAATATATTGCCTGTATTTTATTCCATTGCCAATGAGAAAGAGCTTATTGCAGCTATGCAAATACAGTATATAAATCACAGCTGATTCCCATCTAGGAACCACACTTAGGTGTTGAGGTTTTTCCAATGACATGATCGTATGTTCTAAAAGAGGACTCTTTGAAAGAAAGAAAGAAAAAGAAATGCCTGCAATACAGTCATTACTGTACTATACATAGTGTGTTTTGCAGTAAACTACTTTATAAACCTGGAGTACATTAGTACATACAGTAGGTATACAGTACAGCACAGCATTTACATACACTGTGTCTAATTACTTTCAGAGAGTTATGGAGTTGGAAGCCAATCAAGTCCCACATGAAATTATCTATGTTGACGAGGCTGGCTTCAACTTTGCGAAAAGGCGTCGCTGTGGGAGAAACATAATAGGCCAAAGGGGCCACAGTTACCGTGCCGGGCCGGAGAGGAGCAGGCATCACCACGTGCGCCACAATCTCCAACAACGGTGCACACCTGCATAAATGTCAGATTGGCCCCTACAACACCGACCGCCTTCTCCTGTTTTTAGAAGACCTGCACGAAATACTGGTGCCAGAGAGTTAGAAAGGGGACAGGTGGGAGACCACTTGCCAATATATGTTGTCACATGGGACAATGTGGCATTCCACCATTCCCGTGCAGTCACAGCCTGGTTTGACACCCATCCGAGGATGATGTCCCATTTCCTTGCCCCTTACTCCCCTTTCCTCAACCCTAGTGAGGAGTTTTTCTCAGCCTGGAGATGGAAGGTTTTTGACCATCGTCCACATGACCAAATGTCCCTCCTGGATGAACACTGCCAGGAGTGGATAAGGCATGCCAAAAGATTCTTCCCACGATGCCATGCCAGAGAAGATATCAGGTGTGATGTGGATGAGAACATGTGGCCAAATGCAGAAGACCGGGCAGAATAGAAGATTTTGTTTTTTTATTATAATTCCGGTGCTTTTTGTGTTTTGTGTTTGTATATCTTGCAGTAATGTCCTTTTGCAAATAAAGTCTGTACTGCAGCAATCCTGTGTCTGTTTTTTTTAACCTAAACTGTACATTTTATAAAGCTATTCTAAGATGGTCATTCATTTTTTGTATTGAATTTCTGCAGCAAAAGAAACTAAACCCAACAAAACAAAAATATAGAGTGGCTTCAAATATAAGGGCAGACCTGACACATAAAATAATGCAGTTTCTGTAATTTCATCTGATAGTGTTTTTTTTGTCATTGTGTTATGATTGACTAAATGTTCCTGTTGGAAGAGAACATGTGTTAGTGTTTTGAATAATTATTTGATTTTAAAACATGTTTGCAGTGTTTTGTTAGACATAGTGTATTGTGTTAGTTTATCATTGTATTTTGAAAATGAGTTTTGGGGTTTAGTTTACAATGTGCGATTTTGAGCATGAAATTAACCATTTTGCCAATTGTGTATTTTAGGTGTGTTGGTGCGTTAAGAGTTTAGGAAACTTGTTAAATGCATTGAAAAAACTGTCATAGCGATTGTAAAAAACTGTAACTCCTCTATTTAAGCATATTCTATGGTGGCCATGTTTAAAGGTCTGGGGACTGTAGTTAGATGCAGTTTCTAGCCTTATCATGACACAATGTGATGTAAGTGCTGAAGAACCAGCAGTCCTTTACTAGAGGACACACAGCACTGACAGAAAAAAAAAGAAATTATACTGTTCATAATATAAACGAACTATGCATTCTTATCCTGCATTTGTCATGGCCTGGCTGTGACTACAGGCCAGACCGGCTGATGGTGTGGTTGCCGTGGGCATGTAGGGCAGGTATGAAGGCAGAGGGGTTGTTGAAAAAGAAATAGTCTTTATTTATAATACAAACTCAAACAGATGCAAACAAACAAAGGAACCAAAACAAACTCAGACTATAACTAGGGCTCTTTAAACAGACATTGGGACTACGGACTGACACAGGGAAAGAAGGAGCTGACACGGGAACTGGCATAAGGAAACACAGGGAACTGAATAGGGAAACATGGAGCTGGAGCTAACTAAAAAGACACATAGGGGAACTACAGACAGGACAGGACTGGAGAGACAGGACAGGACAGGACTGGAGAGACAGGACAGGACAGGACTGGAGAGACAGGACCAGGTGCACAGAGACTAGAGACCGGATGGGTTAGTGATTAGTAAGGTTAGTAGCTTCATGGAACATGGGATGCTGGATGCTGACCTAACCAGGTTAGTATCTAATGTTGTTAGTGGCTAACCAGGTTAGTACTGATCTAATAGGGGGGAAATGGAACACAAGAAGCAGGGCACACATGAGGCTATACCAAACTAGCGGCTAACCTACTAGTGACCAGAACCACTAGCAGTCAATCCCACTAGAGGCTAGCCTAGTGGAGGCTAACCCTACTAGGGGCTAACCCTACTAGCCGTCAAGGCCTACTAGCGGCTAACCCTGCTAGCGGCTAAGCCCTCATGTGGCTACACATACAAGGGAAGCTTCAAACAAAGAACTAAACAAGAAGGCTGTGATATGGATATAGATAAACACAAACATAGACAAACACAAGGAATCTAAAGAAAACTAATAGAGCCCTCTAGAAAAACAAAAGTAAAACAAGATTACTAAAATATAAACTCAAAGAAACAAAAACAAACGAAAAGGAATGCCCACATGACGGTATGTACAAACAAACCAACAAACAAAGCTCAACGCAGTCTCCCAGAACAAACTGCTACTTATAAGATGTTTAATGAGCCACCTCGGTTCAGGTGAGCCCCATCACCTGACTGAGGTGCCTTCTGGGAAACTGAGTCGACCAACAAAAACTACAAAACAGACAGAAACAGACAGTGACCTCTAGTGGAGGTTCCTAACAGTACTGGGGTGATGTAATGTGAAAGTACAGTGAATTCATATAGTGGTAATGTGGTGATGTAGTGTAATAAAGCAGTGAATTCATTTAGTGATAAGTGATAAGATGTGTTCTTACTTTGGTATAATTTGAATTACAGTACAAATGTAGTGTAAGTATATATTATATCAAAAATAGCCACTTAAAAGTGCAATCACAAGCATGCACACACGCACATGTTTAATTTGCTCATTTTGATATTTGGACGTTATGCAGTCTTTACACATTCTAAATTTTAATTTAACAATATTTCTTATTATAGTACGTACAGTGATGAGAAAAAGTAAGTGAACTACACACATGGACAAAATTGTTGGTACCCTTCGGTCAATGAAAGAAAAACTCACAATGGTCACAGAAATAACTTTAATCTGACAAAAGTAATAATAAATAAAAATTCTATGAATGTTAACCAATGAAAGTCAGACATTGCTTTTCAACCATGCTTCAACAGAATTATTTAAAATAATAAACTCATGGAACAGGCCTGGACAAAAATGATGGTACCCCAAGAAAAAACTGAAAATAATGTGACCAAAGGGACATGTTAATTCAAGGTGTGTCCACTAATTAGCATCACACGTGTCTACAATCTTGTAATCAGTCAGTGGGCCTATATATAGGGCTCCAGGTAGTCACTGTGTTGTTTGGTGACATGGTATGTACCACACTCAACATGGACCAGAGGAAGCGAAGGAAAGAGTTGTCTCAGGAGATTCGAAAGAAAATTATAGACAAGCATGTTAAAGGTAAAGGCTATAAGACCATTTCCAAGCAGCTAGATGTTCCTGTGACTACAGTTGCACATATTATTCAGAAATTTAAGATCCATGGGACTGTAGCCAACCTCCCTGGACGTGGCCGCAGGAGGAAAATTGATATTTTCCGAATGGTAACAAAAGAGCCCAGAAAGACCTCTAAAGAGATCCAAGGTGAACTTCATGCTCAAGGAACATCAGTGTCAGAACGCACCATCCGTCGTTGTTTGAGCCAAAGTGGACTACATGGGAGACGACCAAGGAGGACACCATTGTTGAAAACAAATCATAAAAAAGCCAGACTGGAATATGCCAAACTACATGTTGACAAGCCACAAAGCTTCTGGGAGAATGTCCTATGGACAGATGAGACAAAAATGAAACTTTTTGCCAAGTCACATCAGCTCTATGTTCACAGATGGAAAAATGAAGCATATCAAGAAAAAAACACTGTCCCTACTGTGAAACATGGAGGAGGCTCTGTTATGTTCTGGGGCTGCTTTGCTGCATCTGGCACAGGGTGTCTTGAATCTGTGCAGGGTACAATGAAATCTCAAGACTATCAAGGGATTCTAGAGAGAAATGTGCTGGCCAGTGTCAGAAAGCTGGGTCTCAGTCGCAGGTCATGGGTCTTGCAACAGGACAATGACCCAAAACACAGAGCTAAAAACACCCAAGAATGGCTAAGAGGAAAACATTGGACTATTCTAAAGTGGCCTTCTATGAGCCCTGACCTCAATCCTATTGAGCATCTTTGGAAGGAGCTGAAACATGCTGTCTGGAAAAGGCACCCTTCAAACCGGAAACAACTGGAGCAGCTTGCTCATGAGGAGTGGGCCAAAATACCTGCAGAGAGGTGCAGAAGTCTCATTGACAGTTACAGGAATCGTTTGATTGCAGTGATTGTTGCACAACCTTTTGAGGCAAACTATTAAATTTAGGGGTACCATCATTTTTGCCCAGGCCTGTTGCATGAGTTCATTTTTTTATAATTCCATTGAAGCATGGTAGAAAAGCAATGTCTGACTTTCATTGGTTAACATTCATAGAATTCTTATTTATTATTACTTTTGTCAGATTAAAGTTATTTCTGTAACCATTGTGAGTTTTTCTTTCATTGACCGAAGGGAACCAACAATTTTGTCCATGTGTGTAACACTTTTTGCACTGTGTTAAGAATGTTAAAAAGTTTCATATTAAGATATAGTATAGCACACACTCTCATAATTACCATAATGACTAAACTAATATTTATTTTAAAGATAGATAGTTTCAAACTTTGTGTACTCTGTTTGTGAGTGTGTGTTTGGTGGTTTGTTTTCACTTCCTCCGTTGTCAAAGGAGTGAGCTCATTTGTTTACACACTGGACTAATGTGTTAATGTTCTGTTCACAGCATGCACAGTTTTTACTCTGATGCAGAGACAATCTACCTAGTATTATTATTATTATTATTATTATTATTATTATTACATATCCAGGGTTATACATGTACAATAACACAGTAGAATTATCCAGAAATGCCTTTATCAGACTCTGCTAATATGTTATGGTTCTTTTAAATAGTTTTAGGGAGCACATTGAGTTTTTTTCTGCTAGATTCATTGAAACATTTTTCTTTCATCATTCTTAATCTTTGCTTTCTTCAATGTATGAGTAATGACTAATTTATCAAAAAGAGGAAATGAAGTGGTATGTTCTCATCATCAACACATCTTAACCACACAGTCTTCCTTTCAGGGTTTTCTTCAGTCGTGTATTGGTTGCTGGACATAAAGGTCTACAAGACACAGTAAGAAAAGTGTTTAAAAATGTTTCATTACAAGTAATTTGCCTGGACATAGAGAAAGTCTGTGTTTTTGTTGTTGTTTCAACATGGTTGGATTTTTATGGTGTGTCTTTTGGCAGGTTTTACTAATTGCCTTTTTTTTGGCAGTTATGAAGATAAAGTAAAACACTGATTTCATAATAAATTATATCTGAGATAATTGCAAATCAAAAATCAATCGATTTTTTTTGGATGCAATACAAGCACGCCTCAAATCAATAGGCTGGCATGGATAAGTCCTTTTGACGTTCAAATATAAATGCATTTAATATATCTTGGTATCTTTTTTTTTTTCTTGATATCTACATTGTCTTACACAATTTTAAATGATTTTAGCTAAATAATGTTTATGCTGACTGTAACAGGTCTGGTACATGGACAGGATACATGGGAAACAGGTGCCAACGTCTCAACAACAGTTCTTTAATGAAAAGCTTTGGTTTTCATAGTATCCAGTTCCTTGTGAAGTACACTACATGCAGTGAAAGCACAGGCTTTATAGCCATCTCGAGCATTTCTGGGATATTATAGATGCTGACTGATAAAGGCTTATATTGTTATCCCCAGCATGTACCACTGTCTCATAAAACCTATTCTGGACTAAGGCCCTGAAATTACCCACTATGTCTGGTGCCCTGTGTTATGGAATGTGCTAAGGTTTTAAGTTGTCATATGGCCCAGCTCACTATAGGAGATGTATTGGGTGAAGCTGAAAATGTTCTAGACATCAAAGCAGGGCGAGTCGCAGCTCAACGAGAACGAACCGTCTTAAGAAGATGCGCAAAGTTCGGGCAAGAGGAAATGCTGCAAAGACCCTTCTACCAGACATCACTGCAACGACTGTGGAGAAAGAATCAGTTGACGTTTGCAAGGCTGCAGGCAGCAAGGCTGATGTTAGCAGCGATGTTCTTCACACCTAAGATGTATTGTGTGGTGTAATGTCTGGCAGTTAGTAAGACACAAGACAAGAATATGTTTTCTGCTGATTATGTTAAATCTATTTGGAGGCAGTAGAGAGCAGCTTAGTGCATCAGTATTTACCTTATAAGGCGAGAACCTGCTAAGTGGTTAGTAGGGTAAGGCTGGTAGAACATGAGTCATAGAACCAGGGTTTAAAAGTGTTCTGTTGTACTTCGATTATGTTCTTAGGCAGTGTTACCAGGCATTGTTAATTTAAGTTCACAAGGCTTTGTGTTCTTTTATTTTCCTTTGAACCCTTTGTTTAGTTCTACTTATTTACCATATATTGCTTTTTTTACTGGCGTTATTGCAATATAATTTGCTGTAATTGACTGCAATATAAAAATATAGTTGCAAGCAACGATGACGGGCCCAAGCAGCCTGCGCCATTCCCACCCCGGGTGCACCGCACAACCAGTGTCATTCGAGTGTGTTAAGACCTCGAAAAAGCCATCGCCACTCGGTTGCACCTCACAACCTGCACACATCACACACTATACAGGGCTAATGTCAGTTTGGGCTCTAAATATTTGTTTAGTGCATTAGTGTGTGTGTGTGGTGTGTGTGTGTGCATCGTGAGAGGTGTGTGTGTGCATCGTGAGAGGTGTGTGTGTGTGCGTGAGTGTTAACATTTGTAATATGGGTGTATGTATGTGTGCATGTGTGTGATGTATGAATGTGTTTGTGTGTGTGTGTGCATGCAGCACGTCTGCGTGTGTGTGTGTGTGTGCGTGTGTGTGTGTGTGCGCGCATTAGTGTGTAAGGGTTAGTGTGTGTGAGAGTGAGGGAGAGAGGTGTGTGACGTGTAGATGTGTCAGTCTGTGTGTGACGAATAAATGTGCTTCTGTGTGTGCTTGTTTGTGTGTATGGTATGAGTCTCTGTGTATTAACATTAGTGATTTGTGTGTTAGTGTGGGAGATGTGTTTGTGTGTATTAACATTTGTGATGTGTATGTGTGTACAATAGGCCGCAGGTGCTGGGAGAAAAGCCTCACACTCTGATGTTCCTGAACGTGATGTCACGGAACGTGATGTCACTGAACGTGATGTCACAGAAGGTGTCACTGAATATAATGTCACTCAATATAATGCCACACAGAAAGTTATTAATCATTTTTCAGCGTACGTTTAAGACATTAGCATGGCTGACCCGTTTGAGATATCAAAAATCCCTCTGCAATTTTGCATCCTCAATGTCTTTAGATCTCTTTGGCCCAGTTTGGTAGCAATTGTATAAATTCCCTAGGAGGAGTATATCAAAATCCATCGGGTGAGTTTTTCCGAACAACCCAAAATAACCGGCCTCCTGTTGAGTTTAGCCCAGGACATGCAGCGCGAAAGTTGTTCGGTTTGATGAGCTCTAAATGTGTACCGAGTTTTGTGTGCCTACGTGAAAGTGTGTATGAGCTAGGAGGTAAAATCTCGTGTGGGGGGCCCCTTTGGGCCCCGGGCCACGAGATTCTCAGGCGTTCTGACGGCAGCAGATTCCAACCTGTCTGCCAAGAGTTTTTGAGCATGTTAAGACCCCCGAAAACTCCAAAAGGGTGGAAAAAAAAATAATCCTAAGGAAAACAAGAGGGCCCTTCACACACTATGACGACATAGGGCTGATGTCATAGTGCTTGGGCCCTAATAATAAAAGGACTGCATCCCATTGTGAGGTTAGTACCCCCAGTACTGTGCAGCAGCTGTGAGTTCTTTGAGTTCGGGAACAGACGATCCTGGCGACTACATTTCCAAGGACACTTTCTAAGGTGAGTCTTGTGCTGACCTTTACAGAATTTGACACCGGTAATGGTTCGTCCTTTGCAGATAGATATTTTCTGTTTGCGTTTGGGATTAGGGAATGTTTTTCAAACATGGCTCCAGGGTTATACCTAATTACTACTGCCAGTGCTCCTAAAGGCCTAGCTAATTTACCCCAGAATAGAGTCTCCTATGAAAAAGGCTCCTGTGGGCAAGTCATTGTAGTAGCTTTGACTGAACTAAGTTGTTACCCACTATGCCCACTATGAGGGCTCTAAAGCTGGAGTAAGGGTTTGATCTCCCCCCTTGGCATTGAAACTTTCGTTTACAGAAATAATGCTGCTCTTGCACTCACTTATCCTCTCTAAGTCTGGATGTGCACCTCTAATGCTATAATCTTCCCGTATAATATACACATCACAGATGACGTTATTGCCAATGATGGAGGAAGAATGACTAAACATCCTGAATGTTGGCCATGATAAGCATTTAATGTACCTTATTTGGGGTTTTGTTGATATTATTCCAGACAGATAGAGTGTGGATGAATTCATCTAGCTTTTTTTTTCAATGTTCTCCCTTTGCTTGTTAAATTATTCGTTCCACAGCCCAAAAAAATAAATATATAAAACTAATTAATACAAAATATGAATAAAAATAAAACAAAATATAGTTGCAAGCAACGATGACGGGCCCAAGCACCCTGTGCCATCGCCACCCCGGGGGCACCGCACCACCTGTCTGTTATTTGAGCGTGTTACAGTTTTTGCCAATCGCTTACACACTAAAAGCGAATGCTTAGACCAAAGGCTCAATACTTAAACGTCTTGTAGCACAGCGTTAAACACAGTGTAACCATAGCTTATACACATTTTCAAGTTTGCACTTTGTTCACAAATTTGCAAGAAACTTATTGCGAAAGACTACACACGTTTTCTTACATTAGACACTTTGTCCAATACCAAAATCACCTGTTATCACTGGTAAAACACTGCTGCACACAAAACAATGCTCACCTGGCAACTGTGGTCACACACATACACACCTGAAAGCACTGGCACAAAAAACACAACAAAAATCAGTCTGAACTTTAGGACTACAAATAGGCCCCAGGAAAGACATTTTGAGAACTATGCAAACATGGAGGCAACAAGAGTCAGAGTGAGAGGAGGACAAAGAGAGAAAGGAGTTGGACGTGAAAGAGGACATAGATGAGAACCAGAGCGGAGACGTGTATCAGATGACATCAGGGCTACTCTGGTCGATAAATCGTGATATGTCCATGAGGGAGGCTGGGCAAAGAGTCACCCTAACTTCAATCGGTACACAGTAGCATCGATAATAAGGACATTCCGACTGGAGAACAGGTATATCTTCAAGTTTATACTCTACCTACTGTATGTGTCACATGATTCTGTATCATACAGTATTACAGTATGTAACTGTACCATACAAAAATGGGTAGTGCTGTGAAGTATATCTAAAGGAATACCATTGTGATGTTACAGTACTGTGTACAGTTTGAAGTTACAGTATGTGAAAAAGAACACGAACAATGACATCTTGTGGTCGACCATGTGGACAGAATGGTTGGACGACCTCCTCAAGGTGGAAGGGAGCGGCTCTTAACTCTACAACAAGAGCTTGCCATTACTGGAAAGGTGCGAGAAAATAATGCAATCCGACTTCGTGAGTTGCAACATCGCATAATTACAGATGGAAATTCAGCGATATCAACAGGGTCAGCATTTCTACAATTAGTCGCATCCTACAGAAACATAACTTCAGAATGAAGCAGCTGTACAGGGTGCCATTTGAGAGGAACAGTGTCAGAATCACAACCATACGTCCGCATGACTCTTCTGCAAGCAATGGAAGAGGCATGCGGAGACATTGAGGTGGGATCGAATCAAGGGTGTATCACTCACATTCAGCACACAAGGCGATATTTTCCCCAATGCCTGGCCAACGAGGACACCGCCTGTGATGACAATTTGGTCTTGTGGCCAGACCCAAATAGAAGACGGGATCCATAAAACCCACCCTCCCCCACCACCACCACCACACACCACACACGTCATTGTTTTGTTTTGTTTTGGTTACTCATTGTTGCTAAATTTGTGTAAGAATGTCTGTTTATGGTAAAAATTATTGTTTGATTACTGCAGAAATTACTTTCGCTTTTACAGAAGAGCAAAATACAATTAAAAAATAGAAACACAAAGACTGGAGTGTTTTATATAAAGCCCATCAGTGTGTTGCTGGTGATATGAAAAGGTCATTCAAATGACACATGTGTGTATGGTTTTGTTGCAAGTATTTCATTTTTAGAAAGGAGTGTTAAGTTTTGATTGCAGTGTTTCATTTTGACAAAGATGTGAGTTTTTAATCTCCAAGTGTCTATGTCTGATTGGCTTGTGTGTAGAATTTTGACATGGTGGGCCAAATTCTACAATAAGTGTGAAAGCAATTGGCAAAAACTGTAAAACCTCGAAAAAGCCATCGCCACCCGGTTGCACCGCACAACCTGCACACATCACACACTATACAGGGCTAATGTCAGTTTGTGACCTAAATATTTGTTGAGTGCTTTAGTGTGTGTGTGTGAGGGAGAGAGGTGTGTGTGTATGTGCGAAAAGTGGATGTGACGAGTAAATGCGTTTGTGGATGTTTGTACTGTATGTGTGGTGTGTGATCCTGTTTGTTAACATTAGTGATGTGTGTGTTAGTTTGTGTGAGACATGTGACTTGTTAGTGTGTGTGGGTGGGTGTGTTTCTGCGTGTTGGTGTGTGAGACAGAGATGTGAGTGTGTGAGTGTTATAATTTGTGATGTGTGATATACATGAGTATGTATTTTGTCTGTATTTGTCTGTATGTATGTGTGCACTTGTGTGTGTGTGTGTGTCCGCGTGTGTGCGTATGTGTGAGATGTGTTTGTGTGTAAGTGTTAACATTTGTGATGTGTACGTGTGTTCAATAAGCCGCAGATGCTGGAAAGTCACACACATCACACCATGATGTTACTCAATGTGTGTGTGTGAGTGTTAACATTTGTAATGTATGTGTGGTATAAGTGTGTGTGTTTCTGTTTGTGTGATGTGAGTGTGGGAGTGTTAACATTTGTAATGTGTGTGTGATATAAGTGTCTTTGTGTGTGTGCATCTGTGTGTGTGTGTGTGTGTGTTTCTGTTTGTGTGATGTGAGTGTGGGAGTGTTAACATTTGTAATGTGTGTGTGATATAAGTGTGTTTGTGTGTGTGCGTGTGTGTGTGTGTGTGTGTGTGTGTGTGTGTGTGTGTGTTTCTGTTTGTGTGATGTGAGTGTGGGAGTGTTAACATTTGTAATGTGTGTGTGATATAAGTGTGTTTGTGTGTGTGCGTGTGTGTGTGTGTGTGTGTGTGTGTGTGTGTGTGTGTGTGTTTCTGTTTGTGTGATGTGAGTGTGGGAGTGTTAACATTTGTGCGTGTGATATGTGCATCTGTGTGTGTGCGCGTGTGTGTGAGAGTTAACATTATGTACAAGTGTGTACATGTACAAGTGTGTGTGTGTTGTGAGAGAGGTGCGTGTGTGTGCATGTGAGTGTTAGCATTTGTGATGTATGTGTGATAAAAGTGTGTTTGTGCATATGTTTGCGTCGCGAGAGAGGTGTGTGTGTGTGTGTGTGTGTCTGTATGTATGTGTGCATGTGTGTGATGTATGAGTGTTTGCATTCGTGTGTGTGTGAGTGTTAACATTTATGATGTGTGTGTGTGTACAATAGGCTGCAGATGCTGGAAAGTAAGCCTCACACTATGATGTTCCTGAATGTGATGTCACTGAATATTATGTCACTCAATATAATGCCACACAAAAAGTTATTGGTCATTTTTGGTGTACATTTAAGACATTATCATGGCTGACCTGTTTGAGATATCAAAAATCCCTCCGCAATTTTGTTTAGATCATATTTGCCTTGTTTGGTGCCAATTGTATGAATTCCCTAGGAGGAGTATTTCACATTCCATTGGGAGCATTTTGCCAACCTGTCTGCAAATTTTGATGAGTTTTTGAGTATGTTAAGACCCCCAAAAGTGGCAAAAGCATGGAAAAATAATAATATAAAAAAAAAAACTTTATCCTTAGAAGAACAAGAGGGCCCTGCGCACCCTATAGTGCTTGGGCCCTAATTAAGCTGCACTTTAATATTTAATATAAATGGAAAGCTAAACAAGTAAATATCAAAATGTGGATTTGCAAGGTCAAACAAACAACGAACAAGCAAGCAAATCAAACCAATAGAAACGAGGCACTAGTTCCAAAAAACGTCTTTGTGCAAGAACATGTATGTCCATTTAGATGCATGTGTGGTAAAAAGTGACACTTTTAGTGTGTTCTTTGCTAATATATTTTTTGCAGTAGAAGCAGAGTAGGTTTGTCTTTCTATCTTTATTGCTAGGGCAGACCTGACACCTCTTTCTTTTAGAATCAGGTGGCCTCAGTGGGGTTGTGGCTGTGGCTGTGTAGGTTGATTTTGAGGCAGTGCTGGCCAAAGAGGATGCTCGCACTGATGCTCTTTGTGTTGCTGATGGTGTGGAAGGAGTGCTACGTGAGCTCTGCAGCTGTTTGACCAAGGCTGCAGCGGCTGGGTCCCGGGGACCCGTTCCCTTCGCTCAATGTGTGCCTTGACAAGTGAACTTCCTAAGTGAACCTCCTCAAGAAAAATTCTCTGCTTATTTTTTCTGGTTGAGTTCCACCCTAGGTGAATGTGGGTCCACAACACAAATGCATTGTATGCAGACAAGATAATTATGGGCTTTTTGTCACTTGCTGATGGCACAGCTGCGTCTTTGTGAAAAGTGGACATAAGTATCACACTCTGGTGTTTTTTGGACAATATGAAACAACTGTGGTGGTGTCTGTAAAAGCAAATTTTGAAGAAAGTGGAGGCCTGTCCTTCACCTGCAAAATTTCGGCAGGCAGCTCAGGTTTTTTTTTTTTTTTTTTTTTACTGTGCCCACCATGGTAAGTTTCCACCTGAGAAGTGCTTGTCCAAGGTCATAGCTGGTAAAGAAATTGTCACATGTGATATTGTGACCCCGCAGTCCAGTAGTCATATCGAGGATTACACGTTTTCCTTGATTTTTCTCAAGAATGCCACTTGCATGTTTGCCTGTGTAAATCTGCAGATTCCATGCATAGCTGGTTTTTGCATCATTGCCCAAATTTTTATGCCATATTTCCCTGACTTACTAGGCATGTACTGCCGGAAAGGGACAAAACGTTCATCTACTGTAACCTCTGGCCCTGGGTTGAACATCATTGGAAGGAGCTTCACCTTTCCCAGGCATCCCTGATGGGAGCAAGCTTGTCTGGTTTTTCTCTAGTTTCTCTGTTGTCAAATCCAAGGACTCTTGATATCATTCAAAATGACTGAAGTGACATTTTTGCCCGGAAAATAGTTCTGCCTGTCGACGCATCCCAGAGACCATCAGTGGCCTCATTGCTGGATTTGTAAACACCAGCAAGAAGAAGAACACCAATATAAGCATCCAGGTATTCCTCATCAATGTCATTCCACATGTCGCCATGAACCTTTTTTCCTTCAAGGTTTGTCATAACAATCATGACTTTCTTTGGTGACAATGGCCTAAACAGATCAAAACATGTCTTGATGTCACTTACTCTCATGACAGCAAACCTTGTGATTCCAGGGGTTGTTTTGATGACATTTGCAGCAGCTGCCCTGCCATGTAAGTCAGAAGGTACTGAGCTCCAACAGATGTTACCACTTTTGGATTTGAACATTTCAGCAGGAGTGAGTGCAGCTTCAGCATCGGTGACGTCCTCATCAGACTCATCAGATGTGTCTGTGCCTTCTGGTAGATACTCTACAATGTCTTCCGCCTCGGAAACCTGCTCATCTGTATCACTATGCTGTTCTGTGTCCTCTGCCTCATTTTCAGAACAGATATAATCCAGAGCTTGGCTTACTGTAAATCTTCTTCTCACTTTTGACTGTTGCAAACAGGAGATGTGAGTGATGTGTACTCTGCAAGTCACCAATGCTAAACTAAATTTGTCTTTTGCAAGCCTTACATGTCTGAACATGGCTGTCTTTGTTTTTGTTTGTTCAGGTAAGGAGACACACAGGCAAAGAGAGAAGCCCCTCAAAGTGTGTTTATGATTTTTTCTTTTGACCATAACTATTGTTTTATAACCTTAAATTATAACTGGGTCAAAACTGACCCTACCAACACAAAGGTAATCATTTTCACCAGACCATTTTATAATTTATTACAATTTTTTTTTTGTTGTATTATTTTAATTAAATACAGATTCCTGACAAAGTCAAAAAGCCATGATGCAATAAACAAAATTAGGTAGTAGTTTTATGCATTTAAAAAGTAAAACAGGTCGGTGCCGACTCTAACACAAGAGAAAGGTTAAATCTGTTGTCATTAATTAGATTTTCTTTAAAACATCAGGGGTTATAAGCACAAGCCGCATTACCCAAAAATGACTATAAAAACACTCTACAAACAAATTTAACATTAGTGAGGTAACTTTTCTGAAGGAAATGTGAGTTGTGTTTGCCATGCATAGATAATCATGTTAGCATCATGCTAATCATAATGCTGGCAACATGCTAATCATCTCAACATCATGCTAACATGCTAATCATGTTAGCATCATTTGAAAATGCTAATCATGTTAGCATCATGCTAAAACCATGCTAATTGTATTAGTATCATGCTAAAAGCATGCTAATCATGTTAATGTCATGCTAAAAGCATGTAAATGATGTTGCTAGGGGACATGGCTATTAGCATCATGATATCAAATAGCAAATTGTGATGTCATGATAGCAAATTTTTATCTTAGAAATGTCATTCCATGAAAAGGCACTCCATTCCAGAATAAGGAGCATTATGATAAACGTGAAGGACTGATTGGTTGCCTGGGTTATATGAGCACTCCCCCATGTCTCTATGACAATGAGATCCACAGTTCCGTTTAGTTTCCATGTTCCCATGGAAGTTATGATTATATTTCAATTGGTCAATCATGTTAGCATCATGTTAGCAACATGATTATCATATCCTCATGCTAGCAAATGCTAATATTGTGAGCATTATGTTAGCAACATTCTAATCAGGTTAACATCGTGCTAGCAACATGCTAATCATGCTAGCAACATCCTAATTATGTTAGCATCATGCTAACATCATGCTAATGATGTTGCTAGGGGTTGTGGCTATTAGCATCATGATATCAAATAGCATTTTTTTATGGCATGACAGCAAATTTATATCTTAGAAAAGTCATAGCACCCCATTCCCGAATAAGCCACACAATTTGACACCTCTTTTATGGGTCTATTACCAACAGTATAGAACTAGATACACACCAAACATTTTTACGGAAGAAGAATAATAAACCTAGAGAGGTACATTTTCTGAAAAAAAAAAAAAAAAAAAAAAAAGGTGAGTGGTGCTTGCCGTGGCAAAACATTGGAGACATACTGGAAACATGATAATTGTAATTCCCTCAAAGCACAGGCAGACACAAGTGGTTCTCTTTTAACTGGTTTATTTAAAAGTTGCTGCCCAAATCCACAGTGAAAACTAAACATGCAGTATTAAAAGAAATTATAAACTATTATAAATTATATACCATGGTAGCTTAACATGAACAATAGCATGCACATCATGTGGAATAATATTGAAATACAGACAAAAAAAACAAAAACAAATGAATACGCTTTGGCTGCATGGTCTTCAGGTCTGATCAAATTCACTTCTATGGGTTGACAAATTAAATTATTTTCTTAGGAGTTTAAATCTTCACTTATATATACACACAAGTTAACCATGCATAGAACAAGTGTCACTTAAGAATTTTTCTTTTTTTCTATACTGTACTAGTGAAGGTCAACCGTTTTGCGCCACCCTTGCTACTGAGACCTCAAAGCAAAAGTCACTCCAAAATAAAAGCACAAATAACAAATTCAACTTAAATGATTAATAATGATAATCATCTTAAAAAAGGTCAATAAACCAAACAAATAATCTAACAATATAATTGACAGTTACACTAATGATAATCCTAGTGTGGCAGTAGGGTGTAGTTAACACTAAGAAAATCCGATTACGCCACCCTGGGAACTCACCCCAGGGACAAAAAGATGAAGATATTTAAACCACTCAATTTAGAGGTAAAGCACACACACATTCGATTACTTCCCAGTAGGCAGGAGACGTGGATGAAGTATAAAAAATATAATTTTATTAATACAATTATTTAAAAAAAAAAAACTAAAACCAAGATAAACAAAAAACAAACCCCAGTTCAAACAAGAGAACACAAAACAGAAGAAGAAGGTAAACGAAAAACCTGATTGAAATGTATGTATTGTCGGATAAAAAAAATAAATAAAAAAGAAGAATACCGACAGAGCTAAGGTTCACAATGGCCAGAAACAAGGTAAAGTTGTCTTTTACTGGAGCACACTTCCACACACACCACCGTGCACAATGATCGTGCTCTCAAACACTCCAAGTGTAACACTGCACTCATTAGGGAAGAACCACCACCACAGCGAGGAAGGCAAATCTAGCACAGAACATCAGCTCCTACAATAAACAGGAAAAATGACTCCAACAATATTACAAACATCACCTAATGAGACATCTTCTGACACAATGAGGATCAAAAGCAAACAGAATTAAATCAGAAAACGTCATAAGACATCAAATGTACCAAATAGTCTCTATTGCAAATCAGCTATCCGGAAATACCCCCATTCAAATTAAATGGGAAATGGAAGCAATCATGATACAATCCAACCAAAAGAAACCATAAAGAAAACAAAACTTAAATATGCCAAAAAAAAAAAAAAAAAAACCTGGCTTACTGAATCAAAAAGAAAAAGAAAATAAATTTATGAAATTAACCATACATTCGAAGGGGGGCAATGAAACAGCACGACACCAGACAAATAAACAGTCCCCTTTCCGCAATGTTCACGGCAGCACTTTCGTGAGATTAACGGCAGCGTCTTCACTATCGGAAATTAGCAGCACTAGCTTCCATACTGTTAGCGGCCGCGTCTTCAAAGCCGTATATACCAACAGCTCTAGCGGCACCACTGGCAAAACAGCAGCCAATACAATATTAGCAACGAGAGGGAGTTTCCATTCAGGTCTCCGTAGTGAAAGCACATACAAGCAGGTTTAATCAAAGCCGTATCCCACCATAGCACGATAGGCAGCAAGGAAGCCTAATCAATATGCAGGAAAAATGCTAACTTCCAAAGGAACTAACACCAAACAAGGTCAAACAAACATACCTGATAGGCGAACACTCACATCCAATCAGCAACCGCAGCGCCAGAAAACACTCTATAAAGATTAACAATAACCCCTTTAAGTTATACACACATGAAACCAGTTTCCAAAAGCCATGTTTAAACAAAGCATTTACCTGCCGCCGCTACAAACACTGACAACAAAGGGGAACCCGGGAGTGACGCAACCCAGGCAGCAGTCAATCGGCCTTTAAATAGGGAGGTGCCTTGCTCTGATTGGTGAACACTGCCGTCACTCACCTAAACGCACTACACTAGCAACATGTTTGTCTAATCATGCTAGCAATATGCTAGTAACATGCTAATCATCATGCTAGGCATATGCTCATCATCATGCTACCAACGTGCTAATACTACTCATGTTAGCATCCTGCTAGCAACATTCTAATCATGTTAGCATCCAGCTGTTGGATGTTGACTATACGAGTGACGCATGAACGCACGTTGTGATCACCTGACGATCGGCAGACAAAGCCCATGTGTACTACTTGTATTTCAAGACCTCGCTCACTTATTACGTTAACATTTATTTAAAAATTGTGATTGTCTTGCGAAACACACACAGACCAGGTTACCAGGTTAGTCATTATTCAAGGTTTCACTGTATTATCCTTTTGTAATTCAACTTCACAAAAGTGATCCTCCACTAGTGCAAAGACATGCAGAGTAGGCTAATTAGCATTCCCATGTGTGTTTGGGCCCTGAAATGGACTGGCACTTTGTCCAGGATAAGCACTGTTAAAGAATGAGTGAGTGAATAAATGAACATCAGTTTGGGTTTTTATCTTGTATGGGATTTTGTTACTTGGTGTAATTTAATTTAAGTAATTTTTTTTTACATACAGAATCTTTATAGAAGAATGATGCTCCTTGAAACAGCTTTTTTGCTTTGTCAGATTTTCTTCCTCATGATCACAGGTAAGTCAAAGGTTTATATTCTTACAATCTCACACACACTGGAGATATTAAAACACATGCAAATATTGATTAAATAATAATAATAATAATAATAATAATAATTATTATTATTATTATGATTATTATTATTATTATTATTATTATTATTATTATTATTATTACTTAATAGATGCTAGATGTAGAACACTGGTTTTAAACACACAGTTTAAACATTTACAAAAATCAGGGACAGAGAATACCAACTTTATCTTTGCTGTCAAATATAATAGGACACAACATTATTGCAGGAGAGAATTTTAGAATTAAAGACTTACGTGATGGTATAATAATAAGTAACAAGAAAATGGCTTTAAAATAAATATAATAAGAGTCTAGTGTTGTGTTGATATTGCTGCACGTAATGTCCTAGCTGTAATTATCACTGAAATTTTAGCTTCAATTTTGCAGTACGTCTTCCACACTCACGTCCTTCCACTCATTACTCAGCAGCTTAAATAGCACTTGGTTAAGACATGTAACCCAAATGTCCTCCAAAAGGGATAATGTAATGTAATGTAATGTAATATAATATAATATAATAACAACATTTCCTGGACCTCAAAAGGGATTTTAATCTTAACCAATTAGTTCATGTAATAAAGTGTATTTAAAGTCAAAATATAAACTTACTCCATTTATTTTAAAGGTTGACAGTGAGCAAATTTTCATCATTTTCATCAAAACCCAAATTCCAGGATGATAAATTAAACTGTCTCTGTAAGTGACAGTAGATGAGAAATATAAAATATTAAAGCATAAATAATAGATCATATTACAATGATGATAAACAGTTTGAATACCAACTTCACACTATGAGCCCTGAATTCAGAACACACTGCAAAGTTTTCGTGCAGCAGTAAATAATACTTTTGATTTCTACTAACCAGAGTCTCAGAGGAGAGAAGTGAAGCTGTAAGCTAACTCAGTGTTTTATGGGGCTCAGGATAATGACCTCTAATAACCGCTTTCATGTGTCATGTTTTAGGAGCTCTTGGGAATGAATGGAGTGTGACATACAGCCCCGAACATCTCTGTGCTTTAAAAGGATCTACAGTGTTTATGAACGCCTCGTACACACACCCAACAGGTCTTACAGTGACAAAGAAATTTTGGGTAATAAAGCCAGTTCTGGGTAAAGAGCCACCTGATCTGCGTAATGAACCAGGTTACTCAGGCAGAGTGCAGTATTTAGGAGATGAACAGAAACACTTCTTCTCATTTAGACTGAGTGACGTGAAGAAAACAGATGACCTGGTGTACTACTTCAGAATCATAACAAACAAGGAAAATGGAAGTTGGATTCAATTTCCTGGCATTAGACTCACTGTTACAGGTAAGTAAAATCATTATTTATATATATATATATATATATATATATATATATATATATATATATATATAGTTTTTTTTTTTTTTGACAAAAAGTAGTTGAACACATCAGTCATATTTACAAGTTTATAACTTTTGTTTGTGAACAAATTTCACCCTTTAATTGTTAGAAAACATCAAACCAAACAGCATTTATTGTGATATTTTGTGTATTTCAGACTCGTGTTCTCTCTCTCTCTCTCTCTCTCTCTCTCTCTCTCTGTATCTTGGCTCATTGATCCTGTTTAGATTAGATTCTGCTATAAACTATGTCAGGTTAAGTTACACCCAAAGCAATTCTTGTTACTCTTCTGATTGTTTTTGTTAAATTAAATTGCACTTATTCTCATCAGTCTACTGGTGTTCTTTCTAGGTCTAGGTGAAATAGAGTGGCAAGAAAACTTATGTTAACCTTTTGGAATTTTATGGTTTTCTTCCTTAAATTGTCATAAAATGTTATCTGATCTTTATAAGTCAAGAGTATTGACAAATATGATGAGCCTACAATAATAATTAAAAAAAAATCTGATCTTTCATGTCTGTATTAAACACATTCGACACATTATATTTATCATTTAGACATTTCAGTTAGCATCAATAAGCACAATTCACAATTTTCTTAACTTTTTCAGTAACCCATACAGTAATGTTAACTATATAAACTCATACTGTTTACATAACAGTACACAACATAATAATATCTTTTCAAATGATGTCAGTTGTTCCAAAAAATACTAGCTAAGTTTAGTTTCATTCTGTAGTGGTCTCTATTACCATGCAGGAACTCACATACATACACACACACAGACAGATATTTCTATACACAGTGTAGCTAAGATTGACTTATTCAGAATACTTTGAACACTCTAAACCTGCTAGTAAGTTGTTACAGTCACTTTAGTCAAACACAGGCGACGTACCTGAAAAATAGAGAGAAATAATAACAAGAGTGATGTGTGGTGTTTCCTCAACAGTAGATTTACTGGAATGAAAATAGTGTAATTTTCCCACGGTATGTGGGAGAAGACCAAAGCAATAGATCTCAGGCTAACAGATTGAGCACGCCATGTGGATACCTGTGAATACTTGTTACAGCTTAAAATAATCAATAAAAAAAAATAAAATGGAATTTAAGCATTTACTGGTTTTGAACACTAGAAATGGTAAATCCTTATGAATTGTTCTAAACTGTATTATTCTAATCCTTCCACAGATTCTTACACTTTTAACAAAATGTTATAGTGTCTTTATAACACAAAACCCTCGTTTCTTGGGAATGTTTCACCTGAAAGTCTGCTTCAGGTGTTCCTATTTTATTTTAATTAATTAATTTATTGGTCATTTGTTTTGAAATGTTTTATAATACAGTCAAAATCACACATTTATAAATTAGCCTTCAGTGTTCAAGTAATTTTTAAGGCCAGTGCATGTCACTACAGAGACATAATCTCTTCTCTTTACACACAGGCGTGTCAGAGTTTTGTACTACCTTTATAAAAATGAAATAAAATAAAAAATTAGAGAGAATAGCTTTGAGAGTCAACATTTCAGTCCAGTTTCCGTGATGTGATATGTCTCTCTGTGTTTAAGATCTTCAGCTGATCGCTTCTGCAGAAGTGACAGAGGGACAATCAGCCGTTCTGACCTGTAAAACAACCTGCAGTCTGACTGATCCAACATTCATCTGGTACAAAAACAGCCGTGATTTAACCACAAACACCATCAAGAGCGATGAAGTCCACCTGCAGCCGGTCAGCAGTGAGGATGCAGGCAGTTATAGCTGTGCTGTAAGAGGATATGAACATCTCCCCTCTCCTGCTCAAACCCTCAGAGTCAGATGTGAGGTTTAATCATGTTCTTCCTATATATTATAGAGGAATATTACCATTCAGAGAGACAGGAACAAATCTTAAAGTTCTGGTGTAAATAAAAAAAAATTATATATATATATATATATATTTATAAAGTAAATTTAGATATCTTTTAAATCCCTGTCACATGAATGAATAAATAAAGACTTTTTGGCATTAAACCAAGAAACGATACAAGCACATTCAGACATAATAACATGAAGTTGTTCCAGAATTATCAGAGTATGAATACATTCTCAGAATCATGACTATAATGGTAAAAGAGTGTGTTTTACTGTATATTCACACAAAATGTTCAATTCAGTTAGTGGGATGAGCTGAAAACTGTCTTTAAGGAACGGCGATTGAAAAATAAAAACAAACCCACACACAAACTGCTTAAAGATATCATTTGTTTTTTTTTCACACTTATCATGGAACGCTCTAGATCGTCCAAAGAATGTCTCAGTGTCCATCAGCTCCTCTGGTGAGATAGAAGAGGGCAGTTCAGTGACTCTGACCTGCAGCAGTGATGCTAACCCACCTGTAGAGATCTACACCTGGTTTAAGGAGACAACCTTAGTAGGTAAAGGAAAGACCTACACCATCTCCAAGATCAGCTCTGAGGACAGTGGAGAGTACAAGTGCAAGTGCAGTAATGAAGTCGGATATCAGGTCTCCAGCAGTGTAACTCTGAATGTTCTGTGTAAGTTAAAGCTAAAGATCTCCTCATAGCCAATAACAGATAAAACGATTATAGATTTACTTGATCATTGAAGTGTTCTCTTCATGCCTGATTTAGATCCTCCAAAGAATGTCTCAGTGTCCATCAGTCCCTCTGGTGAGATAGTGGAGGGCAGTTCAGTGACTCTGACCTGCAGCAGTGATGCTAACCCACCTGTGGAGAACTACACCTGGTTTAAGGTGAATGAATCCTCAGCTGTAGGATCTGGACAGAGTTACAGAGCTGTACAGAGTGGACAGTACTACTGCGAGGCTCAGAATAAACACGGCTCTGAGAGATCAGCTGCAGTGTCCGTCACTTTAAACGGTGAGAGCGATAATTATTCATTCCTGTTTGATCACTGCTCAGTTCTAAGTCATCCACTGTGAAGGAAATTTTAAACAAAATCACTGTGTGTGTGTGTGTTTGTGTGTGTGTGAGATATCAGGTGTTTCTTTGATTGTGTATGTGTGTGTTGGATTTGGACTTTTTGGGCTTGCAGCTCTTCTCTCTGCACTTTTCTGGCTGAGGTGAGAATATTTGTGCTGGTATATTCATTACTAATTACTCTGAAGATGGTTACGATGGATACATATTTGACTTTGTGTGAGCAGATGGAAGAGACAGAAGAAAAATGCAGATGAAGGTGACTATCAGGTGAGTTATTACAGAAATGTCCATCATTAAGGGTGTGTGCTTTGTTCATGATAAACTCTTACAGTAAAGATCTTCAGCAGAACCTGCTCATGTTCTCCACCCCTCCTCTCTGCAGACCGCTGGGCCGAGTGCTAAAGACGACACGTACGCAGCTCTCGACCCCGCAGGCCGGACATCTGACGATGTGTATCACACACTTGCAGTAAGTGTTAAAGTCATATCCAGTAGTTATTACCCGCTATTTTATTTCTATGTGTTTGGGTGTAAAAATATAATAAAATTTATCTGATTAAAGCAGGTATCAGCATTAATCAAATACAAGTTACATACATACAACATAACATTTTTCACAGTGAAGTTATTTAGTTAACAAAAATGAAGCCAAGAAAAAGGGAAGCATGATTGCTTAGTGGTTAGCACTATCACCTTGCACTTCCAGGGTCCAGGTTCGATTCCTGCCTTGGCTGTGTGTGCATGGAGTCGGCATGAAATAAAACAATTCTGCAAGGAAGCATGGGACAAAATTCCTCCATCGTAATGTGAAAGACTCATTGCCATTTTTTTTTTGCAAACACTTGATTGCAGTTGTTGCAATCAATCAGGAAGGGGGTTTTTTTTTGATGGCCCTCTAACATCAATTTGACATCAGTCACAATACTGACACACCCACATCTTTTGACTACAATAATTAGCAGTGGGTAACTTTTAAACCTAAGTTCTTTAAATATCTCAGTAACACTTTAGTAATAATTTTGTTACAGATCTAATATTTAACATATTAAATATAATATTTAAACATATTAAAATATTTATAATATTTAATCTAGTTAACATAATCTGCTTTAACATGCATTCCTGATTTTGTTTCCCAGGTGTTAAAAAAAACCACATGAAAAAAAAAAAAGTCCTGAAACAGCAGATGAAGAGGGGTGGAGGGATGAAGCAGAGTTTCTATTCCCACCCCATTAGAACTGTTTAGAACTGTACATGTCTAACTGTTTTATTCCTATTATACACTCCATAAAAGCATGTTATTGTTAGCAAGGAGCTAGCCAGCTAACATTAATGACGATGTTTATGATGTATTACCTTTGTGAAAGCTGTAAACTATAGGACAGTGTTACACATTTAAGCAGCTAATGTGACTATGTTGATTTATCTAAAGTCATTTTTGCTATAAACTCTATTTGTCTGATGTCACATGCTGAACTAAGGGTGGAGGAGACCTTCCTGATATTCCATGTAGGAATTCTGAGTTAAAGTGGCATTTCCTTTTTTCCACCCTGACTGACACACACTGATCTTTGGATGGATTCCTGATTGTGTACAGGATAAAGAGTTTACATCCATTGCAGGAGAGCTACTTTAACTGTCACAAGCTGTGTAAATGTATCCTTGTTTCATTTTGTCTCCAAATAAACACATACTGTAACATGCAAACACACACAAATCTGGTGTCACTGCGTTTAATTCCAAAAGTATATTTTAGCTGAAGCAAGTGATCTCTGTAATGATGTGAAGGTTATTGTAGCACTTTTATGATGTTTGGGTAATGATGGGCCGGAAATAGGCTTGGTGAGGCTCATAACTCTTACACTGTTCTCCTTTTCTACAATCTAATTAAATGTGTGAGTCCCTGTCTGCTTAATGCACTGTTAGTTTTTTTTCTGTCTGCCATTATAAAGAAAACACAATCATAAATAGAATAATTAAATTGGCCACCAGTGCCGGCCCGCCCAACACGCAATACAGGCCGTCGCCTCGGACCCCGCCTTACAACAAGGGCCACAGGAACGTCATTAAAGGCATTTACTTCTCACCACAATAGAGCGTGAATACATAAACATATTGTTATACTCGCAACACATGGACCCGTTAAACATGATACAATTCACAACAACAGTAAGAAAAATAAGTACCCACCATATTAAATAAAAACGATAGCTCTGTATAATCAATACATGAAAAAATAGCTGAAAACTATAATAAATACAAACCACCAGTATAAATAAAAGCATAAAAGATTTAGAAACATACACAGAACCACCACATATTAATTAGCATAACACCGCCTGCGATATACTGGGAGAACTGGAGTGCCGTAATTATCATAGTATTTGTGCACGCAGACTTCACTATATCTCTAACTGCTCACTTGTTTGATACAAAGTCAAACATGTCCCATTTTAGATCTGCCCCTACCCTCTATTAATGTTTCATATCAGGCAGTTGCATGACAAAAAAAATGTGCTGTCAAAAATAAAGTTCCAGTTATGTTAATCTCTAAGGTAATATGTGTAGCGAGATAAATGTTACACAAATATAAATATCAGTTCTGAAGTTCTCTAAGTAAATCCTGCATTAATGTGATTGCACTTCCTATTGGTTACGCCGGGGGCGCTGTTTCCCACTGTGTTCGAACAACCTGCAGCAGAGCTATGGAGAAGTGCTGTGGGTAAGTCGTATCTGTTGGAGCTCCACAGTAAAAGTTAAAAAATATCATTTCGCGAGAAAGGTCGGGCACTGTTTGAAAGGTATTGAACATTATAGATATTGATTCATCTGTCGTGTGTGTTTTCTTTTTATGTATGTGTTATTTTGATACTTTTATTTACATTTTGATGTACCCTTTTTTGCCATGTGCTAATGGAATGAAACGTGTTCTGAAGAGGTGGAGCTATAACATCACTGAACTTGTCTCTTACTGCTCTGTGTGTAGGTCATTATTTCTTTATCATATAATGTTCACAAAGTCACAAAGTCACTCTGCAGTATTCAGTGCATTGTCTGTGTTTAAGTAAATGTTTTGTTCTATCTGTTTTTTGTTTTTTTTGTAAAATGCCATGATGAGTATCATTAATGCATCCAGAGTTCTATAGAATAGATGATGTAAGCTGTGTAATGTATGTACAGTAGCAGATACAATAGAAGGAAAAGCATACTATTCCTTCTATTCATAAGCATATCTACAGTATCTCTTTCACCACTTTGCCCTGACTTTTTCCCAGCAACAGCGTCCTGCTCCACACCGGCAATTCCAGAAACAGTGTTTTACACTCTCTAGTTATATATTGCCTCATTAATATATTTAACTTTTTATCACATTCAGTGAAATGTATTATTTGTTTTTACAAGACTCCACTTGTTCTCTTTAACTAGAGCTCTGCTGTGGGGGATTGGGGTCAGAGGGATGACGGCTGGGCTTTTGGAGCTGTTGGAGGGGACTGTAGTCTTTGATGGCCTGTGTTTTATACAATCACTTTAATAAACTACATCAATGGGAGAAAACTTATCATCTTTTTGAGTAGATAAGAAATTGGGATAAGTCAACTCTAGAGAAATATAATGAACTGAGCCCACAAACAATATTACTTGAGCTGACTTAAATATTTGAATTACAGGTTGAGTCAACAAGATTTTGAACTGGGTACACAATGTGTCAACTAAACAGCAAAGTGAAATATTTTGTTTGGCTTGTTACTAAACTTTTTCATGTTGAGGCACGCTGATTTATTTTTTTCCTTACAGTTTAAAGAAATATAAATCACATTCGGAGACGGAGAGTCCATGGCTTAACAGAGCATAACGTGTTTCTCATCATTGTTGCGGTCACACATTTATTGTGGTACAGTTTTCTCATAAGGATGGTTTGTGTGTATAGGTGTGTCATGTTTTAATAAGACAATTCATTTTAGAATTAAATATTTAACAGTAATAGTTTGAGAAAAACAAATGTGTTTATGTCTGAGATTCCTTATAGCATTTAATTCAAGCAACTTGTTTGAAATATTACTGTTATTGTGTCACAAAGTGTAGTTTTAACAGTTGATTAGACGAGAATGCATGTGTGTACAGCTCAAAACCTCGACTGGTTATTAAAGTTTTTCTTGTGTTTGAACTACACAAAGCAGTGTCTTCCCACCTGGGAGTTTCTCCGGCATACTGTGTATCAGATTGATGGACATGAGTTTTTATACAGCTGCCATGGAAGTGGGGTTGCAGGCGAGGCATAATCGCAGGAGGTTAAGATTAAAGATGTTCTTTAATAAAAAAAAAAAAAAAAAAAAACTCTAAACATGATGAAATTAAAAATGAAGCTACGTCCAGACAAACTGAGAAACAGAACACATCAATCAAATAGAACATCATGAATAAAAACAGTTTAACAGTTTCAGTTTGTCTTGCACACGGATGCAAGACAAAGTGAACTGAAAATCTAGGCTTCTTATAGCCAAACTAATCAATTAGTCACCTCGGTTTAGATGAGTGACCCATCACCTGACCGAGGTGCATTCTGGGAAACGAAGTCCAGAATCAAAGAGAGTGCTA
Organism: Clarias fuscus; assembly: GCA_030347435.1. Lineage (NCBI taxonomy): Eukaryota > Metazoa > Chordata > Actinopteri > Siluriformes > Clariidae > Clarias > Clarias fuscus. The sequence goes on from CM059227.1 coordinate 23,380,495, forward strand.
GAGCGTAAGGCGCCATCTAGGGGTTAACCCTGACATCAGCCCACATTTCATCAATAATATTATACAGTATATATATTGTTCTTGTTCTTACTGTTATTTGAAAGTGAATGAAATAGTAAAAGTTAAAATAGTAAAATATACTAATAGTTTAAATAGTTAAAATAAATATGTTTTTTTTTTTTAACTGTATTGAAAGCTTTAAAATAAAAAAAAATAAAAGTGGTAGCTTGCACTAGATGCAAGACTATTTTTTATAGTCTAAACAAAAATGCTCTATTAATTGTGGGCTATTGTTGTATAAGTACATTATTTGTTAATTTAATTTAAATGAGGTTTGGGCTCGAGTTGTTGAGCCAGCATCGTAATTCTCCTCTTTAATATCCTATGTAGTCTAATCAGCGCTCAACCGCATGCATAAAGTTTTCCAGAGCGCTGAGGATTTTTTTTTGTACTAAAATATTTATGCAGTATAATCAGGGCCTCTTATTCCTATTTATTGTAATTCGTTGTTGTTTTAGTGTTACTGTGTATGCTTTGCAATGTCAAACAACATTCAAATGCAAATAATTCACCCCTCCCCATAGGTGTGAATCAGCTGTTCTCACCTACATTCATAGAAACTAAAATGCACCCTCCCCCCTTTAAGACCGTCTTGGATCTGAGACCTTTCTGAAGACCTGCAGTGCTGCATACCTCTTCTTAAATCTTATCTACACTTCATTGGCTCCCTGTGAAATTTTGCATTGATTTTAAAATACTACTTTTGACGTATAAAGCATTAAATGGTCTCGCGCCGCAGTATCTGAGTGAACTGTTAGTGTCTTACGATCCGCCACGCCTACTTCGATCAAAGGATGCAGGCTGATTGTGAGTACCACGTATTATAAAAATACAGCAGGGGGCAGAGCTTTTTCTTACAAAGCCCCAAAGTTATGGAATAGCCTTCCAAATTGTGTCTGGGACTCAGATACAGTCTCAGTGTTTAAGTCTAGGATAAATACCTATTTATTTAACTAAACATTTTGTAAATAGATTAGCTTTAGGTAAAGGAGCAGATCTGGGGGACTCATGGACGTAGAGTATTCTGGTGAACTGGTATGTTTAGATGCTGTCCTCCCCACTCTCATTGATCACTCAGGTTTGTTGACGGTGAGGTGATTGGTTGCTTTACATCTCAGTTCCCCCTCATGTCTGTGTTTCCTTCTGGCTCTCCTTTTAGTTATGCTGTTATAGTTAGTCCTGCCGGAGTCCTTGCACTCTACACTAAATATACATTCACCTTATACATTATGTGATTGTGACCATACCTAATTGTTATCTTTCCTCTTCTGCTCTCCCCTCTCTCTTTCCCTCTCTCTCTCGAGCTACACATGTTGCTCTGAGCTGCCATTGATCCAGACTCCCTCTGCCCTCTGGACCTGCCTGGCTTATCCTGGTGCCCCGCTTCTGGTTGGAGATCTCATCACATGGTTGTCCCGTGTGCCTCTTTGGGATGCGTCCGATGTCTGGGGATGGTTTCACTCTACTAGGAAGACGGTTCTGGCCTCGCATGATGTTGACGGCCGTTTCTCTGCGGACTTGGCTACAGTTCAGGACTGGAATTTCCTACAAGTATCCCTGAGCCTCCCATAACTACCTGGTCTATTAACAACTGTTATATTGAACTGCCCACCACCTAACACACAGTATGAATGCAGATCAATTCCTGCTTTCTGTTTCACCCAAATGAGGATGGATTCCCTGTTGAGTCCGGTTCCTCTCAAGGTTTCTTCCTACTTCCATCTCAGGGAGTTTTTCCTTGCCACTGTTGCCCTCGGCTTGTTCATCAGGAACTATCTGACCATTTTTTGATTCATACACATTCACATTTCATACAAACTTAAGAAACCATTGAAGTTGCTTGAGGGTCTTGGGTAGGGGCCAATGACGCACAACTTCCAGTTTCTGCGGGTCCATGGCTACACCCTGGGGTGAGATAACAAAACCCAGGAACGTGGTGGAGGGCTCGTGAAAAGCGCAGTTCTCCAACTTACAATACAGTTGATGGGCGAGCAATCTCTTGAGGACTGCCCTGACGTACTGGACATGTTCTTCAGCAGTGTGACAGTATATGAGGATGTCATCCAGGTACACAAATGCCCACCGGTCTAGCATATCTCTGAGGATGTCGTTAATAAATTGTTGGAAGGCGGCGGGGGAGTTGCAGAGTCCAAATGGAATGACCAAGCTCTCATAGTGTCCTGTTGGGGTGATGAAGGCCGTCTTCCACTCATCGCCCTCTCTGATGCTCCCCAAGTTGTAGGCGCTCCGTAGGTCCAACTTTGTGAAAATGGTGGCACCAGAGAGGGCGTCCAGGGCAGAGTTGGTATGAGGCAATGGATGGCGATTCTTTATTGTGATGTTGTTGAGCCCCCGATAGTTGACACATGGACGTAAGTCGCCACATTTTCTTCACAATAAAGAACCCCGCGGCAGCAGGTGAGGAGGAGGGCCGAATGGTGCCATGGGGGAGGGCGTCGGTTACATACTTCTCCATCGCCTGCGTCTCAGTGGCGGGGGAACAGAACCCGGCTGGAGGTCAATCGCCAGGTCGTAGGGGCGATGAGGAGGAAGGTGAGTGGCTCGTCTTTTGCAAAACGCTTCAGCCAGGTCCCGGTAGGCGGCGGGGATGGCATTGATGTCGACTTCGGGGCCCTCGGACTCCCTAGAGCATGTCCCAGCCGAGGCCCGCAGGCAAAGTTTGGTGCAGGTCGGTCCCTATTGCAGAATTCGATGTTGTGTCCAGGAGATGAGCGGGTCATGTTGTAGAAGCCACGGGTGCCCGAGGATGATAGGAGGCTATGAAATGGGGGTGAGATGGAACCGGATCTGCTCTTGATGTTGGTCGATGATTAGAGTGATTGGTTGAGTCTGGGTAGTGATGGGGCTGGAGGAAAGGGGCCGACCGTCGACAGATGTAATCTGAACAGGCTGGGATAATGCCTCGAGCTCCACCCCCAGTTCTTTGGCATAGGCAGAGTCAATGAAGTTGCCAGCGGCACCGGAATCGATGAACTCCGTACTTCTGACACGTTTGTGGCCAAACTGGAGGAGTACTTGCACCGTGAGCCGAGAAACATTGGTGGTGGTGGCAGAGAGGTGGAGGGGGCCCGACGAGTCGCTCTCCTTACTCACCGGGCCTGAGCGTTTCCCGGGCGCAGAGGGCAGATAGCTCTGTGGTGCGACGCCGACCCACAGTAGGCACAGAGCCCCTCCCTGAATCACCGTTCTCGCTCTGCAGCGGTCAAGGAGGCGCGTCCTAGTTGCACGGGGTCCCTGGCTCCGGTGTCAACCACGGAGGGAGGTGGAGAACCGACAGGTCCAGTGGTGCACAGAGCCCCTCCCTGAATCGCCGTTCTCACTCTGCAGCGGTCAAGGAAGCGCGTCCTAGTTGCATGGATTCCCTGGCTCCAGGGTCAACCACGGCGGGAGGTGGAGAACTGACAGGTCCAGTGGTGGTGGTGGAAAAGCGGCGTACTTCAGGAACTGGGGCGTAGGGCAGAAATGTGGAAGATCGTGGCGTGGTCAGTGATGGTGACGGAGTGGCAGGTGGCAGGGTCCGGGGCTGGCCTCAGACAAGAGAGCAGTCGTTGGTCTATTCGGAGGGTGAGTTGGATCAGCCCCACCAAGGTGGCGGGGAGCTCTCGTCCGGCAAGCTCGTCTTTTATGCGTGAAGTCAGTCCCTCGTAGTAGGCCGCCAGGAGGGCAGGATCGCCCCAGGTGGTCTGCACGGCTAGGGTCCGGAAGTCGGCGGTGTAGCGGCTCACGGACGACCCTCCCTGCCGCAGATGATAGAGTTTGGAGTCGGTCTCCACCTCAACAGCAGGATGTTCGAAGGTGAGCTTTAGCTGACGGATGAACTCGTTGTAGGAATGGGCTGTGTCTGAATCTGAACGCAGGACCGCCGTGGCCCACTCAGCTGCCTGCCCCAACAGCAACGAAACGAGAAGGGCAATGCGCAACCAGTCTGTGGAGTATCTGGTGGAATTAAACTCAAACACAAGATCCAGTGCGGTTAGGAAAACACTACACTTCCCATCTGTGCCGTCCCATTTATCCGGTAAAGCTAAGTACACATCGGAGGGGGGAGGGGGTGGCGGCGGCCTAGCCAGCTGAGAAGCCACCTCGCGGAGCGCCGCGTTCTCGTGCCGCAGCTCCGCGACCTCACGGCGCAAAGCCGCAACGTCTTGGACACTAGCGCGAAGAGCCGCAACCTCACCGCTCAGCTACTCAATCAACCGGGCATGACCGTCCAACATATCGCAGAGGTGAGTGTAATCCGCTGGGTTTACTGCTGGCTCAGTCATTCTGTCACAAAGCAACCGAAACGCGGAAGTAGCGCGAGCAGGTAGGATAACCACATGATTTATTATTAGAACTCTCTCACGTAGAGAGCAAGAGTTTACACAATTAAACCCGCGTTCTAACAACACACACTCAATCAGGAATATAACCCAAAATGGTGAGTACTCAAGAAATGGAGGTGATAGCATCGGAGACAGCATCGGTAGACTCAATGACTGAGCAATGTGAAGCGCCATCTTGAAATGCGACCGTATTACTTCCAGGTCCTAGTGCTGGTCGTGTTACGAGTGTGCATGACAGTTGGAGTGCAGTACATTGCAGTTGGAGTGCAGTACAGTGTAGTTGTATTGAAATATGATTCTGTAACGTTGTCCATTGTGAAAAAAATAATAATAACTTCAGCTCCTGCAGCTTCTGGGATAAAAACTGCAGTTATACAAAGTACAATGAAGTACCACTTATTCAGTACTATTTCAGTTAAATGCAATTGGAATGTAGTTGTATTAAAATATAATTCTGTAACTTTGTAGTTATTGAACAGTTAATCCTGCACTGAATCCTGCAGTCCTTAACTAGGTTATTCTATTATTTTTATTATTTTTATTATTATTATTATTATTATTATTATTATTATTATTATTATAGTTTGGTTCAAGAAATATAGGATCCTACTAAATTCATTACAGTGAAGTGATGTGTGTCTCCATTGTAGTTTGTGATTCTGACTTCTGAATGCCAGGGTCATCTTATTTTCAGGCCCAGGCAAACAGAAACCAGTTGGGAGCAGGTAGAAGCAAATAGCGTGTGTACAAGGAAAACAATAACGTCTTCCTCTTATACTCTTCCATTGTAAAACTGAAACATGTTTAAATATGCACCACTGTACGATTTGTCCTCACCAGCCAATAAGACTACAAGATCACATCTAATCCTCAGACAGAGTTTGAACTATAGAGCGCGCGATGCAGTCCCGTAACGCAACAACAGCTCATAAACGCCGAGAAAGAGACACTAACGGTTTGTGTTTGTCGTTATTGAGAAACTCAGACAGTATGGAATACTATATGTAACACGGCCACACATGCGACGGGCGGTTGCTAGGCAACCCCGTAGCACTGGCAATCAAGGGAGACGAGCTACACCTGGCCGGAAGGATATTTAAGCTCCCAGAAACCAGCGCACGCTGTGCGAACATTAGATAGAGCGTGGCTCTGGTATAGGGAGTGAAAAGAGAAAAAGAGAAAAGTGAGAAGGGAAAGTGAAAAGAGAAAAGTGAAAAGAGAAAAGGGAAAGTGAAAAGAGAAAAGTGAGAAGGGAAAGTGAAAAGAGAAAAGTGAGAAGGGAAAGTGAAAAGAGAAAAGTGAGAAGGGAAAGTGAAAAGAGAAGAGTGAAAAGGGAAAGTGAAAAAGACAAGAATAACAAACAAAATACCTGTTCGTTGTGACAAAAGCACGGTGACACGCGCCGACATAAGTGCGCCCTCCTTCCCTTTATAGCGCTGCGTGGTGTTCACGCGAGCCGATTATTCCCACCGAAATAAACAATCCACGGCCCATACCCCTCCAAGTCCTGCATCGGGGCTTCCATACACGATTTAATACCGAGGGCCGCCATATTGAGGCACCCCCTCATAACACTATAACTATCTTATAGACTATATTATTGATAAAATGGTACACATTCGCGACATATCAGAATTAAATCATGATGACAATTTCAAAGTTCAGCCAAGAAAACTTGCCGAGTTGGAAGAATCTAGAAAGGGGGCGTGTCGTCTTGTGGAGGAGGAACACAGCCGAACCTGAGCGATGGCCCCGTCGCAACATTCAGTTAAGTGGTGAGTGGGATCTTAAGTGACTTTTATTATTTTACTATATGTTATTTAACTAGCTATTGTTTTCTATCGCTATGCGGTGTTAATGGCATTGTCCTAAATGTGTGCGTGTTTTCTAATGTTAACCGCTATACTGTTAGCATGCTAGCTAGGTTAACCTGAGGTAGCCCACTGCTAGCATTGGATTCAGTTGTAAATGTATAGCTCAGTTTAACTATAGACCATATAAGTGCAAGTTGATTTCTTAATGTGTAACACTACACAATGTGAGTAAAAATTATTCGGCTGTAAACTTCCTTTGTTTCTGTAGTCGTCCATCAGCCCTCACACGAGAGAGAAGATCGAGAGGAGGACTGTGTTCCTCTCCAGTGTTCCTCTTATCACCTCAGACCAGACTCTGGGAAAGGGGAAGAGGGAGAAGGCCAAGAGGTCAGCATTAGACCCTGGGCAGACTTCACTCCTGGTAGGAAACATAGTTTTTCTCATCCCTTTATTTTCCTTTACTAAAAACAAATTTTAAGTTTGTGACCTTTTTTTTAATCATTCAGATTTGGCTGGGTGCGTAATAAGATTTTTTTGTGGGGTGTGGGGTTCTCAGAACACATTTATATTTTTGCTTAGTCAGTCTTAAACTTGTTTGTCTTCATGTTTCAGAAAGACGTCAAGAGGTGGACATCACTCTGTGGAACCAAGGTGTGGTTGGATTTTACCTGATAAAATATTACAGGATTATCTACAATCTCACACAGTCTACCGATGGTCCACTTTCTTTTTATGAATCCAATGGTGCTCATTCGGACAACAAAACACTTCTCTGAGGTTTCTTCTTGATAAGCATTTGCTTTATTTCTTGTCTTTTGTTAATAGAATCCGCAAAGCCTCAAACTCCGCACATGGCACTAAGGGGACCCTCCCAGCCCAACAAACAGCAGCTGTTATAGGTGAGTAAATTGAGTTAATATTTTAATAATATTTGGTCATTGCATATATAATCAACCAGAGTGATTATAAGTCTGAATCTCTAAACAATGCCCAATGCCAGAGTCATCACATTCACATTACATTCTGAAATCGTAATTAATTAACAGGGTCGCTTTCAAAAACAGCAAACTCGAGCCATTATTTAGCAATAGTTTAGGACATAATGGCAGAAATAGATCGTTTCTCAGTAAATCATGTAATGTTGAGTATATATGGAATGATTTAATTTTAATTATTCAAATGTGTTTTTTTTTTACACACCTCGTAATGAATATTTCTCTTGCTGTTTGCTTTTCAAGAATGCCTTTAAAGTGAAGGAAGGGAAGGTGAAACTGTTTATTCAAACAAAGTTGAAGAATGAGGGGGCGTCAAACCTCTCCAGGCTTCCAGCTACACACCTCAAGCCTTGTAATATATTCACATACTTGACCAGTCATACACTAATTGACAGCAGTGTCTCCTAGCAGCAGCACTGTTGAACAGTAATATTGCTAAGTGTTAAAGTGCTTTCATGGTCTGTTTTTAGTTGTTTTTAATGTTTTAAGTGTGTTGCTTTATTGATTTTTTTAAATTAAAAAAATAAAATGAATTGCAATATTTTTTTTGTAATGTAGTTGTATTACACTACATCACATACTTTTTAAGCTTTATTCAAATTGCGTATACCCGTACATTTCATTTGCAGTACAACTTCTATTTTAACTGCAGTTGTTAGGAACCTCCACTAGAGGTCACTATTCATGTCTGTCTGTCTTGTGTAGTTCTTGTTGGTTGACTCAGTTTCCCAGAAGGCACCTCAGTCAGGTGATGAGTGCTCACCTGGACCTAGGTGCCTCATTAAAGCTTCTATAAATAGCAGTTTGTTCTGGGAAACTGGGTCGAGCATTGTTTGTTTGTCTGTAGGTTTGTTTGTTTGGTATGTTTGTCTGTCTGTCTGTCTGTTTGTTTTTGTAACTACCGTCATGTGGGCATTCCTTTTTGTTTGTTTAAGTTTATATTTTAGTTATATTGTTTTACCATTGTTTTTCTAGAGGACTCTACTGTTTGTTTTCCTTATGTTCCTTGTGTTACCGGATTCATGGAGCTATCCTGTTTCATGTTTAGCTAGGCTGTGTCTCCTCCTGTGTAAGTACTGTTCTGTCTTCTGGTTTAATTCTTTGTCTGTTTAGTTTTGTGTAGCCACATGAGGGCCTAGCCGCTAGCAGGGTTAGCCGCTAGTAGGCCTTAATTGCTAGCAGGGTTAGCCCCTAGTTTGGAATAGCCTCATGTGTGCCTTGCCTTTTGTGTTCAGTTCCCCACTATTAGGTCAGTACTAACCTGGTTAGCCACTAACCCCATTAGATACTAACCTGGTTAGGTCAGCATCCAGTATCCCCAGCATTCCATGTAGCTACTAACCACTAACCCAGCCAGTCTAGTCCCATCTCTAGTCCCGTCTCTGTGCTCCCAGTCCTGTCTCTCCAGTCTCCAGTCCTGTCTCTCCAGTCTCCAGTCCTGTCTAGCCCTGTCTCTCCCGTCTCCTGTATCTCCAGTCTCTAGTTCCCCTATGTGTCTTAGTTAGCTTCAGCTCCATGTTTCCTCATCCCCAGTTCTCTGTCGGTTCCTTGTGTCAGCTCCTGGTTCCCTGTCAGTTCCTAGTTCCCATGTCAACTCCTGGTTCCCTGTGTTAGCGCGCCGTCCCCTGTGTTTTTCCTGAGCCCTAGTTTTAGTTTACGTTTGTTGTTTTGGTTCCTTTGTTTGTTTGTGTCTGTTTTGAGTTTGTTAAATAAAGGACTATTTCTGTTTGCAACACCCCTCTGCCTTCATGCCTACCTTCATGCCCACGGCAACATCAGCCGGGTCTAGCTAGCACCACCAGCTAGACCCATGACAGCAGTAGCTGTTTAATATTAACAGTATTACTGCATTATATTGCAGTATTATTGCAGTATTACTATAGTACTATTGCAGTCGTTATTGCAGTATTATTGCAGTATTACTGCAGTACTATTTCAGTATTATTACTGCAGTAGTTATTGCAGTATTACTGCAGTATTAAGAAAAAATGCAGGAATTTCATGTCCAAATTACTGCGTTTCCTGCATATGTACTGCATATGTAGAAAACTGCAGTTTTGACACTTGAAAACTGCAGTTATCTTTTGTAAGGGTAACCCACTTGTGGAGAACTACACCTGGTTTAATATTAAATACTCATATTATTAAAGCTGATAAAGGGAGTCTCGTATTATCACCACATCTCCTGGTAATTGTCTATAAATCTCATGGTGACATTTTAAATGCATATAATAAGATATACAGGATGATCCTTTTTACATTAGATCACAACAATGTTAACTTCGAATGCTCCTCAAATCTGCTTACTTTAAGGCCTCAGATCATTTCCCTGTTCAAAAGAGCAGACTGTGATGAACGCAAGTGTTGTGCTTATGTAGCAATTAGAGACCTTTATGTATATTCTCCACCACATCTCATATACACTTATAAAAACTATCTGTGATTGCTGTGACAAAATGTAAATGTTGGAAAAATTTCATTTGTACAAGCTGTTATGGTTGCAATTCGTGCTGTATCCGTGCAGCGCGCTTATTTCACTCTCTGAGCTGCGCGATAGATGTGTCAGTAGGCATGTTGTTTGAAGCGCCGTTGTTTTATCACAAAATAAAAACATCCACACGGAGCATTAACAGGTGTCTCACAGTTCATGACTTGAGCGGTTGTTTCTTCTTCTTTCTCAGTTTCTGTAAAATAAACCAACTACTTCTCTACCGCCACCTACTGTTTCCGGTTGTGTAAATACACAAGTGTGCCAGGGATCGGAACTGATGTTACAGTGTGCACACAGACCTGTGGGGGGGATTGGAGAGGGGGAGAAATCATGCTTGGGAACAGAATGGAACAATCGTTCCCATTTATAAAATGCCCAAAGAATGAACTATTTCTAACAAACCCTCAGCACTACATCTGACATAAAAAGGGCACTGCATATCATGAAAACATTATCCCAAATGTAAATGATGGTGGAGGAGACATCATGATTCGGGCCTGCTTTGCTGCATCATGGCCTGGTGAGCTTGTAGGCATAGAGGAGAATATCCAAAAGATCCATTCTTCATGAAAACGTGAGAATGTCTGTACGTCAGCTGAAACTCAGGTGATGCAACAAGACAGTGACCCAAAACAGGGTAAAGGGCACCATATATTCTGTGTATATTGCTTGTAATTAGAAGGAAGTAAACATCTGTTGAGAATTTTAACATAAATTTGATTGTGCTGAATTAAAAATTACAAAATGCAACTGGTCCACCCGACCCGGAAAACTGACTGAATAACAAAAATATGAACATGGGTTAAGATCAGAGAGCTACAATACAGAGCAGTCATTTAATCTTTTAAACAGTAGTATTAACAAATAAATAAATCAGTGTATGATAATGACTAATGGAAATAAATATTAGAAACACATTCTCCTTTAAAATCTTTCTGTGTTAACTGAAACCTAGCTTGAGGTTCTGTGTCAGAATATAATTATGCATTAGACTCCTGATTCACGCTTGTGTATATCGCAGTATAGCCCCTTTAACTGATAGGCTGTTCATGTGCATCCTTGCTTATTTGTTTCCCTCCAAATAAACAAATAACTTGAAACCATGGTGTAAATTCTTGACATCTGCACTAAACCCATGCACACACACTCACCCACGGAATGTAGGTCATACACACTTTTCAATGATAAATGGATACACATTAAAAACACAGCTAAGAAACAACCCGAAAGTAGTTACTGGACGTGTGTTTCAAATTTTAACTGCTCATGACTGCACCTGCGGCACAAACTATACCATATTATAAATTACTGATTAACTACTTTTTTTAAGTTTTAAAGAGTTTTAAAGATTTTTAAAGTCAGTATCAAACATTGTGTTGTGTCTTAATATTTCTGTCCACTTTTGTTCAACCAGAAGGCACTGATGTAATGTTAATATAAGCTGTAACAACTTTGTAGAGAAAGTGAGATTTAAAATGGTAACTTCACATTGTGACTTTGATACTTGCTGCTGGAAAGTGGTCTAATGTTTTAAGATTTCATGCACATTTCACTAGTCCTCATTACACCTGGGTACTGTGTGTATTCTGTGGTATGGGCTAATGCTCACTGTGGGTTTCACTTCTGTAGTTGCTAAGGTAGTGGGTTAATCTACACCCCTTCCTTTCTCTTCAGTCATATCAACTGAGACAAGAAAAAAGAAACATTTACACAGTGTTCATTTGAAGCGGACTCATTGCTTTAACATTTAAATTAAGATTAGGCTTATTTCATACAGGTTGGTGTAATTTATTTGATTGTGTATATAACATGCATAATACAAGCATGTGTCACATGCTACCTCAAAACTAGGCAAAATAGCTATCTTTTCTAGTGCTTGTTTTTCTACAAAATTAGCAATAAGTCTCAACAACCACCCACTCTTCCTCTCATGAGTTTCAATTTCTGCAGTTTGCTTTATTGAACATGAGGGTCAAGTAGGAATGGTAAGACAGTTTTATTTATATATATATATTTTATTATTATACATTATTATATATTTATTTATCATTGTTTTAGTTACTAAATTTGCCCATTAATCTAATATTTACATTCTTGAACATAAGGACAATTAATGTACATTCTCCTACTTTTCTTATATTCAACAACTTTTACTGAGCGCTTATCAGTGCTGAAAAGCTTGAAGTGATCATATCAATATCGTGATAAATTATGCCAAGATTGGTGGTTTGTTTGTGTTTTTATAAAAATTACAAACTCTGATAGGAGCAAAAAGTTTAGCTGTTAAAATATTTAAATATATAAATAAATAATAATATTATTTGTAGTAGTAGTAGTAGTAGTAGTTTTTGTAGTAGTAACAGTATTACTTGGTCCAGGCAAAAAAAAAATGTCATGCAAGGAAAGTGAAAAGCATATTCCAACTTACCGCATACTCATAACATTGCACTTGATTCTCCAAAGTACTTGATTAAACATCTAATAACTTCTCAAGTGATGTTTATGTCTTGATTGCTTGGAACCTGAAATGAAAGAAAAATATGGATAAAGCCTAGCCACTGATCTAAAGAGGGTTAGCCCATGTGTGGTCTTAACATTCTGTACACGTCCCTTGTCCTAAGGGTCACATGGCCTTCTTTTACACATCTTACTTTAGTAAGGACTCAACCCTGAAGCAAACCATTTTAATGTCAAAATGTATAGTATATGAAGTATTCAAAATAAAAGGATGCAATCATTTTATACTTAATTATAAAATTACGAAAATTTATACATTTATAAAATTTATAAAAAAAAATACAAACAAATATTTCTCCTCAACACCACAGATGACAGAAAACCTGGACGCAGAGGTAAGATTTTTCCTTGCTAGTAAATTCCCGTTTTTGTTTTGCCAAGCCGGTGTAAAAAACCCATCGACTGATCATTAGTCCTGGCACTAAGGCCGGTGCATTCATAGTAAGCCAGAGAAATAAAAACGATTCGATTCCCGTCGCAGCCGCGCATTTTTTGCACCATAAAGAGACATACAATATTTTGTTACTACATGTGTCCCCTTTAACTTGATAGTTTATACTGAGATAATTTCAAAACACAAGTTAATTACTCACCTCTAGAGCAATGGTTAACTGCTGCAGTTAGGCACTTAGTGTCAAGGTCAGCTAATCACTTGTTACAGTGGGGGAGGGGAAGCTCACGCTGAAACTCTGAAACGTTTACTTGCTAGGCTGCCTCTTAGATATTATAAAAATAATATTACATACTATATAACACACATTGTAATAAAATTCACACGTCAAACTAACAACCATGCTAAGCCCTTACTTGACCTTTAGCCAAATAAAAACAGAGCGGACTAAGAGGACACATTTGCTTTAGAACAGACTGAGAGGACACAGCTTAACTAAATTTAACCACACAATAAAATGTGCCTACAACTGTCTGTAAAAAAAAAAAAAAAAAAAAAAATGGTACAAAATTGTTTATGAATAATTTGTACATTCATATTACTAACTAAACAACTCACCTTAAGAAAAATGCAGATGCTGCAGCACGTGGCACCTTGTATGGACGTAAAAACTTAGGCGGAAATTGCATGGGAGTAGAACCTAGCCTCTCTAATTGAGTAAAATTGACCAAATTTCTTTAGTTGTGACATGGCCAGAAAAATGAAATTAAAATTTACCAATTTTTTCTTCACTGATTTTAAACTTACAAAAAAAAATACTTGAAATGGAATTAATAAATAATCAGCATTTGTTTAAATCAGCTTAATTTGACCCCAGAATGCAATTAGTAAATTTTATTATGTACTTGTCACGAATATTAATTTAACAATTGTTAATTAAGCCCAGTCCCACTTTTTACAGTGTACAGCTACAATACAGAGCAGTCATTTAATCTTTTAAACAGTAGTATTAACAAATAAATAAATCAGTGTATGATAATGACTAATGGAAATAAATATTAGAAACACATTCTCCTTTAAAATCTTTCTGTGTTAACTGAAACCTAGCTTGAGGTTCTGTGTCAGAATATAATTATGCATTAGACTCCTGATTCACGCTTGTGTATATCGCCGTAGAGGCCCTTTAACTGATAGGCTGTTCATGTGCATCCTTGTTTCCCTCCAAATAAACAAATAACTTGAAACCCTGGTGTAAATTCTTGACATCTGCACTAAACCCATGCACACACACTCACCCACGGAATGTAGGTCATACACACTTTTCAATGATAAATGGATACAAATTAAAAACACAGCTAAGAAACAACCCGAAAGTAGTTACTGGACGTGTGTTTCAAATTTTAACTGCTCATGACTGCACCTGCGGCACAAACTATACCATATTATAAATTACTGATTAACTACTTTTTTTAAGTTTTAAAGAGTTTTAAAGATTTTTAAAGTCAGTATCAAACATTGTGTTGTATCTTAATATTTCTGTCCACTTTTGTTCAACCAGAAGGCACTGATGTAATGTTAATATAAGCTGTAACAACTTTGTAGAGAAAGTGAGAGTTAAAATGGTAACTTCACATTGTGACTTTGATACTTGCTGCTGCAAAGTGGTTTAATGTTTTAAGATTTCATGCTCATTTCACTAGTCCTCATTACACCTGGGTACTGTGTGTATTCTGTGGTATGGGCTAATGCTCACTGTGGGTTTCACTTCTGTAGTTGCTAAGGTAGTGGGTTAATCTACACCCCTTCCTTTCTCTTCAGTCATATCAACTGAGACAAGAAAAAAGAAACATTTACACAGTGTTCATTTGAAGCGGACTCATTGCTTTAACATTTAAATTAAGATTAGGCTTATTTCATACAGGTTGGTGTAATTTATTTGATTGTGTATATAACATGCATAATACAAGCATGTGTCACATGCTACCTCAAAACTAGGCAAAATAGCTATCTGTTCTAGTGCTTGTGTTTCTACAAAATTAGCAATAAGTCTCAACAACCACCCACTCTTCCTGTCATGAGTTTCAATTTCTGCAGTTTGCTTTATTGGACATGAGGGTCAAGTAGGAATGGTAAGACATTTATATTTTATTATACATTATTATAAATTTTTTTTTCCATTTATTCATCATTGTTTTCATTACTAATTTTACCCATTAATCTAATATATACATTCTTGTACATAAGTACAATTAATGTACATTCTCTTAATTTTCCTATATGCAACAACTTTTACTGAGCGCTTATCAGTGCTGAATAATAATAATAATTATTATTACCATTATTATTATTATTATTATTATTATTATTATTATTATTATTATTATTAGTTGTAGTAGTACTAACAGTATTACTTGCCCCAGGCAAAAAAAGATAGACAGGAAGAAAGAATAAACACTAAAATCATGTTGGGCCACCTTTATTTATTTATTTATTTATTTTTGATTATGGAACACATTCACTGTGACATTGTTTTGTTAAGCTTATGTAATATTATGTGATTACGTATAGAGTCTCAGAAATGTTTCTCCAAGATCTTGTATTGTTGATAGGAGAACATTAACAGAACATTGTGTAAAACCTTTCCAGCACATCCCAAAGATTCTCAATGGGGTTAAAGGCTGAACCACGTGGTGGCCATGTGTCAAAATAAACCGTTCCCCTCCGTTAAACCGCTTTTTCACAATTTGAGTCTGATGAAACCTTGCATCGCCATTTTGCAATATGCTTGTGCTATTAATTAAGGAAAAAAAAACATACAATGATGGAAAAATCTGGTTATTCAGTACATTGACCATTCTTTATGTTTCTTAACAAATTGAAGCCTTTTTCTTATAGGTCTCACTGATAAATAGTTTTCTTATGTATACAGAGAAATTTAGTCCAAATCTCTTGAGTTCTCTTCACACAGTGCATGTTAAAATTCCCTTACTTTCACTATCCAACACAGTCATGAGATATACTGTATTTTTTAATGAAATGTTTAAGTGATCGCCAATCACATTTTTGCCGTTTTGACTAAAGCTCTTGTTTCATGGTTTTTCTCATCTTTTGCCTCGCTTTTTTTATTTCCCGTTTGCCGAACCCTTTTTTACTACGCCTCTCAATTGCGATTTGACTCTGTTACCTCGCCGACTGATTCCCTGGGTTTTTGATCCTCACTTCTCCATCCGATCATGCTCTTATCTATTACTGCAGTCATTCAGCAAAACTTGGATTTCTGTCATTCTCCTCCGCCCCATGACAAAAACCAAAAGTGTATTTAATGTAGGTTTAAATATATAACTTTATAAATATGCTTAAAATTAAAATGATTTAGCATTATGTGAAAAACATCTTATTATTCACCTTAAATGCAAAAAATCTTACAATTCCTTCTAATAAAATGTATTAACAGAATGTCAGCATGAAGGTTTCCTGCAACTGCATCAATTATGCATGAGGTCATTACTCAAAGCTTAAATCAGTGCGTGATAGTGATACCTGGTGGTTCATGCAATAAAGTGCATCTGTTACTGTAAGGTAACTTGCATGTGGAGATTTGGAATTTGTTTTTTGCAGATGGAAATGTTACTGATTCAAATTAAAATTTTATTTGTCACATATACAGTCCTACACAGTACTATATGCATAAATGACTTAAATGCCTGCCCGTGACCTTAAACAAAATAATTAATTAATAATATTATTACTGATTGTCAGGGATAACCCCTAGAGGGCGCCAAAGCGCCCTGTGATTTTGTTTGTAATTCTTTTGTTTTCTCTTCATTTCCAGTCATTGACTTCGGTCAGGTGACGTGAGGGCGCTCACCTGAACCGACTTGCTCATTAGTTTTATTATAAATGGTTTGTTTTAGTTCAGGTTGGCGTCTTGCATCTGTTGATTTTCCATGATAAATGTCCGTATGTTTACTTGTGTCTTTCAATGTCTTTATACGTGTTTTAGTTTCGGTTTCATTTAAAGTATACTGTTTATTTGATTTCCCTGTTTTCTTTAAATAAAAATCGTTTCCTTTAAAACCTGGATCCTCCTGCGTTTATGCCTCGCACCCAAAATACGTGACAGAATGCAAGACCTAACAAGAGGCATAGCAGAGGAGCCCTTTCCCCGGGAGATTATTTTGGGGGGGGGGGCAACGATTTTGTGGGGAGCCGGCACGGAAGGTAGCCGGAGAACCAAGCGGCGTAGCGGAAAGAGGAGAAGGAGGAGACCTGGCAAGGTAGCTCAGGGAATGGCAGAGCAGGAGGAGCTGAGAGAGCAGCCAAACTGGGGTGGCTGCCGGCTGGCAACATGGCACACGCCATTCAGGAGGGACGCAGCTTGGGGTGACATGTGTCCCCGCACCGACCGGAGGGCAGAGACCGGGAGGTCCAGACTCGGCGGTGACCAGGGTGGAAGGACACCTCACAGCGTGCGGATACAAGAAACAGCGTGTGGGCGGTATGCACAGTCGGGAGCAGCCTCCCAGCTAGATTGGAGCAGCGTCGGGCGAAGTGCCGAAGGTAATGGGCGGCGCATTCGAGTCCTGCAGGAGCAGGTAGCTGCGCTCCAAGTGCTGTTCACGCAGCTAAGCTGCTCAGAGCGCCCAAACCTGCCAGCCCCTTTCTTCGGTGCCAGCGATGACGTCAGCGAGCTGGCTTACATCCCTTTCAGCGACGACGACAACGAGCTCTGCTACCCGCTGTACTGCGACGACAGCAAAGGCAAGCTCAGCAGCAACGACGAAGATGACGAGCTCCCTTTTCCGTCGCGCAGCTGCTGCGACGACAGCGAGCTCTATGTCCTGCCGCGTAGCTGCTTCGTCGACAGCAAGCCGTCGCCGCTGCACCGAGCTGCCAAGCACAGCGCCTTCGTCGAGCACAGCAAGCTGCCGCCGCTGCACCGAGCAGCCGAGCACGGCGCCTTCGCCGAGGACAGTGAGCTTCCTCTTCCTCCGCCGCCGCTTTCATGCGCCGCCGAGGATCACAAACTCCATCCTCTTCCTCCGACGACTTCATGCGCCATAGAGGACAGCGACCTTCATCTTCCTCCGCCGCCGCCTTCATGCGCCGCCGAGGATCACGAACTCCATCCTCTTACTCCGCCGCCGCCTTCATGCGCCGCCGATGATCACGAGCTCCATCCTCTTCCTCCGCCGCTGCACGGCGCTGTTGAGGACAGCGAGCTCCATCTTCCTCCGCCGCCGCCTTCATGCGCTGCCGAGGATCACGAGCTCCATCCTCTTCCTCCGCCGCCGCTTTCATGCACCGCCGAGGATCACGAGCTCCATCCTCTTCCTCCGACGCTGCACGGCGCCGTTGAGGACAGCGAGCTTCATCTTCCTCCGCCGCCGCCTTCATGCGCCACCGAGGATCACGGGCTCCATCCTCTTCCTCCGCCGCCGCCTTCATGCGCCGCCGAGGATCACGAGCTCCATCCTGTTCCTCCGCCGCCGCTTTCATGCGCCGCCGAGGATCACAAGCTCCATCCTCTTCCTCCGCCGCCGCCTTCATGCGCCGCCGAGGATCACGAGCTCCATCCTCTTCCTCCGCCGCCGCCTTCATGCGCCGCCGAGGATCACGAGCTCCATCCTCTTCCTCCTCCGCCGCCTTCATGCGTTGCCAGCGATGACGTCAGCGAGCTGGCTTACATCCCTTTCAGCGACGACGACAACGAGCTCTGCTACTCGCTGTACTGCGACGACAGCCAAGGCAAGCTCAGCAGCAACGACGAAGATGACGAGCTCCCTTTTCCGCCGCGCAGCTGCTGCGATGACAGCGAGCTCTATGTCTTGCCGCGTAGCTGCTTCGTCGACAGCAAGCCGTCGCCGCTGCACCGAGCCGCCGAGCACAGCGCCTTCGTCGAGCACAGCGAGCTGCCGCCGCTGCACCGAGCAGCCGAGCATGGCGCCTTCGCCGAGGACAGCGAGCTTCCTCTTCCTCCGCCGCCGCTTTCATGCGCCGCCGAGGATCACGAGCTCCATCCTCTTCCTCCGACGACTTCATGCGCCGTAGAGGACAGCGAGCTTCATCTTCCTCCGCCGCCGCCTTCATGCGCCGCCGAGGATCACGACGCCTTCGTGGATCACGAGCTCCATCCTCTTCCTCCGCCGCCGCCTTCATGCGCCGCCGAGGACTTCGAGCTTCCTCCTCCTCCGCCGCCGCCGTCATGCGCCGCCGAGGACTTTGAGCTTCCTCTTCCTCTGCGCCGCCGTCATGCGCCGCCGAGGATCACGAGCTCCATCCTGTTCCTCCGCCGCTGCACGGCGCCGTTGAGGACAGCGAGCTTCATCTTCCTCCGCCGCCGCCTTCATGCGCCGCCGCGGATCACGAGCTCCATCCTCTTCCTCCGCCGCCGGTTTCATGCGCCGCCGAGGATCACGAGCTCCATCCTCTTCCTCCGCCGCCGCCGTCATGCGCCGCCGAGGATCACGAGCTCCATCCTCTTCCTCCGCCGCCGCTTTCATGCGCCGCCGAGGATCACGAGCTCCATCCTCTTCCTCCGCCGCCGCTTTCATGCGCCGCCGAGGATCACGAGCTCCATCCTCTTCCTCCGACGCTGCACGGCGCCGTTGAGGACAGCGAGCTTCATCTTCCTCCGCCGCCGCCTTCATGCGCCGCCGAGGATCGCGAGCTCCATCCTCTTCCTCCGCCGCCGGTTTCATGCGCCGCCGAGGATCACGAGCTCCATCCTCTTCCTCCGCCGCCGCCTTCATGCGCCGCCGAGGATCACGAGCTCCATCCTCTTCCTCCGCCGCCGCCTTCATGCGCCGCCGAGGATCACGAGCTCCATCCTCTTCCTCCGCCGCCGCCTTCATGCGCCGCCGAGGATCACGAGCTCCATCCTCTTCCTCTGCCGCCGCCTTCATGCGTCGCCGAGGTCAGCGAGCTTCCTCTTCCTCCGCCGCCGCCTTCATGCGTTGCCGAGGTCAGCGAGCTTCCTCTTCCTCCGCCACCGCCTTCATGCGCCGCCAAAGTCAGCGAGCTTCCTCCTCCTCCGCCGCTGCCGTCATGCGCCGTTGAGGACGACGAGCTGCCTCTTCCTCCGCCGCCGCCTTCATGCGCCGCCGAGGACAGCGAGCATGCTCTTCCTCTGATGCCAACGCCACCTGGCATCATAGAGGACGGCGAAAGCTTTCCACCACCGCCGCCCTGCATCAGTGAGGACGGCGAAAGTCTTCTGCCTCCGCCGCCCTGCTTCAACAGGGGCATCTGGCCACCTGGCCCACGGGACAAAGGTGCCAGCCTCTGGGTGAGAGGGGCGGACATTGGACCCTGGGGGGGGGTGCCCTGGACCTCCTGTGGCGCCCCGGAGTTGCGCCCTTTGAGGGGGGGTTATGTCAGGGATATGACAACCCCTAGAGGGCGCCAAAGCGCCCTGTGATTTTTGTTCGTAATTCTTTTGTTTTCACTTCATTTCCCGTCATGCACTTCGGTCAGGTGACGTGAGGGCGCTCACCTGAACCGACTTGCTTATTAGTTTTATTATAAATGGTTTGTTTTAGTTCAGGTTGGTGTCTTGCATCTGTTGATTTTCCATGATGAATGTCTGTATGTTTACTTGTGTCTTTCAATATCTTTATACGTGTTTTAGTTTCGGTTTCATTTAAAGTATACTGTTTATTTGATTTCCCTGTTTTCTTTAAATAAAAATCGTTTCCTTTACCACCTGGATCCTCTGCACTTATGCCTCGCACCCCAACACGTGACACTGATACACAATCATTAAGTAAAAGTACCTTGGTAGTGCTGGGCTTTGAAACCTGACCTCATGATCAGTAAACCAAACCTTTAACTAATTCAATTTGATAGGCAGTAAATTGCTTAAATGACAGCCCGTGACCTTAATAAAGAAAGAATAAATAAAAACACATTATTAATATTATTACTGATACACCTCATGTGGCAGATCAGCAGTACTGCACTACAGGATAATTCAACACCAAAACTTAAATGTTAAAGGGGACAAATAAACATATACCACGCAATATAACTTTATATATTATTTGAATCATCCAATGCATGTTTAACGTAATTATAAACCGTGTGTATTGTGTGTGTTTTGGTGATTTGGGGTGATTCTGACCATCCTGTGTCTCCTCACACATGTGAATGGAGATATGATGTGTTTGTTTCATCCAGCTGCTTTTAGTCAGTGAAATATATAACACTAAAAAAGTAAATAACAAAATCACTGATTTGGAAAACGATTATCTCTCCTCCTTAATTAGACAAAAAACTAAACTTCTTTAAGATCAAGATGCTAAAAAACTTACTTGCAGTCTGCAAGTTACAAAGTTGTGACTTTGGAAATTCATTCTCTACATTTTAAATAAATTGTCACATTTCTTAAGGTGAAGGTGTTGTAGGCGAGGCGTCAAGATGGTGTTTCAAGTTGTTTTTAATTATAAAGAAATAAAACATGAACAAACTAAACCGAGAAAATATGCCACACAAAGAAACAAATGTGCTAACTCGGTTCAGCAAGTAACCCCCCCCCCCCCCCCCCCCCCCACACACACACAGACACACACACGCACACACACAAGTCTCGGAGCACCAGGCGCCCTCTAGGGGTTGTCCCTGACATAAATGTCTTTTTACAGCATCACATGGAATTTTTGTATTGTAAACAAGCTACATTTCAAGTTGTTTATTAATTCTAAGTATTTTCTTTTTCTTTTTAAAATCATTCAGAGCCTTTGGTTTTCTTCAAAATGGTGTCTTCAGGTTTTTTTATCTTTCTCTGCATGATTTCAGGTGAGTTATACATTTACATCATCACTATACGCAGCATCTGTATCTGTAATATCATGTCTGCATTATTACGTACAAGACCATTCCCTACAAAGATACATTAAAACTTGTGAACAAATAACATTACAGAAGAATATTTGGATGCCTGTAAAGAAAGCAACATGTTACATGACAGACCAGTTTTCACATGGGAAAAAATAAATTAAATCAATAATGTTGACTCCTGGGTGTGATGAAGTTACCAAAAGAACTCATATTCTCCAGCATGCTCAGTAAAACCTAACAGCTGTTTTATTTACAGTACTGTTTTGAGAACATCCAAACAAAAGCCATATGCAATGATACTTTTGAAAACATTTCTACATTAAAATAAACTTCTGTAAAAATAACTTAGTAATAACAAACAATAAACGGTCAATATTTGGTGTGGAAACTCTTTGCTTGAACATAAGCGGTGGTGTTCGATACAGATGTGTGCAGTATTCTAAGTAAAACAGCTGTTAGATTTTACTGTGTTATTCTTTAATAACCTCTTTCATGTGTCATGTTTCAGGAGCTCTTGGGAATACATGGAGTGTGACATACAGCCAGAAAAATCTCTGTGCTTTAAAAGGATCTACAGTGTTTATGAACGGCTCGTACACATACCCAACAGATCTTACAGTAAATAAAACATTTTGGTTAATAAACCCAGTTCAGGGTACCCAGGAAACTGATCTGCGTAATGAATCAGGTTACTCAGGCAGAGTGGAGTATTTAGGAGATGAACAGAAACATTTCTCCCTCAGACTGAGTGATGTAAAGGAAACAGATGAAAACAGATACTACTTCAGAATCAGAACAAATGAAGAACAATGGCTGAATGAATCTGGAGTTAGTCTCACTGTTACAGGTAAAAATAAGCATCTTCTTTTTTTTTCATATATATCGTTCAGGCCGTAATCTTCAGATCTCTCTCTCTCTCACGCACGCACACACACACACACACACACACACACACACACACACACACACACACACACACACACACACACACACACACACAAAGTAATATTTTCGCCCCAAACTTTCAACTTTATTATTGTTGGAGTAAAGCAGATTTTTTTTCATGATATAAAACAAGCTTGTATATTATTCACTGAAGCAGATGTATTGTGTCTCTCTGTGTTTAAGATCTTCAGCTGATCGCTCCTGCAGAAGTGACAGAGGGACAATCAGCCGTTCTGACCTGTAAAACCACCTGCAGTCTGACTGATCCAACATTCATCTGGTACAAAAACAGCCGTGATTTAACCACAAAGACCATCAAGAGCAATGAAGTCCACCTGCAGCCAGTCAGCAGTGAGGATGCAGGCAGTTATAGCTGTGCTGTAAGAGGATATGAACGTCTCCCC
Source organism: Clarias fuscus (assembly GCA_030347435.1). Classification (NCBI taxonomy): domain Eukaryota; kingdom Metazoa; phylum Chordata; class Actinopteri; order Siluriformes; family Clariidae; genus Clarias; species Clarias fuscus. The sequence continues at coordinate 23,403,296 of CM059227.1, forward strand.
TCTCCTGCTCAAACCCTCAGAGTCAGATGTGAGCTCTATATATTTATTTCTAAATAACTTCAAAACCACCACAGATCATGACTACAAACTGCTTTTCTTACTTTTATCATGGCACTGTCTAGATCCTCCAAAGAATGCCTCAGTGTCCATCAGTCCCTCTGATGAGATAGAAGAGGGCAGTTCAGTGACTCTGACCTGCAGCAGTGATGCTAACCCACCTGTTAAATACTATGAATGGTACAAGAGGGCAACATTAGTAGGAAAAGGAAAGACCTATACCATCTCTAAGTTCAGATCTGAGGACATTGGGGAGTACAAGTGCAAGTGTCATAATGAAGTCAGACATCAGTACTCCAATGGTGTAACTCTGAATATTCTGTGTAAGTTAAAGCTGAAGACTCTGCAGAGCCAATAACAGATACAAGTATTATAGATTCAGTTGAAAGTAATCGTGTGTATTTTAGATCCTCCAAAGAATGTCTCAGTGTCCATCAGCATTTCTTCTAACATACTGGAGGGCAGTTCAGTGACTCTGACCTGCAGCAGTGATGCTAAACCACCTGTGCAGATCTACACCTGGTTTAAGGTGAATGAATCCTCAGCTGTAGGATCTGGACAGAGTTACAGAGCTCTACAGAGTGGACAGTACTACTGCGAGGCTCAGAATAAACACGGCTCTGAGAGATCAGCTGCAGTGTCCATCACTGTACAAGGTAAGAGTCATGAGTATTCAGTCCTATTTGATCACTGATCTGTTATACATCAAACAAAGTGGAGGAACTTTACCAAAATTATTAACTGTGTGTGTGTGTGTGTGTGGTATCAGGTATTTCTGTGATTGTGTATGTGTGTGTTGGAGTTGGACTTTTTGGACTTGCAGCTCTTCTCCCTGCTCTCTTCTGGCTGAGGTGAGAATATTTGTGCTGATTACTTTGAAGATCTTTACAATGCATAAATATTTGACTTTATGTAAGCAGATGCAAGAGACAGAAGAAAAAGGCAGATGAAGGTGACTATCAGGTGAGTTATTACAGAAATGCCCAACTCCCTGTAGCCCTAGTAATCTTGAAGACCCTGATTAGCTTGTTCAGGTCTGATTGATTAGGGTTGGAGCTAAACTCTGCAGGATTGCGGCTCTCTAGGACTAAACTTGCCTACCCCTGCCCTAGAGTAAGGCCGTTAAACCTCTACTGCACAAATGTACAATCCTGTAAATGTAAACTCTTAAAGTAATATTCTCCACTCCTCTCTGCAGAATATTGGGCTTAATGCTAAAGACAACACTGCTCCTGACCTCGCCAACCAGACATCTAAATATGTGTTTCAGACATCTTTAGTAAGTGTTTACTGAACAAGGCAGGTATTGCTGGCATGTTAGATGATGATGGTCAGTCATACGAAATATAAAATTTAAAGGTCAGGTCAATGGAAGGTCTGAATTTTATGTTTTTTTTTTTAATTCAGATCTCTCTATATATACAGTTATAGAACATCTACTATTAACGTATGTAGAAAGGAGTCCTAAGTCCTTTTATTTTATCTAACTATTATGATAACTCATATTATTTAATTATTCCAATATTAAAAGACTTGGGTCACTGTAACAACCTCACTTCTTAAGTTAAAGTACAAATCATGCCCGACTTACAAACCTTCGAGTTACACATTTCTGCAGATACAAACGGAGCGTCGTTCTACTTCTGATGTACCCACGAAAGTAACTTACATATATTGTAGAAAAAATACAATACAATACAAGACAATTCTTACAATACAGTGAAAAACAGCTTTGAGGCAAAATGCTATCCGGGATTCTCCTCGTAATTTAAAGGCACAGAGACAAGACTGTTACATTAGGTGCAGTTACAGTTTTGGGCCACATAATGGCCGGATGGTGAAAGGGGACAGAGATTTAGTTATTTTGGTATATTTACATTATATATTCGTGTCAAAGGCCTATAAGACTCACTTTGTTGAACTTTGCCAAACAAATCCAACTTACGAACATGATCCCGGAATGAAACTCCTTCATAAGTTGGTGACTACCTGTATATTACAATAAGAACACAATATAACAAATAATTATGCATACTTATTTTTACAGTCACGACAGTGTTTGCTTTGCATCAACAATAATAGAACATCACTAAACTACTGTGTTTTTTTTATTTTTAGAAAATTTATGTAGTAATACAGTGCAATCTTGGATTACGAGCATAGTTCGTTCCGGAAGCAGGCTCATATTCCAAAACACTCGTAAACCAAATCAAATTTTCCCATAAGAAATAATGAAAACTCAAATTATTCATTCCACAGTATTAAAAATAATTAATACAATATATAAAGGAAAAATAAAACAAATTAACTTTACCTTTAAAAAAAGTAAAAAGAAATCCTGACAGATAAGTGTTTTATGGGTGCCTGTGTGTGGAATTAGCCTCTCTTCCTCCCACCACATCGCTTTTTAAGTTTCACAACAAATACAAACACAACGGATACACTGTTTTAATGGGAAAAGAAATCTCTCTAATGACACTTGGGAGGGGTGTAAAGGCGAGAGAGTGTGTGTGTGTTGGTGTCAAATTACGTGTGCGCACACACAGGAGACACGCTGAAACAGAGAGGGAGATAATGATTACACCAGTAAAAGACGAGCACTAAGACCCAGCAGGGGAGACGATTACCCACAATTCCACAGTGCAAGAGATAGAGAAAAAGTATTTTGCTCAATTGTGATCACGTGACGCTCGGTCACATCCATGATACATGATACGTAAAGACTTGCTCGTTTTTCAAGTCAAAATTTATTAAAAATCTTTGCTTGTCTTGCGGAACACTCGTCAACCGCGTTACTGCAGTCCGAGGTTCCACTGTATATTTATTAGTAAAAAAAATAATAATTAAACGAAGTAAAGTCTCTCACTCACCCTTCTGTATTCAGGGTCATGGTGGGCCTGGAACCTTTCCCAGGAGACTTAGGGCACAAGGCAGGGTACATCCTGGACAGGGTGCCAATCCATCGCAGGGCACACACACATATTTGGGAACACCAATTAACCTAACCTACATGTCTTTGGACTATGGGAGGAAACCGGAGTACCCAGAGTTTTATTGTTCAACAAGGTAAACATATCTTTTTATCATCAGGAATTGATCCCTTTCATTTTCAGGTAAGCTGGAAACAAAAGTGGAAACAAAAATCGTCTTTATTAAGCTATTTTAAACATGAAGTTTGTCCTACAAACTTCTTTTTATGAAAGGTTGAGGGCTTAAGGCTTTTCATTTTGATTTATATACTTAAATATACTTAAATTTAGGTGGCACGGTGGTGTAGTGGTCAGCACTGTCGCCTTGCACCTCCAGAATCCGGGTACGATTCCCGGCCAGACTCGATTCCCGTCTCTGTGTGCATGGAGTTCTCCCTGTGCTCAGTGGGTTTCCTCCGGGTACTCCGGTTTCCTCCCACAGTCCAAAGACATGTAGGTTAGGCTAATTGGCATTCCCAAATCACCGCTAGTGTGAGAATGAGTGCGCCCTGCAATTGATTGGCACCCTGTCCAGGGTGTACCCCACCTTGTGCCCTAAGCCTCCGAATAAAATTTCATTAGCAAATCTTGAAAAATGGTGGAGTTATTCAAAGATTTGGCATGACTAATCATATAGTCATTTAGCTAAAACAATAAGAACAAGAGCATTTTCAAGCTTTAATTTGCCATAACTTTTATAATAATAATACTCATTATTATTATCATTGGTGGGGTAGTGGTTAGCACTGTCACCTTGCACCACAAGGGTTTGGGTTTGATTCCCGGCAAGGCTCGATTCCCGGCTCTGTGTGCATGGAGTTTGCATGTTCTCCACGTGCTTGGTGGGTTTCCTCCCACAGTCCAAAGACATGTAGGGTAGGTTAATTGACATACCCAAATTGGCTGTAGTGTGTGAATGAGTGTGTGAGTGTGTGTGTGTGTGTCTGTGCTCTGCGATGGATTGGCACCCTGTCCAGGACGTACCCCGCCTTGTGTCCGAAGTCTTGTGGGATAGACTCCAGCCTCCCGTGACCCTGAATACAGTATTAAGCGGTATAGATGATGATGATGATGATGATGATTATTATTATTATTATGAGAGACATTGTTATAAATTTGGGCTGCTAACCTGGAGATACGAAACAACTTTGTATAGGTACAGTGTGTTACATAAAGCTGTTTTGTATCTCCAGGTTAGCAGCAGTACACTGAAACCATGTGTAGCTATGTTAGTTAACTGACTAACTGCCTCTTCATGTTGCTACACATCCCTCGCTGTATTAACAAACCAGCTTCTGGAAAATATTAAACGCCCAGGACTTATCAATCCTGAAAAGTTTGCAATTTATCAGATGGACTTGCTGACAGTCTAACACTTGCATTCCAACTTTTGTACTACATAACTTTAAAGGTCTCACCTCGTAACTCCGTCATTAACCCACTACTTTCACTTTCTTTTTCCATCTTTTTTCCTCTCTTCTTCCGACCCAGAGCTTAAAGTTTAAACAAACAAATGAAAAGAAAAAAAAAATACAAATAAAATAAATTCATGAAAGAAAAAAAATACAAATTTACCACTTGTTTTTTTTTTAACCATTTAACAATTTTAACTTTTTAAACCATGAACATAATATATATAACTTTGTTATATGTTAACTTTGTATTGTACAAAAGACCAATTTACCTATTTACAATTTATTTATGCCTTAATTATTTACACATGTTTAAATATTGTCTCTGGCCTACACAGTCATTATAAATCTATAAAAAAAAAAAAGAAAGAAATGAAAAATGCAATTCTATTGAACTTTGACAGCCTTGTAGCTTTCCTTGTAAACAATCTTCCATCAATCGTTATTGAATCTTTATTCACACACTGCTGGGCTGTAAATGAATGTAAAAGTTCACTCAGTTCTGGTATTTTACAGTACATGCCTGCACCTTGGACAGCTGCAGATACAGTGTTTTGCACAAGTATTCAATAGTACACAAGTATCCATTAAACCTTTCCACATTTTATCACCTTACAACCACAAACGTGAATGTATTTTATTATTATTTTTATTTGATACACCAACATAAAGTGGGACATGATTGCGAAGTGATAGGTTGTCATATGACATTTTTCTTTTATCACAGAATTCTCATCCCAGTCCTCCTGACATGTCTGCATTCTCTGACTACGAGAATGTTACAGTAAGTTTTAGGTTTTAAGCTCAAATCCACCATTAGATTAAAGAAAATTATTAAGATTACATAACAAAACAAAACAAAACAAAACAAAAAAACATCAGGATGTGACTCCAATTGTACTTTTATATACATTACCAGACTAATGTTTAGACACAAGTATGAATTTACATTCTATAACAATACTGGATTTTTTTTTTTTTTTTATAAAATATGTATTAATTTACAACAACAACAACAACAACAGACATGAAGGTCAGCTGTCTGGAACAGGTCTTGCAGATACTGCTATAAATTAATGTTACAAATACATAACAAGTGAATGTTTGGTAAAGTATAAATGTATTCTGGTGATTTCCTACATTTTCTCTCTCTCTCTCTCTCTCTCTCTCTCTCTCTCTCTCTCTCTCTCGCCCTCCTTTTCAAGCTCTGGTTTGCATTTGCTAGAGCTGATGTGATGATTATTCTGCCTTTCTTTTCTTTAGACTATCTCCTCCATGATGAATTAAATGAGGGCAGATGAATTGAGAGTTCTCCTCATTGAAGTGGAGAATCTGAACCGCTCCTTTACACCAGCAACATCAGAAACTTACAAAGTTTTAAAGCAGCTTGAAACATTTTATATCAGTGTGGAAAGTACTTTATTCTACTGTTCTAGTCACCTGTTGATTTTTAACCTATTAGTGACTGCTTTTTATTGGGTGTATGTGAAACAAATTAAGGGATTGAAGCCAGGGATTGACTGAAAACCAGATGTAGAATTTTCAGCAGAAAATGAAGATGTAGCAAAAGTTGAAATTTAATTTAAATATTCACTAATTCATACATTTTTATATTTAGCATATATATTTAGTGAATGTGAGCATATTTTAATTAAATATACTTGTGCATGCAACAATATGATAGAAACTATTAATCTTAGTAAAAGAACATAGAGGTAAGGTGAGGAGACAGAGGTGAGCCAAGGACAGTGTGATGTCACAGTAGCAAGAACATGCAGCATGAACTCAAACGAACTCTAGACAGGCAGCCATCTTGGATGTGAGATGCTTAGTGGACAGTGTGTACCAAACAGACCCTAGAGGTGATGTAATCTTTGTACCCTGAGCATCTAAAAGTACCTGATATCCCTAGACATGATGTAATGGCAGCTGATATCATGTAGCCTTAGACATTATGTAATGCCAACAGCCCCAGACATGACGTAATCTTCTCAGACATGGCGTGATCTTAACTGTGATGTAACAGGGGTTGGATGCATGTTCAGGCATGTCAAATTTAAAGGGACACAGACAAATAACCAAAAGACACAAACTTAGCTTAATGAATAATAAGTTTAATAAGAGTAGGCACAAAATAAAATATCATGTGCATCTACATAGTAAATAAAATAGAAATACAAAGTATAAGGCCCAACATATAAAAGTACAGTAAAATAAGGGGCCTGGGTGAGCATCAAATAACAAAAGGCATAAGAAATTAAATATCAAGCCTTCTCTGACCCAGAACCACATTGATGGGAAGATCAGTGTGAGGAATAAAAACAGAAATACCACGATTCAGAAGTGGTTTAGGCGCTTTAGGAAAATCAGTTTGGGTACCAACAGACACTTTAAAATCACTCTGAGTACTGACACTTCATAGACCAACAGGCCTTACGAGAGAGACTGGGCTGGAGTACTAGATTCCGGTCGCACGGGCCTGAAGGAATGTAAAGGAGAGCTATGTGCCTCCGGGCGCGGTCTCTTAGAAGGATCGGGCCCGGAGTCATCCTTCCTGACATAAGTAAGGCCGTTCTTATGAAGAAATCGTGTCAATGATCCATCAGACTCATTCTGGCAAAAACTCACTGAGGCTCGGTCCGCAACAGTTTCAGTAGGAGTGTAATCCTCAAAGGAGCTGTGCTCTGGACTGTCCTGGCTGTCCGCGTCATTCAAAGGGATGTATTTAGTGCTTGGGCAGTTGCGCTTAGCTATAACAATAAAATAAAATACGTAAACACAACAAATTAGGAAAATAAGACAAATAATTAAAATGAGTGAGAGAGAGATGCTTACCCATGGCCTGTCTGTTGAGAACTGTAGAGTAACCCGGAAGAACTAAGAATATATAGTAAAATAAGCGCCGCCCCTATATTTTTTAATAATGAACAAACTTAGTGTAAAGATAATGGAAAATTATTTGAAAGAAAAATAGATTATAATGGGAAAAGATATGGAGTCAGATGACGAGGTATATGACGTAAGCAAACAAGATAAGAGAAAATGTAATTACAATGGGTGACAATATGGGAAAAAGTTGGATTATAATGGGTTAATGATTTGATAAGAAATAAGAAAAAAAATGTACAGGGGAGGGGGCTAGGTGAGCGCTCCTCCCATTGCAAACTGGATAAAAGAAGTGCTTATGTCACAGTACAATTCAGTCAGATTTTGGAGATGCATAGGTTTACATCCTAGGCATTGCTAAGCTGGCTCACTTGGTTTTATTGCTGCAATAAATCCTGCCTTACTTCATCCAGATGTACAAGGAATCCGGAGTCTTTTCTTTGGTTCTTTTAAAGTTCAAGTTTTTGTGTAACATTTGTCATTAAGGCAACTGTAACTAGTGTAGGAGAAAAATCTCCCACATGAATATACAGTATAGACCAAAAGTTTTGAAGTTTGGCCACACCTTCTCATTGAAAGAGTTTTCTTTATTGTGTTCTTTCTTGTGTTCTTTAGCCCAAACGCCTCTCTTCTGGTTGTTGTCTGTCCTTTGCAGTGGTTTCCTAGCAGATATTCTAGCATGAAGGCCTGATTCACACAGTCTCCTCTTAACAGTTGTTCTAGAGACGTGTCTGCTGCTAGAACTCTGTGTGGCATTGACCTGCTCTCTGATCTGAGCTGCTGTTAACCTGCGATTTCTGAGGCTGGTGACTCGGATGAACTTATCCTCCGCAGCAGAGGCGACTCTCGGTCTTCCTTTCCTGGGGCGGTCCGCATGTCAGCCAGTTTCTTTGTAGCGCTTGATGGTTTTTGTGACTGCACTTGGGGACACTTTCAAAGTTTTCCCAATTTTTCGGACTGACTGACCTTCAGTGACTGACTGACCGTTTTTCTTTACTTAGCTGCTTATTTCTTGCCATAATACAAATTAAAACACTTTGAATGAGAAGGTGTGTCCAAACTTTTGGTCTGTACTGTATATATTTAAAGTGGCTTCAGCAGTGTGCTACTAGGGGGAAACCCTGACAAAAGCACATTCACTCACATCATTAATTGCCAGGCCAAAAAGAATAAAAATGCATATAAGGATTTTATTGACTGACATTACATTTGATTATAGTGGACAGTGTAGTGGCCAGCAATGACTCTTCATGCTCCCAGAACTACTTTTGTACAATCTGAGTCCTGGGATATGGCCTTGCCATAATGGATGAAAAATTCCATAGATGTGATGTGTGAAACTTGGTCATTCAGTACATTCAGGTCATCAGGTGACTTCATTTTATTGCCACATAACATCGCTGAGCCTAGACCTGAGCAACTGAAGCATCCCCAGATCATAACACTTTCTTCAGGGGCTTGTACAGTGGGAATTATGCATGACAGATTAATCGCTTTCCTTCTTACCCTGATGTTCTCATCGTCTTGGAATAGGCTCAATCTGGACTCATCAGATCACATCCCAGTTTTCCGTTGTTCCAAAGTACAATCTTTATGATCCCAAGCAAATTATATATTTTTGTCCTTTTTGTCTCAGTAACAACTGCTTTTCATATGGCCACACAAGGTTAGTCCCAATCCTGTTAGTTTTCATGACATTGTCCTCATGGAAATGTTGAATGTCCATATGGCAAAGTGAAAAACTGTTCTGTGGTCAGACAAATCAAAATTTTAAGTTCTTTTTGGGAAATTGGAATGCCATAGTGTATCATCCGGAATAAAGAGGAAAAGGACAACCCAAGTTATCAGCGCTCAGTTCAGAAGCCTGCGTCTCTGATGGTATGGGGTTGCATAGGTGCATGTGGCATGGGCAGCTTACACATATGGAAAGGCACCATCAATGCTGAAAGGTCTATTCAAGTTCTAGAACAACATATGCCATCCAGACGTCGTCTCTTTCAGGGAAGATCTTGCATTTTCCAACATGACAATGCCAGACCACATATTGCATCAGTTCATGCAACATCATGGCTGCGTAGCAGAAGGATCCTGGTACTGAAATGGTCAGCCTGCAGTACCGATCTTTCACCAATAGAAAACATTTGGCGCATCATAACAAGGAAGATGCAACAAAAAAGACCAAAGACAGTTAAACTAGAAGCCTGTATTAGACAAGAATGGGAGAACATTCCTATTCCTAAACTTGAGCAATTTGGCTCCTCAGTCCCCAGACGTTTGCAGACTGTTATAAAAAGAAGAGGAGATTCCACACAGTGGTAAACATGGCCTTCTCCCAACTTTTTTGAGATGAGTTGATGCCATGAAATTTAAAATCAACTTAGTCTTCGGCCCTCCCGGCTGAGTGGTAGTAGTAGCCTTAATGTGGGAGCCCCCTAGTGACGGGGAGGAATTGGACACGACTAAATTAGGGAGAAAATCGGGGAAAAATCCCCCCCCCCCAAAAAAAAAAAAAAAAAGAAATTCAACTTATTTTCCGTTAAAATTATACATTTTCTCAGTTTAAACATTTGATATGTCATCTATGTTGTATTCCGAATAAAACATTGAAATTGGAAACTTCCACATCATTGCATTGTATTTTTATTCACAATTTGTACTTTTTTTGTAATTGGGTTTGTATTTAGTCTTATCCTGCAGTGTTTACACCTCCTTTTTTAAAAGTTAAATAGAGTTTTAAACAGTGTGTTTTGGTGGCTTGGGGTGCTGCTGACTGTGTTGTGTGTTTCACTTCCTCGTTTGCTGAGGCACTTGGTTCAACTCCTCACGCATGTGGAAAAAATATTATTTTGATGACATGATTAATGTCATTTTTTTATTTCACAGCAACTCAGTAAGCAAAACACAGAAATTTGAAATATATATTTAAGTTCAAGGTAGATGTTCATATTTTTTTATTTTTAATAAGAATTTAGATAGCTTCAGTGTCTATTCTTATTTCTAATAATGAGTATGTTTCAGTTATTGTCTACAGTACACACATTATGCAAGTGGACACAGGCGTGCAGATATACTGAAACACATTTCGCTTTCAGGTAGAAACTGGTGATACATAGGTTGGGACTTGATGAAGACAACTGCTTGGTATATAATGGTATAAAACTTAAAGCATCAACTTCACAGTGATGATGGTGTGATAATCATAATAAAAATGTGTGGCTGTAAATTTGTAAATTCAGTTCAGCGTGTGTAATCAGTAAGTCAGTGAATTTGAACATAGTCCACGTTGGCCATGTTTGAAGACTATGTTGTTTTCTGGGTATTGTAGTTGGATGCGGTACACTAACATGACACAGCCCTGTCAAAGTGATGTAACCAGCAGTTCTTCACTACAGCACAGTTCACACTCACACTTCCTGTAAAAAATAAATGTTAAAGAGAACAGGAAAATGTTTTATACTCACCATAATACAAACTATCTATGCATTCTTATCCTGCAATGCGATTGACCTATTTATTTAAAGTTAAACAGAGTTTTAAAGATTGTAGGTGCTGTGTGTTCACTACAAGACAATGCAGCACTGACACTTTCTGCAAAAACAAATGTTAAAAAGAGCAAGAAAACATATACTCTCCATAATACAAACTGACTATGAATTATAACACTTCAAGTCAACTTAAAGGACTTTTTAAGGACTGCGTGTTTCTGGTGGCTCAAGTAATGCGGACCATGTTATGTGTTTCATTTCTGCATTTGCTGGGGTACTGGCTTCATCTCTTCACGCATGTGGACTGATGTGATATGAAAAAAGAATGTTAATTTTGGAGCTGACATGATCAGTTTATTAACATATTTAATTCATTCATTCATTACATACAAGAGTTTACTTTGGTGTAATTAAGCTGATTTTGCTTACAACTTCACAGGTTTAAAAAATGCACAAGCATAAAACAAATCACCCAAAAAGTGACTCAACAAAAAAAAAAACAACCAAAATTAAATAATAAACTGAGAAACCTTGAATAACCATCTCCTTACAGGAAATGTCACCATGTTAACCAGTACGTCATTACAGTAGATGTTAGTGAGTCACTGTGATGGCAAGTCTTGCTTTTCAACATGTAAATATTTAATTCTACTTGCACAATTGCTACTGTAAAATATAGATTTTAAGTAAATCTGTTTCTTTTTTGTCTTTATAATTTATTGTTATTATCATATTTTATTTTCAGCAACTGAGTAAGTTCAGGATAGATATTCAAATTTTGTGATTTATAATGAGGATCATGGTGACAGTGTCTGTTTTTATTTTTAATGATTACATCAATGTGATACGGTAAGTCTTGAAGAACCAGCAGTTCTTCACTACAAGACAACTCAGTACAAACACTTGCAGAATAAGAAAAATATCTACATAATACAAACATGTATTCTTATCCTGTAGTGTGTTATAACTCTTTATTTGGAATCAAACAGAGTCGAAAGGATTGCATGTGTTCAAGGGTTAGGGGCGATGCTGATGGTGCTGTGTGTTTCACTTCCTTATTTGATGAGTCACTGGCTTCATCTCTTCATGTGGACTGATGAGATGTGACAAAAATGTTCCTCCTGACGTTTATGTGCTCAGCATATTAACATATATTTTTTTTATTTCTTCAGAGTTTAGTGTAAAAAGTGTTTGTTTACAACTTTGCAGTAAAAGTAAATAAATAAATAAACAAATACATAAATATACATCAAAGATAATACAAAAAAGGTTCAGTTCAGCTAATAAAAAAAGAGGAAACACGATTGGGAGTTTATTAAAAACTTCAGCAACACATTTTAACCATGTTTTTAACACCCTCTCAAGAACAAATTTCTTTATTCTCTGTTTCACAGTCACACATGAGAGTCGAGTAAGCACGGTAAGAATGTGTTTAATGATTTGTAGTTGTTAAATTCACTAATTAGTCTAATATCCACGTATCATTGTCCTGGAGAGGTTTACTAATGTTGAACGTTCTCCCTCCTTTTTTAATGTATTCATTCATTTATTCATTAATGCAGCTGTTTTTATACAGCTGTACTGTGTATAGCTATGGTTATCAACTTTTACTAATCTGAAAGTAATTTTAAATATTATCATGATAAATTATGGCCGAGATATTTTGCTACTTTCTGACGTTTATAATAATTATAGATTGTATATTAAACCAGATGAATTGTTTTTATGTACAAAAAAAAAAAAAAAAAGAATCTGAAGGAAAAAGAAAGAAAAAAAATCAGTGTTAAGTAATATGTTCTCATAATTTTTACACATGCGTGCACGCGCAATCACGTACACACATGCACACAATTATGTGGACACTTCAGTAGACTGAATTTTTTTTTAAATAGGAGAAACTATTATGGTAATGACATATTTATCAACTGCAATAGACATATAATCACACTATAATAAATAAAAGCTCTGTAATGATAAAGTGTAGCTGCACACTAAGGACACTGGGACCATGAGGTGATATTGTAGTGATGTAGTGTGGAAGGCCATTTGCATCATTCAGTCTTACAGTGGAGATGTGGTGTGGAAGGCCTTTGCTGTTCTTTAGTGATATAGTATGGAAGGCCATTGGGTTACTTGGTGGTAGTATTGTGATGTATAGGTGTATAGATGTTTGAAGTGTTAATGTTACAGTTTCTTCTCTAAGACTGAATATCCCATTCCAGAGTCATGTATTATTTACGATAGAAAATTTACAGTTTAAGGTTATTTTGTGAATTATGCATTTAATTTTCTTTTTTTCATTTATCTAACTATATTTAGAACATTTTTCAGTGGCCAGTAAAGAACATGACATCTCCACGTTGTCTGATCTTTCTCCTATTGGTCTCAGGTAAGTCACACATTTACATTATCACAATTGGACTAACCAGACGCAATAAATATAAAACCAGAAATATATTTAGCAACTTTAAACATCTTCCAAAACTATTGCAGTTATTGTTATATTTTATCTTTCTTTTTCTTAGGATCACACGAGTGGAGGTAAAAGTTATATATTTTAGTTAAAATAAATGCCATAAACTGTGTAAAATGTTAAAATGTTTATGTAGATATAGAATGGGATTGCTTCAAAGTTAAACATGCAGTGGAACCTTGGATTACGAGCATAATTCTTTCAGGAAGTGAACTCGTATTCCAAAACACTCATAAACCAAATCAAATTTTCCCATAAGAAATACTAAAAACTCAAATTATTCGTTCCATGGCCCAAAAAAATAAACACATAAAAATAATTAATACAATATATAAAGTAAAAATAATTTAAAAAATTAACCTGCACTTTATGTTTAAAAAAGTTTTTAAAAAATGCAGACAGATAAATGTTTCCGTTGGTGCGTGCAGGCGCTGTGCATGTTTGTGTGTAAAGCTATGACACTTGACATCACTAGTCATGTGTGTGTGTGTGTGTGTGTGTGTGTGTGGAATAAGCCCCTTCCCTCGCCTCGTCTTAAACAGTAAAACTCCTCCTCCCTCCCCCCACCTTGCTTTTTAAATTTCACAACAAACACACACACACTATTTTAACGGAAAAAAAATAAAATCTCTCTAATGACACTAGCATGAGCGCATACTAATGGAATCAGTGCTGTAAAGTAAAAAGTAAAAAAAAACAACAAAAAAAAAACAAATGAACCAGCACTTTACCTTTGAAAAGAATCGCGACAGAGCAGAGTTTTCTGTGTAAAGCAGAGAGTATGTGTCTGTATGTGCGTGTGAAGCCATGGAGTGGGGTGTAAAGGCAAGAAAGAGTGTGTGTGTGTCGGTGTCAAATTACACGCGCCCACACATAGGAGACACGCTAAAACAGAGAGGGAGACGTTGATTTTACCAGTAAGAGACGAGCACTAAGACCCAGCAGGGAAGACGATTACCCACAATTCCGCAGCGCAAGAGAGACAGATTATTGATCCAATTTTCATCATGTTCCATATAGCAAAATAAATGCATTGCTGCATTATTCCCATATTTACCTTACAATATTCTGGTCATTTGATTGTTAATTGCATATTTTACACAGCGTTGCATACTTTAATAAGCTTTTATAAAGTATCATCCAATTTTTGTCTTCTTTTAAATGATCTTTTTTGTAATGGAATTAACAAAAACATTCTGATTAAGTGGCTACTGTATGTCTTATCAGAATATTGAGAAAGAAATTTTACATTTTTAAAAATATATATATGGTTCGTGTAAATGTAGTCTTCCTACGTTAAAGGTTTGTTCTTTTATGTCTATTTAGGTCTGTTATTTTCTGTTCTGATAATACTCAACACTTATTTTTCTCTTTGCAAGTGTTTTTGTTAATTATATTATATTGTAGCAACCCAGAAAAAATAAATATGTACACAAACAGTAGACAGTTTCCTTCCAAAAGGTTTATTGCCAAATAAATTTTTATTATTAAATTAATGTTAAAAGTAAGATGTCAACAGAGGGATGTCAAATTCTCGAGAATGTCAGAGGTATGTCAGATTCTGGAGACCCGCCCCCGCGCTTAGTGCTCTGTTCAACAGAACAGGAAGGGCTTGAATAAAGAACAAATTCCAATATTTCTACATTAATATTCTTATATGCATGTAAGAATCTTTCCCGCAAGAAAACGACTCCTCGCATGAATCCACACAATGCGTTTCAGTTTTTTCCATAATATTATTCATTATGCTTTTTTGCTGTTTGTGTCCAGCATTGAATAATTATTTGACCACGAATGGCTGAAATGTTGTGAATTCATGATTGTAATAAAGCTGCTTACATCACTTTTAAATCGCTTTTTAAAAAAAAAAAAAGGGCAGTGTTTATTTAGCAAGTATATATTTGTGCTATGTTGTTTTGTCTGGTGTGCTGATTTTACATTTTGTCAGCTTTGCAAGAAGTTGTCCATCTCTGTGATCTGAGTATATTATGACTGAAATAAAGCTGCTCATAGCAGTGGAGTTTTAATAAATGCTGCCTTTGCAACACTGCGCAAAATGTGCAGCGATGTGAACCGCTTCATTTCAGTCATAATATACTAACACGTATTTTGCTGTGGTTTTTTTTTTTTTTTTGTGTGTGTGTGTGTGTGTGTCGCGAACCAACGGAACTCAGAAGAGACAGTCTCTGATGTTGGCCCGGCAGGGCGATTTATTCACAAGGTTGGGGATAAAGAAAACACGGGGTCCAAACAAAATGTAGCAATCAACACTGGAACTGAAATACTGGAATAATAGGAAACAAAAAGCAAAACAGAAACCAATAAATAAACAGGCAAAAAAGCGGAGCTGGCAGGAGGGAAAAAACGGGAGTGCATAGGAGGGAGCTTGGAACAGAATGGGTGCACGGGAGACACGGAAGCACACTAAAACACGGAGACACGGAAACACGGAAGTACACAGGAGCGCGGAGCGAGGCAGACAAAGAGAAACTTAAATACACAGGGAAATAATAGTCTTTTCAGGGAAACACGGAAATAAACACAGTCTTAGCCTTTTTCTGAAGAGTTCGGGTCGCGTGATCAATCTCGGACGGCGTGCTAGTGAAAGAGTGGTGCTTTTATGTGCGTGTGTAAATCAGCAGAATACGGAGCAGCTGTGTGTGTGGGTGTGTGTGTGTGAGAGACGTGCGTGCGTGCTAGAACTCGGGTGACGTAGGACGTTGTGCAGGGGCGGAGCCTGGTGTGCGCGTCACAGAACCCCCCTCTCCACGGACCGCTCCTGAGGGCCGAAGAGTACGTCGTCGTGGTGGACGACCCCTACCCCTGGGGGCCGGCATCTGGGGCTGAGCCTGATGGAACTCGGCGAGAAGGGTTGGGTCTAGGATATCATCCCGAGGAACCCAGCTTCTCTCCTCAGGACCGTACCCTTCCCAGTCCACCAGATACTCCAGATGACCACCTCGACGACGGGACCTCAAGATTTCGCGGACGGCGTAGATCGTGCCGTCCTCCAGGTCGAGGCTCGGTGGGGGCTCCTGTGGATCGCCAGACTCTGGGGAAACAGAAAGTGAGGGGGTGTGGTATGGTTTCAATAGGGAGACATGGAATGTGGGGTGTATTCTGTAGGTGCGTGGAAGACTTAACTTAAATGTGACTGGATTGATCTGGGACAGGATGGTGAAGGGACCAATGTATCGGGGTGACAGCTTCTTGCTGGGCAGACGAAGGCGGATGTCCCGGGTTGACAGCCAAACCCTTTGCCCAGGTCGGTACGTTGGGGCATTAGATCTCCGGGTGTCGGCTGTGATCTTTTGCCTTCTGACTGCCCTCTGAAGCTGCCGGTGCGCTGATGCCCAAACCCTCTCACTCTCCTGGAACCAGTGATTCACTGCGGGAACCTCGGAGGTTTCTCCATTCCAGGGGAATAGCGGGGGTTGATGACTGAGTACGCACTGAAATGGGGTTAAACCAGTAGCTGGGCTCTTGAGAGAATTTTGGGCGTACTCGGCCCAGACGAGGTACTGGCTCCAGGAGTTCTGGTGGCCGTGGCAGAAGGTACGTAGGTATCGACCTATCTCCTGGATCTTCCTTTCGGTTTGGCCATTGCTTTGTGGGTGGTACCCAGACGACAGGCTCACCGTCACTCCCAGGAGTGTGAAAAAGGCCTTCCAGAACCGGGAGATGAACTGGGGACCCCGGTCTGAAACGATGTCTTCTGGGATGCCAAAGTTCCGAAAGATCTGTTCGAACAGGGCCTCCGCCGTCTTTTGTGCTGTCGGGAGACCTGGGAGTGGGATAAGGCGACAAAATTTTGAAAATCGGTCCACAATGACGAGCACACAGGTGTTACCTAGAGACACGGGGAGGTCCGTCATAAAGTCTATGCCCAGGTGTGACCAGGGAGGTCGAGGAACAGGTAGCGGCAGCAGTTTTCCTGTGGGTAGTTGCCTGGGTATTTTAGACTGAGCACATGCCCGGCATCCCCGTACGTACCTCTGCACTTGTTCTCTCATCCGAGGCCACCAGAAACGCTCGCGGAGAAGGGAGAGGGTTTGGGTGACCCCCGGGTGACCGGTGCCAAGTGAGGAGTGTACCTGGTGGATAAGATGTTCTCTCTCTGGTTCGGGGACAAAGGAAAGCTGTGGTGGACAACCGGGCGGAGAGGCGCTGGGGGAATGGCTCTGGGAATCGGGGCTGCCATCCTCCCATTGTATTGGCAAGACGAACAGAGTTGTCGGGAGGATGTTCTCTGGGTGCTCGGCCGTTTCCTCGGGATCGTGGACCCTGGAGAGCGCGTCGGCCTTGACATTCTTCGTTCCTGGCCTATAAGAAATGGAGAAATGGAATCTCGTGAAGAACAAAGCCCACCTTGCCTGTCTGGAGTTCAAACGTTTCGCTTCACGTAGATACTCCAAGTTCTTATGGTCAGTTACGACCAGGAACGGATGGATCGCCCCTTCCAACCAATGCCTCCACTCCTCCAGGGCCAGCTTGATGGCGAGAAGCTCACGATTTCCGATATCGTAATTCCTCTCCGCCGGTGACAGCTTCCTGGAAAAGAAGGCACATGGATGGTAAGTTGGATCCTTCCCCTGCTGCTGTGACAATACCGCTCCCACCCCGGTTTGTGAGGCATCGACCTCTACTAGAAAGGGATGATTAACGTCTGGAAGGGTAAGGATCGGGGCTGTGGTAAAGGCCTGTTGCAAGTGGGACATGGCCTGTGTAGCCTCAGGTGACCAAACTAGCTTCTTGGGCTTACCCTTTAGGAGGTCAGTGAGCGGGGCGACTTTCATACTATACCCCTGGATGAATCGGCGGTAGAAATTTGCGAAGCCCAAGAAGCGTTGGAGCTGTTTAATATTGGTTGGGGTAGGCCACGATCGGACAGCCTCTACCTTCCTCTCATCCATCTGAATCCCCCTTGGACTGATGTTATAACCCAAGAAGGAGATGGAGGACTGATGGAAGAGGCACTTTTCCGCCTTGAGGAACAGCTGATGAGATCGGAGTCTCTTAAGCACCTCAGTTACATGTCGGAGGTGCTCTGAGGAATCCCGTGAGTAGATAAGTATGTCATCGATGTAGACGACCACAAATCTGCCCACACAATCCCGGAACACCTCGTTCATATAACCCTGAAACACAGACGGAGCGTTCACTAGGCCGTACGGCATCACCAAGTATTCATAGTAACCCGTAGGAGTAATGAAAGCAGTTTTCCACTCATCACCTTCGCGAATGCGAATCAGATTATATGCGCTCCGGAGGTCTAGCTTCGTGAAGATAGTAGCTCCACGGAGCTGTTCCAGAGCGGAGGGGACGAGAGGAAGGGGATAACTGAACCTTACCGTGACCTTATTTAGCGCCCGATAGTCGATGCACGGCCGAAGGCCTCCGTCTTTTTTGGCCACAAAGAAGAAGCTAGAAGCAGCAGGGGAAGTCGAGGGTCTAATGAAGCCTTGCCGAAGGGCCTCCTCAACGTACGTCTCCATTGCCTTCTGTTCCGGGAGAGAGAGAGAGTAGATCTTACCTCTTGGCACCGGTGCACCTGGAAGGAGGTCGATGGCGCAGTCCCATGGCCGGTGTGGAGGTAGTTGTGTGGCTCGGACTGGACAGAAGATGTCCTGAAAGCTGGAGTATGCCTCTGGAACCTCGTGATGAGGCACCCCGGCTGGACTCTCCACGGAGGTCGAGTTGAGTGGTAGAGCTGGGACCTGGGAAAGGCAGTGAGAGAAACAGCCGGCCCCCCACTTCAGGATCTCCCCATCCTTCCATGAGAGGATCGGCTCGTGGAGAGTGAGCCATGGGCGCCCCAGAATCAGGTCAGATGTAGATTTTTCGAGAACCAGGAATCGGATCTTTTCCTCATGCAGCCAGCCGACCTGCATATGCAACGGAGGAGTGATGTAACGAACCAACCCCCCAGCAGGGGGCGCCCCCGTCACGCAGCAGATCTGAAGGGGAACAGGGCGGAGTACAAGGGGAACCTTGAGCTGGCGGCAGAGTGTCCTAGATATGAAGTTTCCGGCGGAACCCGAGTCCAGGAGAGCCTTTACTGTGGGAGACATGGTGGCATGGTGGATAGTGACATTCGTGGTGAGTGGTTTGGCATGGGAACATTCATGAATGACGTTACTCACCAGAGGTCTCGCTGGGCGCCGAGGGCATGATGGTAGCAGGTGCCCCTTTTCGGCGCAGTATAGGCATAACCCCGAGTCCAGCCGGCGTTGTCTTTCCTGAGGAGAAAGTCGGGCTCGGGTTTGGTTAATGTCCATAGGTTCGGGTACTGACCTGGGGTCTGGTGAGAGGAGGGCTGGTTGGAATTGAACCGGTGCAGGAAGTTCGGCAGCGCAATCCTGCAAACGCTTGGCGACTCTGAGGGTGAGCCGCATGAACTGCTCCAGCCCAACAGAGTCGTCGTGGGTCGCCATCTGCAGCCTCAGTCGTGGTGCTAGCCCCTGCCGGAATTTGGTTAAAAGGGAGAGCTCGTTCCACCCACTGGCGGCTGCAAGGGTTCTAAAGGAGAGACCATAATCGTGAATTGAACCCTTACCTTGTTGCAGCCGGAAAAGTTGGTCCCCAGCGGTGGTAGAGCTCACCGAGTAATTAAATACTTCCCGGAAATGCGCAGTAAATTGCGCATAATTGTGGACGACGGGTCCATCCTGTTGCCACATTGCCTGTGCCCACTGGAGAGCGCGTCCCGTCAGTAGGGAGACAATGTAGGCAACCTTGGATCTGTCAGATGGGAAGCGCAGGGGCTGCATGTCAAAAAATATTGAGCACTGCAGAAGGAACCCATCGCAATTCCCCGCTTCACCAGAGAAGGGCGTCGGTGTAGCCACGGGACTGGTAAGCGCACCGAGGGAAACCGGGGCAATGGCAGCCGCCATGGGCGCAGTGTGGGGAGCCGGGGGAATCGGTGGAGTGACTGTGGGTGCAGCAGGTGGTGTAGTGGCGGAGGTTTGTGGTGGCAGAAGACGCTGGAGGGTGGTGATCAGCTCCGAAATCAAATTAGCACTTGCCGGGTCCATAATTGTGTAGGTCCGAGATTCTGTCGCGAACCAACGGAACTCAGAAGAGACAGTCTCTGATGTTGGCCCGGCAGGGCGATTTATTCACAAGGTTGGGGATAAAGAAAACACGGGGTCCAAACAAAATGTAGCAATCAACACTGGAACTGAAATACTGGAATAATAGGAAACAAAAAGCAAAACAGAAACCAATAAATAAACAGGCAAAAAAGCGGAGCTGGCAGGAGGGAAAAAACGGGAGTGCATAGGAGGGAGCTTGGAACAGAATGGGTGCACGGGAGACACGGAAGCACACTAAAACACGGAGACACGGAAACACGGAAGTACACAGGAGCGCGGAGCGAGGCAGACAAAGAGAAACTTAAATACACAGGGAAATAATAGTCTTTTCAGGGAAACACGGAAATAAACACAGTCTTAGCCTTTTTCTGAAGAGTTCGGGTCGCGTGATCAATCTCGGACGGCGTGCTGGTGAAAGAGTGGTGCTTTTATGTGCGCGTGTGTAAATCAGCAGAATACGGAGCAGCTGTGTGTGTGGGTGTGTGTGTGTGAGAGACGCGCGTGCGTGCTAGAACTCGGGTGACGTAGGACGTTGTGCAGGGGCGGAGCCTGGTGTGCGCGTCACAGTGTGTGTGTTTGTGCTTAGGAACTGAATTTCAATGAATGTTTCAAAAACCATGCTTTCGTTTTTTGTGTGAGGAATCTGAGGTATAGGTGTGAACAGTTGAGACAATAGAAACCTGATCATTTAACAGTGATGATTATTCAGTGAAACAGAGGCTCTGCTGAAAAATCACATCAGTCACTTTATCTCACAGAAAGGCCGTTCAAAGTGTTATTATTTAGTTTTTTTTTTGCTTTGAACACACACCGAACACTTTCATGAACTCAGTTCTGTATTCAAAACACTAAGCCAGGTTTGTTTATTCTCCTTTTTCTCTGTTTTTCTGCTAGAGTTTAAAATTGCATTTTTTTTATGTGCACGTTGATTTAAGTTTAAAAGTTGCACATGAATCTGACATGTTTACATCAGCCACATTTTGAAAGCCCAGTTTGTGCTCTACATAAATAAGGGAAAAATGTATTATCTACTATATTGGTAAAATGCACACAAATTTAAGGAGATCACTGAATCACTGCAGGTCTTCAGAAAGGCCTCAGACCCCTAAGGCTTTTAATGTTTATCTAATTCAATTTGATGAAGATGAATTGTGCAATTCTATTTAAAAATATAAAACTAATGTGTTAGTAAAGTTTACTAGAATAACAGATGATCATAAAGTAAATGCAATTTCAAATGTCTCTTATTCAATATTAAATTATTCATAATTTGCTGATTTTACCTAGATATCACACCACTGAATCATCAACCTCTGTCCAAACCACCTCCCCAGAGAATCTGTTATCAACCTCTGACCACCAGAATGATGCACTGAACAACTCAAATCAAACTTCAGTGATCTCACCATTAACCACTTCTCAACGTCACCTTTCAACTCCAGCAAGCGTGATGTCACCCTCTCCCCAAACCCACTTCACGCCTTCATCGATCCAGACACCAACCCCTACCCAACACCACCTTTCAACTCCAGCAAGCGTGATGTCACCCTCTCCCCAAACCCACCTCCCAGAAAAAGAAGGTGAGCAGAAAATGTTGAGAGTAGTTGTAGCACAACAGAGATACCTGTGCATATTTTCATTCTAATCACAGTTTGAATGAGGTGCTTGCACTAAGTAACTTAGCTTAATGAAAGATTAATAGAACAAATCATATATTTTGAAAATATTAAACATATTTAGCTTACTGTCTATTACATAGGGTATTAACTATAGATCATATCCTCCAGCCTACAAAGCTGTAGTGTAAAGATAACAATGTACAGAAGTTCAACACCTCCTATTATTGCTACTTTAGCTGTCATTAAATTCTTTAGATTAGCTCACCACTGTTGAATGAACTTTAAAGTGGGGATTCAATAAGAATGCTAAAGAAAGTTTAAATAGTCCTTCATTGCTGTAACACTAGTAAAATAAGTGAAGCAAAGATACAGTACATCCTCTATAACACAGAGGTCTGCCC
Source organism: Clarias fuscus (assembly GCA_030347435.1). NCBI lineage: Eukaryota > Metazoa > Chordata > Actinopteri > Siluriformes > Clariidae > Clarias > Clarias fuscus. The sequence continues at coordinate 23,425,695 of CM059227.1, forward strand.
TGAGTAAGGAAAGTATGTTACACCTGCTACTGCCATTACAGTCACTTCAGTAGTAATAAATAACAGTTTGGTGTCACTTAATGTCTGAAATACAGTACATTCTGTGAAAATGGACATCATGGAATTTAAATGTTGTATGGATTGGCACTATGTCCAGGATGTACCCTTCCTCAAGTTATCTGGGATAGTCTTCCTGTACAGGTTGAACGACAAGAGGAGTGGTTCGGAATGCACGTGGGTGCACATGAATGTACACATTTTGCAAATAATTCAGACGCAATTGGCTCAAGTTGTGCAAAATAAGATTCTAATGCAAATTTTGCAGTGAGTTAGTTATACTGTAGCTGTAAACATCAAGCAGATTTGTTACAACAGCACTTAGTTGACTGAGTAAGTACTTTTATGGGTCTTGGGATAACAATTGTCTCTGATCTGAGTATGGATGGCACTGTAGCATTTACAAGAGGGTAGGGGTACAAATAGACTGTATCATGAATGTTTGGTGTCCAAGCCAATGCTGGTGGCTTTTCCGAGACAGCATATGCTGTAACTGTCTTCAGCCTAGGCATTGTACTCCAAAGATCCTCTGCGTTCTGCAGTATAGCTTTTAGATACCAAAAAAATACAGTAGGTTAAAATATTCTCTGTGCTGCAGCATTAGTAGGCTAATGGAATTTTTGGGGGGACATCAGCATTTTTTAGCATTCTTAGTAGAAACCAGCCAATGTTGTGATTATATTTTAGGAAGAGAAGAATCAGGACACTTAGCACCTGTACAGGCTGATAACCTGCATGTGGATATCCCCTGTCCCTACAGAATGATTAAGCTCATTGGCTCTCCTTATTATAAATTAATGCTTATAATTAATATGTGGCTGTAAGCCAAACACACTGTATTCACATAGATGATTAGAGGTGGCAGTATGAAACCTGCATCTGATTTCACACAGGTAGATCAGTAATGCCTGAGATGTGCTTCTTTTTTCGTAGACCCTGTGAAGTCGCGTACCCACATCAGATGAGAAGGACTTATCTGTGCCGTATTTGGCCCTTTGTGCAAAAATAGGCCGGGCGAAATCTTATCAGCTCTGTTACAGATCTTAGGAAACATCTAGGCCAGATTTGGGCCAGAGAAGTTTTGCTATCAGGGAATGATGTGGTCAGTCAGAGAAAGAAAATACACATAATATTTGTACATACTGTCATGTTTCTTCAAGTACTGGAGGCGGACGCAAACGCAGGGTGTTCAAGCACTTTGTCTTTATTTAATATATCAAAAACAAACAAAAGAAAACAAACAAAAATAACACTCCCCAGGCTGGGTATGGCGCAGGCAGGCTGGTAGTGACGATGTGGGTCTTTACTTTTGACCACAGTTCCACTGGCAAAATTAACGTGAACGGAGTATGGCTGAGCTTCCCTCAGCCGTGACCTTGACCTAGGTCTATTATCCAGCCTCGCTCTGCTGATATACCTCAGTCCTGGGGGGAGAGAAGAAACGAACAGGTTTGTTAGGCTCCGTGACATATACAAACAATGAGTGCACGACGGTGAACGGACAGGTGTGTACGGGTTCGGCCGACCTAAATAGAGACACACAGGGAGGACACAGGTGATCTTAATTTGATTTAAACATTGATAACAAGTACACACGTAGACACACTAGGGGGGGACAAAGCGCCGGCTCAGTAATCCGGTGAACCCGATCTCTCTCTCCCGGACTGAGGTGGCACAGATGTGACAGTACCCCCCCCCCCCAGGACCGGCTTCCCGAGGGAGGTGGGGGCGCTCTCTCCGCGTCACCGGCGGGAGTAGGGACCCACCGGACTGATGGGATAGCCGGCGGGCGGGGCGGCCCGGAGGTCGCGGCGCCGGGCGATCCGGCCGAGCTTGGTGAAAATCGGAAATGAGTTCCCGATTTAGGATGTCTCGCGCCGGTACCCAGCTCCGTTCCTCCGGACCGTAGCCCTCCCAATCTACTAGATATTGCAGGGCCCCCGCTCTCCTCCGGGAGTCCAGGAGTTCTTTCACTCTAAACGCGGGGGCGCCCTCGACTTCCACAGCCCCGGGGAGAGATGGGTTCGCGATGCCGCCGTCTAGCGGCCCCCGGTTCACTGGCCTGAGAAGAGAAACATGGAAGACAGGGTTAATACGAATATGACGAGGGAGTTGTAATTTAAATGAGACGGGGTTGATTTGGGCTAGAATGGGGAAAGGGCCGATGTACCGCGGGGTGAGCTTGCGACAGGGAAGGTTTAAGTGAAGGTCTCGTGTCGAGAGCCATACCCGATCACCTACCTGGAGCGGAGGACTTTCCCCTCGCCGTCTATCGGCGAATTTTTTAAAGCGACGAACCGCTTGGGAGATTTTAGTGTGCGCATTTTCCCAGACTTTTTCCGCTCCTTTAAACCATTGATCCACCGTGGGTACATCGGTGGGAGTGGCATCCCACGGACAGAGCGGAGGCTGATGCCCAAGCACACACTGAAACGGCGTTAGGCCGGTAGCGGAGTGGCACAATGAGTTTTGGGCATATTCCGCCCAGATTAACCAGTCTGCCCATTCATGTTGTCGACTGCTACAATATGCCCGGAGGTATTTCCCGAGTTCTTGAACAGTCCGCTCAGCCTGCCCGTTAGATTCGGGGTGGTAGCCTGACGTTAGACTAACAGTGGTCCCCAATTTCTGGAAGAAAGCTTTCCAGACTCTAGCGATAAATTGGGGACCACGATCTGAAACAATGTCCTCGGGGATACCATAGCAGCGAAACACTGTTTCGAATAGGGTTTCTGCAACCTGGAGGGCCGATGGGAGAGAGCTAAACGGGACAAAGCGACAACCCTTTGAGAAACGATCCACCACTACTAGGACTGTCGTGTACCCTTTTGACACCGGCAGATCCGTTACAAAATCCACTGCTATGTGTGACCACGGTCTGTTAGGTGTGGGTAGGGGCATTAGTTTCCCAACTGGCAGACAACGGGGATTTTTTGTTGTTGCACAGACAGCGCAAGATAAAACTGCTGTTCTTACGGTTTCGTGCATCTTAGGCCACCAGAACTTTGGTTCCAGGAGTCTAAGTGTGCGAGTGATGCCTGGGTGTCCCGAAGCTAGACTAGAATGGGCCTCTCTTATCACTCGTTCGCGAAGTGTCTCCGGAACATACGTTCGGCCCGGGGGGCAGCCCTCCGGCACGGGGTTGGACCGAGCCGTTTGAGCTACCTCCGCGTCGATGTCCCATATGATCGGGGCCACTACGAGTGATGAGGGCAAGATCGGTTCGGGGTCCGAATTCTGATCTGGCAACGGAAAACAGCGGGATAGCGCATCCGCCTTCTTATTTTTAGATCCCGGTCGATAAGTGATGCAAAACTGAAAGCGGGTAAAGAACAGCGCCCAACGGGCTTGACGAGGGTTTAATCTTTTGGCTTGTTGGATATACTCCAAGTTTCGATGGTCAGTTAGTACCACGAACTGGTGTTTAGCTCCCTCCAACCAATGCCGCCACTCCTCTAACGCCGCTTTTACTGCTAGCAGTTCGCGGTTGCCGATATCATAGTTGCGCTCGGCAGGTGTCAGTTTACGGGAAAAGAAGGCGCAGGGATAGAGTTTCTCGGGATGGCCTTGGCGTTGTGACAGCACCGCTCCTATACCCACTTCCAACGCATCGACCTCAACTACAAAGGGCTTCTCTGGGTTAGGTAATTTTAATATAGGCGCGGTGGTAAATGCTGTTTTTAGGCGCTGGAATGCCGTGCGCGCTTCCGGTGAAAGCGCGGGTAGTTGTTTCGGTTTCCCTTTTAACAAGCTAGTGAGTGGTGCTGCCATCGTACTGAAGCCCCGAATAAAACGCCGATAGAAATTGGCGAACCCAAGAAAGCTCTGTAGCGCCTTGACTGACCGTGGTTCCGGCCATTGTTGGACCGCCTCCACCTTGGCCACCTCCATCTCGACCCCCCATGGCCCTATGCGGTAGCCGAGAAATGCAACCTCCCTCTTGTGGAATTCGCATTTCTCCGCTTTAGCATAGAGCCCGTGTTCGCGCAGACGACAAAGGACGGCGGACACATGAGAGACATGTTCGGAATATGACCGCGAGTATATCAAGATATCATCCAGGTACACTATAACATAACGGTTCAACATATCCCGGAACACGTCATTCATGAACCCCTGAAACACCGCAGGTGCGTTTACCAGTCCGTAAGCCATCACGTTGTATTGGTAATGACCTGACGTCGTGCTAAACGCCGTCTTCCACTCATCGCCCTTGCGAACACGAACGAGGTTATATGCGCTGCGGAGGTCAAGTTTAGTATAGATGGAAGCGCCTCGGAGTTGGTCGATCGCGGCTGGCACCAGTGGCAGCGGGTGCTTGTATTTTATTGTGACCGCGTTTAACCCACGGTAATCAATACAGGGACGTAAACCTCCGCCTTTTTTTTCAATAAAAAAAAAACCTGCCGAGGCGGGTGACGTGGACCTGCTGATGAGCCCCTGCTGGAGAGCCTCCCTCACGTATTCCTCCATTGCCCGGGTCTCCACCACGGACAACGGATAAACGCGTGCGCAAGGCGGTGCTTTCCCCGGCAGAAGCTCAATTGCGCAGTCCCACGGTCGGTGAGGGGGAAGTCGTGCGGCTGCCCTAACACTAAACACGTCCCTAAATTTCACGTACTCGGATGGCACCTGGACCGAAACTAGGGCTTGCGGACTCTCTATTGATGTGGTTAGGACCGACAATGCAGCCGGCGTGCATGTTTTAGCGCATCGTGGGGCCCAAGATGTGATGCGTGACCTGGCCCAATCAAAATTCGGGTTATGTAAGCTGAGCCATGGGAGGCCCAGCACGACGGACTGGTTCCCTCGGTATGACCGGGGAAAGCTAATCGAAGGGTCGCGGAGAGATACTCAACGGGCGAATTAATTAATTGTTTGCCATCCAGAGCTTTCACTGTGATCGGCAACGGAAGCTTCGACACGGGAGCTCGTAGCGAGGAAAGGATAGATGGGGAGATGAAGTTTCCGGCCGAACCCGAGTCTATAAGGGGGAAAACAGACACATCAGAATTATTAAAAGACAATACGGCTTGTAAAACAAAAGGATGATGAGTGCGCGGTGGTGTGTGAGCCATTACTTTGCGTAGGGGACAAGAGCTGACTCGGTGCCGGCCCCCCCCCACAGTACAAACACAACCCCTCAGTCATTCTCCTCTGCCTCTCTTGGGTGGACAGGCGTGATGAGCTCATGTCCATCGGTTCGGGGTTCGCCCCCTCGCGCGGTTCAGGTCGGGGTGCTTGGCTGATGCCGGCGCGGTTCCGTAGTTCGGACCCCCACCCCGATGCTCTCGAGGGGGTGTGGCGCCGTTGGCCGCGGAGGTGCTGGTCCAACTTGATAGCCAGGTTGATGCACTCATTCAGTTCCATACCAGTATCGCGGCACGAGAGTTCCAGGTGGATTTCTGGTTGCAGTCCTTCTCGAAACCTGGCTAACAAGCTTTTTTCACACCACCCGCTTTCCGCGGCTAGGATACGGAACTTGACCGCATAGTCGGCCACAGTGTTGGCGCCTTGCTTCAGCCTAAGCAATTGTTGTTCTCCCGACCTGCCGTGATCGGGATGGTCAAAAACCGTGCGAAAGGCGTGGATGAACCGGTCGTACCTGGTGGTAATGTCCCCCCCCGCACTCCACACTGCTGCGGCCCAGTCCATGGCTGGCCCTGTGAGCTGCTGAGTGATGAAGCTGATCTTCTTTTGTTCCGCAAGCTCTGGAAAATCAGCGAGGTAGAGCTCACATGCCATGAGGAACCGCTTGCATCCTTCCGGATTCCCCGCGTATCTCTCCGGGGGAGCCGAGCGTGGTGGGGACGGTGCGGCGCGCCGAGGCGTAGGAGAAGAGGGAGGTCGGGCGATCGCGAGCTGACTCACGCTACAGGCGAGGTCGTGAACCGCTCTCGCCAGGCCGTCGATCTCCCGTTGCTGGTACCGGAGGTATTCGTACATTGGGGGGTCGTCTTCGGGCAGGGGGATCCCTGCTGCGTCCTGTGAGGTCCGTTCATCTGTCATGTTTCTTCAAGTACTGGAGGCGGACGCAAACGCAGGGTGTTCAAGCACTTTGTCTTTATTTAATATATCAAAAACAAACAAAAGAAAACAAACAAAAATAACACTCCCCAGGCTGGGTATGGCGCAGGCAGGCTGGTAGTGACGATGTGGGTCTTTACTTTTGACCACAGTTCCACTGGCAAAATTAACGTGAACGGAGTATGGCTGAGCTTCCCTCAGCCGTGACCTTGACCTAGGTCTATTATCCAGCCTCGCTCTGCTGATATACCTCAGTCCTGGGGGGAGAGAAGAAACGAACAGGTTTGTTAGGCTCCGTGACATATACAAACAATGAGTGCACGACGGTGAACGGACAGGTGTGTACGGGTTCGGCCGACCTAAATAGAGACACACAGGGAGGACACAGGTGATCTTAATTTGATTTAAACATTGATAACAAGTACACACGTAGACACACTAGGGGGGGACAAAGCGCCGGCTCAGTAATCCGGTGAACCCGATCTCTCTCTCCCGGACTGAGGTGGCACAGATGTGACACATACTGTAGAATTGCAATTTTTCTATTATTGTTGTTTTTGTTAATAACAACAACAAGAACAACAACAATTACTACTATTATTTTCTTTTATTGACCGACCATATCGTTACGGGTGAGCACTGGGAATAGTAAACAAATTTAAACAGTGCTCGTCTTCCACTTCTTCGTACAGCGATTTATTATAAAATGATTTGATTTTTATATTTGCCAAGAATATGTGTGTCTTCTTTAATCGTCTGTCAAACACATTCTTCAGTTATTCATTGTAACTATTTCCATATTTTATTCTTGATTCAATACCATTAACTGTGACTTATAAGATGAGGAACAAGTAGGAAAGGTTTTATTTGGGTTCTTACAAATTAGATGATGCTTTTCACAATCATTCATCCACAGGTAGCCTCTTCTACTCACAGGTTATGTGCTGACCATCCTCCCGTGGTTCTCTCAACCTTTAAACTCCCCACTTAATCTGAAATGTAAAATTTCATTAATAGGTCTAAATCTTTCACAGCTTGATCTTCTGTCAACTCAGCTGATTAAAGCCTGTACGCCCTTACTCTCCTCTCTCGTAACTCATATTATTTCCATCTGGCATCGTCCCATCATCCCTTAGAACAGCATCAATAACTCTAATCCTTAAAACACTTCTCTTTAACCATAATAATCTTAAACGTTTCAGTGCAATATCTAATTTCCCTTTTATTTCAAAGATACTAGAAAAAAATCTAGTTAGAATCATTTTAGTATATTTTCTAAATATAGCACAAATGTTTGCCTCTGTCTCTGAACAGCACACTGTCTGTCTGTCTTTCTTTTATTTTGTTTCTTTTTCTTTCTTTCTTTTCTTTGGTCTTTGGCCCTCATACCTTACCGGTGCTACCTAAATGATCGCATGGAGTGCAGAGGTATCAAGACCCTTAAATAAACATGGGTGCGGCTCATTCAGGCTGATTGGCTGACGGCGGCATTGCCTGGCAACCGCGTGCATAAATGGCCGCGCCTTTGCCTGTTCAGAACTCCTCGTGGTAGCAGCCTGCGGATCTGCCCATCCTGAACAGTTTAAGCGCGGCTTCATCGTTACAAGGTTCATTGATAAATATTGGCTTTCATGCTTCAACTGCATAATCAGCTTTCTGCACATTCATGATGGAAATTTTTCGATTTACCCAAAAGTGGAGAGTACAAGTGCAAGTGCAGTAATAAAGTCAGACATCAGAACTCCAGCAGTGTAACTCTGAATGTTCTATGTAAGTTAAATCTGATAATGAGGAGGTGGATATCACACATTTACGTTAGAGTTACACGCCTGTCTTTTTTAAATTTACCAAAAGCACATCACCATCACAAACTCAACTAATATATTAATGATTCAAACATATCTAACCCTCATGGTATAATTGTTTATGGCTCACACTCATAATGTTCCCGGTCGCTTTTGACCGTAGCATTTTATTTAATTATAAATACACAATAATACATATATTATCACCAAATGTTGTATTAGATCTTTTTTTTTTTTATCAACTTCAGCTCCTGTGAACATTACATGTTATGAACTTTTAATTGTTCTGCAGGTATTTCATTTACCTTAGCTCATACCACAATTTTTTTTAGGGGAAAAAAAAAATCATAAAGATATTATTTTAACTATAACAAATACTAAGATAAAACCTATTTTGCTGTTTATCACTTCACTGAGATGTTTTATTAAAGTCACTTTTTTTTGGAAAGAAGTGAATAAAAAAAAAAAAAACTGTGGCACAAAATAACAACTTTTGCATTTCCGATCATGACCGAAATGATTTATTAATTGAAAACAAAAGCACAAATGTACAAAGGGAAAACTTAACTGTATTACAAATATAGAATCACACAAGTAAGAGAAGAAAATACCTCCACCATCTTAAATATCAGCTCTAAACACAGGGGAGAGTACGAATGCAGCAATAAAGACAGACATCAGGACTGTAGTAGTGTAACGCAATGTTCTGTATGAGTCAAACCTGAAGATTTTCTCACTTCATACTGTATATCAGTTAGAACCATTTTAAATGTATTTTAAAATATTATCTTCCTTGCAGGCGGTGGTGTAGTGGTTAGCACTGTCGCCTTGCACGGCCATGGTCTGTATTTGATTCCCGGCCAGGTTCGATTCCCGTCTCTGTGTGCATGGAGTTTGCATGTTCTCCCCGTGCTTGGTGGGTTTCCTCCGGGTACTCCGGTCTCCTCCCACACTTCAAAGACATGCAGGTTAGGTTAATTGGCTTTCCCCAATTGGCCGTAGTCTATGTGTGAGTGTGTGTATGTGTGTGTGTGTGTGTGTGCCCTGCGATGGATTGGCACCCTGCCCAGGGTGTACACTGCCTCGTGCCCTAAGCCTCCTGGGATACCTGGGATGACCCTGAATACACGATTAAGCGATATAGATGATGAGTGAGAAAGTGAGTGAGTATCTTTCTTGCCCTATAACGGATTGGCACCCCGTCTAGGGTGTACCCTGCCTCATGCGCTAAGTCTCCTGGGATAGTCTATAGGACCCCCTTGACCCTGTACACATGATGTATAGATGATGAGATTAGTGAGTGTTATTTTCCTGTCTGGTTTAGATCCTCCAAAGAATGTTTTAGTGGCAATGCACCCTTGTGGTGAGGACAATTTAGTGACTCTGACCTGGAGCAGTGATGCTAAGCCACCTGTGGAGATCTACACCTGGTTTAAGGTGAATAAATCCTCAGCTGTAGGATCTGGACAGAGTTACAGAGCTCTACAGAGTGGACAGTACTACTGTGAGGCTCAGAATAAACACGGCTCTGAGAGATCAGCTGCAGTGTCCGTCACTTTAAATGGTGCAGTGGAGCAGTGATCAAACAGGAATGAGTGAATTATTCATTCCTGTTTGATCACTGCTCCATTATACTGTACACCGTGCACTGTGGAGGAAGTTTTAAACAAAAATGATTATATATATATATATATATATGTGTGTGTGTGTGTGTGTGTGTGTACAAGCAGGTGGTTCTGTGATCGCGTATGTTTTTTCTGGATTTGGACTTTTTGGACTTGCAGCTCTTCTCTCTGCACTCTTCTGGCTGAGGTGAGTCTATTTGTGCTGATAAATTCATCACTAATTCCTCTGGATAAATATTTGACTTTGTGTGAGCAGATACAAGAGACAGAACAAGCCGACTGTTGAAGATGTCTATCAGGTCAGTTATTACAAAAATGTATCACGTGTGTGTTTTGTTCATAATAAGCTCTTACACTAAAGATGTTCTCCGCCCCTCCTCTCTGCAGAACGCTGGGCCGAGTGCTAAAGACGACACATACGCAGCTCTCGACCCCGCAGGCCGGACATCTGACGATGTGTATCACACACTTGCAGTAAGTGTCTGTGTGTGTGTGCACTGACAAAAAGGACTTGTAAGATTTACTTGATAAAATCCTCGTAACAATTTGCACGCGTAGATTTTAAGTAAATTTTATTGCTCTAATATTAAGTACAACTTACCCATCATGGTCAAGTAAAATCTACTTAATAATTAAAGTAACGCTCATGAAGAAATCAAGTAAAAGTTACACAATTATATTTAATTCACAGGTTGGTTTTATTTAAGATAATCAAGTAAAGTTAATTTATTGTTATATTAGCAGGAACCTTGTTTTTATGAATTATTAAGTAAATCTTCCTATAATTTTGTTTTGTGAGATTTTCCCTTACTTGGTTTTATCTATTTATATTACTCTCTATGTCACGGATGGTCCGTGTTGGGCAGGCATGGAGGACCCAAAAGCAGACAACAACCGAACTTAAAGTCTTTATTAGTTAAAACGTATGTTTAAGTATACATAAAGAACTGGTTAGAGATAAAGAGAAGCTTGAGTATTCAATGAAGGTGGTGGCGAGCGAGAGGCAGTGGAGATCTGTGTGACAAGATGACTGTGGCATCCAACGTGCAGCGTGAAGGCAGGTGCGGACAGAAGCGCTCTAATTCCTGAAGCGCATACCTGAAGTCCGTGTTGTAATAAATCCAGCGGGCTAGACAAAGTCGTGGTCGTGAAGCGGAAGCAGGAGATCAAAGCCGGGAGTTCGGTCAGCGTAGTGAACAGGTTTAATCCGCGAGGCGAGAAGCGTGAAAAAAAGGGAAGAAGTCCGTAATGCGAGGGCGAGAATATAACTTGACGTGAGGCACGGGAAAACTGGGCTATGAGCACGCAATAATTCGGCAGATAATGGTTGCTTGATGAAGAGTTTAAATAGGCAGAGGTGATAAACTGAGATAAAGAACAGGTGTGCAGAAAGCAGAGATTGAGGCGGCAAAATGGAAAGAGTGGAGTGGAGTGTGGATTGGACGAGCAGGTGAGCATGGCCTGTCTGGAGACATGGGGCATGACCTGGCGTGGCGTGACACCCTATAATAATGTGAACATTGCTAATTTATGTTTTGTAAAGAAACTGTAATTATTTCATCAATATCTTTCACAAATCACACAACAAAAATATTATTAAACACTTTATTCACCAACATTACCGAATGTTTTTGACATTAACAGTCTCGATACAGGTTGTCTTTTTAATAAAAGTGCATTCAGTAAAATTTTGCATCCATAGGAACAACTGCATGGCACCAGGGCCTGAAATACTTGTTTTAAACAAAATTGTAAAAATAAATAAATAAATAAATAAATCAAAAAGTGCAGCATTCGTTTAGAAAAATATAGCAAAAAATACATTAAACAAACTGTAGAATAGTCCTTTTTAGAACATACTGTACTATTTAAACTTAATAGCCTTCTGAAGCAAGGTTAAGGGCATAAATTAGTCCCATAAGCAGTGCACATGACTTTGCAGTGCACAGGTTCTTCCCCTTCAACAGTACGGACTACGAGGATTTTAAGATGGTGCAAACAGGCATCACTTCGTCTGTCCTCCTGTAAAACATTTACAAGAAAAAGATAAAGATAACTATTTTGATAAACAAAACTTGAATTGCTTCAATCACCTGTGCTGACTTACACAGACTTACACTTACACAGAAAATAACATAATAAAAGAACATAATAAAAAATTACATATACATATTTCATTTACTTCAGATTGTTAAACTTGGGTTAAATTGCTTTAGCAATAATCTTGCATCAGTAAAACATTTGTAGAACACTGCATGAGGTGGCTGCACTTCATAGCCTGATTACTTTGCACATTTATAGTGTCAGGAAATCGTATGATGAGTGCTGAGTTTGTATTTAGTTCACCCAAACATGAATTCTTTCAATAATTACTCAGTTTTATGATGCTACAAACCTTTATGTTCATATGTATTCATTTGCATTTGGTATATGCTTGTGTCCAATGCAGAATAACATCTACCTGTAAATGAACATACACAATTTGTTATACTACAACAATGGTATAAAACCATATATAACCACTATTTTATATTTTGCAATGAAGGCGAAATAAAAATAACGGCAACATTATAGCAAGCAAATGTAATAAGTAGAACAGTATCTTCTATAGAGTCCTAAATTAACTTTCCGCACTGTATCCAAATTGTGAAATATACAGTACAGTAGTCCTGTTGATAGAAACATCTGTTAACAAGATTTTACATTTAATAAACAAATTACAGATTACACATTTAAATGCTTATTATGGTTGGTTATTATTATTTTTACCACATGACCCCTGGGGCGTTCCGTAGGTTCAGGTTTTTATATCACGTGAATCTCTACACTATTAAAAACTGTAATATTGCTAATTGTAAATCCTGAGATTAAGATGAACATTAATTGGAAGTCAGGAAAACGAGAATCACATCCAAAACAGAAAGGTAAACTTACCTCGAACACAACAAACTCCAGCTCCAGCCTCACCGCGCAGCACCTCTGGCTGATCCACAGCGCGGGTGCAGCGTCTCCAAACACGCATGCGCGGTGTCATTTGAAATTTAAACTAAACTTTCAAAGTAAAACTTACTTAATATTACTAGGTTTATGTGGAGTGACTATAAAACATTTATATATTACAAGTAAATACATAATAATATTTAACTCTTTCCACTCACTTAATTTATTACATGAATTAAACGTGTAGGTACGTCAACTTTTATTTAGGAAATTCTAGTTCTCCTTGAAATGTATTTTTACCATGTAAAAATAATGATGGTTAATTTAATATATTAAATAAATAAATAAATACATTTTTTGTCAGTGTGCGCGCAAACTAATTATCATTTGGTATTGTATTGTTGTAAATATATTCTGAGGTATCATTTCTTTCACTTTGAAACAGACTTCTCATCCCAGTCCTGATGCTGACACATCTGAGTACTACAATCTAGCGGTGAGTTTACAGCTTTTAAACTTAATTAGCTGAGAAATACATTAGTAATAATTGCTTTAAATGAATTTCCATTTTGGAGTCAGTAATAAAATAAGCGTGAACATCTGAGTGTGTGAGATGCTGACATGTTCTGCTTTAAGATGCATTACTGATTTCTTTTTTCTTTTTTTTTTCAGACCGTGAGAAACCTCATGAGAAATGAATAGAATAGAAATAGGGGTGGTGGGATGAAGCAGAGTTCTAACAGAGTACAACCTCAGTACAACAGCACATTTCTAACTATTTTTTCCGCTCCATGTAAACATGGTTTTCTTTACAAGGAGCTAGCCATATCTTAATATTATTAAAACTCTAAACTGTACATCAGTATTAGAGAATTAGGCAGCTAATGTGCCTATGTTTCTATAATGCTCATTTAAAGTAGTGAAGTGATGGTTTATTTAATGTTGACATTGTTTCTGTGTTACTCTAATATAATTTGTGAACTAATGAGGCGACCTTTCCATCCAGAGCTGAGGTGGCATTAGTTTTCTTTTCTTTTCTTTTCTTTTCTTTTCTTTTCTTTTTATCCTGATCCACACACAGTGATACTTAGACTCCAGGGCTTGTATTCACAAAGCGTCTTATAATTGCCTCAAAGAGCTCCTATCTTAGCCTAAAAAGTCCCAGATGGGAGTCTTAGACTAAAAGTGATTTTTTTAAACCTCTCAGAGTAACTCTGAGTAAGAAAAGTAGAAAAACCTTTATCTTAGTGAGGAGATGTGGTTGACCCCATTGCCCTGACTTGGCTGCAGTTGCTCGATAGTTCAGGACTGGAATTTCCTACAAGTCTACCTGCACTCCATATTAACATAAATTAACATCAACTGTTATACTGAACTGCCTGCCACCTAACACACAGTATGAATGCAGATAAATTCCTGCTTTCTGTTTCACCCAAATGAGGATGGGTTCCCTGTTGAGTCCGGTTCCTCTCAAGGTTTCTTCCTATTGCCATCTCAGGGAGTTTTTCCTTTCCACTCTCGGCCTCGGCTTGTTCATCAGGGACGATCTGACCATTTTGATCCATACACATTGACGTTCCATAAAAACTTAAATAATTCTTTTGATTGTGGAAAGTTGCATTTCGACAATGACAATTGTTAAAATCATTATACAAATGAAAAAATAAATTGAATAGCTAGGGATGACTCAGCAATTCAAGGACTGTGATTGGTTGATAAAAAAATATGTAAAGGTCTTAAAATGGCTCTTGGTGAAAGGAGAACATATGATAGTAGAATTAACAGAAGAAATTGTATAATCATGACTACAGGCTACTTTATGCAAAGGTTCTTTTATAGACTAAATACAGTATCTTAAAGATAATTAAAACAGCCAAATTCTGAAATGTGTCTACTTTTGAAACAAGCAATTTCCACATAGTAGTTACTATATATACACACGTGGACAAAATTGTTGGTACCCTTCGGTCAATGAAAGAAAAACTCACAATGGTCACATAAATAACTTTAATCTGACAAAAGTAATAATTAAAAAAAAATATATGAATGTTAATCAATGAAAGTCAGACATTGCTTTTCAACCATGCTTCAACGGAATTATTTTAAAAAATAAACTCATGGAACAGGCCTGGACAAAAACGATGGCACCCCTAGAAAATACTGAAAATAATGTGACCAAAGGGACATGTTAATTCAAGGTGTGTCCACTAATTAGCATCATAGGTGTCTACAATCTTGTAATCAGTCAGTGGGCCTATATATAGGGCTCCAGGTAGTCACTGTGTTGTTTGGTGACATGGTGTGTATCACACTCAACATGGACCAGAGGAAGCGAAGGAAAGAGTTGTCTCAGGAGATTCGAAAGAAAATTATAGACAAGCATGTTAAAGGTAAAGGCTATAAGACCATTTCCAAGCAGCTAGATGTTCCTGTGACTACAGTTGCACATATTATTCAGAAATCTAAGATCCATGGGACTGTAGCCAACCTCCCTGGACGTGGCCGCAGGAGGAAAATTGATGACAAATCAAAGGGACGGATAATGCGAATGGTAACAAAAGAGCCCAGAAAGACTTCTAAAGAGATCCAAGGTGAACTTCATGCTCAAGGAATATCAGTGTCGGATCGCACCATCCGTCGTTGTTTGAGCCAAAGTGGACTACATGGGAGACGACCAAGGAGGACACCATTGTTGAAAACAAGTCATAAAAAAGTCAGACTGGACTATCCCAAACTACATGTTGACAAGCCACAAAGCTTCTGGGAGAATGTCCTATGGACAGATCAGACAAAAATGGAACTTTTTGCCAAGGCAAATCAGCTCTATGTTCACAGATGGAAAAATGAAGCATATGAAGAAAAGAACACTGTCCCTACTGTGAAACATGGAGGAGGCTCTGTTATGTTCTAGGGCTGCTTTGCTGCATCTGGCACAGGGTGTCTTGAATCTGTGCAAGGTACAATGAAATCTCAAGACTATCAAGGGATTCTAGAGAGAAATGTTCTGGCCAGTGTCAGAAAGCTGGGTCTCAGTTGCAGGTCATGGGTCTTGCAACAGGACAATGACCCAAAACACAGCTAAAAACACCCAAGAATGGCTAAGAGGAAAACATTGGACTATTCTAAAGTGGCCTTCTATGAGCCCTGACCTCAATCCTATTGAGCATCTTTGGAAGGAGCTGAAAAATGCTGTCTGGAAAAGGCACCCTTCAAACCGGAAACAACTGGAGCAGCTTGCTCATGAGGAGTGGGCCAAAATACCTGCAGAGAGGTGCAGAAGTCTCATTGACAGTTACAGGAATCGTTTGATTGCAGTGATTGCCTCAAAAGGTTGTGCAACAAACTATTAAGTTAGGGGTACCATCATTTTTGTCCAGGCCTGTTCCATGAGTTTTTGAGTTTAAATTTTTTTTTTTATAATTCCGTTGAAGCATGGTTGAAAAGCAATGTCTGACTTTCATTGGTTAACATTCATAGAATTCTTATTTATTATTACTTTTGTCAGATTAAAGTTATTTCTGTGACCATTGTGAGTTTTTCTTTCATTGACCGAAGGGTACCAACAATTTTGTCCACGTGTGTAAGTTATTACATTTATTTATCATGTTGATCATTATTTGTGATCTATTTCAGATTGATGGGAGCAAAATGGCTCAGCTTTTACCAATTTACATGATTGTAGGGCAGCACTTTTGGATTGTATGTAGCCAACAATCTAAGAGAAATGTAAGGAAGTAAAAAAAAAAAGCCAAATTAAAAAGAAGATCAGCGTTTACTTTTAGCTTTCTTTTCAGGATTTTGGAGAATATTTCTTCTTTCCGACATTTCGTTCTCTGCTGTAGAAACTCCTAAGCCTCTTAAAAGTCCTCCTCTCTACTGTTAACAATTTTTACCTTAGGGGCTGTTTTTATGGTCAAGATGTTTTGTGAATCAATTTTAGTTTTAATATTTGGGACTGGATTTAAGTGGAAATTCTAGGAAAATGTCATAATTCTAAGAATTTTCTTAGGATTTCGTCTGTAGGAGCAACTTTTAGGTTTAAGAAGCTTTGTGAATATCGGCCCATATGACATTTTCTTTGAATTTCCCCTTAAATTAAAGCAGAAAAATATACATCTTTATATATAAACATTATGGCTTCACTGTCTGTTCTATTATCATATAGTCTATTTTCACAAAGAGTGCTTTTTAAAACCTTTGCAGAGGTCACAGTTTAAGTTTTTAAGCAAAGATACGGGCTCTCTTACATAATTCTAAGAAGATTTGTGAATATGGGCCCTGTGACTTGATCCAGGATAAAGAGCTTGCATACATTGAGGAGAGTTACTTTAATTGGCAGAATTTATTTAAATCTATCCTTCTTTTAGGGTCTTACCCCAAATGGGGCCAGAGGTAGCTCAGTGGTTAAGGAATTGGACTACGGTTAAGAAGGTTCAGACGGTCCAGTGCTAGATTCAAACCCTACGACCACCAAGTTGCCACTGTGGGAGCAAGGCCCTTAACTAACTTAACTACTGAGATAAAAATGTCATTTGCTCTGGATAAGGGCATCTGCCAAATGTCTAAATGCAAATAAAGAGACAGGTGTCATAGCATTTTATTCCATATCTATATTTTAAAATCTTATGCAAACGTTTGGACACCCCATGATAAATAGCAGATTTTTTTTTTCTTTTTTTATTGAAAAGATGTTAACACAGTCTCTCTCTTGGAAATGGAAAAAAAAATGCACAATACTTTCAGTAAACATTGGTTAATAGTTACTTCTTATGCTATTTTAAACAAAGGTTGAGGCACCGTTCATAATCAGTACTTAGGAACACTTCATCTAGCAGATTTACAACTTGTAAAGGCTTTTTATAGCCGCTAAAAGTCTTTCAATTCTTGTACTTAGGATTCTCTCCCATTCTTCCTTGCATGTGTGGCTTCTAGTTCTTTAATATTCTTTGATCATCTTGCACGCACAGCTCTACCCACAAATTTTCAATCAGTCCACAGCACCTGTTTCCAAAATGCATCAGGCTTCTGTAGATGTTCAAATTCAAATTCAAATTCAAATTTTATTTGTCACTGTACGTCTGACGTTGGATTTTATGATGGTGATGCAGGTAAGTTTTTTTTCTGCTGACTCTTCCATGAAGGTCTTATGGAACGGTGCACCACCACTCCAGAGTCTGCTAAATTTTCCTGCAGGTTTTTTTTTTTTTTTTTTCAGTCAAATGGGGGTGCTGATTTGTCTTTCTGACCAGCATATGAGTATGCTACTCATATATAGTACTCTCCGAGAGTTGTCTAGGTCATCACTCCGACTTAAAAAAACAAAAACAAATACAACTTAACATATATTACATACTGTATTGTAATAATAGCTCAATTATGCACATCTTACTTCATCTCTCATCATTCATACAAATGTATTATAGCATAAAAAATCAGGAAATGGTTCAAGCGTTCAAGCACGAAGCTGCCGATCAGCTGCCCATGTCCAATATTAAATGCAAAATACTCCATCACAGTTGAATCAAAAAGCAGCTCTATAATCCTTCTGCTTCAGTAATGATACTAGTCTTTGTCTAATGATCATAATGATTATTTCAGAAATATCTTTTTTCAATAGAAAAAAAAGACTAAATAGTGTGTTTATGCAAAACGTCAGCAACATCTTAACCACACTCTCTTTTTTTTTCACATTTTATTCTTTATTTGGCTTTTGGAAATGAAGCTGGGGTAGCCAAGGTGAGAATAATTTGAATGTTTTTTTTAGTTACCAAGTTGAATAATTAGTACCTGAGGACGTCGGGCCATTATAATGCCCTCATGGAGTCTGTTTCTGACTGTTTGAACAGACCCATGCACATTTGTGGTCTGCCGAAGTTCATTTTGCAGGGCTCTGGCAGTGCTCCTCCTGTTCCTCCTTGCACAGAGGCAGAGGTAGCGTTGGCAGAGGTTGTTTGTATGTAACAACATTTTTGTGGTTTATACTGTATGTAATATTCAGTAAATGTCCGGTTAATGATGCAGAATTGGCGTGGCACAATATGTAACGTAAAGCAGAAATTAATAAAAATTATGAGTAGAATGCGGCACCTGTTGACTGTGCCTCTGTTTGTCCGGTGTGCAGTGCCATTCATCTTCCTCTGTACTATAGCTTCAGCATAGGCAAGCTGAATAGTGGAGCACACAGACCTCTGCACAGTTGTTTGACCACTGGCAAAAAGAAAAAAAAAAAAACAGCTGGAATAGATAGAAGGTTACACCAGGTTCCCTCAGTGGTCTGAATCACAAATGTGGAAGTGCAGTGTCTGTCTTGTCCACATGAAAACATGTGACTAATTTTTACACTGGTTTTACACTAACAGAAACAAAGAAGTAAATTCCAAATGTGCTCTAATTGTTTGTTTCTGGTAGATTATATTACAAATAAATAAATAAATAAATAAATGCTAATAATAATATACAAAGAAGTAAGATCTATGTTATGCAAGCAGATTTTTTATTAAATTTGTCATAGCTCATAATTACTTCTCTGGTCTAATCACGACTTCCTGGGTCACTTAAGTAAAGGTCAAATCTCACAATCTCTCCAGTGTGTTAAGACAGATCCTAACCTGGATGGCTGCCCACCTCGAAGATGTCCACAACCTACTGCTCCTGACTGGCCTCAACCCCATCATACAGCGCATACAGAAACACCAGTCCTGACCTCACCTGTGTCATCGTATATCGGAGAAACAGAAGCTGGACAATCGACTCAGCAGTGAGCCCCTGGATGAGGACGAGGAACCGCTCAACAGGGAAAATGCTCATGGTCGGACTGGCGAGGTCGGATGGAAAGAAAAGCCCTCGTGCACA
The DNA here is from genome assembly GCA_030347435.1 of Clarias fuscus. Classification (NCBI taxonomy): domain Eukaryota; kingdom Metazoa; phylum Chordata; class Actinopteri; order Siluriformes; family Clariidae; genus Clarias; species Clarias fuscus. The sequence continues at coordinate 23,445,001 of CM059227.1, forward strand.
GACCATGGAGCTGGAGAACTGGAGCAGGTCAACAAATAGCTGTCAGACGCAAGACAAGCTGGAGGACGTACATTGGGGACACTAAGGAATTTAGACTTCAAATGAACTCAGAGGACTGCTCATGTCTAAACTGGGAACTGACTTTCACAAAACTCAGGCAACTGGCCTGAAGAAAAGTACATGATACGAAATCCTGTCTGGAATAATCAACATCATCAGGAGGGTGTGACGTGGATCAGAGTGTTGATTGCAAACTGACAGACGCCTTCCCAGTGAGAATGGACATGATAAACATATCTGCTTGAGGTTGAGGAAGTGCACAGAAAGGAACAGATCACGATGGGAGAATGGCAGAAAAGATGAAGGAGCGATGGGAGGGGACTGAACTGAGGTGATGCCGCCTGAAGGGGAAGGTGAGTCAAAAAAAAAATATTTTCCTACTAACACTTCTTGCTCCGATCGCAATGAAGAAAAGCTTGCAATCTTTTTCAGTGATTCTTGTGTGATTAATTCTCTTAGAAACATCCACTGTAGGTACATATGTTAAGATGATCTTGAAGTATATCAGGAAATGCCAACAATTGAATTGCAGCTCCACGACAAAGAAAATTCATTTTGGTAGATTCTGTGCAAGTCATTCACTCATTAAAGCATGTGAATTTGACAATTTAGTGAAAAAGAGTGGCAGATTCCTGAACTCTGTGGGCACTTCAGGACATGCAGCTGAAGAAAGCTTCACGAAGCCAAGTGTGTGGCTTTTTCCAGGTGTACAGGATACATTTGGACTTTTTGCTCTTTTATTGCTACCCAGTAAATCTATTGGGGTGAAATTAGGTATAAAACTCTTGAGACTAAACCAGTATTGAGCCTGAGTCACACTAATGTTCCTTAATTACAGTAGGGACACCTATAACGTGTTATTGGTTATAAGTAATAAGGCTGAGTAAAAAAAAAAAAAGAATTGGGCCTTTGAGTGACATGTGGTATGAGTGAGAGTGATTGAGAATGAACCTCTTATCTGACATTACAGCCACAGAGAAACAAATGCTGATGCAATATGCTGTTAATTTATGTGATAAGGTTTTAAAGGAACTGTATATATGACAGTACATACAGTCACAAGACCTGGCCAGGCAGAAAATTATGATATCAGCATGCAAAACCTTTTCTTTTCTTTTTTTTAATGACAGTTACGTTTATCATTACTCACTAAAGTGTACGGGCTAATGGCAAGTAAAATGTAGGTTTAATTAAGAGAACCGAACTGGCGGTGATCACCCCAAAGTAAGATTTTAGGTCCCGCAAACCTAGGTCTTTAACTGAAATAATTCCGGTGTTTAATTCTTTATTGAAAGCTGTTGTCATGATACACACCAGCAGAACAAGGTCATAACGCAAGCCATATCAAAGCTACAATTCACACAAGTCAAGTCTTTAGGTCAAATTGTTTTGGGACAAGATAAACCTTTGGATCCAAGTACAGTAGTATTCCAAAATATTTTAAAACAAATAAGAGAAATGAATGCCAAAAAAGTGTTTTTACTGCAGAAAAAGTTATTTTGATCAATGAAATCCTTGAGGCCCCATTGAGCTGTACACTCATGGGAAGGGCCTACTGGCCCACAGTGCACTTAGTTGAACTCCGGGAGCAAGAATAATCTTTCACTGAATTAAATTTGGCATTATTAACTAATTTAATATTGGGCATTCCAAATTATAAAAGGCCTTTTACAAAAACTGTTGATGAAAAGAATGGTCGTATGATTTCAGTCTTGCTACAGATGCATGAAAAGAAAAAAAAAAAGAAAAAAAAAAGATCTGTATCTCACTTCTCAGCCAAATCAGATCCTGTAGCAGCAGAATCACCCATGAGTTTATGTGCAGAACCAAAAACTGAGAAGGCAGGTGTATAATAAAGATATATACAGTAGCGCGTTACAGTAATTTGACATTTCTAGTTCCTCATGACTTTTCAGTATCATTCATACAGAAAAGCATCACACTTATTTGCAGCAGAGTGGTTAAAGTACAATGCTAAATTCTGGTAACACTTTTTCTTTCAGAAGACAGAGGAGAACACGACTATTACTTTGCCTACTGTTAAACAACTTTGTTCCCCTAGGACTGATCCACAGTAAGCACCACTACAGAATCCGGATATAAAATGAACGTGGATGGATGAACATTTTGTGATACAGAAACACGTGCTAACAGGAGGTTGCCGTGGTGATAGCACATGAACTATTAAAAGTGTAAATGTACAGTACAGTAATGCTCAACTAACAAATTAGATTCTATTTCAGAAAAAACAGATGCAGCAGGGAAGGTCGAGGCCAAACTTCGCCTTTCCTATAACCATAACATGTGTGTGTGTGTCTGATGCTCTCACCCCCACAGCTAACCTTGACGAGCTGCAGAGCACGGCCACTCCAGTAGAGAGAACAGTCTGGAGAAAAGCAGGATGCGTTTTCACAGAAGGGGTTTGGTACGACCCCAATCACAAGCCATGTCAGCATAGCTTTTTATGTAAAGTTGACACATGGGTGTCAAAAGGGGGAATGGGCGATAGAATGTGCATTTGTGTTACAAATAATATACTGTACTGTAGGTAAAGGAATTAAGATGAAGCCAGAGCACAGAAAGTAAAAGGGCATTGTGGAGATGAAATGTTGTGTTATTGTGCAGAACTCTGAGGTTTTATCTTAAGTACAGGCCCCACTGAAAGTGCTCCTAACACCACACACACAAGTCAAGGTAGTGGAAACAGAGGTGTGGGTCCACATGCCAGCCGCCCCAAACATGTTCCAGAACCTAAGAGAACCTAGAGGTCAACAAGGATGAGCAGTGAAGTGCTAGTAACCTCTCCTGTAAACCCCGACAGACCCTCACCTGCACGCAAAGTGCACGGGTCAGAAGAACCAACCAGAGTGACGGGAACATCGCAGAACCACGACTCTCCACTCAAATTCATCACTAGAACAAGCTCATAGTTACACTTGAAGCCAACACGTGAGGAAATTGTAAGGTGTCATTGTAAGCAGTAGCACAGAGTAACAAATAGTAACATGTAACAGTAGACTAAAGTTAAGAACATATTGTAACTAATGACAAGATAGAAGACTGTTTTAGAGGACAGAAAATACCAGTGACTGAGATTATTCACATTACAGACATTGAATTGGCTGGAGTGGACCGTTTAAATTTGGACCATATAAAATGAAAAGTCAATTTCAACAGCACCCCAAGGTAATCTGGGTAATTTTAGAAATGATAATCGTAATAGTTGTAACCTGACGTGCCTCGTTATTGAAGACTCATGGAGAAACCGTCATGGTAAAGTCTATTTAGTAAACTCAAGCCACATACATTTAACTAGAATAAAGAGAGGAGACAGTATGATAAAAAGGCATAACGCTAATCTTAGGAGATGTGCTGGGAATTGGGGATGCGCTCTATCATTAGACATTGCTGATAATATGACAGACATACACAACGGCTCGTGTTGGATATGCCATGCCATGTCCTCGAGCTGGGTAGCACCGCCCCTTAATAATGTCACAGCAGCAGAAGCAAATGCAGACAACATGTCTTGTATCATACCGACGGTTGTGGGGAGGCTGGGGTTATTTGCTGGTTTATAGTGTTCTACCAATTGGGATTAAAGTTAGGTCTCTGTATAACACCCTGTATGTATACAGGAACTAGTTCTGAACACAGTAAAATATCAAATGTTACGACAGACTGACAAGAACATAAAACAACAGAAACCGGACTCAACTGATGACTGGGACGACCCGATTTCTGACAGGCTTCAAAATTTCAGGTGACTATTATCCTGATTGTGACTTAGATCCTGATATGGGAGAAGACATAATGTAGATCTTTAGAGAATTGTGAAGTATATATATTTAAGTAGGTTGGTAAATTTTTCAAAGATGCTTTTGTGTCAGGGGTCTTTCCCTCATAAAAACAGCTGTAGTGTCCTCTGTGTGCATTAGAGTGCTAGTGATGATGTTGTTTTAAAAAAACAGGTTGGTCTGATGAAAATTACCTAATGCACGGCTTTATTAGTATAGTTTGGAATCCTGAAATTAAAATGTTTAAGTTGTCATAGAATGACAAAAGGAGGAAATTGTAATGGAAATATCACATTTTAATGATGTATTAATTTGTAATTGTGCCACGTAGACTATAGACGCTTTAAACTTGCTGAAGCTTAGAAACACAAGGCCGAGAATAGTACAGAAACAACCTGATTGTAATTGTCCCTGAATAAATGATAAGGTATGGACATCTGGTCTGGGTCAGATAAAGAGTTGAGTTTGAATGTAGGAACTTCATGTATGGGGCGTTGATTATGTTAGCAGAGATGTTCGTGTATAAAATAGGTCAGCTGAGAGAAAGAGAGCACCTTTCTCCATGCTGCAATCGTTGTTTGCTGTGTGAGACTGGTCCTTCTGCAGAAGCTTAGAATAAAACCTTTGTGACTTTGCTCTTACCCAGTGTATGAATTGCTTGTCTTTATAATATTCACAGAATTTCCACCACAATACCATAGGCACATATATTAAAATGAGATAGATATCGTGCATGAGTGCCTGTGTGTGTGTGTGTGTGTGTGTGTGTGCGTGTGTGTGTGTGTGCGTGTGTGTGTGTGTGTGTGTGTGTGTGTGAGTGTGCGTGAGAGTTTGTGTGTGCATGTTGGTTTTGAAAGTTGTTTCACTTCCTCAGCTGTCATGCTAGTGAGGTCCTTTGTTCACACATTGGACAGATCTGAGCCAAACATACAAGCCGGCAACACATTAAATTTGAAATCATTCATACTTGGGATTCCCATGGATGCAAATTTGTATTTTTTTTTTAACCGTTTTTCTTTCTTTGTTTCAGTATGCTCATCATGTTCAGAAGAAGGGAAAAGGAATAAAAAAAAAAAAAAACAAGTGTTATGTGCACCTAAGCAACACATCTTAACCACACATTTCCTCTGAAGTTTTTCTTTAGTCACAGTGGGGTTGCTGGACTTGAAGGCTAACAATGCACATTTAGAAAATAGTAATGTTTTATCATTTTAAATTACTCAAATCCCTCTTAATATGTACTGTTCCTCAACACAAAAAGCCTTTTTGTTTGTTAAATTTGTAAAGTTTAATTGATTGTTTATCTATTACTACTACTACTACTATTGCTACTACTACTACAAGCACCTGTGCCATCAGCATCCAGGGGCATCACACAACCTGATGTCATTGAATATGACATAGGTTTAAGGCATTATACCGGATGGACGTGTCTTTCTGGTGCACAAAGGCGGTGATGGCACAGGTGCTTGGGTACGATCAATGCAATGATGAACAGACACAAGCACCCGCGCCATCACCAGCTGATTAAGATCTCAAAAAAGCCCCAGATGCTGATATTTCTCAATGTGGGCTGGGTTTGGTTTTCAATCATAATGGCGCAGGTGCTTGGGCCAGTCATCGTTTGTGTAGTGTGTATAGGGTGTGTAGGGTGGGTTGTTGGGTAATTTACTCAAAAAAGGTAATCTACTACAAATGACTAACTACTACTTTCAAATTGTTATTTGATTACATTCCTGATTATTACATGTAAAAAGTAATCAGATTACTAACTACTTTACTTTTATGTTTTGAAGACATCTGTCATGGCTTACCCCTGTGATGGGCGTGTGCCTCAACCTGTTGTCGATCCTCGCTCTCTCCGTAGGTTCCCTACGCAGGGGTCAGCCCCTTCTTCAGGTGCATGTGTGTGACTGTGTGTAGAATGTGTATGTGTGTGTGTAGGATCACACACAGACTGACACATCCACACATCTCTTACACACACAACTCTCTTAACACATCTTAACCACACCCTTCCTCTCAGCCTTTTCTTTAGTCACAGTGGGGTCGCTGGACGTGAAGGCTAACAATATGCACAGTAAGAAAATATTGTATATGTTTTGTCATTTTAAATTACTCAAATTCCTCTAAATACAGTATTTACTTTCCCAAACATAGAAAGCTTTGTGAACTTTTGTGGGTTGAATTTGTAAAGTTTAGCAACTTTAATAGATCTAGTAATACTACTACTACTACTACTAATAATAATAATAATAATAATGTAGTCATTTGCAGAAATATGTGTTGGAGGAGCAAAATAATTAACAAATAAATGATAAACTGTTGATAATAAATGGCTTGCACTGTAAAAAATAAACAATCCATCTTAACGTAAAAAAAAAGTTTAATAACAAGTTTCACAGATTTGTTTAAGTTTACTCAACTTTTAGAGGAATTTGCTGGCCAAACAAAATATTTAAAATTTGTTGTTTAGTTGACACAATGTGCACCCAGTTCAAAATCAAAGATCAAAGTTAACTCAACATGTAATTCAAATATTTAATTCAGCTCAAGTAGTATTGGTTGTGAGCTCAATTAATTAGTTGTTGCCCAAATTTTCATCTAATCAAAAAAGTTATCTCCTAATTTAGCCTATTGCCATAAATGGTTCAAATTATTGTTTTTCTGTACAAAAACAAGTTAGCCTAACAATACCCACAACAATTTAAAAAGCAAATCGTCCAGGTCCTGAAGCAGCAAAACATACCCAGACCATAATACTACCACCATCATATTTTACTGTTGGTATGATGTTCTTTATCTGACATGCAGTGTTACTTTTACACGACACATAATGGGACACACGCCTTCCAAAAAATTCATCATTTGTCTCGTCAGTCCACAGAGTATTTTTACATAAGTCTTGGGTATCTTCAAGATGTTTACTGGGAAAACTGCAACAAGCCTTTATGTTTTTGCTCAGCAGTGGTTTTTGTCTTGGAACTGTGTTATGCAAACCATTTTTGCCCCCGAGTCTCTTTCTTACGGTGGAATCATGAACACTCAACTTAACTGAGGCAAGTGAGGCCTGCAGTTCTTTGGATGATGTTGTGGGGCCTTTTGTGACCTCTTGGATGACTTGCCACTGCACTCTTGGGGTAATTTTGGTCAGCCGGCCACTCCTGGGAAGGTTCTCCACTGTTCCATGATATTGCCAGCTGTAGATAATGGCTCTCACTGTGGTCCGCTGCAGTCCCAAAGCTTTAGAAATGGATTTATAACCTTTCACAGACTGATAGATCTCAATTATTCCCTTTCTCATTTGTTTTTATTTATTTATTTATTTGGATCTCAGCATGATGTCTAGCTTTTGTCTACTTCACTTTGTCAGGCAGGTCCTATTGTAAGTTATTTCTTGAATGTGAACAGGTGTGTCATGATGTGTTGTAAAGCCTTTGTAGTGAGCACTGACTCAAGGACATGCATAGGCAAGATGCAGCATGACTTTTTCTAGGTGAACGAGGAGTTTTTTTTATTATGTGCACTGTCTGCAAGCCCGTCACAACAGTCTTTACTTGTGTTATCTTTGACTAATATTGAAATGTATTTGTTGATCTGAAATATTGAAGTGTGACAAACATGCAAACGTAATCAGTAAGGATGCAAACACTTTTTCACACCACTCTATGTAGAATTTAATTCTTACTTGTATATACAATCATGCACGTGTACATAAAAGCAATGTTTTCATATTAATATTATTTGATCTTTTTTCTAGCAATTTTGTACCTATCTAATACACCTTAAATTTGACAAAATTTTGACCTCATTAATGCTTTTTTTTGCTAACTTTTTTTCCCTCCCACCTCATTCCTCATTGCAATTCTTGTTTGCTTCTTACTTGTTGTATATTATGTGAATGAAGTGCTGTAACCATAAAATTTTCCTTTGGGATTAATAAATTATCTATCTATCTATCTATCTATCTATCTATCTATCTATCTATCTATCTATCTATCTACATACCTACCTACCTACCTACCTACAGATGTGGCCATTAAGAATGCATGCTTTTTCCCGTCAAATGCCACAATTCGTCGTGCGGCATGCCGCGAAATCCCACAAGCAACATTCGGGAATTTTAATAAATTTGTTGTGCTTCACTGAATATCCACCAGGGGGCACATGGAAATGCCTAAAAGCCAGACCAAGTACAATGAAGAATTGTCTATAAATAGTTAGTCTAAAACGATATTGCTTCCAATGCTTATTTTAAAGTAAATATTCTTATATGCACACAAAGTGCTTCGGACTTTTTATAATAATAATCATCATGTTTTTTTTGCTGTTTGTGTCCAGTATTGAATAATTATTTCATCCATTATTTGACCACAGCTGAAAATAATAGCTGGAAAGTGATTGTGAATTTATGACTGAAATAAAGCTGTTCATCTATGTGCGTGAACCCGCAATTCATACTCTTACTTTACAAAAGGCAGCGTTTTGATCAAAAGGCTGATAAACGTCTGCAATCTATTGATAAAAATGCAGACATACTCCCCCAGAAAGTCATCGCGTCTCGCAATAATGCAGATCTGTCATGATCCACGCCTGTCAGCCCGTTTTTTCCCACGCTGTCACTTTCCACATGTGCTCATGTTTACCCTAGCTATCATGTGTCCTTTCCCACGCCCCCGTTTCCACCCCGTCTACACACCGGTTTCTCATCCACTGTGCACTGTTTAATTTGCTGGATTATTGAGTGATTTTGCCTTGTTTCTCTCACGTTTTGTTTCATTGCTTTCACGTTGCCAAATTTATTTAGTTTTCTCGTGTTTCGCCTCACGTTTTGGATTTTTTCGCCTCGCTGTTTGATCTCCTGGCTTTGATCTCGTGCTTCCTAGTTTGACCACGGCTTTTGTTTAATGTTTTTTTTTTTTTCCGGATTGTTGCGTCACTGATTGATTTCCCGGTTACCGATCTCATGCTACTTCCTTTGACTACACCTCTCATTTTGCGCTTTTGTTTATACGCTACTCTGAGTGATTCTCCGGGTTTTGGCCCGTGCTTCCGCATTGTAATCAGTAGATTTGTAGTATAGTGGATGGATATGTGTAGTACATTGGTTGATCACTAGAGGGAGTTGGTTATTCCTTATTCATAAGAGTTCACCGGTGCGTGATGAAGCAGAATTAAGATGGAGACAATTTGTTTAGCTCTGGAAGTTGATTAAAGTTTTAAACTGAAGATCTGGGCGTCTAAGATTATTTATTACTCTGCCTCACGATACCACATATATGTGGCGACGAGAATGAACACTTTGGTGATGTTGACGTTACAGGGGGGTATGGTTTTGTGTGCCGTGGTGTGAAAAAAAAAATAAATAAAATGCCATACCGCTGTTTGGGTCGACGCTGCGGTCCAGAGGTCAACGGCAGGTTGCTCAGGCTTGTGAAGGAGGGAAAGAAAGATGGCAACTATCAGAACAGTGACTCCATTTGATGCAAAACAGCAGTATGGGATGAGTATTGTGAAATTCTTGAACAGTTTTTACAGCTAATAACACTGCCGACGCAGACAGGCAGAGAGCCATATTAATCAGCGTCGTAGGAGCACAAACCTATAGTTTAATGAGAAATCTCCTCAGCCCAGAAAAGCTCAAAGATAAAACCTACCAACAACTAGTTACTGAAAGACCATTTTGATCCAAAGCCAAGTGAAATTGTGCAGAGATTTAAGTTTGATTCTCGCACCAGGAAGCCCAATGAGTCTGTAACTGAGGTTGTAGCAGAGCTGAGGTGGCTTGCACAAGCCTGCAATTATGGAGGCACGCTACAACAGATGTTGAGGGATCGCATCGTGTGTGGAATTAATGATGAACGAATCCAGAGGCGCTTGTTAGCAGAAGATAATCTGACATTTGAAAAGACACTTTCTATTGCAGTTTCAGTGGAAGCGGCTAGCAAAAATGCCCAAGACCTGCAGAACCCTGGCACCAGTGCAAAGTGTTTCAATGTGAATAAAACATTTGCTGCAAACAGGGGAGAAGGAGAAGCAACTCCATCTTGTTATCAATAGAAAGGATCAAAGCATGTGGCAGCTGACTGTAAATTCAAGGAAGAGAAATGTAATGCATGTGGGAAAATAGGTCACATAGCTACAGCCTGTCGCAATAAGGGGAAGATGACAATGAAATCAGATAAAATAGTGTCTGAGCAAAAGCCTACTTCCAGGAAAGCCATAAGACACAGGTCTCATAAGGTTCAGGAAAACACAGGTGAGAACTCTAGTGCCAGCTCAGGAGAAGAGACGGTGACATTAGGGTGTCTGACATACAGATTAGGGAAAATGAGTGAAGCACACCTCAGGAGCGTAGACCCCTATACTGTGTGAATGAAATTAGAATAGAAAGTAAATTTTGAAATAGATACAGGGTGCAGTCTTTCCATTATGAACCTAAAGACTTGCAAGGCAGTGTGTGATAAAACAGAGAGGCCTGCATTGGAACCAGTTAAGATTAAACTTGAGACATATACAGGACAGCCAGTTACACTGGTAGGTGCAGCTCAGGTAAAAGTAAAGTACCAGGGGCAGAAAAGAAATGGTAGATGAAGAAATTGATAGACTGTTGAAGGAGGAAATAATTACACCAGTCAAATACTCTGAATGGGCAGCTCCAATAGTTCTGATTCTTAAACCTGAGGGATCAGTCAGGTTATGCGAAGATTACAAGATGACAGTTAACCAAGTGTCTTCCTTAGAGCAGTATCCAATACCTCGTGTGGAGGACTTGTTTGTGGCATTGACAGGAGGAAAGATGTTTTCAAAGTTGGATATGAGCCATGCGTATCAACAGTTAATCATGGATGACAACTCGAAGAAATACTTAACAATCAACACTCACAGAGGACTCTTTACTTACAATCGCTTACCATTTGGTGTGGCTTCAGCACCTGCCATAGTTCAAAGGACTATGGAGAGTTTATTACAAGACATACCCATGGTAGCAGTATACTTGGATGACATACTCGTGAGTGGAGCAGATGAGCAATCTCATTTGGCAAACCTTAATGAAGTGCTAAAGAGACTAGAGGAAGCAGGGTTGAGACTGAATAGGTCAAAGTGCAACTTCATGCAAAAGGAAGCAAAATATTTGGGACACAGAGTGGATGCTGAAGGTTTGCGTCCCGGGGGAAAAAAAAGTAAAGGGTATTAATGAAGCTCCATCTCCTACAATCGTAACGGAGCTCAAATCATATTTAGGGATGCAAAATTATTCATTATTCAAAATTATTCCTGCCAAATCTTGCAATATTGTTGGCCCTCCTGCAGGCTGTTGAGACAAAATGTTCAGTGGAAATGGGGAAAACACCAGGAGGAAGCGTTCCAAAAATCGAAGACTCTTTTGCAATCAGCTAAGGTGTTGGTTCACTATAGTGCCAATAAGGAACTGATTTTGTCATGCGATGCCTCTAACTATGGGGTAGGAGCGGTGTTATCGCACAAAATGGAGGATGACAGTGAGAGACCACTTTGGTTCATTTCAAGGACCATGTCATCTGCAGAGAAGAGATACTCACAGCTGGATAAAGAAGGACTAGTGCAGAGATGGGCTTTGCGTTTGAGTGCATATGAGTACAACATTGTATATAAGCCTGGCAAGCAGCATGCACATGCAGATGGTGTAAGCATATTGCCTATACCTGAGGAAGTAAAAGAACAAGACGAAGAGTTGGTCTTGATGATGGATGTGTTAGATGATTTGCCAGTGGACACAAAACAGATCAAGTGTTGGACAGCACGTGATGTTGTGCTGTCACAAGTGCAAGAATATGTGCTGAAAGTATGGCCTCAGAAAACATAAATACCTCTGAGTCCTTACCACCAGCGGAGGTTGGAACTGAGTGTAAAAGATGGATGTGTTTTGTGAGGTTCACGTGTAGTGATTCCTACAAAGGGGAGGAAGTATGTGTTAAACTTGCTACATCAGGCACATGCTGGCATGTCCAGAATGAAGGGATTAGCTAGGTCATATGTGTGGTGGTCTCGTATGGATCAAGATGTGTAGAGGGAAATGCAAAATTGTGAGGAATGTTAAAAACATAGGAAAGCTCCCCCTACAGCTCCACTACATCCTTGGGAATGGCCTGAGACACGATGGTCTAGAATACATGTGGACTATGCTGGCCCTTTCTTAGGTGAAATGTTTCTTGTTCTGGTAGATGCACACACTAAGTGGTTAGACATTTATCCTACGAAGTCTGCCAATACTCATGTCACCATAGAAAAGTTGTGCCAAAGTTTCAGTGTATTTGGATTACCAAAGATGCTGGTATCTGATAATGGGACATGTTTCACTAGTTCAGAGTTTGAGGCGTTCATATCACAAAATTGGATTAAACATATACGGACTGCTCCTTTCCACCCATCTTCAAATCGACTGGCTGAACACGCTGTTTAAACCTTTAAAGAAGGGATGAAAAAAATTAAAGGTGACAGTATCCAGACAAAACTGTCAAGGTTCTTATTCAGTTATTGCATAACACCCCATGCTACTACTGGAATAAGTCCTGCAGAAATGATGATGTCAAGGAAACTCAGATCTACTCTTGATTTGTTACTTCATGATGTTAAAACAAAAGTCCAAAAGAAACAGCTGAAACAGAAGGAAAGTCATAATAATTCCTTGTTGTCCAGAGTTTTGTTCAAGGAGATCCAGTGTACGTCAGGAATTACTCCTTTGGTCCAAAGTGGATTCCAGCTGTTTTTGAAAAGGTGTCTGGGCCTTTGTCTTATTCTGTCATTCTTGGAAATGGACAGACCATGAAAAGGCATGTTGATCAAGTGAGAGCTCAAAAGATAAACATTGAAACAACATTGAAAACAGCAGACAACCAGATGTTTCCATGAGGATGCCTGAAAATAAGTCACTGGAATTGGACATGGCTACTGTACAGGAGAGTAAGGATGGACCCGACTGTGCAGGAGTGCAGGTTTAGAAACTGTTCCAGGTAGCACACCTTCAACCAAAACACCAGAAAAATCTTGGTTGAGAAGATCAACTCGGGAGAGTCATCCCCCTGTTCATTTGAGAGACTATATTAGATAGACCATGCACGTTAGATTTGAAAGGAAAGTGTGCTCATTTGGTTTGATGTATTTGATATTTAAGAGGAGTGATATTTATGTTATTGAGTCTCTAAATTTAAGTTTGTTTTATAGAGGTTGATAAAGAGTTATTTTTGTTATACTAACTAATATTCCTCAGAAACTATTTCCAAGTTTAAAGGGGAGGGAAGATGTAACATAGTGGATGGATAGGTGTAGTATATTGGTTGATCACTAGAGGTTATTCTTTATTTGTAAGAGTTCACCGGTGCGTGACGAAGAAGAATTAAGACAGAGACTATGTTGACAGACAATGTGTTTAGCTCTGGAAGTTGATTGAAAGTTTCAAACTGAAGATCTGGGCGTCTAAGATTATGTATTACTCCACCTCACGATACCACAAGACTATATATTTGTTTGTTGTGTTTCTGGGGGCGGGGTCTGGGTGGGTATCTCTGCAGTTTTATCGATAAATCTGCTCATATCTGCACACGTGTTTATCCACCTTTTGATCAATTACAATCACTTTCACTTTGCAAAAGGCAGTGCTTATTGTTTAATGTACTTAAAGCGCATACACACACATTCATCATGAAAGATCTATAGTAAAACAAAAACAAAATCCTGTTTGCTTCAGCATTGAATACAATATTGTTTTCAGCTAACTTTATTAATTATACACTTTGGCATTCTTTGTTTTACTTTATCTTTTTGGACACATGCGTGGGCGCCTTTAAATTTGAACAGAAAATAATAGTGGGCTGGTGGGCACGTTATTTTTCATATAACAAATGGCTGAATGAAGTTAAATATATAAGAAATTAATAATTGTGTTTGATTTACATTTGTGCACTCATCTGTAAATATCTTTTTCAATGTCTCTACTACAATATATATTTGTGTCTAATACAGTTTTATTCATATTTTACATTACATGTAGTTTGTAATTTACTTGATTCTGTGGAATCTCATCTCAGCTTCCATTCACGATAGGTGTGAATTTATCAAACTGGGTGCGCTGTTGGCAAATACTGTAGGTGGGGTTTAGATGAATTAACAAGACAGAGAGGACGTCTCTGCCTAAACGTTTTCCTCAGCAAAACATAAAATAGATTGAAAAAAAATAAAAATGTTTAATGATAGCAATTAAATCAGACTTCATAGTTGGATTTGATACATTTTGATTTTGATATTTTTCTTTTTATTTACTGTATGGACAGTTGTATTATGCTTTCTCTGGAGAATAAACAAACCTGGTAGATTGTCTTGAAAGTCTTAGGCAGTGGTGGGCTGGTCATCTGGAGCACAATGAAACATTAGTTGAAATGCAATTCTTATGTACACAAAAAAAAAAACTACACAGCAAAATTATGTTATATTATATTATGACTTGAATAAATCCGCTCACATTGGAGCGTGCTCTCTTGTTGGAAAAGCCAGTGTTTATCTAGCGAGTTTCCTATATATTTGTGCTTGTTTAATTTCTGGGGAAGTATGTCTGCATTTTTATTGATATTGCGAGTAACCCAGTTTGCGAGTGTTCTGCAAGACAAGCAAAAATCATAAAAATTTTGACTTAAAAAACGAGCAAGTCTTCTCAAGTCATCTCCCTTGCTCGGTCTTAGTGCGCATCTGTCACTAGTATAATCAACATCCGTGCACACGTTTACACATACATTGTAACACAGTGACCACATGTGTGCATGTAAAGCATCTTTTATTTTATGTGTGAAAGTCGTCCATAAACACACTTGCTCGTGTACTGTTTATTGTAACACACGTGTGTGCGCATGTGTAAAGCAAAAGCAAGTCTGCTTTTAGTGCACTGCACTTAGTGTGTGTTTGCATGTGTCATTGGACAGCATGTCCCTTACCTCCTCCTCTCGCCTTCACACACACACACACACACACACACACACACACAGACACACTCTAACAGAAACACTTCTCTGTCGCGATTCTTTTCAAAAGGAAAGTGTATTTGAATTTGGTTTATTTTTACTTTACATCAGTGAGTCCGTTAGTGTGTGCGCCCACTGGAGGGTCATTAGAGATGTTTCTTGTTAATTTACCTGATGAGGCAGTGTTTACGATAATGTGTGTGAAACTCAAAAAAGAGAGGAGAAAGGGTCATTGTGTAATTCAAGAGGAGCGAGAGGGGAGGGTTTCATTCCTCCTCTCCTCTTACTTTAACTTCACACACATGCACACATATACACAGTGCGTGTGCACACAAGCACACACACAGAAACAAACAAACAAGCATAAACAGCATTTGCGCGCATACACACATACACAGCGCATGCATGCACAAACACTAATGGAAACACTTATCTGTTGGGAATTATTTTTACATTTTTAAAGGTAACGTGCAGGTTAATTTGTTTTATTTTTTACTTTTTATTTTGTATATTATTACTTTTTAATATGTATTTATTTTTTTTCGGTTGGGGAACAAATAATTTTAGTTTCCATTATTTCTTATAGGGAAATTTGATTTACAAGTGTTTTGATATAGGAGCACTCTTCCGGAACGTATACAGATGAAGCCCTTTCAAACAGCCGCCTAGACCATGACCGGACCCACTGCAAACCATGAGTCTGTGCACGGAATGTCATCCCCCGCGATGACGCAGTTAACGAAGCCCCGCCCCATAAATGCCCCCATGCACTTTCTACTAAGATGGTTGCAATGCTGTATAATCGCTAGGATCATATAATCGCTAGGATGATCCTAGTGGTGGATAATCCTCCACTGCAATGCTCTGGTTAAAGAGAACAAGAGAATTTACTAAAGACAAAGATAAATAAACTTTACAGAATATAATTTTTTAAGAAAAAACAAAAGACATTAATAAGCCTATATACCACCAGAGTGTGTAAAATACTGTATTAGGAATTCTGTTGAAAAACCGTTGAACTTTGTTAGCGTTAATCACTGTCTGTCTGTCTGTATTAACATCTGCATAAAATTTTTGGGAATTTACGTAATGAGATTTCATACAAATAAGTTAAGTGAAATAACACTCGTATATGAGCATTAGTGCAACTCTGAAGCCAAGCTATAACGTACTGAGTATTGAAGCGGCCCTCCTGCTTACCTACTCCTACTAACTGTTAAATACTTCAGAGTTTTTATCCAACTTTGGTTAACCAAGCGCTCGCGCTACCGTGTAGAAGTCACGGTCAGAGTGGGGAAATACTGACATGATTATGAGTGTTTAGCTCGCTAGCTCTGGTACACCTACTCCGCTACATCTGGTAACCCCAGCTTGTGTCCCTCGTGGACTGCCTGACATTGTATTCCAGTCACAAAAATGACCTGCAGATTAACTCTTACCCAAAAATTAATACAGTGGAACCTTGGACTGCGAGTAACCTGGTTTACGAGTGTTCCGCAAACCGAGCAAAGACTTTTAATAAATTTTTAATCGGAAACCGAGCAAGTATTAGTTTGCGAGTGCCGAGTATCATGTATCACGCATGCGACTCTTATTTTGACACAGAGCCAATGATTTTTCTCTCTCTTGCGCTGCGGAATTATGGGTAATCGTCTCCCCTGCTACGTCTTAGTGCTCGTCTCTTACTGGTATAATCAAAATCTCCCTCTCTCTCCTGTGTGTGCGCACGTGTAATTTGACACTGTGCCCCACACACACTGACACACACACATGCACACTTTACTCATGTGTACTTTGTTTGTGTCGGTGTCAAATTACACGCGCGCACACACAAACTACACATGAGTAAAGTGTGCATGTGCGTGTGTGTGTGTGTGTCGGTGTGTGTGTTGGTGTGTGTGGGGCACAGTGTCAAATTACACGCACGCACACACAGAAGGGAGACTCTCCCCGGCTGCACACGCGCTTTATTTACACAGAAAACTCTGCTCTGTCGCGATTCTTTTCAAAGGTAAGGTGCTGGTTCATTTGTTATTTTTTATTTTTTACTTTACAGCAGTGATTCCGTTAGTCTGCTCACGTGAGTGTCATTAGAGAGATTTCTTTTTTTCCCATTAAAACAGTGTTTGCATTGTGTATGTTAGTTGTGAAACTTAAAAAGCGAGGTGGGGGGAGGGAGGAGGAGTTTTACTGTTTAAGACGAGGCGAGGGGCTAATTCCACACACACACACACACACACACACACATACAAATACACGGCGCCTGCGTGCACAAACGGAAACACTTATCTGTCTGGATTTAATTTTACTTTTTTTAAATGTTAAGTGTAGGTTAATTTGTTTTATTTTTACTTGATATATTATTTATTATTATTTTTATGTATTTATTGTTTTGGCCGGTAGAACGAATAATTTGAGTTTTCATTATTTCTTATGGGAAAATAATATTTGGTTTACGAGTGTTTTTGGAATACGAGCCCGCTTCCGGAACAAATTATGCTCGTAATCCAAGGTTCCACTGTAAATGCTGAATGTATCTAAATCCAGAGAACACTCAGTCAGATTCTCTCTGTCATTTGCAGAGAGCACAAACACTATTCTTATAAAAATACCCTGAGCTCACAAAACTCTATATTAATCAGTTTTTCGGGTAGTGTAGTCTTTGTATTAGCGAAGTTAATAGTATTTCCGAAGCTTTAGCGTCTTTAAGGCAGATAAAAAAATAAATAAATAAACTGGGAACTAAACTGTAAACTAGCTTAAACTAATTTTATATAAAAAAGTCACCACTTACAGTACCTTGAATAAAAAATCCATTAAACGGTCATATTCATCTCCATATTGCACTTTGCTGGTGTCAGTCCGCCAGGGATAAGGAGGCTTAAAATCACATGATTGCTGCTCAGCAGCAGCATGGTGGTGTAGTGGTTAGCACTGTCGCCTTGCACCGCCAGGGTCCGTGTTTGATTCCCAGCCAGGTTCAATTCCCATTTCTGTGTGCATGGAGTTTGCATGTTCTCCCCGTGCTTGGTGGGTTTTCTCTCACATTCCAAAGACATGTAGGTTAGGTTAATTGGCATTCCCAAATTGGCCATAGTGTGTGAGTAGCATTCCCAAATTCGCCATAGTGTGTGAGTGTGTATGTGTGTGCCCTGCGATGGATTGGCACCCTGCCCTGTGCCCTAAGTCTCCTGGGATAGGCTCCAGACCTCTGTGACCCTGAATACAGGATTAAGCGGTATAGATGATGAGAGAGTGAGTGCTACTCAGTAGCTAGCTTGTTGTGTACAATGTGCCATCTAGTGGTGGCACCTGGTAAATGAATACACAGTAAACCTGGCGTGTTTACTGTGAAATCTTGACACGTCTTTCTGGCAGGAGAGGGAGGGCGGAATCACGGCATCCACATGCCAGTTGCCCGACACCGGTAGTTTTGAGTGGCTACATCTGTATATATACAGTCTTACTGGGTGTCCGCAAGTGCATGCACAAGATTTGAAGAGTCAAACTATTTGAAATTGGCATTTACTAATGACAGCCTTTGCCATGCATCAGATCAAATAAGGTGATTAAGGTCTAAAACCTTGTAAAAAGAATCTGAGACTCTGGAACTCTTAGGGGGCACAAACTTTTGCACAGTGCCATAATAATGTTTTTATTTATTTATTTATTCATTAATTTTTTTGTTTGTTTAACTTATGGCATAAAAAGTAACTATGCATCAATCTTTGCTGAAAATATTGTCATTTTTTTCAATTTCCAAGAGAGACTATGTTAACATTTTTTCAATTAAAAATCACCAAAATCTGTTATTTATCAAGGTGTGCCTAAACTTTTGCATTAGACTATATATTCAAAAGAGTTTGATATTTTTAAGAGTTTTCCTTTGACATTCTCAGGAGTAACTGTGTGGAGTGATGTTTATAAAATCGGATATCTTATCAATTCACTTTTCATACAGATAAGTGAACTGATATCACACTCGTAGATGATTAGCGACTCTGAAGCCAAACTAACACAGACATTTTTATATCTTTTAACTTACTGAATACTGAAGCCCCGCTACTTCTTAACCATTATTTAACTGGGATTTAAAAAAAAACTTTTGGTAGCTGAGTGCTCATCTGGCCATGTGTGCTGGAGTGGAGCATGTCATTACTGCTGAGCAAAAGTCAGGGCAAAGTGGGAATAAAAGAAAGATATGACTATGAATGGTTAGCCAACTGCTGTCCCAAAAAAAACTTACTCAGACACTGGAGCACGAAACAAACCAAACAAAAGAAGATTCCATCAGAGCACATCTTTTTGTGTGTCTTGTGTGTGTGTGTGTACAATATGGTGATGGTGAACAATATTTGTTGGCTACCGTGTAGCAGAGAATGAGGAAAGTACACCAGATTAGCCTTTTGCAGTTAAATACAGATGGGTTCCATATTTAACCCTTAATTTGTGTTTGTTTTTGGCTCATACTCATAATGTTCTTAGTCACTTTTGACTGTATCATTTTATTCCATTATAAATCCACAATAATACATATACAGTGGAACCTCGGATTGCGAGTAACCCGGTTTGCGAGCGTTCCGCAAGATGAGCACAATTTTTCTGTTAATTTTGACCTGAAAAACAAGTCTTGTTTTATGAATAACGAGTATCATAGTAAAGCAAAAGCCAGTGTCAGAAGAGAGGTTAAAGATCCATTTTCTCTCTCAGTCTGCACCGATTCTGTTAGTGTGTGTGTGCGCACGTCTTAGACACCATTCTTCTCTTGCCTTTATACACACACGAACACATACACACACACTTTAACACTGCTCTGTCATAATCCTTAATAAAGTAAAGTGCAGGTTGATTTGTTTTATTTTTACTTTACAGCAGTGAATCTGTTAGTGTGTGCTCACTCTATTACTCTCTGTCATTAGAGAGGTATCTTGTTAATTTTCCCGATGAGGCAGAATTTCCATTAATGTGTGTTTGTGTGTGAAAGTCATTCCACACAGTTATCCTCCCTCCTCTCAAATAAGAGAGGAGGAAGGGTTACTGTGTAAAACGAGACCACTAATTGTTTTTTGGGAAAATAACATTATATAGATATTATTTTGATTATAACATATACTAAGATGAAACCTACTGTAGCACAGAAACCTATTGAAGTACTATTGAGTACTTCACTGAAATGTTTGACAAAGTAATTTTTTGAAACCAGTAACATTTTCTAAACTGTGGCACAAAATAACATCTTTTGTGTTCCCAGTCAAAATTGACCGGTAGGATTTATTTATTGATAACCAAAGCAGAAATATACACAGGGAAAACTCATCTTACACAATTAATTAATTGATTTTTTTTTATTTATTCATAGATGCCTTACGGCAATTATGGCCTCAAAATGGCCCATCTGCATTATCTGATCTTTCTGTTCATCATCCTAGGTGAGTCTAAATTGACACTTAATGTAATGTAATGTGTGTTGTTGTACCAGATATGCTACTTCCACGAACTGTAGCAGGTTACATAAGATAAAAGCATATTAATGTGAATCCTCCTTTGATTTTAATTAATTAATTAATTAATTTTTCATAAGGAATATAAAGTTCATATGATTTCATGATCTCACTGTTCAAGAGAACAGTGACAGATAAGGTGAAAAAAAAAAGATTTCCTGATCCACTGTGGTGTGGATTAATTAATACTGACGTGTCTGTGTGTGTGTGTGTATTTGTGAGGATTTTTAAACCCATTCCAGACGATAGAAGTGAAGGTGTAAACTCAATATTTTGTGGGGATCAAAATAATGACCTCTAGTTCCCTCTTTCATTTATTATATTTCAGGAGGTCTTGGGAATGAATGGAGTGTGACATACAGCCAGGAACATCTCTGCGCATTAAAAGGATCTACAGTGTTTATTAACGCCTCGTACACACACCCACCACATCTTACAGTGACAAGGACATTTTGGTTAATAAACCCAGTGCGAAATAAACTGTTGACTGATCTGCGTAATAAACCAGGTTACGCAGGCAGAGTGGAGTATTTAGGAGATGAACAGAAACACTTCTCCCTCAGACTGAGTGATGTGAAGAAAACAGATCAACAGAAATACTACTTAAGAATAAGAACAAACAAAGATGAAAAATTCCTAGGAAAGCCTGGAGTAATACTCACCGTTACAGGTAAATATGATTGTCTTTTTGTGTTATTTAGGTCATCATCTCTCAGAATGTTAGCAATCTTAATTCACTCACTCACTCATCATCATTACCGCTTAATCCTGTATTCAGGGTCACGGGGGCCTGGAGCCTATCCCAGGAGACTTGGGGCACATGGCAGGGTACATCCTGGACAGGGTGCCAATTAATCGCAGGGCACACACACACACATACACTCACTACGGGCAATTTGGGAATGCCAATTAGCCTAACCTACATGTCTTTGGACTTTGGGAGGAAACAGGAGTACCCAGAGGAAACCCACCAAGCACGGGGAGAACATGCAAACTCCATGCACACAGAGACGGGAATCAAGCCTGGCCGGGGATCGAACCCGGACCTGGCGGTGCAAGGCGACAGTGCTAACCACTACACCACCATGCCGCCTCAATCTCAATTCATCTAGTACAAAACACTGACATGTTTTTATAAAAAACCTAAATGGTGCTTTGGGGAAAATGATTAGCCACAGCTGACATGGTACAGTTGTGTTCAAAATAATAGCCGTCCAACATCAGTAACCAGATCAATACTTGTATTGGGGAGAAATGATATTTCTTTATGGTAAATATTTGACTTGTAGGTGTAGTGGAGTAATAGAAAACCAACAGACCCAACAGTCATGATTTGCATGCATCTGATTCTGTGTAATTTAATCATTAATTGAAATGAGTCGTGTTCAAAATAATAGCAGTGTAGAGTTCAATTGGAGTGGTAAATTATTCTGGGAAAAATAGTTGTCAAACAAGGTCCCCTTATTTAAGGATAAATGCAGAAAAGGTTGTCCTGTGCATTTCTCTCTGAAAATCTCTGTAAAATGGGTCGTTCGAGACATTGTTCAGAAGAACAGCGTACTTTGATTCAAAAGTTGATTAGAGATTGGAAAACATACAAAGAAGTGCAGAAAATGAAAGGCTGCTGATATCAAATGCTTTAAAATGGAGACCAAAACCAGAAAAACGTGGAAGAAAACTGAAAACTACCATTCGAATGGATGGAAGAATGACAAAATTGGTAAAGACTCAGCCAATGATCAGTTCCAGCATGATCAAAGAACCTAAAGTGACCTATGAGTACTGTCAAATTGTTTACTGCTGTTTTTAACACTACCTCAACCTATACCTCATCACTAAAGGCATTTCAGTACTGTAACGTGTTACGTTGTTGTGTTGTTATGTAGCTCTTTGTTTGCACATTTGCACATGCACTTTCTTGTCTGTTGTCTATTGTTGTCTCTTCTTTGGATAAAAATTGATAGCTTAAGGTTAACTTAAAAATGTAAAATCTGCATTGTTAATTTATGTTGTGTTGTTAATTTATGTCGTTTGCATGTATGTAGCACCTTGGTCCTGGAGGAACGTTGTTTCATTTCACTGTGTACTGAAACTGTATATGGTTGAAGTGACAATAAAAGCCTACTTGACTTGACTTGTTACTATTAGAAGATGGCTATGTGAAGCCAAGCAATCAGCAAGAAGCCCCCGCAAAGTATCATTGTTGAAAAAAAGACATGTACTGACGCCAAAGAACACATTGACTGGCCTAAAGAGAAATGGAGCAATATTTTGTGGACTGATGAAAGCTAGATTGTTCTCTGTGAGTCTAGAGGCCGCAGACAGTTTGTCAGACGACCCCCACACACTGTATTCAAGCCATAGTACATGATGAAGACAGTGAAGCATGGAGGCATAAGCATTATGATATGGGGATGCTTCTTGTACTATGGTGTTGGGCCTATTTTTCACATTTCAGGGATCATGGATCAATAAGTACATCAGAATACTTAAAGAGGTCATGTTGTCTTATGTCGAAGAGGAAATGCCCTTGAAATGGGTGTTTCAACAAGACAACGACACCAGTAAGCGAGCAGCATCTTGGTTCCAGACCAACAAGATTAACGTTATGGAGTGGCCAGTCCAATCCCCAGACCTTAATCCAATAGAAAACTTGTGGACTGACATTAAAAATGCTGTTTCTGAGCAGAGGTGTGTGGACGGGGCTTAAGACATTCACGGACTACAGTGGACGAGGAAACACATAAGGTGTAGCTTGGACTTGTTAGTGACTTGAATTCCTTCTATGCCCGCTTCAAGTACAGGGCCGTTAATAGCGAAGCTTCTGCCCACGTAAGTGACGGAGAGGACCTCCCACTCAGTGTCTCAGAGCATGATGTAAGGAGAGCTGTAAAGAGATTGAACAGCAGAAAGTCGGCTGTTCTGATGGAATTCCAGGAAGAGTGCTGAAAGTCTGTGCAGATCACCTGGCTCCAGTGTTCACCTGGATCTTCAATATGTCCCTTGCCGTGACCACAGTGCCTACATGCTCCAAGAAATCCACTAATATTCCTGTACCCCAGAATTCCAGCCCTGTTAGTCTGAATGATTACAGTCCTGTGGCTCTGATATCAGTGGTAATGAAGTGCTTTGGAAGAATTGTAAAGGATCTTATCTGTGCTTCGTTACCAAAATCCCTTGATCCATTACAATTTGCCTATCATCATAACAAGCACAGATGATGCCATCTCCCATGTCCTTCATACTACACTTTCACACCTAGACACTGGGAAAGGGAATTATGCAAGGCTTCTTTTCATCGACTACAGCTCAGCTTTTAACACTGTAGTCCCTTCCCGACCCATCATGAATTTCTAGGAACTGGGACCGGATCACACATTATGATCCTGAGCTTCCTGACAAACAAACCACAGGTTGTAATGATCAGACATCATTCTCAGAAAGCATCAGACTGAACATCGGATCACCTCAAAGTTGTGTTCTGAGTCACCTGCTCTTCTCTCTCTACACTCACGACTGCTACATTTGTCACAGCTCCAACTCCATTGTGAAATTCACAGATGACACAGTGGTGGTTAGTCTGATCCAGAACAACAATGAGAAAGCTTATCTGCAGAAGACAGCAGCACTATCTTCTTGGTGTAAGATCAAAAACTGAAATGTCTCAAAGACCAAGGAGATGGTGGTGGAAAAGCAGTCCTCTCAGTACATGGCGCTCAAGATCAATGGGACTCTGGTGGAGAGGGTGACCAGCTACAAGTATCTGGGAGTTCATATCTCTAAGGACTTGTCCTGGACACCTCACATCTCTTCACTGGTGAAGAAGGCTAGACAGCACTTGACACCTCAATCATCCAATCTGTAGTCTCTGAGAATATTACAGTCTGGTATGGGAACTGCAGCTCCCAGGCCAAAAAGGACTTGAGGAGAGTGAACAGGTGTGCTGATCGCATCACTAGGACTGAATTACCTGATCTACAGGACATTTACATTAGGTGGTGCAGGTCCTTGGAACAGCACATTATAAAGGACATTCACCACCCTAATCACAATCTGTTTCAGTGGCTGCCACCTGTTAAGAGACTCTGGTCACTCAGGGCACAAACTGAAAAACTGAACAGCAGCTTTTTCCATCAGGCTAAAAGGACAATAAAACACACAACCTTACCAATGACATACAAATTTAGCATACAGTCACTTTAACACACTCATTTTGACATACTGTATCATTGCTGGTATCACATTTCTAGAACATAATTCTGTATAATTTATATTTCTATTTATATCATATTGTATATAATGTATAGTCTCATACATTCATACTTATTCTTTAGTCTTTTTTTTTTAACTGCAGTTTGAAGTTTGTTGCAATTGCAATTCTTGAATCTTAAACTTTATTCCTGACCTGTCTGGTGTGTTCCTTGCATGTGATGCGGTTTCTTCACAATATTCTCTAAAAAATCTCTGAGGGCTGTATGTATACTAATATTAAATTACACCCAGGTGAACTCTATTTACTAATTGAGTGACGTTTTAAGGCAATTGATTTCACTGGATTTTAGTTAGGGGTATCAGAGTAAAGGGGGCTGACTACTTTTCAGATGCCACACTTTCCAGATTTATATTTGTAAAAAAAGAAAATACTAAAAATGCATTTTTTTATTTTCCATCTACTTTACAATTGTGCCACTTTTTTTTGGTCTATAACATAAAATCCTAATAAAATACATTTATGTTTATCATTTTAATCTGACAAAATGTGAAAAAGTATATATTTTGCAAGATATTTTGCACTCCCACAAAATACAGCGCAACAATTAGCATTTACTGTACTTACAATACATCCAACCAGAGCTGTTTACATAAATCAATGAGCAATAGCTCATGATACATACATTTGAACAACTTATTCAAACAGATGTATCTGTTTTACAAGGAAATTTAAAACAGGGTGGTCACTGAATGACTTTCCCTGACAAACTGCCATATAAGAACAGTTTCTTATATGGCAGTTACAGCTGGCACACGTAAAAATAGATTCAGATTTATTTTTTATAGTATAAATAAAAGTTTTTTTTTCTAAACATGAGCTATTGTTGTTTACTTACAATATTTGTTCATTTAATTTAAATGATGTTTGGGCTCCGGGATGTTGAGCCGGCAACGTGATACTCCTCTTTAATTTCCTACGTAGTCTAATCAGTGCTCAACCACACGCAGGTTTTCCAGAGCTCACCGGCAGAAGTAGATGGATGATTATGAATGCATCGGGGAAAAAACAGCAAGGAGACTGACTCTGCCCATTTTAATAATTCATTGATAAATTAGTGATTTCTTTGGTTTCGGGTGTAGTGATAAAGGTAATCATGTTATCACGTCATCTCCACGGATTGGATGCACCAATAATTCACATTTAATACGAATTACATAATCTGATATTTGTTTTCCATTCGTTTATATAAAAGCAGACATTTCGCTTTCTATGAGTATTTTTTTACACCTGTGAGGCAAGTATACACAGAATTGTGTTCATTATTTGACACGCTCAAGTTCACCGTAACCAATACAGAATAGTGTTGACATTATTTTACAAAATCATAATGTTTTGTTGTCATTGTGTGCACTTAAATAAAAGTAGAGTCTTGTAAAGGCTATATGGCTTATATAGTTTTATTATATAGTTGTTGCACATTAATCTGACAATACCTGTGGCACACCCAGTTTTTCTGATGCACGCCCAGAGTCTGTTTTCTGGTTACGCAAGTGTTACACGTGATAAAATCTAAAGGCTCATTGGGGGTAACATTTACTTTGATTAAATTTGCAAATAAAGCCTATGTGTAATTTAAATTCTAAATTTGTACTATAATTTTAGTACTGTGATTATCAATTTGTTCAATTTCAATGTTTCACTTGAATTTATCTGGCACATTAATCATTGAAAGAATGAACTAAGTCTATAGTTATATCGCCAAAAACACACACCCCTAATGTCATCACCTTGGAAGATACGAGGCTGGGTACACCCTGGTTAGGGTGCCAATCCATCGCAGGGCATACACACTCACACACCCATTCACACACTACAGGCAATTTGGAAATGCCACTTGGCTGAATCTGCATGTCCTTGGGTGTCCAAAGGTTATCATTTAGCTACCTTACCAGCATATTGTAAGAGCATAGTTTTAAGGAGTCATGCTATACCTGCTTTATTGTGACAATTCTAATTTAATGTGTCTTCCTGCATTTAAGATCTTCAGGTGATCACACCTACAAAAGTGACAGAGGGACAATCAGTCATTATGA
This sequence comes from Clarias fuscus, assembly GCA_030347435.1. Lineage (NCBI taxonomy): Eukaryota > Metazoa > Chordata > Actinopteri > Siluriformes > Clariidae > Clarias > Clarias fuscus. The sequence continues at coordinate 23,471,656 of CM059227.1, forward strand.
CCTGTAAAACCACCTGCAGTCTGACTGATCCAACATTCATCTGGTTCAAAAACAGCCGTGATTTAACTTCAAACACCAGCAAGAACAATGAAGTCCACCTGCAGAAGGTCAGCAGTGAGGATGCAGGCAGTTATAGCTGTGCTGTAAGAGGATATGAACATCTCCCCTCTCCTGCTCAAACCCTCAGCGTCAGATGTGTGATTAATTTATTTTCAAATTATATTCTATTACAGTAGATGATTAAGCATGACCTGTTAAAAGTATGAAATAAAAAAAATCTCTAGATGCTCCAAAGAACGTCTCAGTGTCCATCCGTCCCTCTGGTGAGATAGTGGAGAACAGTTCAGTGACTCTGACCTGCAGCAGTGATGCTAAACCACCTGTGGAAAACTACACCTGGTTTAAGGTGAATGAATCCTCAGCTGTAGGATCTGGACAGAGTTACAGAGCTGTACAGAGTGGACAGTACTACTGCGAGGCTCAGAATAAACACGGCTCTGGGAGATCAGCTGCAGTGTCCATCACTTTAAACAGTAAAAGCGATAATTATCAATTCCTATTTGATCCATTACATGTCATACACTATGGAGGTTTTAAAGAAATTATTTACATTCATGCTGTGTGTGTGTGTGTGTGTGTGTGTGTGTGTGTGTGTGTGTACTATCAGGTGGTTCTGTAATTGTGTATATGCTTATTGGAGGTGGACTTTTTGGGCTTACAGCTCTTCTCTCTGCACTCTTCTGGCTAAGGTGAGAATATTTGTGCTGATAAATTCATCACTAATTACTCTGAAGATGCTTATGATGCATAAATATTTGACTTTGTGTGAGCAGATGGGAGAGACAGCGGAAAAAGGCAGATGAAGGTGACTATCAGGTGAGTTATTACAGAAATGTCCATCAGGTGTGTGCTTTGTTCTCACTAAACTATTACAGTAATAAACTTTAGCAGAACCTGCTGACCTTCTCGACCCCTCCTCTCTGCAGAACGCTGGGTCGAGTGCTAAAGACGACACATACGCAGTTCTTAACTCTGCAGGCAGGACATTTGATGCTCTATATCATACACTTGCAGTACGTATTGACTTAAAAATACACTGAGTATAACTGATAATGAGCTAAAGAAATAATAATTAATGAAATTATAATGATACTTACTTAAATTCTAATTATATACAGTATATATTATATAAGTGGCCCAATCTATTTGCTCCTTCCTGATTTTTTTTTTTTTTTTTTTTTGCACATTTAAATGATTGAGATCATCAAACACATTTTAATATGAGGAGGTATCAAAAAGTTTCAAGACTTTTTTGTACTTTTTTTTAAACGTTAAGTTTACAGCATTTCACAGCAATGCTGCAATGAGTCGTTCAAGGTGTTTTAAGTGTCATGCATCTTTCAAAAGTGGAAGAACATCATTGGAAAAGGATGAGATATCAGGATACCTTCAATGAGCTCAACCCCCAAAAATGTCAATACCATTCACCAACTTTTGCAGAAACAGGTGTACAGTATCATTTACCAGTTATACAAAGCAGGTGCTATGATCATTCATTTTATGTGAAGATTGAATGTCAATGCAATATCAAAGTTGAGAAATATATTAAAGAAGCTTAATGCAGCAGATTAAACACTGGAAGGTGTCCAGCAGTGCCATCAGAAAATAACTAACAGAAATCAGTTGGACCCAGGTATACCCACCTGCTCTCCAGAGAAGTCTGGACAGGAGTAGTCTTCATGGAAGTGTTGCAGCCCAAAAGCCATACCTCCAACAAAAAAACAAGGTTGTTTAGCTTCTCTTTTCTTTATCGATGGATACATAGCTACATCTTTTATACTAGCAGTTATCAAATGACCTTTGATGCTTTATCTCCATGATCACAGAAAATGTTGGAGCATAGCGGTTCATACCTAAATATGAACCGCTATTTAGGCCTTTAGTAGTGGATAAGACACTAAACTGTCTCATGCCTCATTTTTATTGCATTTACATTAGCATTTAGCATTTGCCAGACACTCTAATCTAAAGCGACTTGGAAAAGTGCTGTCGCGAACTAACCTGAGATGAATCAGAAGACTAGCAGTTAGCCCTGTAGCGTGGATGGTAAACCCAAACGCGGAAGGAGCGCGAGCAGGCAGGATAACCACGCTGGTTATTAGAGCAAGAGTTTACACAAATAAACCCGCGTTCTAAATACACACACCCAATCGGAAGCGATAACCCAAGAAAGTGAGTACTCACATTTAGACGAGCGAGGCGTCGGCAATAGCATGGGCAAAACTCAATGACTGAGCAATGTGAAGCGCCATCTTGTTTCCTTTTATGCTTCCTGAAACACGACCGTATTACTTCCGGGTCCTAGTGCCGGTCGTGTTACGAGTGTGCATGACAGTACCCCCCCTGTCCAGGACCGACTCTCGACGGTCCTGGGGTGGAGGATACCCAACGACGGTAGTCCTGAATGAGTTCGGGGTCTAGGACGAACCGAGCCGGAATCCAAGATCGCTCCTCGGGACCGTAACCTTCCCAATCCACCAGGTACTGGAGCCCTCTGCCCCGAGGACATGAGTCAAGGATCCGGCGAACGGTGTAGGCGGGACCACACTCAATGATATGGGGAGGAGGAGCAGAGTGGGTGGGGGAAACCATTGGTGAAGTGATGAAGGTTTGAGCTGGGAGGTGTGGAATACCGGATGGATCCGGAGCGCCGCAGGCAGCTGGAGCCGGTAGGTGACAGGGTTAATCCGGAGGTTGATGCGGTATGGTCCGATGAATCTTGGTGACAACTTTCTTGATTCAGTCTGCAGGTGTAGGTTTTTTGTTGGTAGCCATACCTTATCACCTACTTGGTACATTCGTCCTGGTGGGTGTCGACAGCGATGTTGTAGAGTGTAACGGCGGTTAGCCTGTTGACTGGCATCGTTTGCTTGTCTCCATAGCCATCGACACCGCCGAACCAACTGTTGGGCCGACGGTACTTCCACCTCCGGTTCTTGATGGTCGAACATCGGAGGTTGGAAGCCGTAGCATACCTCAAATGGGCTTAGGTTGGTGGCAGAAGACATGTGGAGGTTGTGAGACAGCTCAGCCCAAATGAGGTAGTGGGCCCAGGAGCACTGGCGATTAGCAATGAAGCATCTCAGGTAGCGCTCCAGTTGTTGGTTGGTTCGCTCCATCTGACCGTTACCGGAGGACAGACTGGAGGTGGAATTGATCAGACGGCAGAAGGCCTTCCAGAACTGAGACGTGAACTGGGGCCCCCTGTCCGAGACGATGTCCTTTGGGAACCCATGCAGGCGGACTATGTGCTCTAATATCAGGTCGGCTGTCCTTTTAGCTGACGGGAGACCGGAGAGGGCCACCAGGTGAACAGCTTTGGAGAACTGGTCGATGATGGTGAGGATGGTGTCTCTTCCTTCGGAAACCGGCAGGTCCGTGATGAAGTCAACGGCCCTGATGGCGTTGGGTACATAGAGTCGGCCAGGCAGCACACCTGCTGGTTCGGTCTCTGTAGCTTGTGCCTGGCGGACCCTCGTTTCCAGGTTCCAACTGAGCGGTGCGAGGATCTTGGTGGGTGGCAGGACAGGCGCAGGTTCCTCGTGCTGTCGGGAGAGGGCGTCGGCTTTGGTGTTCTTGGACCCCGGGTGGTATGACAGGTGGAAATTATAGTTCTCAAAAAACAGTGCCCACCTCGCCTGTCTGGGGTTGAGTTGTTTTAAGGTGCGGATAGTGATGAGGTTTTGATGGTCGGTCCAGACGATGAATGGCTCTCTGGCGCCCTGGAGCCAGTGTCGCCATTCCTACAAGGCCCACTTTATGGCCAGCGGTCCCCTACACCGTATCACTGCTGAGTGGCGTCAAATTTCTTGGAGAAAAAACTGTACGGGTGCAGTTTTTGGTCTGGACCTCGCTCGGAGAGAACAGCCCCGGCGCCCACATCCGAAGCGTCCACCTCCACAATGAATGGTTTGTCAGCATCCGGGTGAAGGAGGATGGGAGCAGTGGTGAAGCGGCGACAGAGCTCATGGAAGGCAGCGACGGCAGTTGAGGTGAGGTTGAAGGGGTGAGATGATGGGCGGGTCAGAGCGGTTAGTGGAGCTGCAACAGTACTGTAGTCCCGGATAAAGCGGCGATAGAAATTGGCAAACCCGAGAAATCGCTGGAGTTGTTTAAGAGTCTTGGGTAGGGGCCAATGACTCACAACTTCCAGTTTCTGCGGGTCCATGGCCACACCCTGGGGCGAGATGACAAAACCCAGGAACGTGGTGGAGCGCTCGTGAAAAGCGCACTCCAACTTACAGTACAGCTGGTGGGCGAGCAATCTCTTTAGAACCGCTCTGACGTGCTGGATATCTTTGTTGACGGTTCGAGAGTAGATGAGGATGTCGTCGAGGTAGACGAACACCCAGCGGCCTAACATGTCTCTGAGGACGTCATTGATGAATTGCTGAAAAGCGGCAGGTGCGTTGCAGAGACCAAAGGGGATGACCAGACTCTCGTGGTGTCCTGTAGGGGTGATGAAGGCCGTCTTTCACTCATCGCCCTCTCTGATGCGCACCAAGTTGTAGGCGCTCCGAAGGTCCAACTTAGTGAAGATGGTGGCACCAGAGAGGGCGTCCAGGGCAGAGTTGGTAAGAGGCAGCGGGTGTCGGTTTTTTATGGTGATGTTATTGAGCCCCTGGTAATCGACAAAGGGACGTAGACTACCATCGCGTTTTTTCACGAAGAAGAACCCCGTGGCGGCAGGTGAGGAGGAGGGCCGGATGGTACCATGGCAAAGTCCGCTGGAAACATACTCCTCCATTGCCTGCATCTCGGTGTTGGATAGTGAATAGAGGTGGCCGCGGGGTGGCATAGCGCCTGGCTGAAGATCGATTGCCAGGTCGTATGGGCGATGAGGAGGTAGGTGGGTAGCGCGTCTCTTACAGAAGACTTCAGCCAGGTCCCGGTAGTCTAGCGGGATGTTGTCTGTGTCGACATCGGGGGCCTCGGACTCCCTAGAGCACGTCCCAGCCTCGGCCCGTAGGCAGAGCTCGGTGCAGGTCGCCCCCCACTGTAGAATCCGATTTTGGGTCCATGATATGAGTGGGTCATGATGCAGCAGCCAAGGGTGTCCGAGGATGATGGGTGGTGATGAAATGGTGGTGGTGTAAAACTGAATCTGTTCCTGATGCTGGTTGATGATGAGAGTGATAGGCTGAGTTTGAAAGGAGATGGGGCTGGAGGAAAGGGGCCGACCGTCGACTGATGTAATGGTTATGGGCTGGGATAACGCCTCGATTTTTACCCCCAGTTTTTTGGCGTATGAAGAGTCAATGAAGTTACCTGCTGCCCCGGAGTCGACGAACGCGGTACTTCCAACCCGTTTGTGGCCAAACTGGAGGTGTACTTTTACCGTGAGATGGGAATCATTAGTCAGGGTGGTGGAGAGCGAGATGGGACCCGGTGAGCTACTCTCATTTCTCACCGGGGCTGCGCGTTTCCCGGCCACAGAGGACAGATGGCTCGATGGTGTGTAGCGGATCCACAATACGCGCAGAGCCCCTATCTAAAACGGCGTTCCCATTCTGCAGCGGTTAAGGAGGCATGCCCTAATTGCATGGGTTCTCCGGCTCCTGTGTCAACCACGACGGGAGGTGGAGTACCGACGGTTCTGGTGGGTGCTGCAGTGAATGTGGAGTGGACTTCTGGAACTGGAGCGTGGGAGACGAAGGGTGTGGTACGAGGTAGTGCTGTCGTGATGGGTGGCAGGCTACGGGGAGCTGCCTTGGGGCGAGCGAGCAGACGTTGGTCGATCCGGAGGGCGAGTTGGATTAAGCCCTCCAAGGTCGCTGGGAGCGCTCGTCTGGTGAGCTCGTCTTTTATACGCGAAGCCAGAGGGTGGCATTCTCCTGTCGCAGCTCCGCCACCTCGCGGCGCAAGACCGCAACGTCTTGGAACTCCTTGCGAAGAGATGCAACTTCACCACGGAGCTGATCGATCAGCTTAGCATGCTGGTCAACCACATCGCAGAAGTGAGCAAACTCCGCTGGGTTTACTGCTGATGGCTCAGTCATTCTGTCACGAACTAACCCGAGATGAATCAGAAAACTAGCAGTTAGCCCTGTAGCATGGATGGTAAACCCAAACGCGGAAGTAGCGCGAGCAGGCAGGATAACCACGCTGGTTATTATTAGAACTCTCCCGAAGCGAGAGGAAGAGTTTACACAAATAAACCCGCGTTCTAAATACACACACCCAATCGGAAGCGATAACCCAAGAAAGTGACTACTTACATTTAGATGAGCGAGGCGTCGGCGATAACATGGGCAAAACTCAATGACTGAGCAATGTGAAGCGCCATCTTGTTTCCTTTTATGCTTCCTGAAACACGACCGTATTACTTCCGGGTCCTAGTGCCGGTCATGTTACGAGTGTGCATGACAAGTGCTTTGAAATTTCCATCATTAGACAGACCTTTACAGTGGTTACCAGGTTACTAACTAAGCACCATAAGTCAAACACAGTTGGGAGTTGTGAGGAGTGTTTTATTTATTTATTTATTTTTCTTTTTTTATGGTGGGATGGTGGGATGGTGGGACCAGTTTGAGCAGTGCTGGAGGATCAGAGGGAACATGGTGTGATGCAGGGTGTGATTAGAGATGAAAGAAAATCTTCAAAAGGAAAAAAAAAAGTTTACAGTGTCTCTGGCAATGGAATTGTAGTTCCTAAGAAATAAGAGGCAAATTGGGTTAGGGTTACGGTTAGTACTTGAGGTTTGTTGAGCTCACTGTCTGACTACTAACAACATATCCAGTCCAGTGAACAGAACCATGCAAACAAACTTTTAACCAGATAAAAGCAGTTTTATTTGAGGACCTGTTGTCACATTCATCTGACTTTTCCTTTAATTTTGTTTTCCAGGTTGACGTATCGGACAGAGGGCTGGGGACCATTTTGTCCTAGGTCCTGAAAGGGGGAGGAGTGCCTAATGCTATACATTAGTTGTAAGCTGTCTGTGAGGGAGAGGAAGTAAAGATTCATAAAGAAGGAATGCCTGGCAATCTAGTGGGCCTTCTACCTTTTGCCCTCTATTCCAGTCATGCTCTGCTCTTGTGGCTCAATCTCATAAAATATGTGAGTCTGTTTATAGGGAAATTGGAAGAGAAATTATTTACATTCTTTGTTTATTTCTTTTTACGTTTCAGGGAGATGTTTCTTGGCATCTTCACCTCTGGCATGCTAATTAGAGATACATTCATGGTCTAAAAAAAATATTTGTGTAAAGTTGCCTGGTGACAATGCCCATTTGTGATGGTGAAAAGTACTATCCAAATGAAATAAAATAAAATTGTACTCATGAGTCATGTGTGTTTTACTGCTGCTGGAATAAAGATATACATTTAGCTTTGCACATAAAAATGGATACATTTAAAAAATAAATAATGTGTGCTCAACACAGCATGGAGGTGTCAGTGGCAGTGCTAAAATGTTATTGAAGGTGAGGTTGGATTGCTAACAGCCTTCAGCTTGTCTGAATTGTTTCTCAGGTGTTTCTCATGTTTCTCTTGAAAATGTATCAGTACTTGAGTGAAAGTAGAGATATTGCAGTTAAAATACTACAGTGAAAGTAAAAGTCCTGTACATTTCTACTTACAAAAGTGACTATTTTCAAATAAATTTAAGTATCAGAATATCTGAGATTGTAATAGTGCCATGTAGTATTTAAGTCATAGCAAAGGAGTATCTCTCTCTCTCTCTCTCTCTCTCTCTCTCTCTCTCTCTCTTTGCTTCCAGACTTCCACTCACTAGCATTAAAATTATTATTAAAGTCCACATTTCTATGTGTCATTTATTACATATGTAGTAAAATGAAAACAAATGTTTAAATTTCAACAGAGGCACCAGCAGCTGAAAAAGCCTTCTGAAAAAAGTTGTTTGGGATATTGCCAAGTACCTACTGAATCAGTGCTTCCAATTCTGCCAATGTGTGAGGCTTTGTCCTGTACACCTCCTTCCCTGCGTAGCTCCACAGGAAAAGAAAAAAAAAGAAAAAAAAAACACATGGAGTGAGATCGGAACTTATTGGAGGCCATTCACGAGGTCTGCATCGTCTCAGCCTATGTGGTGGCTGGAAAATGCTGGTTATCCACAGATGTACAATAAGAGCAAAATGGAAAGATACTTTTGCTACAAGATCTATAACCATTAAATATTACCTAGTTAATTTTCCCCACCCAATACTACCTACATTCCAGATCAGCCAATCAAGCACAATAATATAATGGGTAGCAAACCAGTTACAGTAGTAATACTGTAGTTTGGAGACTGTGGGCAGATGCCAAAACTACTACTAAGTCCCGGAAAAGGAAATTTTCATAAAGCTTGTCAGCAGATGGAAACACAAAGTGCTCTAAAATCTCCAGGTAGACACCCATGCTAACTTTGGACTTGATAAACCACAATGGACCAACACCAGCAGATAGTACTCCAAATCATCACTGCCTATGGAAACTTCACAGGGGAGTTTAAGTAAATTGGAATATGTGACTCTCCACTCTTGCCCCAGACTGTGGGACTTTGATTTCCGAATGAAATTATTCTGAAGTGGTCCAATTCTTTTCCCCTTAGTCCCGTTAAGACATGTCTGAAGTCCACCTTTTCCTTTACACACTTTTCCCTTCCTGTCAACTTTCCATATGCTTTGTTGCAGCACTCTGCAAACATCCAGAGCTTTTAATGTTGACCTTCTGTGGGTTACCTTCCTTGTGGAGTGTGTTGATTATCTTTTGGACATTTGTCACATAGTGATTGTAGTTGCATGTTCTGACCTAGTCCAGGTGGTACACGGTATTTATATGGTATGAATAGTAATTTACTCAAACTCGAAATTACATTTTGTTGGCACTGATTTTTTTTCTTCTATGAGTCAAAAGCCTGACGTTTATGTTTAATGAATCCAGACAATAGGATAGTTTCACTTTTTCAATAAAATGATAATTTATCAAACTTTTTGAGATGCACTGAATTTTACTGTAAAATAAGGTGGTTTAGGACAATCTGATTATCTGTTGGTGGTTTAGGACAATCTGATACCATAGTAACCACTTAAAAACGCCTGGCTCATGCAACTGATGCGTAGCTGCCAGGTGGAATTACCTGGGAGCTAACCACTTTGATCCTAGTAACTCCTTTTAAACATCTTTTAGTTGTGAATTTAGTGTTTGACTCCATTTGTTTTGGTGTGTATGCGTGCACATGTTTAGTTATTTTTATTTATTTTCCTTGTTTCTGTTTGTCTATTGTTTTACAGTGTCATTGAGTTTTTGTGAATTGTTTTCCTTTATGGTTTATGTGTCAAGTGCGTTGGTTTGTCTTCTGGTTTTTCTTTTAATTAAGCTTTCCCCTTGTTTGTGTGTTACACGTACATGGTTTGGTTAGCATGTAGATAGCACTGCTAAATCATGCTAACATACTGCCTTATGTAGCTTAGCACAAACAGGTTAGCTCACAGGTGACTAAGCTAATGCCTTGCACTTTATAGATTACAGATGGTTGTCAGTATCAGCTGTGGTGTGGTTTATAATATATTTCACTCCGTTTTGGGTAGCTTCATGTTATGGTAGCTATTTGGTTCAGTTTTTGGTTAGCTTATGACACTGCTATCTATAATGTTATTTAGCACAAACACTTTAGCTCCCGGTCCCTAAAATACTGCCTTATGTAATTTAGAGATGTTTGTGATATTAAGGTGTAAATGTAAATCGTAATGCAAAAAGTATAAATCGTTGTATAACATTGCAAAAGTTTGTTTTGTCTTTATGCATGGTCAATAGTTATTGATGATTATTGACCGTAATTATCATCATGCTTATGTTTCTTTTTCCTTTTTGATAAACAGTTGTGACCATAAAAATGATCAGCCACCTGCCTTATAGAGATTAAATGCAAACAAGCAGGCAAGATACAGACAGACCATCACTATGTCATGGGAACCTCGACCACGACTGGGGTCTGGATTCGGGACGGATCTCTTGTATTTTTTATTTTTTTTTAAGCGGTTGACAACAGCACATGGACTCTCCTCTGCTGAATACAGGGTTTGTGTGAATTGCAAATCAGTTTATGGTAAGCAGCCATAAACACCATGGAAATGCCAGGTATGACTGTGTATAGGGTGTAAAAGTGCGCTTTTACAAACCTAACGCCATTTCTTCATAGTGCACTGTCCCTTCTGGGTATAAGATCATCTGTTTCTCTTCCCTCAATCCTGGACATTTACTTTGCACTGGGTGAAAGAGGTGACATTTATGTTTTAGAAGTAAGAAAAATACACAAATGTCAGGACATGTCAGAACTACTTCAGGGGCCATAAACCTGCAGACCCCTAAATAAAGAGTGAGGGCCAAGCTCACTCATTTACACTCCTGTGGTGTAAAAGTAACTGTGTGAAAGTGTCCCTGAGAGGTTGGTCTCTCTTTTTTTTTTTTATCAAAACCTATTTGCTGTTCATTGTTAAATTATCATATTGTTACAAATGTGCATATCGTATATATTGTTACCATTACACAATGATAATATTGTTTGTGTTGGCCAATAAAGCTGATTTTATACTGATTCTGTTTTATATTTTACATATTGGATGACAATCTTCCATGTATTCTGGCTTTTATACCATACCAACATTAGATGGGGTGGTGAACAGCATAGTATAATGGCACTATAATCCGGTCACCAGTACTGAACCAGCATCAGTAATGTATGACAAAATGTATGCTAGTCACCAGCATACCAGCACCAAAACACAACGTATGCTGGTATAATGGTCACAAGCTATGCTGGTCTATGCTTTTTTTCAGCAGGTAACCTGTGATTGTGTGTGGAGCTTATGTGGCTCATCAGCATCTCAGTTTCTCTGAGATGTGTTGGAGAATATACATGAAGGTTCTACATAAAATATGAGTAAAGAGTAAAGTAGCTGTAACTCTAATAGCTACATAAGCACAACACTGGAGTTCATCACATTCTGCCCTTCTGAACAGTGAAATGATCTGAGACCTTAAAGTGAGCAGACATGAGGAGCCTTCAGAGTGAACTTTACTGTGAGCTAATGTGAAAGGATCATCCTGTATATCTTGTTATATGCATTTAAATGTCACCACCAGATCCACAGACAATTACCAGGAGATGTGGTGATAATACGGGACTCTCTTTAACAGCATTAATAACAGGAGTTAATAGTATTTAATAACTTTCTCTGCTGGACCAGGCACCATGCTGTCCGGTTCGGATGATGAAGGTAGATGTTGTTGTGGGACAGAGGTATTCCGACTCGATCACACTGGATGTTTTTTATCCTATTGTTTCTTTTCTTCACTTCAGTATCGCACCGCGCGCTGTGTGCTGCACGAGCCGCATTGTGTTTAGCTCGGCATTGCTCAGGGCTGCTGTATGCACGCGTGTCTAAATACTTACGGATACTTCAGTAAATATCAGTTTTTATGTGCAGTGTCCGATTATCCGTGGATATTTTCGTCTGTCTAAATTCCTTCCATACCACCTCTGCAATCGGTCCGGGGATTGGTCCCCAAGCGCGGAACGATTGCATTCTGACAGACAAAAATCAACTAGTCCCGGGGCCAAGTGTGCTCGGAAATGGTTCCCGGACCCCAGTGAGAACACCCTTAAAGTATGTCTGTGAGTGTACTAAGGTACATACTATCGTGCTCGGGGGCGGATCTAGAAAATTATTCAGGGGTGGCATTAAAATTGATGGGTGGCAACACAAGCAAGCATCCTTGCATGGTTATTATGGATTCAAGGAACGCTATGACTTGAACCTGATATCTGGATTGGAACATCAGATAAATTAAATGAGATGGTACGGTATATTTAACTTCTCTTTATTGAGTTCTATGCAAATCTGTAGCGAGTTTAAGTCTATGACAGGTTTAATTTACAAAGCATGACAAACAATGCAGTAAAGTAAAATAAAAGTATCACTTATATTAAAATGTTACGGTACAAAACATTTAACACCTAATCGTTCATGTACAGCTACTACTGCAGCAACCTTTGTCTAAAGGTTTTTTTTTAGGCATATCTCAACAATATATATGAAAGAACACAATGTAACCAAGATAAGCATATGTTGAGCTCTGGTTCTTTACATGATTATAGTTTAAATAAATCAAATAGGTTGTGCTTATTTATTTATTTTTTAATGTAAAAAAATATTTGAAAAGCACAATGAACAACATACCATGGTCACCTGACAACCAGGGTGCTGGTGTTTCAAGCTCTCTCTCCTCTCTTTCAATATCTGAGCTCTCTTCCTCTCTTAACCTTGTTTCTTCCACCTCTTCACTCACTTCATGCAGGATATCTTCTGCTTCTTCCCTTCTTTCTAGCTCTTTGCCATCAGTTTCTATATTTCTTTCTTCCAACACTCCATCCCCTCCTATGTCTTCCACAACTTATTTTCTACCGTTTTCTATCTGTCAGTATCTGATTCTGATTTTCCTTTTCTTTTTGTTTAAAAAAATACTCTGGTTGTCAGCCTTTCTTTTCATAGTATCCTGGGAGATGCAACACGTATGAAGTTTAGACTTTATTGCTTTCCAAACATACACTACACTGAACAATTTTAGCTAACAAGGTAATAAGCCTAACGTTTTAAACCCTGGTCCTGTGACTCATGTTCTATCAACCTTACCCTACTTAGCAGGTTCTCGCCTTATAAGGTAAATACTGATGCACTGAGCTGCTCTCTACTGCCTCCAAATAGATTTAACATAATCAGCAGAAAACATATTCTTGTCTTGTGTCTTACTAACTGCTATACAATACACCACACAAAACATCTTGGGTGTGAAGAACATTGCAAACATTGCCTTGCAAATGTCAACTGATTCTTTCTTCACAGATGTTGCAGCGATATCTAGTAGAATGGTCTTTGCAGCATTTCCTCTCTGCAGAACTTTGCGCATCTTCTTAAGACGTTTCGTTCTCGTCGAGCTGCGACTCGCCCTGCTTTGATGTCTAGAACATTTTCAGCTTCAGCCAATACATCTCCTATAGTGAGCTGGGCCATATGACAACTTAAAACCTTAGCACATTCCATAACAATACCTGACTAATTAATGACTTAAAGTATATGTTTAATATATAATAAATAAATTACAGCATTTTTTTATTGTGTTACAAATACACTATGTAATTAATTACAACCTACCTAACAAAAAACATTAAATTTACCTTATGGCGGTGAAAATAAAATAAGAACGATAAGAATTAACGTATGCTATGATGCAGCTTCCACTGTGAACTCAAACTAGAAGCGGATAACTGTGGAGCCAATCAGAAAACACAGTCCGAATGTCCCCGCCTCCAGTTTCTGATTGGCTAGCGTTGCCCCTACTCTAGTCTCTGGTTGGCTGGAATAGTTGCAAAGTTATAACGCTGCTGCAGTTTGTGCCATTGTACAGCAGCTTTATGACATTGAGCGTGCAGAAGAGACAGAGTTCAAACACATACAAATTTGATCATGAATATACAAAAGTGAGTTTCAGCGCACACAAAGAGTTTGAGAGCGCACACGAGAGAGAGATTAAGCATGTAAAATTAAATACATTGTATTTAATGTATACTTTCTGTACATTGTTTCAACAATTATTTCGAGCATATTTTTAAAATATATACTAATTTAAAAAAACAAAAAACAAAGGTTAAATAAGTGCGCTTTGGAAATGTTAGTGTGCTTAGTATGTTTAAAGTTTAATTCCAAAAATTGGTAAAAGCATGATGTTAGTATACGTTTTAGATATTAACTGATAGTACAACCTTTTGTTAGTATATTTTTAATGTACTGTCGAATATTTAAATATATTTGTAATACACTAAACTGTACTTTTCTTTTTACTAGGGGAGGAAGCGGGCTGCTGTGTAGGAAGACTTTCTTACACACACACACACACACACACACACACACACACACACACACACACACACACACTTTCCAATCTAGAGTTCCAGAGGAGAGAAGTGAAGCTGTAAGCTAACTCAGTGTTTTATGGGGCTCAGGATAATGACCTGTAATAACCTCTTTTATGTATCATGTTTCAGGAGGTCTTGGGAATGAATGGAGTGTGACATACAGCCAGGAACATCTCTGTGCTTTAAAAGGTTTATGAACGGCTTGTACACACACCCAGAAGGTTTTACACTAATGAAGAAGTTTTGGTTAATAAACCCAGCTGAGCTGGCTGATCTGCGTGATGAATCAGGTTACTCAGGCAGAGTGGAGTATTTGGGAGACGAACAGAAACACTTCTGCTTCGGACTGAGTGACATTAAGAAAACAGATGAAAATGAATACTACTTCAGAATCAGAACAAACAAATAAAAAGAAAGATGGCTGGGTCTACCTGGAGTTAAACTCATTGTTACAGGTATAAGAAAAACATGTTTTATTTAGACCACATAGTTATCCTGTAAACATATCTGGACATATCAGAATAGCATAATCTGTTAATTTCATCTCAATTGCATCTCACAGATGCTGTTATACCATCAGAACTTTTGGAAGCATCCATTTAAAAGGCTGCTGGTGCTTTGAATCAACAATCTGCTGAAAATTCACTTCTGTTTCTTGAACAATTTATTCACTGATTTTTAAGGTTCGAATGCAGAATGTCCATCAAAATTTGATTTTCGACGCTGCAGTCCCTCTGAATCCATGCTCATTGTTCCTGTTTATGCACTAAGCTGCATCTTCATTACTTTTATCTGAATCTGTACATTGATCAGAATTCGCTCTTTCATTTACATCCTTACATTTTATACATAGAACCCGAAACCAGTCTCAGAATTTTTTTTTTCTGTTTGTCCGTCTGTCTGTCTGTCTGCCAGATTTCATCACAGCATCGCACAAAACCGTCTGGACAAAATTTTAAGAAACTTTGGCATTTTAAGACAAAACTTAATATCTTTATCTGATTTACTTTTTTGATTTCTCATCTGTGATTCACTCTCCGACTAGCGAACAGGGAGTGTATTTGGCCAACAATTAAATAACTTGGCGTAAACAAGGCGTAAGATATTCAACCTTACAGAATGTGAGACAGAATGTACGGAACGCAACCTTACAGAATGTGATTTCTCGGTATTAATAAGTTAGACAGAGAGTTCTGCCATACAGAAAGACAGACAGACGGACATGTACGTGGACTTCAACCTGAAATAATAAGACTGATTACATTAAAGCCCATCAGATTTAACCTTTTAACTATTTCTTCAAACTCTTTTCCCATCAATTTATGTGAATTTTTTTCATTACATTGAGCATGTGGCAATCACACCAAGATTGCCCAAATTTGTCAGCCTTAAGGGGCCCCCTTGACATTGTTAATTCTGAGTAATCTGGTAGGAAATCCAAACTAAGAGCGACAGGTAAGGAACTGCTTGGAGCTTCAGGCAAGTAGGGGTTTCCTGAGGGCTGACAAATTTATCATTTATAACATAAACCAAAAGAACTCAAAGAAGCAACACAAAAAGTTAACACCTATAAGCAACCAAGACAACTGATATAGCTTTAAGCGTTTAAAAATTGCCTGAACTTCTCTTTCTCTCTCACACACACACACTTCTTTCGTTACAAATCGCTGCTAATGCTGCCAATAGCAAAACCTGCAATAAAACGACAGTCAAATACAGAACAACTGTTTACAATGAATGCACTTATTACTTAGTTGCATTTAGTTGATGTAAAAATGTCAGAAAGGGTATCCGGCGCAAAACCTTTGCAAAGTTGTGTGCGTATCGGGTGGTCCGCTGTGGCAACCCCTCAACAGGAACTATTAATATTAGTTCAAATTAGCATCAGCATTAGATCATTTCCAAGCAGTGAGGGTCCAGGGAGTACCCTGCCATGTGCCCTAAGTCTCCTGGGATAGGCTGCAGGCCCCCCGTGACCCTGAATACAGGATTAAGCGGTATAGATGATGGGTGAGTGAGTGATGCCTCACATTAAGGAGGTCAAAAAGTGAGTATATTTCATAGTAGAATGACATATACCACACAATCAGATAAAACCCATAATGCCTAGAAATTATGTATTTTAAAATAAAAAAAAGACAGTTTTGAACAATGTGTACTGTCTCTCCTTCTGAGAGGGAGCCAGAGAGATTGTGTGTGTGTGTGTGTGTGTGTGTGTGTGTGTGTGTGTGTGTGTGTGTGTGTGTGTGTGTGTGTGTGTGTATGCTAGTTCTTTCAGTTCCTCATTTGGAAAGGCAGTAAGGTAATTTGCTGACACACTGGACTGATATGTTAAAAATTTCCTGTATATGGCATGCACAGTTTCTACAGACACAATCGTGCTGATGCAATCACAAGTTTGAAAATTAGTAAAAACCCCTCCACCTCTAAGATGAAATATATAAACCGGTGTTATCATTATTATTATTATTATTATTATTATTATTATTATTATTATTATTATTACTTATATCTGTATACATACTTAAATATATCTGTAGTTATAAATGTACAAGCACAGAGCAAATTTACCCAAAATGACTTTTAGGGAGCACATAGAGCACTTAAATAAGGATACTCTAAAATGTGTACCTTTTATTGTTCTCTTTCTGTTCTTTCTCAGTTCCGAATTAGAGACTTATTTAAGGAAAAAAGGAAATTCATAACCAACACATCTTGACCACACTCTAGTCATTTCAGGCTTTTCTTCAGTCGCGCTTTGGTTGCTGGATGTGAAGGTTGAGCCGACACAGTAAGATAAAGTTTAAAGTTTATCATGCATTTACTTTTCCTGGACATAGAGTGGCTGTGTTGTTAAATTGTGAACTATGTGACTTTTGGCACCTTTTACTGACTATTGTCTATCTTTACTTAGAATTATGGGGGTGCAGTATAATACTGATAAATAATGAATTTTGAGGTGATTATGCATTAATCGAAGTGTAGTTGATAGCCCTATCTCTTTTGGGTTTAAAGAATTTGGGGTTTTATTTACCTGAGCATGCATAGAATAAGTTGTAAAGTTGTGTTTAAGAATAGCCATTATGACGAAATTAACCTTTATCACACATGCACATGGACACATCGACAGCAGTATGCTGTAGACACTGATGAAGCTCACACATTCTAAACTGCTGGTGGTTTACACACCCTCAATACTCTTACTAAAGCCTTTAACCACCACCCACTTGTACATCCAAAGTCATTTAAATTTCCATTAAAGGGCTTTTCTTGACATTCAAATTGTCTGGACTATTTGTAGTTTAATTATGAAAAACTGCTGCCAAAATCACTGCTACACTACACAATAGTTTATGTTTCAGGTATTTAATGTCCTGTGTATATTGTCCTTTGTATTTATTGTTGTGTGTATGTTATGTACTTGTACCTTGCTGTATGCTGTCTTGTGTGGTGATATGTGTCCCATTCCTGGAATAACAGCAATTCTTTTTCACTGGGCGAGGTGCAAGTTTTAGCATGGACACCCACAGGACCCCAGGTGTCACACACATTTCAAATGTCCTGCAAAGTTCTTCATTCAGTTTAATCTTAGATGTTATCCTATGAAGTCTCTCAGTGACATCTAATGAATATACTATAATATAATTAATTATAAATAATTAATTATTGCACATATAGTGGTGCAGTCATGTGACAGTCTGTGAATTTGTGTACTTGAGGCATAATGTCCCCAGTCTGCATGGGTAGTCAAAGCTCTTTGGTGTACGGTACATACAGTAGGGCATTTTCTTACAGTATAGAAAATATAGAAAACTTCTGGCTGTAAAAAATGACATTATGTACAAGTAATAAAAATAGTTTATATATTGAGTTTAATTGAAAATATATTGAGTTTAATTGAAAAGAAAATGTCCAGCCATGAGGATAGGAGCATAACCATGTGCAAAGTATGTATAATTGAGTTAAATGTGCAAATGAGCACTAATGTGCAATGTGCTAAGTGGTATATGAGTAGGAGCGGAGTGTTCAGTCCTGTGTGGTATTGTGATTGATCGTCTGTATAGCCTGCTGGAAGAAGCTTCTCTTCAGTCTCTCTGTGGCCTTCAGGGAGTGGAAGTGCTTTTCTGACTGCAACAGAAAGCACAGTCTATTGCTGGGGTGGCTGAGGTCCTTCACAAGGTCCTACACAATCTTCCCAGCCTTGGTCCAGCACTGCTTGCTGTAGATTGAGTGCAGTTTGCACTGGTATCTGCAGGGTTTCCATCCTGCATGGCGCTGTTCCCGAACCAGGTTTTTTTTTTTTTCCATCAGGATGATCTTTATGATGCAGGAGTAGAAGTTCCTGAGCATCTTGGAGCACAGTCAGTCAGAAGTCTCTCAAGCATTTTACATTTAGGCATTTGGCAGATACCCTTCTTCAGAACAACTTACATTTTTATCTCATACATCTGACCAGTTAAGGGCCTTGCTCAAGTGGCCAACAGTTAGGAAACCAGCTCTAGCTTGTTGTTGAGAGTGGAAGGAATTATAGTGTTAAATGCTGAACTGTAGTCGACAAAGAGCATTCCCCTTCCTAGTGTCCAGGTGGGTGAGTGATGTGTGAAGGAGGTGTGAAATGGCATCATTTGTAGAATTGTTCAGATGGTATGCCAACTGTAGTGAATCCAGCATGTCAGGTACTAGATATGATGAAGTAAGATATGATGAAGTCTCTGACCAGCTGCTTAAAGCACTCCATCAATACTGAAGTCAGGACTACAGGGCAATATTTGTTGAGGGAAGCAGGAGCAAACAAAGATTGACTTCTTAAAGCATGTGAGGATTACCGACTAGAATAAGGAGAGATTGAATATTACTGTGAAAACAGGTACTAGCTGGTCAGCACAGTCTCTGAGGACTCGACCCTGGGGTGCTGCCTGGTCCTGCTGCTTTCCTGATGATTACTCTCCTGAAGGATCTCTCACATCATGCTCGGAGATGATGAACGTCTTTCCAGTGTTGGCATTCTCTACTAACTGAAGCTATTAGCAATAGCATTAGTGCACCAACGGAAACACTTATCTGTCAGGATTTATTTGTACTTTTTTTTTAAGGTAAAGTCAAGTCAAGTCAAGTCAATTTTATTTATATAGCGCTTTTAACAATTGACATTGTCGCAAAGCAGCTTTACACAATAAAAAGAAGTAAGTTTTTATGCAATGTATATGAATCAAAATGACAAGATTGTCCCCGATGAGCAAGCCGAGGGCGACGGTGGCAAGGAAAAACTCCCTGAGATGGTAATAGGAAGAAACCTTGAGAGGAACCAGACTCAACAGGGAACCCATCCTCATCTGGGTGATAACGGATAGCAGGAATTGCTCAGCATAATAATGTGTAAGACTGGAAGTTCAGTATAACAAGAGATGTTTTAAAATTAAAAGGAGTCCAGTTTGTTCCCGGAGGCTCAGGTAGACTGTAGGGGATTCCGGTCCTGAGATATCGAACAACTGAAGTCACAGGTCCCCAGAGCATCACTCGATGACAGGAGAGTCTTCATGGAAACCATCCCCAGCCACCATACGAATCCAGGCAGACCACACGGGGCATCCATGCGACGAGATCTCCAACCAGAAGCAGGACTCCAGGATGGGTTAGACGGCTCCAGAGGGCAGAGGGGTCTGGATCACTGGCAACTCAGGAGCGAAACATGTATAGCTCGACAGAGAGACAGAGAGAGGGAAAGAAGAGGGGGAGAGAGAGAGAGAAGAGAGCAGAAAAGGAGAGAACAGAAAATAAGGAGAGATGGCAGTTAGGTATGGTCACAGTCAGCATGTATAGGTGAATGTATATTTAGTGCAAAGTGCAAGCAGAGACTCCGGCAGGACTAACTATAACAGCATAACTAAAAGGGAGAGCCAGAAGGAAACACAAACATGAGGGCTCCCTGAGATGTAAAGCAACCAATCACCTCACCGTCAACAAACCTGAGTGAACAATGAGAGTGGGAAGGACAGCATCTAAACATACCAGTTCACCAGAATACTCTTCGTCTATGAGTCCCCCAGATCTGCTCCTTTACCTAAGGTTAATCTATTTACAAAAATGCTTGGCTAAATAAATAGGTTTTTAGCCTAGACTTAAACACTGAGACTGTGTCTGAGTCCCGAACATTAATAGGAAGACTATTCCATAACTTTGGGGCTTTGTAAGAAAAAGCTCTGCCCCCTGCTGTAGTTTTAATACTACGTGGTACTGACAGGCAGCCTGCATTCTTTGATCGAAGTAGGCGTGGCGGATCGTAAGACACTAACAGTTCACTCAAATACTGTGGCGCGAGACCATTTAGTGCTTTAAATGTCAAAAGTAGTATCTTAAAATCGATGCGAAATTTCACAGGGAGCCAATGCAGTGTAGATAAGATAGGGGTGATGTGCTCGTATTTTCTGGTTCTAGTGAGGACTCTCGCTGCTGCATTCTGTACTAACTGAAGCTTGTTTATACACCTAGTTGAACAACCAGACAGTAAGGCGTTACAATAGTCCAACCTAGACGTGATAAAAGCATGAACTAGTTTTTCTGCATCATTTAGTGACAATATGTTTTTTATCTTGGCAATATTTCTAAGGTGAAAGAAAGCTATTCTGGTGATATTATCTACATGAGCTTCAAACGAAAGGCTGGAATCTATAATCACACCGAGGTCTTTTACTGTTGCACTTGATGGAACAGAAAGGCCATCTAAAGTTACAGTGTGATCAGAAAGCTTACTTCTAGCTACTTGTGGTCCTATGACCAGAACTTCTGTCTTATCAGGATTAAGCAGAAGAAAATTAATTAACATCCAATCTCGTATATCCTGCACACACTGCTCGATTTTAGCAAACTGGTTTTTCTCATCTGGTTTTGCTGAGACATATAATTGTGTGTCATCAGCATAACAATGAAAACTAATACCATGTTTACGAATTATGTTGCCCAGAGGAAGCATGTAAAGGGAAAAAAGCAGTGGGCCTAAAACTGAGCCCTGTGGAACACCAAACTCCACTTGAGAACATGAGGAATGGTCACCATCTAAATCTACAAACTGATAACGATCAGTCAAATAGGATCTGAGCCACAAGAGGGCAGTTCCCTTAATTCCTACTACCTTTTCTAATCTGTGAAGGAGAATACTATGATCAATGGTGTCAAAAGCTGCACTGAGGTCCAGTAACACAAGTATAGTGACGCAACCCTGATCAGAGGCCCATAGGAGGTCGTTTACTACTTTAACAAGTGCTGTCTCTGTGCTGTGATGAGGCCTAAATCCTGACTGATAAAGTTCATTTATGCTATTTCTGTGTAGATGTGAACATAGCTGCTGTGATACTACCTTTTCCAAAATCTTGGAGATAAAGGGAAGGTTTGATATCGGCCTGTAATTAGAAAGCAGACAGGGGTCAAGGTCAGGTTTCTTGATTAGCGGTTTAATAACGGCTAATTTAAAGGATTTGGGGACATACCCACTACTGAGTGAACAGTTAATTACTTTCAACAGGGGTTCTATTATTGCTGGTACTATCTGTTTGAGAAAATGTGTCGGTATAGGATCTAATATACAGGTTGACGATTTTGAAGAAGAGATGAGTGAAATTAGTTCCCTCGCTTCAAGGGGAGTAAAGTGTTCTAAGTTCTGATGTGATGTGGTTAGATCATCTGAATTATTTAAATTGTCTGTTTTCAAAGCCTGAATTTTTTGCCTAATATTTATGATTTTATTATTGAAAAAGTTCATGAAATCCTCACTACTGCATGATGTTGTTGTGGGGATTTCTGCACAAAAAAGTTTTCTAAAGTGCAGATTAATTTGTTTTATATTCATTTTATAGATTGTATTAATTATTTTTATGTATTTATTTTTTGGGACTGTGGAACAAATAATTTGAGTCTTCATTATTTCTTATAGGAAATGATGATTTGGTTTACGAGTGTTTTGGAATACAAGCCCACTTCCGGAACGAATTATGCTCGTAATCCAAGGTTCCACTGTAGTTATTTTGAGAAGTCCAACCTCACAACTTTTTTAGATTTAAAGGATCTGTTATAGACAGCTTGGTACCAGATATGATGATAATGCTTTCCAACATAGTGCTGAACATACAGTACAGGTTTTTGCATTATGTACATGTTTTCTACAGGTTTACTACATACGCTGGATGTTTTCTGCAGCTAGGGTAGGTTGTTGGGAAGACAATAAGACAGTCATTGTTATGTCTGAGTTTGCACTGCAACCCAAATATAAAATATGTATATAAAAGAAATGTAGTTGAACCTAAATAGCAAAGTAACAATATACATAGTGAAATAAAAAGCTGATTTATTTTTTATTTAAGAAATACATTTACCATAAATGTCCAATGTGACATACTATATAGGACATATAGGCCATGTTTTTTATTTGTAACTCATAAATCTCATTATGTATGATTATTTTAAATTCTCTAAGTAAAAAATATAATTTGATTATGGGCAGCTTGGTGGTGTAGTGGTTAGCACTGTCGCCTTGCACCGCCAGGGTTCAAATTCGATCCCTGACCAGGCTCGATTCCCGTCTCTGTGTGCATGGAGTTTGCATGTTCTCCCCGTGCTTGGTGGGTTTCCTCCGGGTACTCCGGTTTCCTCCCACAGTCCAAAGACATGTAGGTAAGGTTAATTGGCGTTCCCAAATTGCCCGTAGTGTGTGTATGTGTGTGTGTCTGTGCCCTGCGATGGATTGGCACCTTGTCCAGGGTGTACCCTGCCATGTGCCCCAAGTCTCCTGGGAAAGGCTCCAGGCCCCCAGTGACCCTGAATACAGGATTAAGTGGTATAGATGAGTGAGTGAGAGAGAGAGAATTTGATTATGATGTAAGAAATAAAACATAAAAAGCTACAGCTTTATTTACCTCTGATTGATAGAAAGTGCTGACAATGATAACTTCTTACATAAAATCTCATCATACAGCCATCATCGTCCTTATCAAAAAAGATCAATTTAATTCCTCCTTTCGCTGTGTTGTTCCTTGTGTTTATTGCTTGTTCTGATTAAAATGGTATATGTTTTTAATTACATTTAGAATCTTGATAGAAGAATGATGTTCCTTAAAACAGCTTCTCTGCTTTGTCTGATCTACCTCCTCATGATCACACGTAAGTCTTATGTTTATATTCTCACACTGGAGACATTTTAAAATGGTGTTACTTGTGGCTGTTCAATTTCTCAGTTCTGATCTGCAGTTTGGTTTTAACATTTCTATATTAAAATTTAACAAACTGCTGCATTCAGACTTGATGTTGAAATATGCAAACATTCCATTACAATACTTACACAGGGAAAGATTTAATATTATGAGGGCCATACAACTTAAACTGGGAATTTTGATTGTGCAGAATAACAGAACACAGTTAAAATTGTAAAAACTACATTTATTTCCCTATATAATCCCCTACTACACTAATGCACTTAATAGCCTACAGATGAGGAAATGGCTTGGAACAAGGTCAGACTCGTACACGGGACACAAAGTTCTTTTTTATTTCCAGTAGATGGCGCTGGAACACTCACCTATTTTAGTAAATATAGATTAGTTTAATTTGTATCACTTTACATATTTTGGTTATTTTATAATGTTAATTGTGATTTTTATAGTCATCCTTTGAGTTCGGTACAAGAGCAAGAGCTTTTATTTTATTCCCACATCGTCTTGTGTACAGCACTTTTCCTGTATTGTCATCGGCATGAGGAGACGAGCAATGCGGTGGCATGCAGGTAGAGTGGTGTCTCTTGATGACTGTAAGCCATCTGACCAAGAAACTTTAACATGAACCCTTTCTTTTGGCTCACAAACAGGCAAAAGTGGTATGTGATTGTATTTCTGAGTTTAATGTTGTATGCATGCTTTCTGCGCAATTGAATGTGTTACTGATATCTGTTATATATTTTTCCTGTTTATTTAGTTCTACAGTGTCGATGAGGACATTAAACATCTGTAAAAAAAAAAAAAAAAAAAAAAAACCTCAGCCTTTGTGTTGTGACTAAGGGCGGCATAGTGTTCCTGTAATGTGCAAGTACGTTGCATCGTCCTGCAAAAACTGAACACCTTTGGTGTTCAACCCAAAGCATTTTCTTTTTGTCCATTAAAGAAAAGCGCCAGTCCGATCATAGCTCCGGCGTACTGAAAAATCTTTCTAGCTTGATGGTATCCAAGCACTAGTGAAACGCCAGGAAAAGTGCCATGGTGTAGTTGGGGATTATATCGAGGAATTAAGGGACTTTACTCTCATAATTGCTTTCTGTTATTCTGCACAATCAAAAATCCAAAATTGTTTGAAACGTCTCTGGTATCTTGTTTATATAGCTGGGCTCCTTATTCAGGTTCATGGTTTTCAGTAGTGCATAGATTGCTCATCACTCAAGCTGATATCACACATTTCAAATGTGCTTTCAGTCATGTGTAAAAGTTAGTGTCCCCTTTTTAATTAATTTAGTTTTCTTTTCATAATGATTATGCAACAGAACAATGATCTGACAGACATTAGTATATCTACATCAGAATGGATGAAAAATAAAAGAATCAAGGTTTTAGAATGACCTAGTCAAAGTCCAGAACCCAGTTCAATTGATATATTGCGGTGGGACCTTAAAAGAACCTTACATAAATCAATGCCTAAAAACCTCAATGAATGGAAGCAATGTTGTAAAAAAGGATGGACCAAAATTCCTCCACAGCAATGTGAGACACTGATCAAAGTCATGAGAAAATGCTATTGATGCTAAGGGTGGATCTACAAGCTGTTAAATCATGGGATACGTTACAGGTGAAACTCGAAAAATTTAAATACCATGCAGAAGATCATTTATTTCAGTAATGCAACTTAAACGGTGAAACTAATGTTTGAGATAGACTCATTACATGCAAAGCAAGATAGTTCAAGCAGTGATTTGTCATGATTGAGATGATTATGGCTTACAGCTCATGAAAACCCCAAATCCACAATCTCAGAAAATTAGAATATTGTGAAAATGTTCAATATTCTAGGCTCAAAGTGTCCCACTCGAATCAGCTAATTAATAGGGTTTTCATGAGCTGTATGCCAAGATCATCTCAATTAAGACAAATCACTGCTTGAACTATCTTGCTTTGCATGTAAAGAGTCTATCTCATTTATATTAGTTTCACCTTTTAAGTTGCATGACTGAAATAAATGGACTTTTGCACGATATTCTAACTTTTCGAGTTTCACCTGTATATTGCCGACATGTTTTTTTTCTTTTTTTCTTTTTGGATTCAATTTTGTTAAAAACAATGGCACAGTGAAAATATGTTGTTTGTCTGAGGTTGTATTTGCCTAATACTAAGACCAGCTACAGTCAGATGTTTAATATTGTGTTTGTTTAAGATTATGAAAAAAAAATAATAATAATTAAAGTGGGGGCACTAACTTTTACACTTGACTGAACTTTCAAATATGCATGGAGTTTGCATGTTCTCCCCGTTCTTGGTAGGTTTCCTCCGGGTACTCCGATTTCCACCCACAGTACAAAGACCTGCAGATTAGGCTAATTGGCATTCCCCAAATTGTGCAAGTGTGTGTATGTGTCTGTGCCCTGCGATGGATTGGCACCCTGTCCAGGGTGTACCCTGCCTCGTGCCCCAAGTCTCCTGGGATAGGCTCCAGGCCCTCCACAACTCTGAATACAGGATAAAGCGGTATAGATGATGAGTGAGTGAGTGTGTGCACATTCAAATAATAAACTGCATGCATGCCAAAAAACCTTGAATTCTTGAATGACATTTTGTGATTAAAAATGTGTCTGTGAGTGATACTGGTCTTCAGTATGAAACATTAACATTTAAAATGTCAATAGTCTATCATAATGCAGGTGAACAGTTTGAATATTAGAATCACATGTCATGACCTAAATTCAGGATTCAAATCCTGCACACAGTTAGTTAACTCAGTGTTTCACGGGGCTCAGGATAATGACCTCTACTAACCTCTTTCATGTGTCATGTTTCAGGAGCATTCGGGAATAAGTGGAGTGTGACATACAGCTCGGGACATGTATGTGCTTTAAAAGGATCTACAGTGTTTATGAACGGCTCATACACACACCCAACAGGTCTTACAGTGACAAAGACATTTTGGATAATTAATGCAGTTAAGGGTAAACAGGAGACTGATCTATGTAATGAACCAGGTTACACAGGCAGAGTGGAGTATTTAGAAGAACAGAAACACTTCTCCCTCAGACTGAGTAATGTGAAGGATACGGATAAACAAAGGTACTGGTTCAGAATCATAACCAGTGAAGAACAAAATAAATTCCTGGGTCATCCTGCAGTCAAACTCAACGTTACAGGTAAATAAAATCATCCCATTTTAATATAGTTGCCCAAAGTATCTGACCATAGCGATTCAAATTTAAACTACATTTATAACTATTAATGAAATAAAATTTCTCACACTTCTGAAAATCAGAAAACACGATTGTGGTGAGGTGAAGGGGCTGGCTCGAACGCTCCCATCCCCTTTTCACACTTTAGCCGTTACTCCAC
This sequence comes from Clarias fuscus, assembly GCA_030347435.1. Taxonomy (NCBI): domain Eukaryota; kingdom Metazoa; phylum Chordata; class Actinopteri; order Siluriformes; family Clariidae; genus Clarias; species Clarias fuscus. The sequence continues at coordinate 23,498,193 of CM059227.1, forward strand.
CTTGGGAATTACACCCAAGGAAATTAAACAACTCTAATAGTTAACCTAAGGCATCCAGGCATGTTCACTGGACAAGAAAGAGGTGTGGGTTTTGTACATAATTACGTTTATTTTCTCACAAACAATAATACACCAATTAGCAGTTCAAAAGTTAAATACAGCAATGCTGATAGTAGTTACAACGACACCATCAAGTGTGTCCGAAGCTAAGCATGATATTCACAAAATACTAAGATACACAGTGTCAATTTAGAGCTGGATCTTACCAGAGGAGGAGCAGACTAGGGGAGGGGGAATAGATATCCCCTAGCAAGAATCGCCCCAATCACACATGAGACCACACCCACACACAATTCACTGTGACAATCAGCAAGAAGAGGTGACTAGCATGCACACGAAGAAGGGAAACCACCCCCAGCAAGTCGCACTACCATCACCTTTAGCTCACAGCTCTACGAGATTAGAGAATATAATAAACATTAATGTAAAACACACACAACCACAAAAATAGGAGGGAGAAAGTTAAAATCGACAAGTTTTCTCAGACAGAGAAAGACAAGGTGCACGTGAAGCAGCAATATGGCAAAGGACCAATCCAGCAAAACACCAATAAGGCAAAGCAGCAGCGTTCATGGATGATTCCACAGCACCCACTCCGACCAATAGTTCCACAGAGGACGATAATGTACTAAATAGAAATTACGTACCTGTTCCAAAATGTCAAATGAACGACAATTAACAATCCCATTAAAGCCAGGAAGTACAGGACATGACTGATGAGAACACTTCATGGCAGTGCCTGAATGCCTGGTCCTGAACTCAGCCAGTCTGTAGTAAGTGATGCAACCTAAATTAACAATCATTGCTGGGCTATCACTGAATATAGTTGACAGTCAATTTCCTGTGCATTTCAAGCGATCAATGATGCAACATGTCAATCGATTTTAATTGCCTAAAGCAAGCCTTTTGTGTGCACATCACGTAGTTCATCATATAAACTATGGGTTGTCTTTTACAGCCATAACAGCCAAAATGCTGTGTCTAAATACATTTTATACATGAAATCTTTAGAAGAATTTTTACATTTGTAAAGGTAGTAATAAAATGCTTTAAGAATTGCTTGGCATATGTAAAAACAATGGTATTTGATTTTTAAACATACTTTTCTTACAGTATGCTATGAAAATTATACCTAAGTACGTTTGTCCTCAGTGTTAAAATCATTTTAACGTCATTATGGTCAGTAGTTCACTCAGGTCATAATCTCTCTTTAAACAAAGGATTGTTTGACTTTTCTACCAGATTAATAAAGATCTCTAACATTTAGTTCTTGGAATAGATTTCAGAGGTTTGAACCTGATAGAAGAGTCTCCGAATCATTTCTACTGATTTATAACAATGTTTTTTCTCTCAAAATGTGTTATTTCCTAGATTGATCTGATCACTAAGAGGTTAATAAAAACACAGTGGTTATTAACAGTAGAAGGGAAGAGAGAGAGACCAGAGTTTCTGAAGTTGACACGTTTCAGTAGATTTCTCCTGATGTAATGTGTCGCTCTGTGTTTAAGATCTTCAGGTGATCGCTCCTGCAGAAGTGACAGAGGGACAATCAGCCGTTCTGACTTGTAAAACCACCTGCAGTCTGACTGATCCAACATTCATCTGGTACAAAAACAGCCGTGATTTAACCACAAACACCATCAAGAGCGATGAAGTCCACCTGCAGAAGGTCAGCAGTGAGGATGCAGGCAGTTATAGCTGTGCTGTAAGAGGATATGAACATCTCCCCTCTCCTGCTCAAACCCTCAGAGTCAGATGTGAGATTTATTTACCTTCTTCGTATATTCATTCATTCTGTCAAGTTCTATACCACGTATCCTAATACAGGGTCACAGGTACCTGGAGACTTGGGGCACAAGGGAGGGTATTCACTGGATTCATCGCAGGGTGTGCACGCACGCACGCACACAATGGGCAATTTGGAATTTGCCAATTAGCCTATTAGCCTACTCTGCATCTCTTTGGACTATCGGAGGAAACAAGAGTAACTGGAGGAAATCCACCAATGATTTGGAGAACATGCAAAGTCCATGCACACACATTTACCTTTCAAACCTACAGGTACAAGGCTACAATACTAACGAATACACAACTTCATCTTATATACAGTATAACCTAAAAATTAATAAAGGAAGCAATAGCAAAAAGTAAGTAAAAATGATATGGGTAAGGAGTAGCACAGAGTTTATGGCATTGGACTACAGTTCGGAAGGTCCCAGATTGGAAAATGAAGATGCATAACGTTCAAACTCATTGCATAAGGTTTTCATTGCCTGAGGTTCAAACCCCATGATCACCAAGTTACCACTGTTGAGCCCTTAAGCAAGGCCCTCAACCCTCAACTGCTAAGATAATGAGATAAAAATGTTAGTCCCTCTGGATAAGGGCATCTGCCAAATGACTGAAGGTAAATGGAAATGAATGTAAATGGAAAACTGAGGTATTTCAAACACTGAACAAGTAATAACATTAGTTATCTCATAAAAACAAAAGGAAACGGGAAAAACAAACCTAAGTTACTCTAATTTACCAAACCATTTTATCATCAAGAAGCATTATTCAAAATAAGATAACTTCTAGTTTTAATATTACAGCATAGTAGTGTAGATAATTAGCAAAGCTATGTGGGAGGTATGTGGAAAACTATACACGGAGGTGTCTGATTTAAGTCACCTTATTTTTCATTCTCAGATAAAACAACAGCTCTGTCGTCTTGCACCACCAGGGTCCATGTTTGATTCCCGGCCAGGTTCGATTCCCGTCTCTGTGTGCATGGAGTTTGCATGTTCTCCCCATGCTTGGTAGGTTTTCTCCGGGTACTCCGGTTTCCTCCCACAGTCAAAAGACATGTTCAAAGGTTAGGTTAATTGGCATTCCCAAGTTGGCCGTAGTGTGGGAATGAGTGTGTGCCCTGTGATGAATTGGCATCCTGTCCAGGGTGTACCTCGCCTTGTCCCCTAAGTCTTCTGGGATAGGCTCCAGGTGACCCGTGACCCTAAATACAGAATTAAGTGGCACAGACGATGAGTGAGTGAGATAAAACAACTTAAAATAATTACATTGATAGATAATACATAATACACACATTTAAAATGTATTTGTAGTTATTTAAATGACATATTGTAGACAGTCCAAGTTAATGATGATGGGTGAATATTTTCTGTAATACTAAAATAAAACCTTAAAAAATAATAAATAAAATAAAACAATTCCTCAGAATTAATTTCACTGACTGGCCTTTAATCTTGATTACAACATAGCAATCTATGGTGAAAATTATTCCTCATTCTTCAAGAACCATCTTCTCATAAGTCCTGGAATATGGCACGTGCCATCAGGGAATAAAAACTCCATCACCTGGTGATTCAGTACATTCAGGTGGTCAGCTGACTTCATTTTATTGCCACATAACGTTGCTGAGTATCGACCTGAGCGACTGAAGCAACTCCAGATCATAACAATGTCTCCAGAGGCTTGTACAGTGGACTTTTTTTTTTTTTTTTTTACAATGCAACTTTTACAAAGCATTTAAGTAATTGCTGATCATCTTCAATCAAAAAACAACACATTTATTCATTTTTATCCAAATTCCATAAATTTAACATGTTCTTATCTTGATTATTTAACTCTTTAGAGACAGCCAATTTTTGTGTCCAGGAATAATTTGTATGTATTTATTTATTTATTCTGAGCTGTGTGCTATGTCTGGTATTAGATTATGTTTTGGTTCAAGCATTTCAAAGAAGAATTATAACTAAATTACAGTAACATTGGCTTTATTTTTAAAAGTTAAGGTTTTCAAGAATTGATGGAAGTTTAAAATAATTGGTATAAACAACTTTTCTTATTCTTATCAGTAGATCGTCCAAAAAATGTCTCAGTGTCCATCAGTCCTTCGGGTGAGATAGTGGAGGGCAATGCTGCGAATCTGACCTGCAGCAGTGATGCTAACCCACCTGTGGAGAAGTACATCTGGTTTAAGAGAATGGCATCAGTAGGAAATGAAAAGACCTACACCATCTCCAGCATCAGTTCTGAGGACAGTGGAGAGTACAAGTGCAAGTGCAGTAATGAAGTCGGACATCAGAACTCCAGCAGTGTAACTCTGAATGTTCTCTGTAAGTTAAGTTAATAATGATGTTAAAATCACAGATAAAATTGTCACATAATTACTTGAGAGCTTTGTTTTCCCACACATTTTATCTATTATCATCTATTAATCGTTATGCATAATATTGATTGATTGATTGACGTTTTTCTTGTTTGTTTTGTTTTAGATCATCCAAAGAAAGTCTCAGTGTCCATCAGTCCCTTTGGTGAGATAGTTGAGGGCAGTTCAGTGACTCTGACCTGCAGCAGTGATGCTAACCCACCTGTGGAGAACTACACCTGGTTTAAGGGAATGACACTGGTAGGAAAAGAAAAGAGTTATACCATCTCTAACATCAGCTCTGGGGACAGTGGAGAGTACAAGTGCAAGTGCAGTAATGAAGTCGGACATCAGTACTCCAGCAGTGTAACTCTGAATGTTCTGTGTAAGTTAAAACTGAAGATTTAACAGTTAATACCAGATAGAAGTATTATAGGTTTACTTTAAATTGTCTAATTTAGATCCTCCAAAGAATGTCTCAGTGTCCATCAGTCCCTCTGGTGAGATACTGGAGGACAGTTCAGTGATTCTGACCTGCAGCAGTGATGCTAACCCACCTGTGGAGATCTACACCTGGTTTAAGGTGAATGAATCCTCAGCTGTAGAATCTGGACAGAGTTACAGAGCTCTACAGAGTGGACAGTACTACTGCGAGACTCAGAATAAACACGGCTCTGAGAGATCAGCTGCAGTGTCCGTCACTTTAAATGGTAAGTGTGATGATGTAAATCTACAGGGTGGGCCATTTATATGGATACACCTTAATAAAATGGGAATGGTTGGTGATATTAACGTCCTGTTTGTGGCACATTAGTATATGTGAGGGGGCAAACTTTTCAAGATGGGTGGTGACCATGGTGGCCATTTGGAAGTCGGCCATCTTGGATCCAACTTTTGTTTTTTCAATAGGAAGAGGGTCATGTGACACATCAAACTTATTGGGAATTTCACAAGAAAAACAATGGTGTGCTTGGTTTTAATGTAACTTTATTCTTTCATGAGTTATTTACAAGTTCCTGACCACTTATAAAATGTGTTCAATGTGCTGCCCATTGTGATGGATTGTCAATGCAACCCTCTTCTCCCACTCTTCACACACTGATAGCAACACCGCAGGAGAAATGCCATAACAGGCTTCCAGTATCCGTAGTTTCAGGTGCTGCACATCTCGTATCTTCACACCATAGACAATTGCCTTCAGATGACCCCAAAGATAAAAGTCTAAGGGGGTCAGATCGGGAGACCTTGGGGGCCATTCAACTGGCCCACGATGACCAATCCACTTTTCAGGAAACTGTTCATCTAGGAATGCTCGGACCTGACACCCATAATGTGGTGGTGCACCATCTTGCTGGAAAAACTCAGGGAACGTGCCAGCTTCAGTGCATAAAGAGGGAAACACATCATCATGTAGCAATTTCTAATATCCAGTGGCCTTGAGGTTTCCATTGATGAAGAATGGCCCCACTATCTTTGTACCCCATATACCACACCATACTATCACTTTTTTGTTCCAATAGTCTTGGAGGGATCTATCCAATGTGTCAGACCAATAGCGGTGGTTTTGTTTAACTTCACCATTCACATAAAAGTTTGCCTCATCACTGAACAAAATCTTCTGCGTGAACTGAGGGTCCTGTTCCAATTTTTGTTTTGCCCATTCTGCAAATTGTGTGCGCCGATCTGGGTCATCCTCGTTGAGATGCTGCAGTAGCTGGAGTTTGTAAGGGTGCCATTTGTGAGTAGCTAATATGTTCGACTAACGATGGTCGCCTAATGCCACTCTCCAGTGACATGCGGCAAGTGCTACACTGTGGGCTCTTGCTGAATGAAGCTAGGACAGCCACTGATGTTTGTTCATTAGTGACAGGTTTCATGCGTCCACATTTTGGCAAATCCAACACTGAACCAGTTTCACGAAACTTAGCAAGCAGTTTGCTAACTGTAGCATGGGAGATGGGTGGTCTCGTAGGGTGTCTTGCATTGAAATCTGCTGCAATGACCCGGTTACTGCGTTCACCAGATATCAACACAATTTTGATCCGCTCATAACGTGTTAACCTCTTCGACATGTCAATGGCTGTGAACAAAGAGAAGCTTGTAAATCACTCATGAAAGAATAAAGTTACATTAAAACCAAGCACACCATTGTTTTTCTTGTGAAATTCCCAACAAGTTTGATGTGTCACATGACCCTCTTCCTATTGAAAAAACAAAAGTTGGATCCAAGATGGCCGACTTCCAAATGGCCACCATGGTCACCACCCATCTTGAAAAGTTTGCCCCCTCACATATACTAATGTGCCACAAACAGGGCTTTAATATCACCAACCATTCCCATTTTATTAAGGTGTATCCATATAAATGGCCCACCCTGTAGATTTACATTTAACACCGATTAATTATCACATTATTATCCACACAGGGTTTCAGAGTGTAGGAGTGTATGCAGGTGTTGGAGCTGTCGTGTTTGTGTTTGTTTGTGTCATTATTGCCTTTTTCTTTATGAGGTAAGAAATTCCAAAATATTATTATTATTATTATTATTATTATTATTATTATTATTATTATTATTACATTTTTAAACGATAGCACAAAAGCTCAAGTTTTATTATAATGTGATTTTATTCACGGAATCTGTTGTAAATCTCCCTGTCTGAATAAAGCTAGTCACATTAAGCATACTTGTTATTAAAAATTCCAGGCATGTTTTTATTGTTTACTGTGACTGGACTGTAGCCATGGATTAAGCATACAGTATTTCATCTAGCATTTACTATATTTTAATAAATTGGTTTAAACATTTTTAATAGGAAACCCAAAAGGACTGGGTTAGGAGTAAACCAATGTGTAAAACAGGTAAGTACTTGAACTGGTAATTGTTAAGTTGTGTATTTATACAGCAAATTAATCATTACAATATGTTTCTGGTACAGTAAAATAATAACTAAAATGGGCGATGAGGAAGAGTTACTATTACCACCTGCACGTTAATTATTTTCCTATAACAGCATGTCCCGAAGTGTGTTATTCGACCTAATTTTGTATCATTATTTTCAAATATGTCACATTTATTTATCTGTTCAACATCCACAAAATAAATAAATAAATATATATATATAGCTCCTGCTCCTTTTAATATTACAGCTATCAAAAATGTATTTCTTCACTTCCCCCTTTTTTTCTCTTTCTTGAAATGAATAAGACCCAAAAAATCACCAAAGCATTCTAACAGACTCCTCCGTCCTCATAAATATCCTGTCTGAAATCTTTACCTCTGACTGCAGGAAAGCCCTGACACTGAATAACAAATTAAACTAGTTTTATAGTGCGTTGCTATAACCCTGTGACTCAGAGCTGTTGCTACATCAATAAACTAATCTCTAATTCACTGACTAATCATAATCCAGAATTCAACATGATATGGTGTAAATTTAGATGTTCAACATTTTCACTCCTCTGTATCTGTGGTGTCATGTTCTCTCACCTCAGGATAATCCTTATGACAACACACTAGTGACAAATGCAATCAACTCTGTATCCGATTCAGCCTTGCCCATGCAAGATCAAGTTCTGTATGCCAGTGCCGTACACCAGAGTGCTATTAACCCCCATAATGCCAAAAGTTGTTCTATGAAAGCTTCTGCCTCTGAGGATGAAGAGGTTCAGTACGCTGGTGTCAGATTTAATCACATCGACGCTGACTACAGGTGAGAGGACCTGATCTGTTTCCTCCACTCTAGAAGAGCTGGAAAGGATCCTATTGTGATCATTTACTCTCTTTCTGTAGGGCTTTCAGTGCGGAAGATCCCAGTGTGATCTACAGCAGTGTGAAATAAACAACATTCACCCACTGAGTCAACCTCAGGACATCTTCTACCTGGTCACAGAGGAAAACTTCTTGATGCGTCAGTTTGTACATTAAGCTCATTTCGTGATTACAGTGCTGTGTTAGCTGAGCTTATACGGCCTCATATACAGGTCATTTAATCAGCTGCTAAAGACTGTGATGCAATCCCTTTACAGAGTGTAGGATTTATTATTGTCAGCAAAATCAACTTTAAACCCCCCCCATGAATGAATGAATGAATGAATGAATGAATGAATAAACAATGTGTATTTAATTAACATTAGTAATGGACCAGTTTAATATAATTTCTTTATTACAAAGGTCTGAAAAGCAACTAAAATGATGGAATAGTGACAACAACTAGCTGTATCATGCTAATATTTTTTTATGATTTATATGCAATAAAGTTTTTTTTAATATTAATTATGATATACTATTATTAATTTATGCATTTTTTTTTACATTTAATCACAAACCAAATACAGTATGACAACTTAAAACACATTTTTTTTTTCTTAGCACATTCCATAACAATACCTGACAGTAATTAATGACTTAAAGTATATGTTTAATGTGTAGTTCCGTTTAATACACTGATAGATAATATTTTGCTGCAAAGTAAAGCTCAAAATGTAACTTCTGCTTTGGTTTGTTTTCCTTATATTTTTGATGTTTTTTTTTTTTTTTTGCTGATAGTCAAAAATTGGCATAAGAAATTGATTAATGGTGCATAATATCTGGAACAAATATCTGCCCATACGGATGTTACGTGGCGCGGTATGGAGAGCCGCACCACAAGATGTTTTTAATGATAAGAGCTTTTACACAGGGCATGAGAGGGGTTTAAGGAAATAAGAGTGTGTGAGAGTGCTTATGATACGCACGGGAAGACCTTTCCGTTTGGAGATGGCGTGGGATTATTAATTAGGAAACTTGAAAGGAAACAAAAGAAAATGATAACACAAAATAAACAAAGCTCCGACATCTACGGAGAACGGACGGGGCTCTGGAAACAAAAATAAAACTTTTGATCCTCTCTGGGCTCATGCCCTTACCGAGGACCTATGAGAGAGAGAGTTACTGTATGTATTTTTTGTGTTGTGATATCAGCCTGCGGATCTGCCCGTTCTGAACTGTTTATGCGCTGATCTGCATCTCGCGCGACCCGCATCGTTACAACAGATCAGTATTTCTTTTGTCATTTATCCCTGCATAACGTTCTCCCAGCAAAGATCTGATGGGGCATTAATCACTTATCACAACTGTGAATAAATGCGGCAGCAGAGAGATTAAATCCCCATAAATATTCACATTTGAGAACAATAACTAAAACAACTAAAAGGTTCCAGAGATTTAGCGCCAGTTATCGTATGGGAACATACAGTACACCTACAGTATACTACTGTGTTTTTCACTCTGCTTATAATTTTTTTGTGTGTGTGTGTGTGTGTGTGTGTGTGTGTGTGTGTGTGTGTTTGTGTGCTCTTGCATTCGGCAGGTTCGCCTGAGCTGGCTTTAACACAAACACATTCGCGCGCCGGCAGGTTGAAAGAACCCAACTTAATTAATTAATGGCGCATAATATCTGGAACAAATATCTGCCCATACGGATCAGTATTTCTTTTGTCATTTAATTATGCATAATGCTCCCCCCCATCAAAAATCTGATAGGTCATTAATCACTTATCACAACTGTGAATAGACGCGGCAGCAGACGGATTAAATCCCCATAACCACTCACACTTGAAAAAAATTCTAAAACAACTAAAAAGTTCCAGAGGTTTAGCGCCTGTTATCACAGGACATGGATAGTTTACCCAGAGTAAACTACTGTATTTTTACTGCTTACATTTTTGGCCGTAGTTTCATTTGGTTTTACGCATGTTCATGTGCTGTGTGTGTTTGAGAGAGAGAGAGAGAGAGAGAGAGAGAGAGAGAGAGAGAGAGCTTATATTGTCTTGGATTACTACTACTACCACTACTATTAATAATAATCATTTTTGTTATGCAAATTAAACCCATGGGACTCAATCATCATCATCAATCATCATTTCAGGTGCTATTTGTGTGTGCTTGTATGTGTGTGTGTGTGTGAGAGAGAGAGAGCTCATGCGTGCATAAGAGAGCTTAACGTATATTGTGATTTGTCCGAGGTTGCTAAAGCCTGGCTTATACTACTAATAAAAATTATTTCAATTAAACCTATTTGTCTCAATCACAAATTAAGCCAACGCTGTAAACAGATGACACAACAAATTATACATTTTCATATATACACTTTACAAATTATACATATATATTTTCAAATATAACATTTGAAAATATATATACAAAAAATAAATGAATGAAAACAATCACCAATTGTTGCTAAAGCCAGCCAGTGGCTGTTCAGGGTCAAGTTTATAAGGGCATTTGTTAATACAGAGTCCTGCAATGCATCAAACACTTATTTCCTGGTTTGTTCTATTGTAAATATTGCTTATTAAAGATGCACTGTTTTATGGGACATGGCAGTTTTTTAATGTCCAGGAAAAATAAACACTGTCTACGGCGAATTTACGCGCCTCAAAGTCACAGGTGTGTGTGTGTGTGTGTGTGTGTGTGTGTGTGTGTGTGTGTGTGTGTGTGTGGTGTGCTCCTGCATTCGTCAGGTTTGCCTGAGTTGGCTTTAACACAAACACATTTGCGCAGGTCGAAAAAAAAAAAAAAACTTCAAACACAGCATTTAGCACTAACAGTCAGTAGTGTGTGTGGGGGGCGGGGGTCAGTACATTCTCCATTGAGGTTTCTCACCTTACAGATCTGGCCATTAAGAACGCACGTCTCGAGAAAAGGGATCTCGCGCGCTTCCGCGGCAGCTCGCGGGAAGCTGTGAAAATTGAAACTGAAGCCGAAAATGTGTTATAATGTCTCTTATGCCATTGACAGCAAGCGACAGAGCTCATAAACGTATTTAAATACTGATATGTATTTATTCTTCATTTTCTTCTCTCCTGCAGAAGATGATTCTTCTTTGACTGCGCTCTCTCCATTCAGTATCATTATAATTAGTAGTAGTGAAAACTACCGCTGATTAACTGTCTCTCTGCAGTGGTTAAAACAGCGGATTAATTTCATTTGGGGTATTTCTAACAGGCAATCTACTAAATAATAATAAATAGATAAAATAACCAGCACTTTAACATTTAGCAGTTTAGCACTTTGGCAGTTTTTAGAGTGTAACATAAAAAATATTCCATTCGTAAAATAGCATGGGTGAAATCATAGGTTGTGTATAGAGTGATTAAAAACAATACAACAAAGCTTATGGTAAATACATTCTCAGACTCTACATGAAGTATAGACATGATTTTGTTTTAGTCTCCTCGCTGACAACGTGACATCGCGCTCCGAGGTGAACACATGCAGACCCCCAGTTACTGTAATCCCTCTTCTCACCTTTCATTCATGATTGGTGTGAACTTATCAAACCGGTTTCATTGATGGGTTACAGATGTTACAATGGGGGGAATTGGCAGAATTGAGGGGTTTAAAAAGAATAAACAAGACCGAGCAGACGTCTCTGCCTAAAATGTATTTCGCCAGTAAAACATAAACATAAATAAAAACAAATGAAATGTTTAATGGTATCAATTAAATCAAACTACATAGTTCGAATTGATACTTGGAGTGTAATTCATACATTTACTGAAGATATTCAGATTTTGTAAAATAATGAAAGCCGTTTCCTTCCTGGACTTTTGTCCGCATCACAATGAACTGAAGCTCAGCGCGTCTACTTTCCTTGTTTTAATCTGTAATATTTAAGTGAAATACATTTTGCGTATATGCTTAAATATTCCTTTTTATTTATGGTCTGGTGTAGTATGTTTGATCTGCATTATTACAAGAGGCGATGACTTTCTGGGTGAGGATGTCTGCACTTTTTGTAAAGTGAAAGTACGAGGTTCACGCACGCCGATGAACAGATTTATTTCAGTCATAAATCCACAATCACATTCCAGCTATTATTTCCAGCTGCGGTGAAATAATGGATGAAATAATTATTCAATGCTGGACACAAATAGCAAAAAAAAAAAAGATTATTATTTTTACAAAAAGGCCGAAGCACTTCGTGTTCATATTTCTTAAAATCACGTGATTGCAACTCAGCGCAGCTAAATTGTTGGCTTGTGTTAACGTGTTCTTGAGAACAAAGCGCCATCTAGTGGTGGCACCAGGTAAATTAATAAATTGAGTTTAAATGGGCGTGTTTACTGAAAAATCTTGACTCACCTTCCTGGCAGGAGAGGGAGGAGGACCACGGGGTCCAAAGGGAAGCCGCATGGGATCCGCAAGGCATTCACATGGCCGCGGCTATTTCGTGTGGCTCCAATAAGTAGTATAACCATATTTAATGACTTTATAATAGAATAGATAAAACCCGAACAAAAGCCCCTTTTCTTGACTGTTACATACTGTTACAGTAAGCACATTGCTAACTATTCAGAAGATCTCTAGCTATGATAAAACCACTACATTATACAGCAGTGTACATTATATGTCACTACAGTAACACTGATGAGCCCCAATAAATTACATACAACAATTCATTAACCATCTGTAACATTACACATAACAGGAGCAGCTAAGAATGAGCTCAGGGATAATTAGCACTAGCTGATGGGCAACAGTTAATAGTCTGCTATCTTAGCTCTTTCAGTAAGCTAGCGCTAAGGGAATAAAACATACACTTGTACAGGAAAAATGATTTGCCCTTCTGGGCCTCCGTACTGCTTTAGTGACACAATTCTTCTCGTCAGAAGATGTTTGCAGATTCATCAGTAGGAATGGAATTGGAGTCTGTAATTTGATTTCTTTATATGTATTATTTTTGTCCAAATAGAATTGCTTGGCAGTGCAATTTAATTTCTTAAGATGTGAAGGCAACCAAGTTAAAAGCGTGGGGAAACAGCACTGGCATCGCAACATGGTTCATGGCAGGCAGGTTCAAGCAGACATTTTTTGCACTGTTAAAATAGTATCAGTTGGTCTGGATGCTTAGTTTAATGTTACAGCTACACTTGGTGCACTGGCTGCTCTAACTAGGGATGGGTCGCTCGACACCCAGTTTCGACACATGTCTCGAGTTTTCGACATGCTAGTGCTTCAAAACAGTGTTCCAGAGCATTGGTTGAAATGAGGCTGTTACTTGACTTGTGGAAATGAAGCTTCGTTACGTCGCTGACACGTCACGCAGGGCTCAAACACAGAGTGTGTCTATTGCGCTGTCCCATATCTCCTGTCCATTTATTCCAATGTTATAATTATATCCATAATTGTCATGCCTATATGTTTTTGACGTGGTGTATTATTGTTAAAAATTATAATAAAAACAATGATGTTTAATGTGAGTACATATAAAAAAAAACAGAAAGCCCTTATTGCCATTATATTGACCAAAACAAAAAAAAAAAGTAAATTCTGCACACACACCCACACCACCATCTTGCTAATTACGTTTATTAAATATCAAACAAAACCTTGCAATGAGCAAAATATGTGAATGGCACAGGTGGTGTAGGGATCGTTTTTGACCACCAGATGGCGAAGTAGAGCACAGTGTCAAAAAGCTTCGAAGCATCAACACAGTTTGTTGTGAAAGCTTCACTGCGTCGGAAGCTTCGTTCGGCACATCCCTTGTTCTAAGTGTCCTTGGCTGCTTAAAAAGTGTGTATCAATAAACTGTATATTACTGTATTATTATTATTATTATTATTTAATATTTTTTTAAACACAGTACATTCAATTAATTTATAAATAAATAAATTATGAATTAACACACACACACACACACACACTAATGGAAACAGCGCCACATTGGGAAAATTAACAGGAAACATTTCTGACATTCGAGTGAGCGCACACTAATGGACTCACTGCTGTAAAAAATAAAACAAGTTAACCTGCCTTTTACCTTTGAAAAGAATTGCAACAGAGCAACGTCTCCATCAGAGTGTGGCTGTGTGTGTGTGTGTGTGTGTGTGTGTGTGCGCGTGTGTGTGTGTGTGTGTGTGTGTGTGTGAGGGGTGTGTGTAAAGGGGCACGGTGTCCAATGAGCACGCACACACTCCTAATGGAATTAGAGCAAGCTGACACAGAGAAGAAAATGGATCTTTAACCTCTCTTATGAGACTTGCTTTATACGCGCACACACACGTGTGTTATAATAAACAGCACACACACACTGTACACACATACATACAAACACAAAATAATAGATGTTTTACGCGCGCACACACGTGGTCACAGTGTTATAGTAAACAGTACACGCGTACACGGATGTTGATTATACCAGTGAGAGACGAGCACTAAGACCCAGCAGGGGAGACGATTACCCACAATCCTGCAGGGCAAGAGAAAGAAAAACCATTGGCTCAGTTGTGATCACTTGACGCTCGCCATCAAAACATGAAGCGCATGCGTTCTACATGATACTAGATACTTGTAATCCAATTCTTGTTTGTTTTGCTCGTCTTGCGGAATGCTCGCAAACCAGGTATGAGCCTCACCAAGCCTTTCATTCTAAATCATAAAAGTGCTACTACATCACTACAGAATTCACTTTGACTAAAATATACTTTTGGAATTAAATGCAGTGACACCAGATTTGTGTGTGTGTGTTTGCATGTTACAGTATGTGTTTATTTGGAGACAAAATGAAACAATGATACATTTACACAGCTTGTGACAGTTAAAGTAGCTCTCCTGCAATGGATGTAAACTCTTTATCCTGTTCACAATCAGGAATCCATCCAAGGGTGGAAAAAAGGAAATGCCACTTTAACTCAGAATTCCTACATGGAAAATCAGGAAGGTCTCCTCAACCCTTAGTTCAGCATGTGCCATCTGACAATCAGAGTTTATAGCAAAAATGACTTTAGATTATTCAAAATAGTCACATTAGCTGCTTAAATCTATAACACTGTCCTATAGTTTACAGCTTTCACAAAGTTAATACAACATAAACATCGTCATTAATGTATTCCTTGGTATAAGAGGAATAAAACACGAATTAGACATGTACAGTTCTAATGAGGTGGGAATAGAAACTCTGCTTCATCCCTCCACCCCTCTTCCTCTTCATCAGCTGTTTCAGGACTCATTTTTTCATTATTTATTTTTTAACGTCTGGAAGAAAAAAATACAGTCAGGAATGCACATTAAAGCAGATTATGTTAATAAGTTCAGTCTGCATCACACTCACTCCAATTTCTTTATTGTGTTCAGTGTTATTTTATTACTGATTTTGCATAATAAACCTGCATTTAACAAAAATATTACTAAAGTGTTACTGAGATATGTAAGGAACTTGGGTTTAAAAGTTGTAAACCCAGCGCTAATTGTTGAAGTTAAAAGATGTGTGTCAGTATCATGACTGGTGTCAAAGTGATGGTACAAAGCCATCAAAAAGTATTTGCTCCCTTCCTGATTAATTGAAACAACTGCAGTCAATCGTTTGCAAAAAACCGCAATGAGTCTTTCACGTTACTGTGGAGAAATTTTGTCCCACCTGGACCCTAAAGGTGGGAGGTGACAGTGCTAACCACTAAGCAACCATGCTTTACTTTAACGTGGCTTACTTTTTGTTAAATAAATAACTTTGCTGTAAAAAATGTTATATGTTGTTCATCCAAACTTTCTGAGACCTGCTTAAATCACTCACTCACTCACTCACCATCTATACCACTTTATCATGTATTCAGGGGGCGGGTTCTGCTTAAATCAGCTTCTTCTGCTTAAATCAGATGATTTTTATTGTGCTTTTACACACAAACACACAGAATAAAAAGAGCGGGTAATACTAATGGATATGACTTTAACACTTACAGTAAGTGTGTGATACACATCATCAGATGTCCGGCCTGTGGGGTTGAGAGCTGCGTATGTGTCGTCTTTAGCACTCGGCTCAGCGTTCTGCAGAGAGGAGGGGCGGAGAACATGAGCAGGTTCTGCTGAAGATCTTTACTGTAAGAGTTTATTATGATCAAAGCACACACCTGATGGACATTTCTGTAATAACTCACCTGATGGTCACCTTCATCTGCCTTTTTCTTCTGTCTCTTCCATCTGCTCACACAAAGTCAAATATTTATCCATCGTAACCATCTTCAGAGTAATTAGTGATGAATTTAACAGCACAAATATTCTCACCTCAGCCAGAAGAGTGCAGAGAGAAGAGCTGCAAGCCCAAAAAGTCCAAATCCAACACACACATACACAATCAAAGAAACACCTGATATCTCACACACACACACACACACACACACACACACACACACACACACACACACACACACACACACACAGTGATTTTGTTTAAAATTTCCTTCACAGTGGATGACTTAGAACTGAGCAGTGATCAAACAGGAATGAATAATTATTGCTCTCACTGTTTAAAGTGACAGACACTGCAGCTGATCTCTCAGAGCCGTGTTTATTCTGAGCCTCGCAGTAGTACTGTCCACTCTGTAGAGCTCTGTAACTCTGTCCAGATCCTACAGCTGAGGATTCATTCACCTTAAACCAGGTGTAGATCTCCACAGGTGGGTTAGCATCACTGCTGCAGGTCAGAGTCACTGAACTGTCCTCCACTATCTCACCAGAGGAGCTGATGGACACTGAGACCTTCTTTGGAGGATCTAAAACAAAAACAAATAAATATAGCAGGTGTAAATGTCCATCCTCCCCAGTTTTCTTGATATAGAAGAGATAGAGATGGTTTGTCAGTGGGAACAAGTGATGACTAAAATAAGGATTTTCCTATATAAGACAATATTGGTTAAAATCTTAAATAATTTGGAAAATATACAGAAATATACAAACAAACAAACAAAACCTAAACAAAATCTAAATGCTTACTGTTGATCTGATTAATTACACGTCATTACACTAACTCACCACTGAGTTGGCAAATCTACATTTACTCCTATCCTGTTACATTTAGCCCATCCTGCTGTCATTACTGAAATTACAGTTATTCTAGGAACACATGCACAGGAGAGTTTTCATTTGTTACAATATGCAGTATTTATCAATGTTTATAATCTTGATATTACTGTGACAGTACTATTTTTGTGAGGTTTCAGGTAAATTTAAGGCAGGATGTGTTGAGAAATGTGGGAAAAACACTGAGTGGAAAGAACAAAAAAAATGCACTACATGAAAGCAAAAAGGTCACGTAAAACCATACAACTGTCATCATCTCCGTTAGTGTTAGTTTGAGTGGGCAAAGCAATTTTTCCTCTTTCTTTGCTTAAACCATTTTTTTTATTTTTTTATTAACTGTTTAGTTATACAATACAAGAAGAAGGTAAATAAATCTCACATCTGACTGAGATGTTTTGAGCAGGAGAGGGGAGATGTTCATATCCTCTTACAGCACAGCTATAACTGCCTGCATCCTCAATGCTGACTGGCTGCAGGTGGACTTCATTGCTCTTGATGGTGTTTGTGGTTAAATCACGGCTGTTTTTGTACCAGATGAATGTTGGATCAGTCAGACTGCAGGTGGTTTTACAGGTCAGAACGGCTGATTGTCCCTCTGTCACTTCTGCAGGAGCGATCACCTGGAGAGCTTAAACACAGAGAGACACATTACATCAGGAGAACTCTACTGAAAAACTATTCTCTCGAAATATTTTTGTATCTTTTGATATTTAATTAAGGTTAAAATTGAATGTTTCAGACACTTTTAATAATCGGATATGATCTTCTGATACCTATTTCAGTCTAAACATTTTGGATATTTTAACTAGTGTAGTACAAACCTCTGACAAATTTACAAATGTGTGATTTTGACTGCATTATAAAGCATTTTAAACAAATGATGCAATAAATAAATAAAAAATTTTTTTTTAAAAAATAAGAAAACCTGAAGCAGACTTTCAAGTGAAACATTCGCAGGAGACGAGTGTTTTTGTGTTATAATGACACTGTAAATTCATTGTGTTAAAAGTGTAAAAATCTATGATAGGATTAGAATAATACAGTTTAGATCAATTCATAAGGATTTGAAATTGATAAGAGTTCAAAACCAGTAAAAGTGCTTAAATGCTTAATTTCTACTTTATTAGATAATGTGTATTGATTATTTTAAGCTGTGTGTATTCACAGGAATCCACATGGTGGGCTCAATCTGTTAGCCTGAGATCGATTGCTTTGGTCTTCTCCCACATACCATGGGGAAATTACACAATTTTTTTTTTTTTTCATTCCAGTAAATCTACTGTAGAGGAAACACCACACATCACTCTTGTGGTTATTTCTCTCAGTTTTTCAGGCATGTCGTTTGTGTTTGATTAAAGTGACTGTAACAACTTGTGTGTGTGTGTGTGTGTCGAGTTATCTGGGAATTTGCACATCAAACTCGAAAAAAGCCTTAGCCAACTACAGGGGACATGAGGATCAACTCTGGAATCACTTTTAATTCTTGTGTCTGACAGCTTTGCAGGTTTCACAACAATTGTTCAAGTTGGATTCAACTAACTGAGGTCGATAACCTTAAATGAAAAACCACAAAAGTGCATCAATATTTCTAATATTAGTTTAAATAAAATGTTAATAAATACAACAAAATTATTTAACTAAGCTTGATTCCATTAACCGTTTAGGAGACGTGTAATAATACACAACATCATATTACATTTTTTGTGAAAACATGCAAACACTTATAGGAAAATCATAGCATAACATAAATTCCTGTTTATCCCTTGTATTGAGCAGAATAGTAATTAAATCAAATATCAAATAACTCAGATTTAAGTGATAATCAGCCATCTGTCCTTTGTATAAGTAAAGAGCGGTACACCAGCAGCTGATGTGCTTCCTTGTCTCACGTGTTACTGACTGCAGTCTCATGACGTACACTCAGGCGTTTTATACACAGACCCTATACTGTGACCTCATAGTTACTCAGAGGTAGAGGCTGTGAGGTGGCGCTTGTACGTTGAGTCTGTATGTTTGCTCCATTAGTGACTGTGAGGTGACGCATACTGTGATGTCACACACTGAGCGTGTCACAGTTGTTCCCTGTACAATGACTTCAGCTCCAACATTTCACTTATTTTAGCTTTACAGTGTGTGTGTGTGTGTGTGTGTGTGTGTGTGTGTGTGTGTGTGTGTGTGTGTGTGTGTGTGTGTGTGTGTGTGTGTGTGTGTGTGTGTGTGTGTGTGTGTGTGTGTGTGTGTGTAAGTGAGAGAGAGAGAGAGAGAGAGTTCCTGCATGTAACAGAACGAAGCTAAACTTGGCCATTATTTTGGAACAACTGAATTATCCTTTGCAAATATATTATTATGTTGTGTACTGTTATGTAAACAGTATATTTTCAGTTTATGTAGCTAAGGTTACTGTATGGGTTACTGAAAAGTTAAGAATATTTTTGCTAACTAAAGTGTCTCAGGGAATACAAAGTGTATTAGATTAGAATATGTATTCACTTAAAACACTTCCCCCCCCCTGTGTATGAAATAGAAGATAACTGGCTCCACACTCACTCACTCACTCACTCACTCATCATCTATACCGCTTTATCCTGTATTCAGGGACACGGGGACCTGGAGCCTATCCCCGGAGACTTAGGGCACGAGGCGGGGTACACCCTGGACAGGCTGCCAATCCATCACAGGGCACACACACACACACACACACACACACACACCCGTTCACACAATACGGGCAATTTGGGAACGCCAATTAACCTAATCTGCATGTCTATTAGCCTAATCTGACCTGTGTGTGTGCCAATTAGCCTAATCTGCATGTCTTTGGACTGTGGGAGGAAACCGGAGTACCCGGAGGAAACCCACCAAGCACAGGGAGAACATGCAAACTCCATGCACACAGAGACGGGAATCAAACCTGGCAAGGCGACAGCGCTAACCACTACACCACCGTGCCGCCCTGGCTCCACACCTCCACTGTAAATTAATCTGGGACTAACATATATGGTGGCAAGAAAATATGTGAACCTTTTGCAATTTCATTGTTTCCTGTATTCATTTGTCATTAAATGTGATCTGATCTTCATCTACGTCAAGAGTATTATGATAAATATATTGTGTCTAATAGTGTGTGTTGCATGTGTTCAATACAGGCCTGTAAGGTCAGATTATTATTAATATTTGTGTGTGTGTGTACGCGTTTGTGTGTGTGTGTGTGTGTGTGTGTGTGTTATTATTGTAGGCACATTATATTTGATAATAGTCTTGACTTTGATGAAGATCAGATCACATTTTATAACAAATTCATGAGGAAAATCATAAAATTTCAGAAAGTTCACATAAGTTTTCTTGCCACTGTTTTAAAGAATAATGGATCTACACAGACCTGATAAGAATAATCGTAAATAAATTCAAGAGAAAAATCTGAAATAGTAACAAAAATTGCTTTAGGTGTAACTTAACCTGACACAGTTTAGAGCAGAATCTATTCTAAACAGGATCAATGAGCCGAGATACAGAGAGAGAGAGAGAGAGAGAGAGAGAGAGAGAGAGAGAGAGAGAGAGAGAGAACACGAGTCTGAAATACACAAAATATCACAATAAATGCTGTTTGCTTTGATGTTTTTTTCACAAACAAAAGTTATAAACTTGTAAATATGACTTAAGTGTATAAAAACCTTTGGTGAAAAAAATAATATATGAAACAAAATGATTTTATTTACCTGTAACATTGAATCTAATGCCAGGAACTTTAATCCATCTTTCATTTTCTTTGTTTGTTTTGATTCTGAAGTAGTAAATCATGTTGTCTGTTTCATTCACATCACTGAGTCTAAGTGAGGAGTGTTTCTGTTTATCTCCTAAATACTCCACTCTGCCTGAGAAACCTGGTACATTACGCAGATCAGGTGGATCGTTACTCTCACCTGGGTTTATTACCCAATATGTCTCTGTCACTGTAAGACCTGTTGGGTGTGTGTACGAGGCGTTCATAAACACTGTAGATCCTTTTAAAGCACAGAGATGTTCCTGCCTGTATGTCACACTCCATGTATTCCCAAGAGCTCCTGAAACATGACACATGAAAGAGGTTATTAGAGGTCATTATGCTGATCACTATAAAACACTGAGTTAGTTTACAGCTTCACTCCTCTCCTCTGAGACTCTGGTTAGTAGAAATCAAAACAATTCTTTACTGCTGGAAGAAACGTAGCAGTGTGTTTTGAATTCAGTGAGAAGTTGGTATTTAAACTGTGTATCATCATTACTGTATGATCTATTATTTATACTTCAATATTTATATTTCTCATCTACTGTCACTCACAGACACAATTTAATTTATCATCCTGGAATTTAGCTTTTGGCATCTACAATATTTTTATTATACTAATTCACTAATTTATGGCTTTCATCAGTCTAGAATTTCTCTTTAGCTTTTATACTTCTCTGTCCTCCTGATTTTTACTTTCAGTGAGAGAAACGGTGTTAAATCCAGCGACACTGTCTGACAGTTTAAAGCTCCCCATTTACACTCCTCTTTAAACAACCTAATTTAAGCCTTTGCGTTTCATGTTCCAGCTGAAATACAGCTCAGTCCCTGCATTCTATCTCCGTGATTTTCTTTCTCTTCCACTCCTGTCTAAAACGTGGCCTTTTATACACCACACATGGACACTGCTTTAATGGTGTGTATTGTCTGAGCCAATCAGAATGCAGAAACCGTAAAACCTGCTTTTGTTAACCCACTACTGTTTAGGACATTATACGTCTTTTCTAACTCACATTCTGACAAAGAAAACATATACGTTGATAACATTAAAAGGAAGACCAAGAAGGACGATGTTTAAGAAACAGAAGGACCAGAGATGTAACTCCACATCAGCCCTGTTTTAAATTTTAATTCACTAAACTGAAATAGACGACATCAGTGAGGAATAACACACACAATGGATCTACTGCTACATAAAGCTAATACAAGCTACTGTTAGCAATATTACACACAGTGTGCCAAAATTTAGCAAACAAGCTAAATGCACGTGTAAAGAAGCACGTGTAAAGCAAAAGCAAGTCTGAATAGAGAGATTAAAGATCCATTTTCTCTCTCTCTCTCTCTGCCTGCTCTGATTCCACCAGATTCTCTGTCTATCATTGGACACGTGCCCCTTCACACACCTCTGTTCACGCACACACACACACACACACACACACACACACACACACACACACACACACACACACACACACACACACACACACAGTGCCTGTGCGCGTGAATTCGCAATTGTGTGATTGGCAACATTTAAAATAACTGCAGTTAATTTATATTTTGGCTGTAAATACACTTCATTACATTAATTAATTAGTTAAAATTTAAAATCCCTCTTGAAATCCCTGAAATAATAATAATAATAATAATAATAATAATAATAATAATAATAATAATAATAATAATAATATTATTATTATTATTATTATTATTATTATTATTATTATTATTCCTCTTGGAGGTCATTGGAGTGACACGTCTTAATCAATTGGTATTTAAGCTGCTGTGAGTAATGAGTGGAAGAATGCGAGTGTGGAAGACATACTGCAAAAATGAAACAAAAATGTCAGTGATAATTACAGCCAGGATGTTACATGCAGCAATATTAGCACAATGCTACACTCTTATTAGATTTATTTCAATGTGCGCCATTATCTTATTAATTATTATCACACCATCATGTAAGTCTTTTTAAATTTTAATTATGAAATCCTTTCCTGCTTTAATGTTGTCCTATTATAACTGACAGCATAAAAAAAGTTCAGGTGGTATTTTCTGTCCCAGATGTTTTTTTAAGGTTTAAATATGTATATAAAATCAGTGTTCTATATCTAGCATCTAGGAAATAATAATAATAATAATAATAATAATAATAATAATAATAATAATAGTAATAATAATAACTTAATCCCTATTTGAATATGTTTTAATGTTTCCAGTGTGTCTGATTGTGAGAATATAAACCTATGACTTACCTGTGATCATGAGGAGGAAAATCTGACAAAGCAGAGCAGCTGTTTTCAGAAACATCATTCACACATAAGGATTCTGTATGTAAAAATAAAATAAAATTGAATTCAATTAAATTACACAAAGTAACAAAATCCCAGCCAGACAAAAACCTAAACTGATGTTAATTTATACACTCACTTATTCTTAACAGTGATTATCAGGGGTACATCCCAAACACATGGGAATGCCAGTTAGTCTACTCTACATGACTTTGCACTGGTGGAGGAAACGAGAATGCACAGAGGAAACTCTTCAAGCACGGGGAGGACATGCAAACCCTGAAGGTGCGAGGCCACAATGCCACCATGTCATCTATCTAGTTAGTTATTTTAATAATATTCATTTAGTATTTTATTAATAAAAAATATATTATTTTATTTAATCGTTTTTATTAAATTTTTTTGTATTTATCTGTAAAAAAACTTAAACCTGAACTGTGAGAATTATAATCATTTAACTATCCACAAATTAAATTACATATTGTAAATTACGAAATTAAGTTAACTTACAAGTAATACAATGAAACCTTGGATAATTACTAACTTGATCTGTGTGTGTTTTGCAAGACGATCACAATTTTTTAATAAATGTAAACTTAATAAACGAGCAAGGTCTTTATTAAAGCGCTCGCCCTATCATCCGGAGATTGTCAGTTCAAATCCCGGGTGATGCTGTAACCTCTCGCAGCCGGAGGTCTAGAGGGAGCTGATTGGCCGAGCTCTCTCAGAGCGGAGGGATGAGAGGTACTTAGTGCTCCCACATTAATCACGGCTCTACAGCCAATCAGGGGCGTCTGTGAGCTCGCGCAACGGAGGGAGCGGATAACGCTGTCCTCAGAGTGTGTTACTCCACTCCCAACAGTGCATGAGCGCAAAAAATTCTGGTTTTGAAACCAGACAATTTAAGTAATACAGATGAACTAACCACATCACATCAGAATACTTTACTCCCCATCTCTTCTTCAAAATCGTCATCCTGTATATTAGATCCTATACCGACATATTTTCTCAAAAAGATAGTACCAGCAATAATAGAACCCCTGTTGAAAGTAATTAACTGTTCACTCAGTAGTGGGTATGTCCCCAAATCCTTTAAATTAGCCGTTATTAAGCCGCTAATAAAGAAACCTGACCTTGACCCCTGTCAGATTTCTAATTACAGGCCGATATCAAACCTTCCCTTTATCTCCAAGATTCTGGAAAAGGTAGTATCACAGCAGCTATGTTCACATCTACACAGAAACAGCATAAATGAACTGTATCAGTCAGGATTTAGGCCTCATCACAGCACAGAGACAGCACTTGTTAAAGTAGTAAACGACCTCCTATGGGCCTCTGATCAAGGTTGCGTCACTATACTTGTGTTACTGGACCTCAGTGCAGCTTTTGACACCATTGATCATAGTATTCTCCTTCACAGATTAGAAAAGGTAGTAGGAATTAAGGGAACTGCCCTCTTGTGGCTCAGATCCTATTTGACTGATCGTTATCAGTTTGTAGATTTAGATGGTGACCATTCCTCATGTTCTCAAGTGGAGTTTGGTGTTCCACAGGGTTCAGTTTTAGGACCACTGCTTTTTTTCCCTTTACATGCTTCCTCTGGGCAACATAATTCATAAACATGGTCTTAGTTTTCATTGTTATGCTGATGACACACAATTATATGTCTCAGCAAAACCAGATGAGAAAAAACAGTTTGCTAAAATCGAGCAGTGTGTGCAGGATATACGAGATTGGATGTTAATTCATTTTCTTCTGCTTAATCCTGATAAGACAGAAGTTCTGGTCATAGGACCACAAGTAGCTAGAAGTAAGCTTTCTGATCACACTGTAACTTTAGATGGCCTTTCTGTTCCATCAAAAATGCAACAGTAAAATACCTTGGTGTGATTATAGATTCCAGCCTTTCGTTTGAAGCTCATGTAGATAATATCACCAGGATAGCTTTCTTTCACCTTAGAAATATTGCCAAGATAAGAAACATATTGTCACTAAATGATGCAGAAAAACTAGTTCATGCTTTTATCACCTCTAGGTTGGACTATTGTAACGCCTTACTGTCTGGTTGTTCAATTAGGTGTATAAACAAGCTTCAGTTAGTACAGAATGCAGCAGCGAGAGTCGTCACTAGAACCAGAAGACACGAGCACATCACCCCTATCTTATCTACACTGCATTGGCTCCCTGTGAAATTTCGCATTGATTTTAAGATACTACTTTTGACATTTAAAGCACTAAATGGTCTCGCGCCACAGTATTTGAGTGAACTGTTAGTGTCTTACGATCCGCCACGCCTAAATCGATCAGATAATGCAGGCTGTCTGTCAGTACCACGTATTATTAAAACTACAGCAGGGGGCGGATCTTTTTCTTACAATGCCCCAAAGTTATGGAATAGTCTTCCTATTAATGTTCGGGACTCAGACACAGTCTCAGTGTTTAAGTCTAGGCTAAAAACCTATTTATTTAGCCAAGCATTTTTGTAAATAGATTAGCTTTAGGTAAAGGAACAGATCTTGGGGACTCATGGACGTAGAGTATTCTGGTGAACTGGTATGTTTAGATGCTGTCCTTTCCACTCTCATTTATCACTCAGGTTTGTTGACGGTGAGGTGATTGGTCGCTTTACATCTCAGTTCCCCCTCATGTCTGTGTTTCCTTCTCGCTCTCCCTTTTAGTTATGCTGTTATAGTTAGTCCTGCCGGAGTCTCTGCTTGCACTTTGCACTAAATATACATTCACCTTATACATGTTGACCGACACATTGACCATACCTAACTGTTATCTCTGCTTATTTTCTGCTCTCTCCTCTTCTGCTCTCTCCTCTCTCTCGCTCTCCCTCTCTCTGTCGAGCTATACATGTCGCTCCTGAGTTGCCAGTGATCCAGACCCCTCTGCCCTCTGGAGCCGTTTAACCCGTCCTGGAGTGCTGCTTCTGGTTGGAGATCTCGTCGCATGGATGCCCCGTGTGGTCTGCCTGGATTCGTGTGGTGGCTGGGGATGGCACAAAGACTGTCCTGTCCTCGATTGATGCTGACAGATGTTCTCTGGGGACCTGTGACTTCAGTTGTTCGATAGCTCAGGACTGGAATTTCCTACAGTCTACCTGAGCCTCCGGGAACAAACTGGACTCCTTTTAATTTTAATTTTAACACATCTCCTGTTATACTGAACTTCCAGTACACATTATTATGCTGATCAATCCCTGCTATCTGTTATCAACCAGATGAGGATGGGTTCCCTGTTGAGTCTGGTTCCTCTCAAGGTTTCTTCCTATTACCATCTCAGGGACATTTTCCTTGCCACCGTTGCCCTCGGCTTGCTCATCAGGGACAATCTGATCGTTTTGATTCATGCACATTCACATTGCATACAAACTTACTTCTTTTGATTGTGTAAAGTTGCTTTGCGACAATGTCAATTGTTAAAAGCGCTATATAAATAAAATTGACTACATACACTCACTCACTCATCATCTATACCGCTTAATCCTGTATTCAGGGTCACGGGGGGCCTGGAGCCTATCCCAGGAGACTTGGGGCACATGGCAGGGTACACCCTGGACAGGGTGCCAATCCATCGCAGGGCACAGACACACACACATGCACTCACTCATTCACACACTACGGGCAATTTGAGAACGCCAATTAGCCTAACCTACATGTCTTTGGACTGTGGGGGGAACCCGGAGTACCCGGAGGAAACCCACCAAGCATTTGGAGAGAACATGCAAACTCCATGCACACAGAGACGGGAATCGAGCCTGGACCCTGGCGGTGCAAGGCGACAGTGTTAACCACTACACCACCGTGCCCGCCTGACTACATACAGTAGTGGGTAATTTCAGGGCCTTAGTCCAGAATAGGTGTTATGAGATAGTGGAACATACTGGGGCTAACAATATAAGCCTTTATTAGTCAGCAGTTAGAAAGAGTATCTTTGTAGATGTATTTAAATTACTGAAGGTGATGTCTGATTAACTAATACACTCTGGCCTGATTCCAGTATGAAATGGCTCACACTTACACATGGTGACAGGGCGATCACTGAACCGCTACAAGTCCATGTAGTGCTACGAAAACAATGTGGGTTTTTATAGATAACTGGAGTATTCTTAAGGACAAAGGTGCACTTCTAGGGCAGCATGGCATTCATTCCACTCATTAATTAAATTCTTTTAGTACAGCTTTATAGTTTTAGAACAGGCCAAGCTAATCAGTGACTATACAAGGTACAAGGCACTTAAGTGCTCTGACAAACTGTTTCATCAAGCACAATTTTATGTGCAATTAAGAAATAACACTTTCAGACCAAAGACAAGAGAAAGTCAATATTTTGTTACATTGTGTAATTATTTACAGACCCCCAGGGATGTACTCCAAATTTCTTTGTGAATTATAGATTTCCCCTCAAATCTGGTTGTTTCTATAGACAACGCATTAATTACTGGAGATTTTAACATTCATTTTGAGAATCTAGTAGAACCCTCTACTAGTAGAACTATTTCCTATGTATTCTGTCCATGTGCCAGACCCATAACAGTCAGCATGAAAATAATTTAGCTGAAAGCATTTAAAACTGTGAATAAGTCAATGTAGATACCAACAAAAAAAGATACCAAGATAGTTTAAATTAGGGCTGAAACGATTCCTTGAGTAACTCAAGTAATTCGATTACAAAAAATGATCGAAGCTTAAAAGAAGCTTCTTTTAATTCATTTTTAAAAGCTTGCGTTATGTTTTTGCGCAATTATTTGTTTGGTGTGACACAGCGAGCTTCCGGATGCAAGCCGCCAGTAAATACCGACGAAGAAGAAGCGCTTACGTCACCCACAAAGTGTAAGGAGACGCTTTGTGAGGAGCTGTGTGTTGATTTGAGGGAGCGTTCTGTTGCAGCTGCAAAATGGAAGGGAGCGATAAAAATATCAGCGGGGCCAAGAGAAGAGTTAGAGAAGAGTTAGTTTTTGCATCTGAGAAAAGGCTTTAAAATAAGAATGTATGGCCCTGTAATGCACTTAATTCATCTCAGTCAACTTTAAGCTATTCCTTATATTGTGAATAATTACAATATTTATTTTTGATAAAATGCTGTATGCATTTAAAACATAAAAGTAGATTTTTCTTAAAAGAAAACCAATTAATCTTTGTTTCCCTTATATATTTTACATTTAATATGTAAAATGTTTTAATTAAAAAAAGAAGTTTAATTAAGCAAAAGTACATTTTATCCGATTACTCGATTAATCGATAACATTTTTGGTAGAATACACAATTACTAAAATATTCAATAGCTACAGCCCTAGTTTAAATGCATTTTTGTTTTAACATCAAAAGGACTTGGACATGCTAGCCCATTGCGTGCTTGTATGGCATCCAAAAACGTTGGCCAGTTTTTTTTTTTTTTTTTTTTTTTTTAATCACATGTGTGCAATTATCTCAGACATAATTTATCATGAAATGAGTTTTATATTTTATCTCCAAAACTGCCAATCAAATAAACAATTAGTAAAAGCTACCTAAAGTCGCATCAAAAAATCACAACCATGTTGAAATAAAAACAAAAACACAGACTCTCTCATGTCCAGGCAAATTACTTGCATGAAGAATTTTAGTAATGAAACATTTTTAAAAAGTCTTTTCTTACTCTGCCTTGTTGACCTTCCAATCCACGACTGAAGAAACCTCTGAGAGGAAGACTGTGTGGTTAAGATGTGTTGATGATGTGAACACACCACTTCATTTCCTCTTTTGTTTTGATGAATTAATCATTACTCATAAATTGAAGAAAGCAAATATTAAAAATGATAAAAGAAAAATGTTCAGATGAATCTAGAAGAAAAAACTCAATGTGCTCACTAAAACTATTTTTAAAAAGCTAACATATTAGCACTGAGTATGATAAAGGCATTTCTGGATAATTCTGCTGTGTGCTTGTACATTTATAACCCTGGATATGTATTATTATCATTATCAACAACAACAGCAATAATGACACCAGCTAGATTGTCTCTGCACCAAAGTAAAAACTGTGCAGAACATTGACACATTTAGAACATTTTTATCAAGTGTGTGAACAAATGATCTCACTCCCTTGACAACTGAGGAAGTGAAACAACACCAAACACGCACTCACAAACAGAGAACACAAAGTTTGAAACTGTCCATCTTTATCTCTACACAGTGCAAAATGTGTTATTTGTATCAACTATATTTAAATTAAGTAAACCAATGACCTTCATAAATAAACAGCCTAGCTGATTGCTTTGAAATGATGCTAACATGAACTACTGTTAATATTTGTTAATGTTACCTATAGTTAAGAACTACACTTGGGAAAATCATCACAATAGGGCAGATCTTTAGGGATGTAAACAGAACCCGGGACAGCCCAGGAAAAAGTAAGTAAATAAATAAATAAATAGAAATCGTTCACATTTTAAGCCCAACTATAATACTTACATAACCTTTAAAATGGTGACCATTGCAGCCCTAACAGAAAGTTGAATTGTCCTGTAGTGCAATACCACTGCTCTGCCACATGGAGCAGTGCTGAGCAGTTACCTGTCTGAACACTAAACTCACATTTCAATCCTATGGCGTTATATTCCTGCCACAATTCTGAGCACGTGGTTTGCCATTTTGAGAGCAGACAAAGCACTCTATGCGCGTGCAGTGTCTCCCATGGCCCGCTCAACATGTTCTCCGACGACTTCTCGACAATTATTTCCTGTACGCTCGCTCAACTTTGCCCAGTGCCCAGACTTCCACACACTACTTCTGATTGGCTGTTCCTTCTCTATCAGCTGGCATTATCGTCCAATCCATGTCATCGCTGTAATATACATCCACATATGAGGTTATAAGCAAGTTAATATCATTATGCTACTATGCTTAATAAAACAGCTAAGGCAGCAGAATATTGACTGTCGGCTAGTGCTAATTATCCCTGAGCTAATTCTTAGCTGCTCCTGTTATGTGCAATGTTACAGATGGTTAATGAAAAGTTGTATGTAATTTATTGGAGCTCATCAGTGTTACTGTAGTGACATATAATGTACACTGCTGTATAATGTAGTGGTTTTATCATAGCTAGAGATCTTCTGAATAGTTAGCAATGTGCTTACACAATGTACGTAACAGTCAAGAAAAGGCGCTTTTGTTTGGGTTCTATCTATTCTATTATAAAGTAATTAAATATGTGTTTATACAACTTATAATATGTATGCTCACAGTGAACTGTATGTAAATCAACTCCCTGTGTATCAGCTGATTTCTACACCAGCTTTACATCCTGAGCAGAAGTTGAGTGATCAGAAGTATTCACCCCTCTTTTCAGGACCACCACTGTAAATCTTGGATTTGATTTGAAAATCAAAATCCGAGGGTCTGAAGGAAGAGTGGAGAGGCACAGCTTCAAGTTGCTTGAGGTCCAGTGTTACGTTTCCACAGTCAGTCATGAATTTGGTCTAACATTCTATTTGTGGTGTTGGTATAAGTCCAAAGTCAACACAGCCATCTACCAGGAGATTATAGAACAATTTCTTCTTCCATCTACTGACATCATATTTCTGTGCTTGATACTGTAATATAAATATTGTGACTCAATATTTCAGATCTCTGTTTCAATATTAATAATTTGTCTGTTCATTTTCACGGTGAACTTACTGTACTCTTAGTACAAACCCAGACAATGGACAGTTATGGTTCATGGAGAAGGAAGCGTCGATGAGTTGAGTGACCGCTAGTGTCATCAAGGAGCAGCAGAACTGATGTTTTGAAATGGACCTGCAATTATCGCAACTTCTGCGCATCAAAACATTTTGAACTGTTAAAGCATTATTGCTGATCACTACGCTGCTTATTCTTAAATCGTTCTTGTTCATATAAAAGTAAGAGTGCACTTTGCACAAGCAAGAGATCTTCCACAAACTAAGGAGTTAGGGCAAATTGTTCCATATTCACGGCTTATATGCAGTTCATATTAGTTTGCACTCAGAGAGGCAAAGAGATCCTTTGAACACCTTGAAGCTTGAAAAGCAGAAGACTGATCATTGTGTTTTTAAATATTGTTTTTGTGATTCATTGGTGTTAATTGTTGACAAAAATAAACATTTTAATTGTACCATATTTAGCTTGTTTTTTTATATATAAAAAAGTGAAATGTAATACATAAAAGTAACTTAAATGTTAAAAACAGTCATAAAATTCAACTCTATCTATACATGTGCTATCTGTGGCTTATAAGATGGAATTTTGCAGTGCCAGTGATTTTATTGCATTGCTGTATAATGTTAGATGTGCATTTTTTTTTTTGTTGTTGTTTTTTTTTGCTTGTACTTGAGTAAGAGACAGTACGAAAACTAGGGCAATAACAAAGTTAATTAACCTACATGGTGATGTGAAAAAAAACTATTTAAACTCTGGCCTTATAACCACCTTGATTCTCAAAAATACGTAACAAAGAGCGTCCTGTATCGGTTCAATGTGGCACAGATAATTTATTTTCCAATTACGAGACGAGCAAAAGCTGAAAATAGTCATTTCAACCCCATGTGACTTGAGTGACTTTAGTGTCTGCCTGCTAAGCTGTCTAGCCTACAATCGTTTGAATTTTTTTTATTAAATATTGTGTATGAAATCTCGTTCAATAAAAAGTTGTTAGCGGGCAGTTAATGAATCAGTAAAGGTTGAACTTGCATTTTCTGTCAAACTTAATTGTGTAATGTTTCGTACATTGTTTGTTGTTTTTAACCAGATGTATTGTCCATTTTGTGGAGAATTGCTTTTGTGGTTAGAGTTCTGCAACCACTGTGGCAAAAACATAAACCTTTTGCCTAAAGATGTTCAGCAGAATACAAGTGAAAAAAAGACCATTCAAGATCAAGTATGCAAGTTAATCGACTGCATATAATTTTGTATATGTATTTGTAAGTTATCATGAACTAGAATGTCCTGTACTGAATTGACAAGTAACAGAAGCTGAATGTGAAAACAGTCAGCTATATTTAAAATTGTGATCTATCTTTTGTGGGCATGCTGTGTGCCCACCATACACATTAAACAAGATAATTAATGAAATAAAAAATGTCACTAATTTAATTAGTGGCCATACGTTTGTGGCCTGTGTGGAAAATTTTAAGTTCAGCCAAAATGAAAATAGGAACTAATCCCAGTAAAAATATTCAGTTTAGCTTTAATTATGGCATTCATTTCTAATTAATATCTATTGGTGCAGGTCTTTGTTTAGATTAAGCAAGTAGCTCATTAGTATCTTATTTTAAAGTGGATTATTAAATCCAGCACATAGCTGTTCATCACATCACATTTACTCAACATTTTGAGGGCTCTCAGGTCAGATATTTTACACACGCTCATTTCGCACTGATGTGAATATCCTTACTCTAATGACGCGTGTTTTATCACATAGTGGCTCTTCACATTATTCCTTTTTACTAGCGCCGCGGTTTCGGAACATATGAGACAAACTGGTTTTAAACTTCCGGCAGGAAGAATAAACAGAAATTGATTAGTTAACAGGTGCCATCAGTTTTCAGCCTTTGTTTGGAGTTAGTCCTTCTGTGTCACGGTTTCATTTGTGTTTCCTGAGGATTTAAGTGCCTTACAAGCGTGTTATAGTCAATTTGATGTGATGCGCATACTCTGTGTATACACTCTAAACTACCACTTGATTGGCCCTGTTGATTGATGTGTGTGGCCACGCCCACGCGGGGGGAGGGGGGCACTATTCGTCCAAAAAAAGCGCTGGATGCTGTAAGTCATCTGGCACATAACACCCCTTCTAGTCAACCTTTTCATTTAATTTATGGAGCAGATTTAACGTAAGGCAAATACCAAAGAACTGGCAATGTTTCATTAAATTCTGTCCAGCCAGTTTTGCATGTTGGTGTGACAAAATCTGGCTACACAGACAGACAGAAACGTTTCTGATACTGGTTTCTGGTCTCCAATGTATAAAACGTAAAGATCTAATTGAAACCGTGGGTTCTGACAAATTGTACAGTGTTACGACCTCTAGGGGTTAGCCGTGACAGAAAAAGTGAACTGAACGAGCAAAAGATTATATAAACCGGGTAGTCCTGGGGCGGTCCTTATATCAGGATATAGGATATATAGGATAGGATGCAGTGTAGAACCAATCCTGAACTCCAGCTGATTAACAGGCCACACCCACTTAGAATGGACACAAGTCCAACAGCAGAGAGATATCTAACAACAGAATTTCAGAAATCATAACCGACAAAATATCTCATTTATTTATATAGATAAAAGACAATGCTACATTAAATGTAAAAGGACAATGTTTACACCAACCTTCTAAAGACTGAACTTCAATCCTCTGGTGGCCTGTACTGCTACCATACATGTTACTCCTTGCTACTGCATAATAATCAGTGTGATCGGAACAAAGTGTACATTGGATAGCGGTTAAAGTACCGTTTTCTGTCCCACAGTCAGTCCTAATTCTCATATGAACCACTCCAATGGAACTGAAACAATCCAGAAAGTACTTGCCAATCACAGTGTGATTGCTGTTTGTCGATCCACACTCTAGCCACATTATGCGCCTGGAAAAACCATCAATGCACCGATTCAATGCAAAACACTTCTCCTCCCTCTCACCACCTCGCTTTTTAAGTTTCACAACAAACACACACACACACACACACACACACACAACGGAAACACCGTTTTAACAGGAATGAAAGAAATCTCTCTGAGACTGGCATCAGCGCATACTAACGGAATCACTTTTTAAGTTTCACAATAAACACACACACACACACACACACGAACACACAAACGAAACACTGTTTTAACAGGGAAAAAAAAAATCTCTCTGGCATTGGCGTGAGCGCATACTATGGGAATCACTGCTGTAACGTAAAAAAAAAAAAAAAAAAATGAACCAGCACCTTACCTTTGAAAAGAATCGAGACAGAGCTGAGTTTCTGTGTGTTTGTGAAGTCGGGGAGGGGGTGAAAAGACAAGAGATGGTCTGAGTGTGTGTCAGGGTGTGTGTGTGTGTGTGTCGGTGACAAATCACGCACGCACACGCATAAGAGACTAAAAGAAAGAGGGAGATGTTGATTATACAAGTAAGAGACGAGCAGAGTTTGTGTGTTTGCGAAACTGGGGAGGGGGGGTGAAAAGGTGAGAGAGTGACGCTCTGTGTCAAAATAAGAGTCATGCATGATACATGATACTCGGCGCTTGTAAACTAATACTTGCTTGGTTTCCGATTAAAAATTTATTAAAAATCTTTGCTCGGTTTGCGGAACACTCGTAAACCATGTTACTCGCAATCCGAGGTTCCACTGTACACTGTAAACCCTAATGCTCAAAGTAATTAAATACATTGAGTACTGTTAACGTAAATAATTGCAATTAGGTCAAATTAATAGACCTTTTTGAGTATTCAGAACCTTTTGGCATTTATGAGTTTATAGAAATGACACTTTTCAAGTTAGCTGAACAAATTTGACATTTTAAGTAATCATAAGTACGTAAGTAACAGTAACCGTCACCTTAAAGTTCCACCAACTTAAATCTATAAAGCACTGGTGGCTCAGTGGTAAGTGTTTCACCCGGGTTCGATTCCCACCAACTGCAGCAACAATTTATTTGATTTGCAACAAGTTCAACAAACTCAAAAATTTTAATTCTGTTTACATAAAATTGGAAACATCATCACTTAAAAAATTTGATGTAACTGATTACCTCCAACTTAATTTGCCAACTTAAATGAAAGTTAAGACAGTTACCTCCGTTTTTGGAATCGAAAGTTGAGGTTATACACTAACCTACTCTTAAACTTACCCGGGTGTGTCACATAACCTGCTTTCTGGGGGGTAGTTAGTGGATAACCTTAACTTTCGGTTCCAAAAACGGAGGTAACTTTCTGGGTATGTACGTAACCATAGCAACTTACTCTTTGAAGATAACCTGCTCAGTATCAGGTTATGTTCCAGGGTAAGATTGTTTCAGAGGTTTATTGAGCATGATGTGCGCTTTTGATGATGATCCTGTGGACGTGGAGGCACAAATTATACAAGGTTTTTTTTTCGGCGGGAGAGAGTTATAAGACCGCGTATTGATGTCTTTATGTAATTTCCTAATGATTATTTGAAAGAGCGTTATCGGTTTTTAAGGGAATCGTTAATTTACTTAACGCATCTCTTGAAACCGCATATTGCAAAGGTCACAAACCGGCGGCCTGCGCTTAGCACAGAAAACATTCTGTACACTGTAAACCCTAATGCTCAAAGTAAATAAAGACATTGAGTACTGTTAACTTAAGTAATTGCAATTAGGTCAAATTAATAGACCTTTTTGAGTATTCAGAACGTTTTGATATTTATGAGCATTAAGGTTTACAGTGTATAATAAAAGAGAAGCCGATGTCAAATGTGCTATTTAATACTCTCACGCATTTACTCTGCCTGTTATTTTTTCCCAAGCCAACTCTCTTTCTTTAGCCGATGCAGCCGTATTGCTTTTTTTCATTATTATTGGCTTGAATTCTTCATATGCTGCATTAAAACCTCCAACTCTGAAGTATGCCGCTCTCTTTTTTTCACTTTGATTTTCCATTTTGACTCTTGAAATCAGCAATCCATTAAAAATGTCTTTATGTAGCACCGTGCACGCGCATTAACTCTGGGTAACCAGTAGGAGGTTGATTAAACTTACTCTTCTCAGGTGTTTTGGAACCGACATACTCATGGTATGTGGGTTTGAGGTATATCAACCCGGAGGTTAAGTTTTACCAAATGGTAAGTTAACCCAGCTTTCTGGAATACCCCCCTGTTCTACTTGCTGGCCTGTTTGCTGATTACGACCACAAGAAATGCAAAACAAACCCCAAAGAGCCAAGGCATGTCCACAGAACACACAAAACATTTTGTACTCTGTAGTCTGGGACAAGGTTCTGATTATATTTATATATATATATATATATACACTACTCCATCTGCTTCATCGTGCCACGCAACGCAGTGGACATGACGTACTACTCATACTACCTCTACCTCCCTCTTACATTTAGTCAAAAAAGTTGTTGCAACATTCATAAATAATTGTTTCATAAATGTTACTTCGTCTGCAGTTTACAAAAACAATGTAGCTAATTATTTACATCAGGTATAAATGTCCAAATAAGAATTAATGAACAAGCTAGTTTCCCTGTGCTAAGCGCTAGCGGTTAGCATTGTGATATTAGCTTGCTTATAACTCCATGTGTGGATGTATTACAGAGACGCCATGGAGCTGATGGTTTACATCAGTGTTTCAATGGTCTAAATGAGACTTTTATTCCTTTATATCACTGACATTTACACTCGGCAAACACTCCAATAGCATTAGCACTGCTACAAAGTTATCATTAGTGCCTAAAACAGTAACATCCGATTAATTTTATATATTAAACATTACCTGGTAAGTAAGAATAATAATACATTTTATTTATAATGCACTTTATATTTGAGGCAAATCTCAAAGTGGTAAGTGGTAAGTGGTAAGTGTGTGTCCAGTTGTAAATTTAGTGAGAATTATAATGTTATCACGCTATAATTCACTGTATATTCCATCATGATAAGTCCTGGAGCTGATATCCGGTGTTCTATCAGTTTTTCCTACTTGTCAGAATTTCCTACCGGTAGAAAAAACAGATAGTTATACTGGTCTGTCCTACATTATCCAAATGGACATAAGACTGCAAATACTCAGTTTTAAGATGGGCAGCAGATTCTGACACATGACGGTACTTCATCAGAATGTAATTCCCATAGTTTTTAAATGGGTACAAACGATAAAAAAAGAATCACTCCAACCCTTCAATTCACAGGTCAAGTGTTATATGTATGCATGTGAATGAAATAAAATTTCAATTAAAAGCACAAAACTGGGAAATACCTCAGTAAATTCGCACATGAATGAATTTAAGCGCGACGTATTTTTACTGCGCATGCGCACAAAGGCTGGGAAGGAAATAGTGATGAGTAGGATGAATTGATAGAACACCAGCATGGTTCTGTGTTCAGTTGTGTTTTGACCTCAGTCCCATAATCCTTTGCGCATTAGCTTTAGCTTTTAGCTTGCAAAATACAGGAGAAAGAGAGTTCTCATACGGGAAAAAGTAGTTGCGCACAAACGGGAAAAAAAAACACACGTACTGGAAAGATGATTTGTCCTTCTGGGGAACCGTAACGCAGGATTGAAATGTAAGTTTAGTGTCAGAGAGGTAACTGCTCAGCACTGCTCCATGTGGCAGAGCAGTGGTATTGCACTACAGGACAATTCAACTTTCTGTTAGGGCTGCAATTTTCACCATTTTAAAGGTTATGTAAGTATTACAGTTGGGCTTAAAATGTGAAAGATTTCTATTTATTTATTTATTTATTTACTTACTTACCTTTTCCTGGGCTGTCCTGATTTCTGTCTACATCCCTAAAGATCTGCCCCATTGTTATGGTTTCCCGAGAGTAGTTTGTAACTATAGTTTGCATTAACAAATATTAACAGAAGTTAATTATCATCATTTCCAAGCAATAAGCTAGGCTGTTTATTTATGAAGGTCATTGGTTTACTTAATTTAAATATAGTAGATAAAAATGCTAACACTTTTTGCACTGTGTTAAGAACACTAAAAAGTTTCATATTGAGATACATTATAGCACACAATCAGATAATTACCATAATCACTACACTAATACTTATTTTAAAGATAGACATTTTCAAACTTTGTGTTCTCTGTTTGTGAGTGTGTGTTTGGTTGTGTTTTGTTTCAGTTCCTCAGTTGTCAAGGGAGTGAGATCATTTGTTCACACACTGGATAAAAAATGTGTTAAAATGTTCTATTCACAGCATGCACAGAGCATACCGCTTTTACTCTGGTTCAGAAACAATCTAGTTGGTGTTATTATTATTATTATTATTATTATTACATATCCAGGGTTATAAATGTACAATCACACAGCTGAATTATCCAGAAATGCCTTTAACATACTTACTGCTAACATGTTAGCTTTTTAAAAATAGTTTTAGTGAGCACATTGAGTTTTTTCTTCTAGATTCATCTGAACATTTTTCTTTTATCATTTTTAATATTTGCTTCTCAATTTATGAGTAATGATTAATTCATCAAAACAAAAGAGGAAATGATGTGGTGTACACATCATCAACACATCTTAACCACACAGTCTCCCTCTCAGGGTTTTCTTTAGTCGTGGATTGGAAGGTCAACAAGGCACAGTAAGAAAAATGTTTCTTTACTAAAATTCTTCATTGCAAGTACCTTGCCTGGACACGGAGAGAGGCCATGTCCAGTTGTTGTTTTGTTGTTGTTGTTTCAGCATCATTGGGTTTTTATGGTGTCACTTTTGGCAGCTTTTACTCAATGTTTATTTTATTGGCCATTATGGAGATGAAATACAAAACTGATTTCATGATAAATTATGTCAGAGATAATTGCAGACGTGATAAAAAAAAAATATATTAAAAACAACCTGTCCAACTTTTTTGAATGCAATAAGTCCTTTTGATGTTAAAATGTAAATGCATTTAAACTACTTTGGTATCTTTTTTTTTGTGGTTTCTACATTGACGTATTCACAGTTTTAAATGATTTTAGCTAAATATTTTTTTTTTGTATGCTGACTGTTACGGGTCTTGTCTCTGTGTGCATGGAGTTTGCATACTCCGGTTTCCTCCCACAGTCCAAAGACATGTAGGTTAGGCTAATTGATGTTCCCAAATTGCCCATAATGTGTGAATGAGTGAGTGTATGTGTGTATGTCTGTGTGCCCTGCGATGGATTGGCACCCTGTCCAGGATGTACCCTGCCATGTGCCCTATGTCTCCTGGGATAGGCTCCAGGCCCCCGTGACCCTGAATACAGGATTAAGCGGTATAGATGATGAGTGAGTGAGTGAGTGAGTGTTACGGGTCTGGCACGAGAACAGAATACACGGGAAACAATTTGTTTTGAGGTGCGTGTTTGAGCCATATTTAGTGATGTATAATGGAGCTCTAAACATGCTGTCATCTGAAACAACGAAACAACGTTCCTCCAGGACAAGGTGCTACATACATGCAATGACATAAATTAACAACGCAGATTTTACATTTTTAAGTTAACCTAAAACTATCAATTTCTATACAAAAAAGAGTCAGTCCCTTTGTGTTGAGGAGACGAATGGCTTGTGGGTAAAAACTCATTCTGGATGTGAGTGCCCGAATGCTTCGGTACCTTTTTCCAGATGGCAGGAGGGTGAAGAGTGAGTGTGATGGGTGTGTCTGGTCAGCCACAATGCTGGTGGCTTTGCGGATGCAGCATGTGGTGTAAATGTCTTCGATAGAAGGGAGAGAGACCACGATCATCTTCTCTGCTGTCCTCACTATCCGCTGTAGGGTCTTGCGGTCTGATATGGTACAATTCCCAAGCCAAACAGTGATGCAGCTGCTCAGGATGCTGTCAATAGTTCCTCTATAGAAGGTGGTGAGGATTGGTAGTGGAAGCTGGGCCTTCCTCAGCCTTCTCAGGAAGAAAAGACATTGTTGGGCTTTCTTAGCTGGTGTTGAGGGACCAGGTGAGGTTCTTCTCCAGGTGGACACCCAGGAATTTCGTGCTCTTGACGATCTCCACAGAAGAGCCATCAATGCTAAGCGGAGAGTAATCACTCCGAGTCCTCCTGAAGTCAACAACCATCTCTTTTGTCTTATCAAAGTTCAGAGACAGGTTGTTGTCTTTACACTACACCATTAGTACAATCTGTACTTCCTCTCTGTAAGCCGACTTGTCGGTCTTGCTGATGAGACCCACCCCGGTCGTGTCATCAGCACAAATGATGATATGATTGGAGCTGTTTGTCGCTACACAATCATGAGTCAGCAGCGTGAACAGCAGGGAACTGAGCACACAGCCCTGGGGGCCCCAGTTTTCAGTGTGATGATGCTGGAGGTGCAGTTCCCGATCCGCACTGCCTGAGGTCTTTCGGTCAAAAAGTCCAGGATCCAGTTACAGAGGGAGGTGTTCAGGCCCAACAAGCTCAGCTTCCCAAACACGTGTTGGGGGATGGTTGTATTGAATGCTGAACTGAACTCAATGTACAGCATTCTGACGTAAATGTCCTCCTTGTCAAGATGTGACAGTGCCAGGTGGAGTGTGGTGGAGATGGCGTCGTCCGTCGAACGGTTTGAACGATACGCAAACTGCAGGGGGTCCAGTGAGGGGGCCGGCAGGGTCTTGATGTGTCTCATGACTAGCCGTTCGATGATGGGTGTAAGTGCAACAGGGCGGTAGGCATTGAGACAGGACACAGAAGACTTCTTCGGCACGGGGACGATGGTGGTAGACATGAAGCATGTGCGAACGACAGCGCTGCTCAGAGAGATGTTGAAGATGTCAGTGAGAACATCTGACAGCTGTTCTGCACATCCTCCGAGCACTCTGCCTGGGATGTTGTCTGGTCCAGCAGCTTTACGTGGGTTGACTCTGCGTAGAGTTTTCCTCACATCAGCCATGGTGAGACACAGCACCTGGTCGTACGGAGGAGGGGTGGTCTTCCTCACTGTCACAGGCAGGTGATGAAGACCTGTAGTTGGTGATGGTTTGTATGCCCTGCCACATGTGCCGTGTGTCACCGCTGTCTCTGAAGTGATTGTAGATTCTCTGGGCATGTGCACGCTTCGCCACTCTGAAGACCCGGGACAGTTTGGCGCTTGCTGTTCTTAGTGCAGTAGTTAATGTGAATGTGCATTTAATGCTGTAGCGCAGCAATCTGCATATCTAAGACAAGAAAGGATAATGTAGGTTATCTGACATTCACAGATTGGTATTAAATCTAAAGAATGACCAGCTTTATGAGTGGGTCCTGCTGTGCACTGATTTACAACTACTACCAAAATGCTGTTCTCAGAGGGTTCATACTAGATTCTTAAAATGAATGTTAAAGTCTCCAGTAATTAATGCTTTGTCTGTAGAAACAACCAGGTTTTAGGGGAAATCTATAATTCACAAAGAAATTTGGAGTATATCCCTGGGGGTCTGTAAATAATTACACAATGTAACAAAATTTTGACTTTTTGGTCTAATTCTTTGGTCTGAAAGTGTTATTTCTTAATTGAATCTGCATAGAAAAATAAAAATAAAAACAGCTATTAGGTCTGTTAAACTTTTTGTGACCTGACCTTTAAAAAAAGAAGTACAATTTTGTATCAGTTTTTAGGAGTTTTCTGAATTTTCTTGAAGCAACTGCTTTTAATTGCATGGTCGACCCTAAACTTCAATATGCACCTGCTATGACATTTCATCATCCATCGGCCCGGTGCCACACAGCACAGAGCTCCCGTGTCTATTCCTCAAGAAAGAGATCAGCCATCTTCAGAAGAGAGCAACACTTCAGAAAAGGATGAATAAGTCTAGACTACCAGATTACAGAGATGTAGTAGAAGGGAGATACCCATACGACCCCAACCAGAATTACCTCAATGACTTGGTGAGCTTTTGACGTCATGACTTAAGTAATGCTTCATCATGCTTTGCGACGATGACAATTGCTAAAAGCGCTATACAAATAAAATTGAATTGAAGTAATGCAACTTGCTAGATGAAAGTGTACATGTAGCAGATCAGAGACAGTGTCCCAAAATTTTTTAAGCTTCTTCAGCCTGGATTACTCGGTGCAGCTTAAAGAGAAATATAACAATGTTAAAATCTTGTTAGATGCTTTGAAGTACGAGGACGCTGGGAGGTGATAAGAGACTTTAACATGGTGGTATTCTTAATGGGTCTCCAAGGTGGCTTCACCAAGTATCCATGCTATATTTGCCTATGGGACAGCAGTGACACTGCGGCACACTATCACA
Organism: Clarias fuscus; assembly: GCA_030347435.1. Classification (NCBI taxonomy): domain Eukaryota; kingdom Metazoa; phylum Chordata; class Actinopteri; order Siluriformes; family Clariidae; genus Clarias; species Clarias fuscus. The sequence goes on from CM059227.1 coordinate 23,540,176, forward strand.
GGCGAGACTGGCCAGAGCGAACTGTGAACTATGTTAGCAACTGGTTATCACTGCACATAAAATTGGGCTTGATGAAAGAGTTTGTCAGAGTACTTAAGTACCTTCAGGAATTCTTCCCCTTTCAGATGATAAAGTGAAAGCAGGAACCTTTGTAGGCCCGAAGATAATGGAGTGCAAGGAATGTCCTAAGAAGCATATGAGGACACAAAAAGCTGCATGAAACAGCATTGTTGCAGTGGTTTGAGGATTTCTTGCAAATCACACATCTTGACACATTTAAAGACAATATGGGTGCGTACTCAGAGGAACAAGGTGAATGCTTCCATCAAGACAATCTTGACTTTAAATGCCAGGACTTTAAATACCAAGGTGCATACAACGAAAACATGGTGGTTGACTACAATATGGATACTAATTTGCTGCATATGCCTAAAGGCAGGAGAACTACACACTTTAAAACTGCTTTGTGCAATTAAAAAAAAAAAAAAAAAAAAAAAAAAAAAAAAATATATATATATATATATATATATATATATATATTATAATTTTGGTCTTTTTATGACTTTGTGTAAGCCAGAAAGTTCACACACGCCAGTTTTCATAAAAATGAAAAATGTGAATTTCAGAATTTCAGAACAAAGTTTGAAGGAAATTGTACCCATTTTACAACCTTTCTAGCGGTAAGCTAATGGGAAATAACAATTACTATTCAAGGACAAACATTGTGTTACATTGTGTAATTAGTGGAAATGACTGAGCATAATTATTATTTGTAGCTACATTCATTATTTTAGTAATTCGAATTTCAACTGCACTACATTTATTTCTATTTTTGTGTGATTTATTTTTCTGTGTTAGAACATGTTTCTGTCAAACTTTTGATCAGTGATAGTTTCATTAGCAAAAACCACTTTAGATGTGAGAGATGCATTTGCTATGATCCAATTTAGTATTGATTAGATTACTAAAACATATTTTATGTGTTTCTACATATTTATTTAGTTTGGGAAACAGACATAGTCTATGTGGGGAAACCTGAGTGACGACTACTAGCAGACGATCGGGTTTGCCTCTTTGCATGTTTCCTGGCCTGGGCTCTGTATAGTCAATGATTAACTTGGCCTGTTCTAAAACAATAAGCTGTACTAAAAGAATTGAATTAATGACTGGAATGAATGCCATGCTGCCCTAGGAGTGGATCTTTGTCCTGAAAAGTACTCCAATTATCTAACTCACATTCTCTTCATAGTACCACTTCTAGCGGTTGAGTGACCGCCCTGTCACCATGTGTAAGTGTAAGTCATTTCACATTGGAATCGGGCCAGAACGTATAGTGGAACCTTGGATTACGAGCGGATGTTGATTAAACCAGTGAGAGACGCGCACAAAAACCCAGCAGGGGAGACGATTACCCACAATGCCGCAGCGCAAGAGAGAGAAAAACCATGGGCTCAGTTGTGATCATGTGATGCTCTGCATACAGAAATAATGCGGATCTTGCACTCACTAATCCTCTCTGTCTGGATGTGCACTTCTAATGCTATGATATTCCCCCAGTAATATACACATATCACAGATGACATTATTACTAATGATGGAGGAAGAATGACTAAACATCCTGAATGTTGGCCATCATTCCAACATTATAACATAATGTTCCTTATTTGGGGTTTTGTTAAAATTATTCCAGGCAAATCTAGTGTACATGAATTCCTCTAGCTTTTTACATACAAATAAACTAAACATTACATTTTAACCTCTGACTGTCAGAAAGTGCTGAAACTTGATACTGCTTACATATTTAAATTGACTGTTTTTCATTATAATCATCAAAAAATATCAGTGTAATGGTTATTAGATTCTATGTTGGTTTTGATACTTGTTGGAATTAAATGATGTTTTTAGTAGCTTTTCAGTAAATACTTTTTTCAGTAAAAAACTCAACTACCACAATAAATGTATGTACTTTCTACTTTATTACATTCTTGCAATGCATTATGTTAGATTACCAGAGTGATGTGTAGCATTTGAAACGGTAATATTGAGACATACCTATTATTATTATTATTATTATTATTATTATTATTATTAAATTCTCAGTCATGTAGCAGGTGTTTGGAATCATAAGTGCAGACTTTATGAGGCCACCAGTCATTGCAAAGTCACAAATGCCACTGTAGGAACACAGTCAAAATCTCCTCTGTGCTTTATAGTAAAGTAAAACACCGTCAGATCGTTGCTCTTATCATCTGGGTTAAAACATGTCGTATTTTTGCGACCACTCATAGATTTTATCAGTTCAAAACCAAAGTGAGATTACAAAAGAGAACTTGATGATGCCTCAGAAAAGGTCTTATACAGTAAAAAATGAAAAAAAAAATCCTTTTTCCCCTTAAGATTGTATTATTTGTGCTGTTGCTACTACAGCATTCTGCTCTACCTCCTCAGTGGGGTGGACCTGACATGATCTGGAAGACCCTAACCTTAGGTAATGTGATTACTTGGTGAGCATCCCAGTTCATAATTTGTCATGTCAATCGTCTGAAGACTCACTGCACTCCTAAAGAGTGTTTTAACTGTGGTTAAATTTGTTTCCTTGACAAGTTCTCAGTCTGGAGTTGAGCTGTAATGTCCACACAAAAGAATTAATGAACTTGGTGTGATGGTCATTGTCTCGAGGCAGCACTGTCATGTCAGGTCTGTGTGTGTTTGAATGTTTTCCCTTTGCATGTTGAGTTTCATTCACATACTCCAGTTTGTCTGAAGACATGAACAATAGGCTAACTGGCATATCCAAATTGTCTGTACTGTATGAGAGAGAGTATGGACGATTGGCACCCAATCCAGGGTGTACCCTGCCTAGTGCTCTAAGTGCCCTGGGATAGGCCCCAGGCCTCCCACAAACCTGCACTGTATAAGCACGATAGAGAATAAGTGAGTGAGAGAATTTTCTCATGGGAGGATGTGAAATTCTGAAATGTGTCCTGAACTGGATGATCATTTATTTTATTTAATATCTGAAACATTAGAAGATATTGAGATTATTAGGCAACATTTAAACCTTATATTTGAAGAAGGTTGCATGTGCTGTACCATGATGTTACTATAGGGGAGAAAAGTCCTGTTCTCACAGAAAGTAGTGGAATATATATTTGAGTATGATATTGCTTTGGATTTTTTACAGTCTTGTTTACAGCAAAGCACCCAACATATTTTTGCTAAAATTGCATCCATGGTTCATGAAATTAATAAGTACAAACTCATTATATTTAAACCCAGGTGGCACAAGCATTTCAGAGTACAGACTGGTCCACATTAGAGTCAGATAAAAGTCGCTTGTAATTATAAATGTGAAGCATCATGACATACAAACTCACTCATCAGCTATTACCGCTTTATTCTGTATACAGGGTTGTGGGGGTCTGAACTTTGAGGAAAGCATAATCTTTAGACCAGACCCGAGCATTTTAAGGCCCGGGGGCCAAATACGCCCCGCGGCCCGACTCTGACTGGCCCGCGAAAGGTTGCTTGGAATTAAGGAAATAAAACCTACTTTCAAAATTTTGCATAATGCATGGACTAAAACAGCAGTGCTTTTATTTTTGGAACTTGTTTACAGTGTGCGTGCATCGTTTACGTACAGGTACTCTGAATCAAGTCCGAGTGCATGTGATTAGCAACAAGTCATTGTAATGGTAACCCTTCAAAATGTTTGCACATGCCTAAAAAAGAAAGTAGAAAGAAAATATGGACTACTAAATATTTATTCACTGAAGTCGGGGGTAAAACCATGTGTTTAGTTTGTGTTACGAGACGAAGCATCCAGCCCTCTACAATATTTTCTGCTTCTCATTTGGCCCCTGGGGAAAAATAATTGCCCACCCCTGTTTTAGACTGTGGGCAGAAAACCCACCAAGCACTGGTAGAACATGCAAACTCGTGCAGAGGCGGGAATCGAACTTGGCCAGGAACTTTACCCGGACCCTGGAGAGGGATGGTGACAGTGCTAACCACTGAGCCACCGCGCTGCCTCACGATCTTACCAAACAAACTGACTTGACCACAGGTGCGTTTTGTGCACAGGTCTACTTTAGAGAGACCTACAGATACAGAGGGTGAAACCAAATGGGTGCTCAGGAATGAGCCAAAATGGCAGATTAAAAACAAAGCATGTACAGCTATGTTAGAAAGACATATTTAGACATTGTATACTGGGTGTTTGGTGATTTGTTGTTTCACTTCCTCAGTTGTCATGGCAATGAGGTATATGTTTCTTCAAATGCTGGGCTCATGTGTTAAAATGTCCTCTACACAATTCACAATTCAATTTAGTGCAAATGTGACATTGCGTTGTCGTTAAACAAATTCATCTCCCGCACTGCTACAGTCTTTAAAAACATTTTTCTTCACGCGGGCCGTTGTTGCAGTACAGTGACTTGAGAACAGTCTACACTACACTTGGACACACACAAAATAAAAATTCTTTACACGCACACACACGTCGTCAGTGTTTCAGTAAACAGTACACGCGTGCACGGATGTTGATTATACAAGTGACGCAAACACGCAGAGACTGAGCATGGAACACGATTACCCATAATCCCACAGCGTGAAAGAGAGAACTACTCTTATTTCATGACCTCGCTGGTTAATTAAGTTAACATTTATTTAAATGGTGTGATCGTCTGGCAGAACACACACAGCCCAAGTTACCAAGTTATTATTATCCAAGCTTTCACTGTATTACTCTTGTGTAATTTAACTTCTTTAACGCTTAATTTCGTAATTTATGTACTCCTGATAATCACTGTTAAGAATGAGTGAGTGAATAAATTAACATCAGTTTAGGTTTTTGTCTGCCTGGGATTTTGGTACTTTGTTGAATTAAATTTTATTTTATTTTTACATACAGAATCCTTATGTGAGAACGATGTTTCTGAAAACAGCTGCTCTGCTTTGTCAGATTTTCCTCCTCATGATCACAGGTAAGTCATAGGTTTATATTCTCACAATCACACACACATACACACACACACGCACACTGGAAACTTTAAAACACATTCGAATAAGGATTATGTTATTATTATTATTATTATTATTATTATTATTATTATTATTATTATTACTTCCTAGATGCTAGATATAGAACACTGATTTTATATACATATTTAAACCTTAAAAAAAACATCTGGGGTGAGATGGGGGATGAGCCCCTCCCCTCTCCCTCTTCTCTTCTTACACAGTAACCCTTCCTCCTCTCTTATTTAAGTTTCACACACATGCGCACACAATGGAAACACTGTTTTATCAGTAAAATAAACAAGGAATCTCTCTAATGACACTCGAATGAGCGACACAGAGTCACTGCTTTAAAGTAAAAATAAAACAAATTAATCTGCACTTTACCTTTGAAAAGAATCGCGACAGAGCAGTGTCTCCGTCAGAGTGTGTGTGTGTGTGTGTGTGTGTGTGTGTGTGTGTGTGTGTGTGTGTGTGTGTGTGCGTGAACAGGGGTGTGTGAAGGGGCACGTGTCCAATGATGCACGTGCACACACAGACAGAGAATCTGCTGGAATCAGAGCAGGCACAGAGAGAGAGAGAGAGAAAATGGATCTTTAATCTCTCTAATGAGACTTGCTTTTGCTTTACACATGCGCACATACACCTCATGTGTTTTATTAAACAGTAGATGCACGCTGTACACACACACATACACACACACAAACACAAAATAAAATATGTTTTAGGCGCACATGACTGATCACAGTGTTATAGTAAACAGTACACACGTGCACATACACGGATGTTTATTATACCAGTGAGAGACGAGCACTAAGACCCAGCAGAGGAGACGATTACCCACAATTCCTCAGCACAAGAGAGAGAAAAAACGTTGGCTCAGTTGTGATCACGACGCTCGGTGTCAAAACATGTAGCGCATGTGTGATACATGATACTCGGTACCCGTAAACCAAGACTTGTTTGTTTTCCAAGTCAAACTTTATTAAAAATCCTTGCTTGTTTCTCACAAACCGACGTTTCACTGTATAAGAAACAAAAGCTCAGGTGTGGATCCTAATACTGAAAAGCTTTTTAGCTTGTTTGCTAAATTTTGGCACACTGTGTGTAATATTGCTAACAGTAGCTTGTATTAGCTTTATGTAGCAGTAGATCCATTGTGTGTGTTATTCCTCACTGATGTCGTTTATTTCAGTTTAGTGAATTAAAATTTAAAACAGGGCTGATGTGGAGTTACATCTCTGGTCCTTCTGTTTCTTAAACATTGTCCTTCTTGGTCTTCCTTTTAATGTTATCAACGTATATGTTTTCTTTGTCAGAATGTGAGTTAGAAAAGACGTATAATGTCCTAAACAGTAGTGGGTTAACAAAAGCAGGTTTTACGGTTTCTGCATTCTGATTGGCTCAGACAATACACACCATTAAAGCAGTGTCCCTGTGTGGTGTATAAAAGGCCACGTTTTAGACAGGAGTGGAAGAGAAAGAAAATCACGCAGATAGAATGCAGGGACTGAGCTGTATTTCAGCTGGAACATGAAACGCAAAGGCTTAAATTAGGTTGTTTAAAGAGGAGTGTAAATGGGGAGCTTTAAACTGTCAGACAGTGTCGCTGGATTTAACACCGTTTCTCTCACTGAAAGTAAAAATCAGGAGGACAGAGAAGTATAAAAGCTAAAGAGAAATTCTAGACTGATGAAAGCCATGAATTAGTGAATTAGTATAATAAAAATATTGTAGATGCCAAAAGCTAAATTCCAGGATGATAAATTAAATTGTGTCTGTGAGTGACAGTAGATGAGAAATATAACATCTTGAAGTATAAATAATAGATCATACAGTAATGATGATACGCAGTTTAAATACCAACTTCTCACTGAATTCAAAACACACTGCTACGTTTCTTCCAGCAGTAAAGAATTGTTTTGATTTCTACTAAGCAGAGTCTCAGAGGAGAGAAGTGAAGCTGTAAACTAACTCAGTGTTTTATAGTGATCAGCATAATGACCTCTAATAACCTCTTTCATGTGTCATGTTTCAGGAGCTCTTGGGAATACATGGAGTGTGACATACAGCCCAGAACATCTCTGTGCTTTAAAAGGATCTACAGTGTTCATGAACGCCTCATACACACACCCAACAGGTCTTACAGTGACAGAGACATATTGGGTAATAAACCCAGGTGAGAGTAACGATCCACCTGATCTGCGTAATGTACCAGGTTTCTCAGGCAGAGTGGAGTATTTAGGAGATAAACAGAAACACTCCTCACTTAGACTCAGTGATGTGAATGAAACAGACAACATGATTTACTACTTCAGAATCAAAACAAACAAAGAAAATGAAAGATGGATTAAAATTCCTGGCGTTAGACTCAATGTTACAGGTAAATAAAATCATTTTGTTTCATATATTAATTTTTTCACAAAAAGTTTTTATACACTTAAGTCATATTTACAAGTTTATAACTTTTGTTTGTGAACAGATTTCACACTTTTATTGTTAGAAAACATCAAAGCAAACAGCATTTATTGTGATATTTTGTGTATTTCAGACTCGTGTTCTCTCTCTCTCTCTCTCTCTCTCTCTCTCTCTGTATCTCTGCTCATTGATCCTGTTTAGAATAGATTCTGCTCTAAACTGTTTCAGGTTACTGTTTCAGATTTTTTTCTTGAATTTATTTATGATTATTCTTATCAGGTCTGTCTAGATCCATTAGATCTATTATTTATGTGAACCTTTTGGAATTTTATGATTTTCCTCATGAATTTGTTGTAAAATATGATCTGATCTTCATCAAAGTCAAGACTATTAACAAATATAATGTGCCTACAATAACAACACACACACACACACACACACACGCGCGCACACACACACACACACACACACACACACACACACACACACACACACACACACACACACGCACACACACACACAAATATTAATAATAATCTGACCTTACAGGCCTGTATTGAACACATGCAACACACACTATTAGACACATTATATTTATCATAATACTCTTGACTTAGATGAAGATCAGATCACATTTAATGACAAATTAATACAGGAAACAATGAAATTCCAAAAGTTCACATATTTTCTTGCCACCATATATGTTAGTCCCAGATTAATTTACAGTGGAGGTGTGGAGCCAGGGCGGCACGGTGGTGTAGTGGTTAGCACTGTCGCCTTGCCAGGTTTGATTCCCGTCTCTGTGTGCATGGAGTTTGCATGTTCTCCCTGTGCTTGGTGGGTTTCCTCCGGGTACTTCGGTTTCCTCCCACAGTCCAAAGACATGTAGGTTAGGCTAATTGGCACACACACAGGTCAGATTAGGCTAATAGACATGCAGATTAGGTTAATTGGCGTTCCCAAATTGCCCGTATTGTGTGAACGGGTGTGTGTGTGTGTGTGTGTGTGTGTGTGTGTGTGTGTGTGTGTGTGTGTGTGTGTCTGTGCCCTGTGATGGATTGGCAGCCTGTCCAGGGTGTACCCCGCCTCGTGCCCTAAGTCTCCGGGGATAGGCTCCAGGTCCCCATGTCCCTGAATACAGGATAAAGCGGTATAGATGATGAGTGAGTGAGTGAGTGAGTGAGTGAGTGTGGAGCCAGTTATCTTCTATTTCATACAGGGGGGGGGAAAGTGTTTTAAGTGGATACATATTCTAATCTAATTCACTTTGTATTCCCTGAGGCACTTTAGTTAGCAAAATTTTTCTTAACTTTTCAGTAACCCATACAGTAACCTTAGCTTCATAAACTGAAAATATACTGTTTACATAACAGTTCACAACATAATAATATATTTGCAAATGATAATTTAGTTGTTCCAAAATAATGGCCAAGTTTAGCTTCGTTCTGTTACATGCAGGAACTCTCTCTCTCTCTCTCTCTCTCTCTCTCTCTCTCTCTCTCTATCTCTGCGCATGCGCTTGGTGTGAGGGAGCGCGTGAAAGACTGTTTGACGTCTTGCCAAATTTTTCTGAAAAAACTTTCCGTTTTTTTCCCTACTTTTTAATTTATTTATTTATTTTTCTTTATTTCTTCCACTTCTTTATTTCCCCATAATCATTTTTAGTGAATGCTGTGTGAAATATATATGATTTAAAACTTTTTTTGAGAGAGAGAGCGGGCGGGGCACCATGGCCTCCGAGGCCGGTGTGGAGACTCTGTCTCTCCGGAATGGTGTGAGGTGCGTCACGGACACTGGGGTCTTCGTTGAAGAAGTGCTGCTAGCGGTGGGGGAGCAGGTCGGGTTGTGAGAACATCTCCTCAGCCTCCCGGATGAACAAAGCGGTCGTGGTGTTTCTAAAAAAGACCGACCTTGTGAATGCACTCGTAAAAAGCGGAATAACTGCGACTGGATCAGCGGTCCCTGTCTCACCTCTGTCTGCCCCCGCCACGAGAGTGGTGATCTCCAACGTGCCTCCGTTTGTACAGGACGAGGCGATCATGAGGAAGCTGGCCCGATTCGGGAGGTTCGTCAGCCCCATGAGAGCCATCCCGCTCGGGTGTAAGAGCTCCAGCGTTAAGCACGTCCTGTCCTTCCGGAGGCAGATCCTAATGGTGTTAAATAACCAGGAAGGGACACTTAATGTGAACTTTAAGTGTAAAGTGGGGGACAGCAGTTACACCGTTTTCGCCACTACGGAGCCGCTGAGGTGTTTTGAGTGCGGGGACGTCGGACACAAAAGGCTGAGCTGCCCGCACGGAGCCGCGCAGCCGGGGAGCGACGCGGCCGGAAAACAGCAGCAGCAGCGCGGTGACAGTCAGCCTGAGAACACGAGGAGTCTGAGTCCGCCGCGGGCCTCAGAGACACACCTGAAGGTCAGCACTCACGAAGGTCAGTCTCACACACACCGTCACCACAGAGACACACATCGCACCCGGAGCTGACTCCAACACCGCCACTACTGTACACAGCGCGAGTAAACATCCCGGCGCGTGTACAGTAGTCAGCGCTGACCACGCCCCCAACACTGACCACGCCCCCAGCACCAGTACCGCAGAGGTACAGGAACCTCAGACCTGCACACCGGCACCGACACCCAAAGAAAGACACACAGTCAAACCCAGGAGGAAAAGAGAAGAAACGTCAATCAGAGAATTCATCAATAAACGAAAAACCCGCAGCCAAACACTGAACACAACAACACTGGACACAACACAGGAGAGGTTTGTTAAAAAATGTTAAAAAATCTCACATCGGCAAAGAAGAAAAAGATACACAGTAAAGAACAACCACAGGACATGGACATTGACAATAACACAATTACACTCTCCGGACTGTAGAACAGGGTGACGAAAAAATTTTAAAGGACATTGGTGGAGTGGAGGTTCTTTTTTTTTTTTTTCTTAAAAGGTTCTTTTTTTTTTTTCTTAAAAAAAAAATGTAAATATGTAAATACTCTTTTCTTCTCTCTGTCTGTCTTTTTCTCCTTCTCTCTTTGTCTTTTATCTTCCCGTCTCTTTCTCCTTCTCTCTTTCTATCTTTTTCTCCTTCTGTTTTCATTCTACATATAATACATGTATATAAAACTGTAAAATAGTCCCCCCCAAATTTGTTATAATAAAGTGAGTTAAAACCTCAAACCTCTCTCTCACTTACACACACACACACACACACAGACACACACACAGACACACACACACACACACACACACACACACACACACACACACACACACACACACACACACAGACATTACTATACACAGTGTATCTAAGATTTACTTGAACTTGAACACTCTAAACTTGCTAGTATATTGTTACAGTCAGTTTAGTCAAACACGAAAAATGGGGAGAAATAATCACGAGAGTAATGTGTTTCCTCAACAGTTCCTCAATTTCCCCATGGTATGTGGGAGAAGACCAATGCAATCAATCTCAGGCTAACAGATTGAGCCCATCATGAGGATACCTGAGAATACATACAGCTTAAAATAATTAGATAAAAATAATTTAATAAAATAGAAATTAAGCATATTTATGAATTTTTACTGGTTTTGAACTCTATCAATTTCAAATCCTTATGAATTCTTCTAACCTGTATGATTCTAATACTTCAACAGATTCTTACACTTTTAACACAATTAATTTACAGGATAAGGACTATAACACAAAAACCATTTGTTTCTTGGAAATGTTTTACATAAACGTCTGCTTCAGGTGTTCCTATTTTAATTAATATTTATTTTATTTATTTATTTATTTATTTATTTATTAATTTTCATAATGCAGTCAAAATCACACATTTGTAAATTTGTCTCCAGTGTTAAAGTAATTTTAATGTCCACTCCATGTCACTACAGACCCGTAATCCCTTCTCTTTACACACAGGCGTATCAGAGGATTGTACTACATTAATAAAAAATATCCTAAATGTTTAGACTGAAACAGGTTTCAGAGGAACATATCTGATTATTAAAAGTGTCTGAAACATTCATACTGCTTCATGTCAGTTGGGAAGTTTATTAAAACTAAACATTAACCTTAATTAAATATCATAAGATAAACAAAAAAAAAATGAGGTAATAGTTTTTGAAGTCAACATTTTTACAATCTTCAGTAGAGTTCTCCTGATGTAATGTGTCTCTCTGTGTTTAAGATCTTCAGCTGATCGCTCCTGCAGAAGTGACAGAGGGACAATCAGTCGTTCTGACCTGTAAAACCACCTGCAGTCTGACTGATCCAACATTCATCTGGTACAAAAACAGTCGTAATTTAACCACAAAGACCATCAAGAGCGATGAAGTCCACCTGCAGCCGGTCAGCAGTGAGGATGCAGGCAGTTATAGCTGTGCTGTAAGAGGATATGAACATCTCCCCTCTCCTGCTCAAAACATCTCAGTCAGATGTGAGATTTATTTACCTTCTTCTTGTATTGTATAACTAAACAGTTAATAAAAAAAATAAAAAAATGGTTTAAGCAAAGAAAGAGGAAAAATTGCTTTGCCCACTCAAACTAACACTAACGGAGATGATGACAGTTGTATGGTTTTACGTGACCTTTTTGCTTTCATGTAGTGCATTTTTTTTGTTCTTTCCACTCAGTGTTTTTCCAACATTTCTCAACACATCCTGCCTTAAATTTACCTGAAACCTCACAAAAATAGTACTGTCACAGTAATATCAAGATTATAAACATTGATAAATACTGCATATTGTAACAAATGAAAACTCTCCTGTGCATGTGTTCCTAGAATAACTGTAATTTCTGTAATGACAGCAGGATGGGCTAAATGTAACAGGATAGGAGTAAACGTAGATTTGCCAACTCAGTGGTGAGTTAGTGTAATGAAGTGTAATTAATCAGATCAACAGTAAGAATTTAGATTTTGTTTAGGTTTTGTTTGTTTGTTTGTATATTTCTGTATATTTTCCAAATTATTTAAGATTTTAACCAATATTGTCTTATATAGGAAAATCCTTATTTTAGTCATCACTTGTTCCCACTGACAAACCATCTCTATCTCTTCTATATCAAGAAAACTGGGGAGGATGGACATTTACACCTGCTATATTTATTTGTTTTTGTTTTAGATCCTCCAAAAAATGTCTCAGTGTCCATCAGTCCATCTGGTGAGATAGTGGAGGACAGTTCAGTGACTCTGACCTGCAGCAGTGATGCTAACCCACCTGTGCAGATCTACACCTGGTTTAAGGTGAATGAATCCTCAGCTGTAGCATCTGGACAGAGTTACAGAGCTCTACAGAGTGGACAGTACTACTGCGAGGCTCAGAATAAACACGGCTCTGAGAGATCAGCTGCAGTGTCCGTCACTTTACACGGTCAGAGCGATGATGTACACTGATGATGTACACTTTTCTAACAAAATTAGAGAACAATTTGTAAACAATTGAACAATTGTGAAATAATGTCATCTTCACTGCTCAACAGTTTTTGTCCTGTTTATACCATGCTACCAGAACACCTTTTCCACAAAATAACTAAGGCATTTCAACAAAAAACATTATTTTGGAGAAAAAAATATTTTGCACACTGATCAAAATTAAAGAACAACAATGACTGTAGCATGAAAAAAGATTCCAGCAACATTTTCTGAAAGTTACAACAGTCAGCAATTAGTAGGAAGTGTACAGGCCTCTGCTCTGAATGACTTCAGCACATCTGCGGCCACAGGACAGCACTAGTCTCTCACACTGCTCTGGGGTGATTTTGGTTCACTCGTTTTCCAGTCTCCTCCACAGTTTGGTGACTGTACTGGGTTTCTTTGCCATAACTTTGTCGCCAAGGATTTTCCAGAGATTCTCTATTGGGTTGAGATCAGGACTCCGGGCAGGCCATGTCATTATTTCAATGTTTTCAGTTTCAAGGAACTGCTTTACCTGTTTTGCTGTGTGACATGGAGCGTTGTCCTGCATGAACACTGCGGGCTGATTGGGTGATGAACTCAGGGAAGGAACCATATGTTTTTGAAGAAGGTTCTGATAAACATTTGCATTCACTCTGCCATGTAGCTGTATAAGAGGCCCAAGTCCTGCTGCAGAAAACATGCCCCAAACCATGACACTTCCTCCTCCACTTTTCACTGACTTCTTTATACACTTTCGGTTCAGTCTTTCTCCAGTTTGTCGCCGAACATGATGTTTCCCATTGGACCCAAATAAATTAAACTTGCTTTCATCACTAAAATGAACTTTGGACCAGATCTCCTCTGTCCACACAACATGGTCCTCAGCAAAGCTTAGTCTAGCCTTTTGGTGAGAGGTTTGGTCACTGCAGAGTGGGCTTTCAGTCCAAATGCTCTTAAACGTCGAGAGAGATCCTTACCCTGTTCAGCGCTGAACTGGTGAGCAATTTCAGCTTCAGTGTGGAAACGATTGCCCATTGAGATCCTCCGCAGTATCCTGTCCTCTCTTCTATTCTTCTTCCGTGGACGACCAGCCTTCTTGGGGGACTTGAATGAGTTTGGGATGTTGTAAAGATTCAATATTCTTGAAATCATAGATTTGGAACGACCAACTTGTCTTGCTATGGCTGATAGAGTCATTCCTTTAGCTTTCATCTGGACAACCTGCTGCCGGAGGCTTTCAGTCACTTTAGAACGGCCCACCATCTTGCAGAGTCAGTGAAACTGGAAGTTAAGCTGCCAGTTAAATAGGGCTTGACAGATAATCAAGGAAATTAGCACTAGGTGACAGATTAATACCAATAACTGGGAGGTATCTGAAAGTGTTCTCTAAGTTTGATCAGTGTGTTTTCTGCAAAATTATGTTTTTTGTTGAAATGCCTTTGTTATTTTGTGGGAAAGGTGTTCTGGTACCATGGTATAGACAGGACAAAACCTTCTTCAGCTGTTGAGCAGTGAAGATGACATTATTTTAAAATTGTTCAACTGTTTATAAATTGGTCTCTAATTTTTATTGCCAGTGTAAATCATAATCACACTGATAAACATTTAACACTGATTAATTGTCACATCATCATCTACACAGGGTCTTGGATGGTAGGTGTGTACGCAGGTGTTGGAGTCGTTGTGTTTGTGTGTGTTTGTATCATCGTCGCCTACATGTTTATAAAGTAAGAATTTGCAAGATTATTTTTAACACAGTGTAAAAGCTGAAAATTTGATATGTAGTATTAAAATAGTACTGAAATTCCTCTGGCATTGCCCTTTTTAATATTTTCAATAATAATAATTTTATATATTTTAACAGGAAAAATAAAAAACCTGGGTTAAGAATAAACCAATCTGTAAAGGAGGTAAATATTTAAAACATACTTCAAATTATTCATTACAATGTGTTGCTTGTATAATAAAGGAAGCAACAATGAGGAGGTGTGACGAGGGGGTTATTGTTATCACATTGATGTTGATATTTTTCTGTGTATTTAAGAGTATCACCAAGTGTTTTATTCTACTTATAATCATGTGTTGTTGTTATTATTATTATTATTATTATTATTATTATTATTATTATTATTGTTGTTGTTGTTGTTGTTATTATCATCATATCATAATTATTTATTGATTTACCGTTGCATTTAATGTTGAATTTACAAGTAACAAAAGTTAGTTGCTGCACAGTTGCTATAAACAGTAATCTCCTCATTGTCCTTTACTGTGGCATAAACGTAATGTTCATGATTTTCATTCCTCTGTCTCTGTGATGTCCTGTGACTTCAGGATAATCCTTATGACAATACGGCAGCGACAAATCCAATCAACACTGTATCTGATTCAGCCTCGGCCAGTCAGGAGAACATTCTGTATTCCAGTGTTGATGATCAGAGTGCTGTTACCTACACAGATACTGTAGAAGCTTCTGCCTCAGTTCAATATGCGAGTGTCAAATTTACCAAGATGAGTGCTGCCTACAGGTGAGAGGAGTTGGTCTGTTCCCTCTGCTCCAGCACAGCTGGAAATGGTCTTGTGCTGGACTTTAGTGTGATTGTTACTCTCTGTCTGTAGGTCTGATAATGCTGAGGATCCCAGTGTGATCTACAGTGGTGTGAAATGAACAACGTTCATCCATCCATTCAACCTCAGCACAACTTCCACCTGGTCATGACATAAAGCTTTTAGAAACTCAGACTGTTCTTTTATATATTAAGCAGTTTGTGTGATTTCAGCAGTGCTATAAGAGAGCTCATACATCCTGTCCAGTGATACTAGTTTGCTTGTGAGAGTGGTGCATTGTGTACTGACATCCATTGATTCAGCATGTATTGCATCACTCTCACTAGCAGACTAGTATGACGGGACAGGCTGTAGGAGCTCTCTATCATCTGTGGAATAATAATAATAATAATAATAATAATATCCTTACAAAAGAAGTTTAAACAGCACATCAAGAGTAAACTGGATCAGTCTTACTATCAATTAAGATTAATCTACAGTTTGGATCTATAAAGATGTATCATTACAAATTCCACATTGTTTTGCTGATACAGTCATTTTTTTTTTTACAAATCTTTTTTTTTTTATAAATATAATAACATTTTACATTTTTACAAAAGCATTTTAATCGTACATTTTACATTTTCTAGTTTATGTCTGACATTTGATTTCTGTTCTATTTCCTTATTAGCACATTTAAATGGAAGGTTCATTATTAATATATTACTCAGTGAAATATACAGTATGACTATATTGTGTTTATCATGTGTACACACTGGTGTATTTTGTTCCAGTTTTTTTTAATAAAGTGATTTACCTAAAGTGTGTGTGTGTGTGTGTGTGTGTGTGTGTGTGTGTGTGTGTGTGTGTGTGTGTGTGTTTTAGTATTATTATTTTACCATGCTTGTTTATATCCTGTAAATTCATAATTAACACAGGGTTAATGTGTTTCTAGGATTCTCTCCTGATGTGACTCTTCTGGCCTGAGGGAGGAGCTGTTGAGTTAATTTTACCCAGTCATGTGCAACAATCTGCTTTACACACATTTATTTTAAGCTCTTCCTTTGTAATCTGAAAGTTTCATGTTCTAGTCTATTTATAGCTTTTTTCACACAGTCATATAGTTACTGATGTTTATTATTACAATATTATATTCAGTATCTTGTTGGTCTTCTACTCCTGCCGTGGGGTCGCTACAGTGGACCATCAGACCCACACAACAACAGGTTTTTACACCAGATGCCCTTTCTGACACAACCCGCCAATTTTTATCCAGGCTTGGGACCAGCACTGGCACCTGGGTTTCAAACCTGGACTCTCTGCGTGTATTATAATATTTTAGTATTATATTCAGTATTCCATTATTGTATTAAGTTTTATATTTACGGTGGTTTGAAATTTACATTTGGTACAGTAGTATAATATTTAAGTGATACCATCAAAACTGTGACGCAGTCGTAGGCAAAGGGCTCAGCCCAAGTATTAAAGATATCACAGCTGTGCTGAAATTCAGCACAACAGCACAACCTTGAGTGTGATATTGGTCTCACACAACAGTTCCACAAACACTGTTTTTAACAAATTATTATTTGTTTGTATATTTAACCAGTTATTTTGCTGCACAAACAAATATCCCTCTGCACCTGGCGGAACTGATTAACTGCTATGGGCAGAGCTGGCGATCGAGAGTTAACAACTGACAGTTAGTGTAATTAAGAGGTGTTAAAGTAGGTTTAAATTCTTACTGGTGCTACAGTATGTAGCCAAAAGGTGATGAGAATAAACCATGGAGGTGGTGGACAGTCCTGAGAAACTCAAGAAAAGTAGTGCTAGTGTTTTAGAACGGTAACTGTTCATGACTGCCCCGTGTGGCAGGTCAGTGTTACTGCAGTGGCACTTCCTGTTAGAGCTGCATCAGTCAACGCTCTAAGGGTGAAGTCATTGACATTCGATGTTTTTTTTTTCCACTCAATGAGCGGACATTTCCTGCCCACGTTCACAAAGTGTCGCTTACCTCGAGAGTGAGTGAGTAGAGGAGGGTTAGCATTAGTAAAGATAAGCATCAGCAGTAGATCATTTCGATGTAATCAGCGAGGGTATATATATAACCCTCAGGCATAGTG
Source organism: Clarias fuscus (assembly GCA_030347435.1). Classification (NCBI taxonomy): domain Eukaryota; kingdom Metazoa; phylum Chordata; class Actinopteri; order Siluriformes; family Clariidae; genus Clarias; species Clarias fuscus. The sequence goes on from CM059227.1 coordinate 23,557,688, forward strand.
TGTGTGTGTGTGTGTGTGTGTGTGTGTGTGTGTGTGTGTGTGTGTAAGGGTTTCTTGTTTCACTTCCTCATTTGTCAAGACAGTGAGAATTTTTTTTCTTTCTTTTTTCACCTGCTGCACTGATGTGTTAAACTGTCTGTAGAGTTTTTACTCGGGTGCAGAGACAGGCCTGCTGATTTCATGAAGTAAGGTTTTTCGATCTGATATAAAAAATAATTTGTTTTAATGAAAGCGGGGTAAGGAATGCACACACACACCTCATATTACACAAAGATTATTTTCATATTCAAGGCAAAAACACTCTGCTTCAGTGACAGTCCTTTAGGATTTAAACCACATTTAGGCTGCTTTCATTTTAAACTATTTATATGCACATGTATTCGTCTCTTTTTTTTTTTAGACATGGTACTCATTTGGGCAAAAAAAGAGGAAACAAAGCATTGTTTACATCATCCACACGTCTTAACCACACACTCTTCCTCTAACTTTAGTCTTGCAGTAGTTTCGTTGCTGGAGGTGAAGTTCAGGAAGGCAGAGTAAGAAAACCTTAATGTTTAATATCTTTTGTTACTATATTACTTTGTAACATGCACATTGTACTTAGTGTTATTGGTGTTGTTTTTCCGTTGGCTTGTATTTTGTATTTGTAAACTAACTTCAAAAAATTCTTGGAATTTGGGGAGATTTTGCTGATCTATGCTGGGAATCTTGGAGATACAGTATAATAATCATGATATATTTTGTCTGGAGTTATTGTTTCTCTTCAAGTATTAATTCGAACTCAAAAAGGTTAAAATGTTTTGAACAGAATATTTAAAATCTAATAATCTAGCTTTTAGCATGTTCTTATGTTTTATTGTTTTCAATTATAAATAATTATCTTTAATGTTGTGAATATCAACATGGCAGTAATTCGGCTGTAGGCACAAAGCCAAAGTCTGATTTCATATTTTGGTCATGTGACCCACCTCAATTTCTGTCTTTGTATTTCTAGTCCTGTCACAGGATTAATGATATTTTCTTAAGTTCTTCTTGCTTTTAACACCCTCATGTCTGCGTTGTTAATTATCTGATGAGTTGAATGAGGTGTGTTGGGAAAAGAGAAAACACTGACATTAGTAGAGGAGGACGAGTACTCCAGGAGTAGAGAGGATCAAGGCTGTTTATGTAGCTGTGGCCTTTAGTGGTACTGCGGTGAGGTAATGTGGAATGACATCAAGGCCAAACACATGTAGCACTGTTCATTTGTCTTTTGATTCACACAGCGAGAGATTTATGTTCGATTTATTGTCTATACACCACATTATTGGATAAAAAAAAATAGCTTCTTAAGTGAGTTTATTGGTGACAATATTAAAAGATATAACACCACAAATCAGTAACTACTAATGTGTGTCCTAGTGCATGCTCTATTGACTCAGGAAATATTTGCTTTGCTTCATGCACAATCAATAAAGTTACATAATTATTAAATTGTTTCATCAACTTAATTCATAATACTATTTGTCATATTCAATTAATAGAAGGCAATGTTTGTAACATATGTGAATCCACATATTTATTATTATTATTGTTATTATCATTATTATTATCCAGGGGATCCTGGAGCCTATCCCAGGACATACAGAGACACACACACACACACACTCACGCACTCATTCACACACTATGGGCAATTTGGGAATGCCAATTAACCTAATTGGCATGTATTTGGACTGTGGGAGGAAACTGGAGAACACAGAGGAAACCCACCAAGCACGGGGAGAACATGTTCACTCAACATGCAAACAGAGACGGGAATCAAACCCAGACCCAGGAGGACCCACAGTGCTAAAAATTAAGAAATGAAAGTTATTATTTAATTATTATTATTAATAAAAGTCATACTTTCTTATGTAAGAGATAAAAGTGAGTGTGCATGTGTGTGTTATGACTCACACACTCATCCTCTATGCTGCGTATGCTATACATTGACTTGGAGCCACACACACACACACACACACACAAACACACACATTTTACACACAATACCCACCAGGTAGCCTAATGAACAACTTCTGACAAATCACAGACCAGAATTTAACAGTGCTGTGGTATATAAAAAAAAAACTGTGCCAAAAAAGTATTTGCTCCTTCCACATGTTTAATTATTATTATTTATTTCTTTTGCATATTTGTCACACTTCAATGATTGACTTCAACAAACACATTTAATATTACACAAAGATAACCTGAGTAAACACAAAATGCATGTTTTAAGTGATTATTTTATTTATCAAGGTTTAAAAGCTTTCCAAATCTTGTTTAATTTCATTAAAACAGTTAACACCTGTTAACTGGTTGTGCCTCCCTTGGTGAAAACAACTGCAATGGAGCATTCGCAATACCAGACACTGTGTATCTCCACTGCTGTGGGGGAACTTTGGTCTGCTCTTCTTTGCCAAATTGTTTTAATTCAACTGCATTTCGAACCTGAATGGACCGATTAAGGTTATCTCAATCGGATTTAAGTCCAGACTTACATCAGACCACTTTAAAACTTTACTTTTGTTGCAGCCCTAGACCATCATACTACCACCACCATGTCTGAGTTTACATATGATATTCCTGTTATGAAAATGTGTGTTAGTTTCATGCCAGATGTAGCAGGATGTACAACTTTTGTCTCATCAGTCCACAGAATATTTTTCCAAACGTCTGGCAGTAATCCGGCCAGTAATAAAGCTTTCCAAACATAATTCATGATGTAGGACATAGGGCCTTAAGAAATGAAATAACCAGTTAAAAATGCATTTTGTGTTTACTCTTTGTGTCATTATAGCATTTGTTTGTTTGGTCTCAATCATTTAAGTGTGACAAAAAAGGGTGTAAATACATTTTTATGGCACTGTAAATAATCACTGAAAACATTCTGGTGGATACTGTCAAACAAAGGAAACAAAGTTTAAAAGCTCATTTGATTGCATGTTGTTGTGATGTGCCCTTTAAAACCCACACATTTTAGCTTGTTTTGTTTGTTTGTTTTGCTGCTTTTTAATAAACATATATAGGGGTCAGGATTATACCATACAGAGTGACATATCCCTTTTTTTCTTTTTTTCTTAACAAAAAAACAAATATACAAACATGACTGAGCAAAAAAACAACAAGAACAAAAAACAGTGGGTCACATAGGCAAAGCACAGATACGCATGATCACATGTTTTTCTGGTTGTTTTTGGTCGTTTCCTTAGCCAAAATAATAATAATAATAATAATAATAATAATAATAATAATAATAATAATAATAATACATTTTATTTATAATGCACTTTATATTTGAGGCAAATCTCAAAGTGCTACAAATTATTTCTGCTCAAAAGCTCTAATAAAAAGGTAAGTTTTAAGACCAGATTTAAAATCATCAACAGTCTGTGGCATCCTCAGATACTCAGGGAGAGCATTCCACAGTCTAGGTGCCGCCGAGAAAAAAGCCCGATCTCCCATGGTATGAAGCTTGGTCTTCGGAGGTTTCAGACGATGACCTGAGACAGAGCGGAGGTTGCGTGAAGATGTATGTGAAGTGATAAGTTCTTTGAAATGGGGAGGGAGAGAGCATCACCATAGATCCACTGGTGGGTAAGAAGGGCAACCTTGTATTCAATTCTGAATGAAACAGGCAGCCAATGAAGAGATTTGAGGATGGGCGTAATATGATCATATTTACGTGCCCGCATCAGGGTCCTAGCAGCGCAGTTTTGAATATATTGCAGCTTTTGGAGGCTTTTTCCAGAAGTCCCAATGAGGAGAGCATTGCAGAAGTCCAGCCTGGAGGAGACAAACGCATGGACTAACTTTTCCGCATCTGCAAATGTAAGTGCTGGACGCAGGTTAGCAATGTTCCTGAGGTGAAAAAAAGATGTCTTACACAGCATGTTTGATATGGGCATCATACGTCAAATGAGAGTCCATTTTAACCCCGAGGTTAATAACAGATGTCGACAGTGGGATATTCTGACCGGAAAAGGTGATACTAGTGATGTGGGATGTCCTAACCTGGTGTGGCTCTAAGCTTCAGTCTTAGAGCTGTTCAGCTGCAGGAAATTTTGCTTCATCCATAATAATGTTCTAATTTTGAAATATCTAAATGTTATTCTCATATTCTGGTAGTGGTAAATTTAAACATTGTAAATGTAAAAGTTGTCATTGATTAATTAATGGATTTATTTATTTTTGTATAACCTTTACAGCTATGGCTTGTTCACCTTATTTGGTCGTTCTGCTCACAGTCTCAGGTAAGTCTCACATTAGCATAATTGCAACAACACTAGAAAGAATAAATGAAAGTTTAACTTGAATATATATTTTAATATTTGTTATTAGTGCAGCATTATACATTTAAAATAGCTGATACTGTTAAACCCCCCCTGTGAGTGCACTCCACATAACGTATGAATATTGTTTAGGTCTGTAGTTTAAACTGAGGGCTAAAAACTGATATGTGATATGTTATACAGTAGTACAATTTGTCTGTTATTAGCTGCATTTAAATGGATCCTAATATTCCAGTTATAATGATAATATTATCATAGCATCACATGTTATAATGTCAGTGTCTATGTAAACAGGTGAGTTGGAATCTCCAATCAGAATGATTCCATTCAGCTTAAAAGCCCTTAATTCAGAACTTCAAATCGCATACACTTTCATGTATGATGTTTCAGGAGCTCTTGGGAATAAATGGAATGTGACATACATCCAGGAAAATCTCTGTGCTTTAAAGGGATCTACAGTGTTTATGAACGGCTCATACACACAGCCCACAGGTGTTAAAGACACAAACATGTTTTGGTACATGGACTCAGTTGAGGAAAAAAATCGGACTGATCTGCGTAATGAACCAGGTTACTCAGGCAGAGTGGAGTATTTAGGAGATGAACAGAAACACTTCTCCCTCAGACTGAGTGATGTGAAGAAAACAGATGAAAACAAATACTATTTCAGCATCAGAACCAATGAAGAGAAGGAGAACCAGATTGGCGTACCTGGAGTTAGACTCACTGTTACAGGTAAATTAAATCATCTTAATTTCTTCATTTGCTGTATCACTCATCTGATAATCCATCTTTAGAGACAGTAGTGTATCTGAAGAGAACTCTAACATGTTCTGACTAAAATCAACAAAGCAATGGGTGCTTGGAGTAAACGTATTATCCTCCAGGGTTATTACCACTGATAACAATGATAAACATTTATTTAATTAAATATAAAAAAAAAAAAAACTTTGAGAGAGCTGAGTTCTCCTGATGTAATGTGTCTCTCTGTGTTTAAGATCTTCAGCTGATCGCTCCTGCAGAAGTGACAGAGGGACAATCAGCCGTTCTGACCTGTAAAACCACCTGCAGTCTGACTGATCCAACATTCATCTGGTACAAAAACAGCCGTGATTTAACTACAAACACCATCAAGAGCAATGAAGTCCACCTGCAGCCGGTCAGCAGTGAGGATGCAGGCAGTTATAGCTGTGCTGTAAGAGGATATGAACATCTCCTCTCTCCTGCTCAAACCCTCAGAGTCAGATGTGAGATTTATTTACCATTTTTTGTTGCATTGCTTGAACTGACGCTGTGCTTTTAGCTGAGATGTGCAGTTCTGCTGGAGGAGCTGTTGCTAACAGTGCCAGTGCTTTTATATGGACGATGGATCAAGGCAGCTCCTGGATTGTGGACTCTTTTTTTTATTACATGTATCATACCTTTTCCCTGACAGCACGCTGTAATCTGAACACAACTCTTTTTAATGGGATGATTTGTCTTCTTATGTCTAATGTTAATGATTTTACGATATCGCTACTGCTAATTATTTTTATATATAAGAAGAAAAAGTGGTAGGGAAAGTAGACTTCTTTGTCTGGTCCCATTTTGTGAAGAGATAATGAGATTTTGTGATGTTAGTAATAAGCCTGGCCCCTGGTGATTGATAAAAATCTCAATCCAAGCTAGAAATTCATCTATCCACCATCATTAGTTTGTATCCTGTATAGGGTCACCAGGGCTCTGGAGTTAATCTCAGGGTGCTTAGGCTACAAGCCAGGGTACATCCTGAATGAGCTGTTCACTCATCACAGGCACAGGCATCACTCATCACACACTACACTACAAACACTACAAGAAATGCGGGATGACACATTTCACATTTGAACCCAAGGGGAGAACATGCAAACGTCATTTATGTAGCCTGGAGAGAAGATGTGTACACATTAAGTTATTAATTAATAATAATAAATGAATGAATACTATGAATTGAATTAAGATACAGTTGAATTCATTTGTATGCTCACTACTCGATTCTAAATGTGGTTTGGTATGCTTGCTTCTACTCAGCTGGTAATTATTAATTATTCCTGTGAACTGCTTTTATTTCACTCTAATAGCAATTGTGAAATTCTGTAGATCCTCCAAAGAACATCTCAGTGTCCATCAGTCCCTCTGGTGAGATAGTGGAGGGCATTTCAGTGACTCTAACCTGCTACATTGATGCTAACACACCTGTGGAGAACTACACCTGGTTTAAGGAGAAGACGTTTTTAGGAATAGGAAATACATACACCATCTCCAACATCAGCTCTGAGGTCAGAGGAGAGTACAAGTGCAAGTGCAGTAATGGAGTTGGAACTAAGTACTCAAGCGGTGTAACTCTGAATGTTCTGTGTAAGTTAAAACTGAAGATCTCCACACATTTACATTTACATTTAGGCATTTGGCAGACGCTCTTATCCAAAGCGATTTACAAAAAGTGCTTTAAAGTTTACATTACTGGATAGATACTTACACTGGGTTAACTAGGTCAATAGACACAGTCATTAAAAGACAAACTATCATACATTTACTTTTAACTCTCACTTTTCTATCTGTTTTAGATCCTCCAAAGAACATATCAGTGTCCATCAGTCCCTCTGGTGAGATAGTGGAGGGCATTTCAGTGACTCTGACCTGCAGCAGTGATGCTAACCCACCTGTGGAGATCTACACCTGGTTTAAGGAGAAAACTTTTTTAAGAAAAGGAAATACATACACCATCTCCAACATCAGCTCTGAGGACAGAGGAGAGTACAAGTGCAAGTGCAGTAATGGAGTTGGAACTAAGTACTCAAGCGGTGTAACTCTGAATGTTCTGTGTAAGTTAAAACTGAAGATCTCCACACAGTCAATAGTAGACAAAATGTCATATATTTACTTTTAACTCTCACTTGCCTACCTGTTTTAGATCCTCCTAAGAATGTTTCAGTGTCCATCAGTCCCTCTGGTGAGATAGTGGAGGGCAGTTCAGTGACTCTGACCTGCAGCAGTGATGCTAACCCACCTGTGGAGAACTACACCTGGTTTAAGGTGAATGAATCCTCAGCTGTAGGATCTGGACAGAGTTACAGAGCTCTACAGAGTGGACAGTACTACTGCGAGGCTCAAAATAAACGCGGCTCTGAGAGATCAGCTGCAGTGTCCGTCACTTTAAATGGTGAGAGTGATGATGTAAATATATAAATCAGTATCACACTAGTAAATATTTAACACTGCTTCTTTTTCACATCATAGTCCATTCAAGGTTTCAGAGCAGAGGGGTGTACGCAGGTGTTGGAGTTGTTGTTTTTTTGTGTATTTGTCTGATTGTCGCCTTCTTATTTATCAGGTAGGAAAGTACAAGACTTTTTTAAACCACAATGTGAAAACATTTTATGTAGCTTAAAACCTGATTCATCTATTGTATTGTTTTTTTTTTTCTCTTATTGTATTTTCAGTTGAACACCTCTCTGTGTGAATAGTTTACTAGTAAAAACAGTGTTTTAACTGCAGAACCTTTTGCATGTTTAGTGTACATTTTGACAGTAGTAATGTATTTTACATATATCATATAATGTTTTTATTATAATTTGTTTAATATATTCTTTAACAGCAAATATAAAAAAAGGGAGACAACATTACGGCCAAATTTAAAACAGGTAAATTCTACTTTGCACAGATAATTGTTGAGCTGTGTATTCATGTTTCCTTTTAAACAATTCAGTGTGATGCTCTTTTAGTAAAATAATCAACAATGGAAATGAATTACTTTTAACACCTGATTATTTTTCTTTAACAGGATATTCACAATCATCTTATTCCTCTCATGCTAATTTACCAATTACTGTACGCCTACTGTATAATCAATTAAATTAAAGATCATGTCATCCTTACTTTTCCATTTACAATGTAATATTATAGAAACTTCACTAAAATATTTAGCTTTGACTCGTGCAAAGCCCTGACACTTGATATGTGTTATTATAAACATGTGATGTGCATGACTAACAGAGATGCAGTTATTTATTTATTCTTTTTTTTTATGATGTAGTGTAAATGAATATGCTAATTCTTCCATTCCTCTGTCTCTGTGATCTCCTGACCAATCAGAATGAAGTTCAGTATACCAGCATTGTACACCAGAGTGCTGTTTCCCCTAGATATACTGAGAGCTCTACTATGAAATCTTCTGCCTCTAAAGACAAGGAGATCCTGTACGCTAGTGTCACTTTTAAATGCCCCGGTGCTGCCTACAGGTGAGAGGAGCTGGTCTGTTTCTTCCACTCTAATAGAGCTGGAACTGATCTTCTGCTGGATTTTATCGTGAACATTTACTCTGTCTTTGTAGGTCTGCTAATGCTGAGGACCCCAGTGTGATCTACAGCAGCGTGAAATAAACATACAGTCACACAATGTTAAATAAATGTTACAACAACTTCCACTTGGTCACAGTGGAAAGCTTCAAGAAACATTGAAGGTTAATTTTTTAATTTATCAGATTGTGTGGTTTGAGATGTTTTTCACTAGCGCTCATACTGCCATTATCATTTTAGGGAGGCCTTTTTAAGGATTCGTAAAGATAATGCTAAGTTTAAATAGCATAAATGAGGAGCATTAAATAAGAATTATTTATTAGAATTAAACTGTGACTATTGAGAGTTTGGCTCTATGAAATGACTCTTCATGAACTCCATATCCTAGTTCAAAATCTAAATTAAAGCCCAGTAACATTTTACAGAGGATCTTTAATCTCAAAATCTTTTTTTTTTCCAAAACATGAGTATTAAATAAAAATGTAGAGGTTTAGTTAAAATAAAATGTAATTGGAAAAGCAACCAATATGGCAATAAGGATGTGGGTATTAATATGAGTATTTTATCCCCTGGTGCAAATTCCCTTAGTCGCGCACAGTAGAGATTGCTATTATTGAAGCTGAAGCAAATTCTCCTGTGTCATGTAAAACAATGTGTGGAGTTTTCCATCAGGTCAAGAATGTATTGAATTTCATTTTTATGAGAAGACGGTCCAAACTTTTCCTTGATAACATTTAGGAAGCTATGAGGCTTGCGTCCCTACAATCATTTAAATGAGAAGGACCCTAAGGTTCATTGTGAGTGAGCTTTTGAATCATGTTTTTTTTTTTTTTATTAAACCGACCAGTCTGCGTTTGATGATGGTACATATTGGTACAAATGTATTTAATCTCCAGAGTATGTCAGACCAATGATAAATAATCCATGAGACATTCAGTGTTTTATTCACCCCAGGTTATGATGACTCACCTGGAATAACATTTCCTAACGGCTCATAGGAATCAATAGGTTTGTTACTTCCTTGTTGGTGTGAGTGATGTGCGTCACTCTGTACAATCTCAAATCTCAAAATTTTGTGAAATACAGAAATATTCACTGTTTGTCTTTTACACACTGGTGTATTTTTCAAGTTGCAATGGAATTAAATGAACATGTCTTTTGAAGGTGTATTTTATGATTTATTTTACTTCTCATGTCAGGGTCTGACAGTATTTAAACTGTTTGTTTGTTTGTTTGTTTGTTTGTAGCCATAATAAACACTGTGTTCATATGTTCTCTATTTGACTAACTCCTTTTGTGACTCCTTTGACCTGAAGATGCTTTTTTTTTAATGAACTGCTTTCAAAGATAACTTATTTTCTAGCACTTTTTTTTTTTATTAATTTTGTGTTCAATAAGTAAAGTATACTATAAGTTTGCCCAGAATTGTAAGCTTTTGCCTGTCACACTGGCCCAAACTTACACTGATGCAATATTCAGGATTATTGTATTTAACAGTATTTACATTTATGTGTCAAATAACACATATGACAGAAAACAACAACAACAACAACAACAACAACAACAACAAACTGTTATACATGTATTAAGACAGAATTATAAGCTGCTCTGAAACAGTACTTGCAAGAACAGTATTGTCAAGAGCATTTGTAAAGCCCAGCAAGCATAATGTAACTGGCTCTCATGAAGACCTTCTCAGAAAAGAAGGACCAAAATGTAAAACCAAAAAGAACCTCTGCTACAGAGAAGAAGTACACCAATTAACAGCACATTTGAGCCATTAGAAATGCTTTATAAAGGATAAGTAGCAGTAACAACTCAGTATAAACTGCTCAGTGGAAATTATTGCATATTTTTGGACATTGGATCTATAATGTACAATGAAAGAAAACTTAAGAAAGACCATTGAGGGTTTGTGCAAACATTTGATTGGTACTAGTCCACTAGTCCACCACATCTTCAATTATATTTTTCTAGTTGTTCTGTGATTGTGGTTATTTTGCTTTAACAATGAAGCATGTTTATAATAAATGATCTTCACACACTATACACTCATATCAATGTGATGTAGGTGGTGCACATCTGTTTGAGCAGTAAAGGTGGGTGTTGAAACGATTAGACTAGTGCTTTAAAAAAAAGAGAAAGAGAGAAAAAAAACTGCTCATAACTTCCCTTGGTGGCAGAGTACCAGTGCTGCACCACAGCACAACTCAACACTGATCTTACAACTGCATTAATCAAGACTACTTAACAAGACTTAACAACAACTACTTAAAGGATTAAGTAGTTGGTTTTAACATTGAAATAACAATTATAAACTATTATTATTATTATTATTATTATTATTATTATTATAACTACTACTACTATTATTTTTCATAAAGATCTGCCCCACAAGGTACGGTGGCCTCTTGAATAGATTTTAACCAGGGTTAGCAATAAATAACATTACAATGGAACCTTGGATTACGAACATAATTCATCCCAGAAGCAGACTTGTGTTTCAAAACACTCATAAACCAAATCTTATTTTCCCATACGAAATAATTGAAACTCAAATTATTTGTTCCACAGCCCCAAAAAATGAATGCATAAAACTAATTAATATGAAATATAAAGTAAAAATAAAACAAATTAACCTGCACTTTACCTTTTAAAAAAAAGTTTAAATAAATCCAGACAGATAAGTGTTTCCACTTATGCGCGCAGGTGCTGTGTATGTGTGTGTGAAATTAGCCCCTCCCCTCTCCTCGTCTTACACAGCATCCCGCCCCCACCCAACACACAACGGAAACACTGTCTTTACAGAAATAAAAGGAAATTTCTCCAATGACACTCGACTGAGCGCAGACTAACAGAGTCACTGTAACGACGCGGGTCGCGCGAGGGGCAGAGCCGTGCTTAAACTGTTCAGAACGGGCAGATCCGCAAGTTGTTACCACGCGGAGTTCTGAACAGGCAAAAGCACGGCCATTTATACACACGGTTGCTAGGCAACGCCGCCGTCAGGCAATCAGCCTGAATGAGCCGCACCTGAGGGCGTGTTTATTTAAGCGTCCTGATACCGGCGCACTTCGTGCGATCATTTAGGTAGCACCGGTGAAGGTATCAGGGCCAAAGAGAAAGAAAGAAAGAAAATAAAATTAAATTAAAGACAGACAGACAGCTGTTTAAGAACAGAGGCAAAGCCCCAGCCTCTGTCTATTTAAGACGCCGGCGAGAGCGAGTGAGAGAGAGAGAGACAGAGAGAGCGGCACGCAGAAGTACAGCGTGCGCGCTCAGTACGGTGTGTTAGTGCACGAAGCACAAACACTCTCTCTCTCCCAAAAAGTCCTCGGTAAGCGTGAACGTCCTGAGAGGACAAGTTTTGTTTTATTTTCCAGAGCCCCGTCCGTTCTCGCATAGACGGCGGGGCTCTGTTTATTTTGTGTTTACAGTTTTCATTGGTTTCCTTTTAAGTTCCTTAATTAATAATCCCACGCTATCTCCAAACGGGAAGGTCTTCCCGTGTGTATCACAAGCACTCTCACTAACTCCTATTTCATTGACACACTCTAACGCCCAGCATAAGGGCTCTTATAATTAAAAACATCGTGTGGTGCGGCTCTCCATACCGCACCACGTAACAGTCACTGCTGTAAAATAAAACAAATTAACCAGCACTTTACCTGTGAAAAGAATCGCGACATAGCAGTGTTTCTGTGCAGAACAGAGAGTGTGTCTGTGTCTGTGTGTGTGTGTGTGTGTGTGTGTGAAGACGACAGGGGTGTGTAAAGGAGACATACTTTGTATGCTTTACGCGCACACACACAAGTGTGTTATAATAAACAGTACACGTGTGCTGTACACAGACATACAAATTAAAAGATGTTTTACATGGACACGCCTGGTCAAGGTGTTTTAGTAAACAGTACACACATGCACTGATGTTGAGACGATTACCCATAATTCAGCAGCACAAGAGAGAGAAAAACAATTGGCTCAGTTGTGAGCACATGACGCTCGGTGTCAAAACAAGAAGCGCATGTGTGATACATGATGTGTAAACCAAGACTTGTTCATTTTCCAAATCAAAATTTTTTTACAAATCTTTGCTTGTCTTGCAGAACACTCGCAAACTGCGTTATTGCAATTCGAGGTTCCACTGTAGATCATTTCCAACAAAAAGCTATTTATTTATAGCATCAATGTGTTCATATGCAATTTACATATAGATGATAACAATATAAAAGTGTTTGTTATATTGATTTAGAGAGGAAATAAAGAATTTCATAATAAAACTATTAAATTAGATAAATACACACACATTAAACATCTATAAATGAATACCTACAGATTAGCTTTTTTTTATAGAAACCGGTTTAGACATTATGAAATTGGTGTGGTTTGTTGTTTCACTTCCTAAACTGGCAATGAGGTTATTTGTTCATATCTTGGAGTCTTAAAATATCATGTGCACAATGTATGCACAGTTTCTACTTGGGTGCAGACACAATATTGCATTAACACATGTTTGAAAATTCAAAGAAACTTTTAAGAGATCATATGAAATATCTAATAATTTTTCTTTTGTATACAACTGACATTAATGAAACAAGCTGCCAGTGCTAATGCTACACACCCCCTGGGCAGCATAGCAGGACCCATCCACAAAATTGAGAGAGTTTGATAGTACGCATATTTGTAAGAAGATTAGTGTTTTGTAACACCCCAGCTTTTTATTGTCTCAAGCACTGAGATTAATAGTTCTAATGTTGATTTGAATGCTAATGCTAGAAACCTAGCTAAATGCTAGCGTCATGCTACAGTTAACAGTTTAGCTTTTATTCATCACTTCACCATCTTCATACAACCTGCAGGCATTCTATAAAGAAAGCTAAAAAGCTCAGACATTTTTGCAGTTTATTTCATACACAGGTGGGGTTCTTTGGTTTGCCTAGCTAGCAGCCATTGTCAGATAAACTAGCATGCTATAGCACAGACCAGCCTGAAAGTTTGAGCGTAACGTTAACACGGAAACAGTAATTACCGGTAACAGGTCTTGTCTGTGATGTTAGCTGTCACTAGCTAACCCAACTCCAACCCAGCGAGCTGAACATGAAGGTCAAGATGACACAGTAAGAAAACTGTAATATTTAATAATCATTTTTAATAACTCCATTTCTTCACTGCATGCCCATTATCTTCACCATAATGAGGAAAAGTGTTGTCTTTGTTGTACTTGCTCTTGGTGGTTTTCAGTTAGATCTCTTGCATTACAGTTTCAAGAACTTTGCCACTCTGGACTCAAACTGGCAGATTCCACAAAGACTGCTCTTTTGGCTATCACTTGTCCTATTCTCTACTGACCTTTTTCTTTTGACCTATCTCCAGTGGTTGACATGGTCAAATACAAGACTTTCTTGTCCATCTTCAGAAGTCTTGGAATCTGTGGCACAGCATTGCAATGCTTCCTATTTGGAAGATCAGCCATATGATGTTACAAGAGTGCATCCACATCTGCTTCCTCATGGGGATTTCCCTCTCGGGGTGTGGTGTTTTATGAGGAGTAAAGCATAGAGTGCTGAGAGATACAGAGGGCAAGGAGGGCTCTGCTCTTCTTCCCCTCATGGGGATTTCCCTCTCAGGGGGCTTATTTATGGAACAGTCACAGCATGAAACCCTACAACATGCATTTGAGCCAATCAAGTCCAATCAATTAAAGGCAGCCCAGTTCAGTCTAATGTCATTCTTTACTCCTATTCTGCTATTATTAGTTGTGCCGAGTGATGCCGGACGCAATCGGTTGGACTGGTTGAGTTATTTAACAAAACACTGAAAAACATGATTTGTAATTCACTCTCACCTCAGAGTGATGCAGATGATACACATTTAAAGCTGGATTAATAAATGAGATGCTTACTGTTATGAAATGAGGGTGACAGATATGGTGTGAACAATTGTAGACTTTTAATAAGCAAAATATGAAAAATAATCAATAAGTAAAACCAAAACATTTTCATGTTCTTGTTCTTGTTTCGTTTCAAAACATGAAAAAAGTACAGACAAACAAGAACATGAACAGATTCAAGACCAAGATGTAGTGATGGAACAGATGAACAGTTGAGGCTTTAATGCTTGTCTTGAGCAGGAGGTGGCATGGCAGTTAAAGCCTAGAAAAACTAAAATAATCGGGAGACAGACCACAAATGAGTCCTTGGTTTCTGTGGTACGTCACTGTTTTATTCGTATCATTTCCTTAATAGAAGCACAGGAAACTGCACATGAAGTATCATGTTTAAATAGAAAAAAAAAAAAAAACATTAATAATAGTCAGACAAAATAATAATTAATACATATCGTATTAATAAATATATCATTCTTTTTCATCTAGTAGTTTTCTTTTTCAGATGTGAGAAAAAGGGGGAAAAAATCCTCTAGAGGGAATCATTTGAAATGATCACTATTCAGTTATTTTATGGTTGTGACTGTGTATACTTACAATAATTATAATTAGTATTTTTCCATTCCCCTTAATTCTTAATAAGGTCAGGGCAGTTGTCTAAGCATTTCACTACATATCGTACTGTGTATGACTGTGTATGTGACAAATAAAATTTGAATTTGAATTTGATTTAAATAAGTCTCCTTCCAACACGTATAATAGCAGATGCTCATGAATGCCCAGTGAGGCAGAGCAGTGGTACTGCACTAAAGGGCAATTCAATGCTGCCATTTGCTGTCAAAATAAATGTTAAAGAGAAGAGGAGGTTATAATATACTGTGAATTTTCTATATAAGTGATATAGCTTTTTATTCATTTTTATTTATTTATTTATTTATGCAGATATTTTTTACCCATCATGTGTGTTTGGTGGTTCTGCATGATCCTGTGGTGTGTTTCACTTCCTCATTTGCTGAAGCAGTGGGTTTGTTTTAGACCGCCTCCACTTCAGCTAGAAGAGTGAGGACTGAGATGTTTGGACTGAGAGAGAGACTCTGTACAAAGTATATGAGCAATGTAACATATTCTGTAGCATATTAACATGTCTGAATACATTTGTAGCCTTGATTCATTTCATAAATAATTGTTTAGGGTCTCATTTGCTTTTTTGCATAAAACATCAGAGGTGATGACTGCACCAACATGCAACACATCAGACAAAACGGAAAAAAAAAAAAAAACCTCATAAAGGTAGTGTTATAATACAACATCAGCAACACATCTTAGCCACACAGTCTTCCTGTCATGCCTATTTGCAGTTTGCTTTTTGGACATAAGGGAGAAGTAAGAACAGTAAGAAAGTCAACTTTGAATGATTGGAAATCAGTGCTGAGAAATATGGAGTTATTGTCTGAAGCTGAATACATTTCTGTACCCCACTTTTGTGTTTACAGGGTACTGGGTGCATCAAAAAAAAAAAATCAAGGAAAAGATAAGCTTACCTATTTTTTCATTTTATTTATTATTTTTATTTATTTTATAAATCAGGTAAGGTACATAGTCATATTATGAGTGTATGAATTATATGTAAAAATATAATAAAAATGAGAATCTAAGTTATACAACTACATGGCTCACTGAGGCACCCTGTTGCACTGTCGTGCTGGGGATCAGTAATTCAACAGCTTACCCACTGACCTACCCCTCAGCAGTTAACTAACAGTATTGAGTGTAGCTGTGGATAGAAAAAAGTCATGTAGAGAATGTGGCCGGGTCGTCATTGTCCATTGTGCACAGCAGTGTGTAAATATATGTTATATTGTAATAATAAGTAGGTATACTCATACAGATGGATTTAGAACAAGTTCTACATATGTTAATAAATAAGAAAGTCATGCGGGCTGGAGCTGGAGCTATGGAAGGCCAGTACGGTCATGTGATGATGCTGTGACGATTTAGTATTACAGGCCAGTAAAATTATACTGCGCTGATGTGGTGTGAAATATTAGCGGAGCCGTCCAAAGAATATGATAGAGCTGAAACAATTCTGCCAGGAACAATGGGCTGAAATTCGTCTTCAACAATGTGCCGGTCTGATCCACTGTTATAGGAAGCACCTGGTTGAGATTATTGCTGCCAAGTGGGTTAGCCTCCATGCCTAGACTCCATGCTCATTACAGTCCTGTGTTTTACTATACAGGTGTATCACAGGCTAAGTGACACTAAGCATTACTCATCCCTTCTCCAGCACTTTCATGATTAAAGTTAAGACTGTCATACCTGTGTGGTGTGTCTACTTTTGAGTCCTATGAGCCTGCCCGACATCCTCTGCTCTTGTGACACAAGTTTATTCAAACAACAGCATGAAATCATATGTCATTATTAAACAAACCCCTGAAAGCCTGAAAAAGCCAGGGAATCATCACACCCCACCTCAAAAGGAATGAGGCCTAAATTATTTTAATCACAAAAACTCAGTAAAGTTGGGTGATTTATAACTGTTAGCTATTTAACATTATCAAGTTACAGCAGAAAATGGCATCCTCTCACAGAACTTTGCAGGAAAGCTCTACTAGTTATTTCACTTCAATAAACCTGACGTTATAAAATTGGCCAAAGGTAGGATATTAGTTAAACCTAGGCAGAGGAAAAGTGGTTAACACACTTATGCACATGTAGCCTAATATATACTGCAAGATGCCTTCACAGATGACATTGTAACAAGATTCCCAGTGTTATTCAATTTACTTGTCTAGTTTTAATGTTATGGCTGCTTGGTTTATATTTCTATCAATAGTATGCAGAACAGTCAATCAACAAACTGAGGCAATTTAAACAGATCAACACAACTAATATAACAAGTGGTTTCTCCAAATTAAACACAAATTGCATCTTTTAATGATAACCGTGGTTTCAGAATTATTAAACCCCCTCATTAAAATCCCTCATTAGACCACAAATTTCTAAATCAGTGTTGTCTACTATTTAGATGCCTCACGGTTACTTAATTTAGAACACATAAAATACCTGGACTTTGTAGAGATTTGTTGATGGAGATGTTTGACTGCATGTTACAGAGTTGTCCATAAAGTTAAGGAAAGAGATCATTGCTCTGCACA
This sequence comes from Clarias fuscus, assembly GCA_030347435.1. Classification (NCBI taxonomy): domain Eukaryota; kingdom Metazoa; phylum Chordata; class Actinopteri; order Siluriformes; family Clariidae; genus Clarias; species Clarias fuscus. The sequence continues at coordinate 23,575,359 of CM059227.1, forward strand.
AGGATATTAAAAAAAAATGCTTTTTTTTTTTCTAGGAACTTCCAGGAACCTAGCCTTAATTCTAAGCTGTATGCGTAGAGAAAACCAGGCACTGCTCAACATCTGTCCAATACAGACCCAACAGTGAAGCATGGTGGTGGCAGCATCATGCTCTGGGGGTTCCTAGAAGTACGGTAGGAAGCCTATTTCACCAGTTACCCAGTTAAAGCAACAGTGGCTACCTGGGTGTGGCAGAAGGAGGAAGCTATCACCTGCTGCTACCAGGTTCCTGAGGAGGAAATTGTTGAAAAATCGTTGATTGATTGCAAAGGACCTACAGAATAGCTAAAGTCAAGTCAAGTGGGCTAATAGCTAAAGGGGGCTCTACTAAGTACTAAAGTTGTTTCTTATCAAGGGTTTAAATAATTTTAAACTGTGATAATCATTAAAAGTAGCATTTTGTGTTGACTTTAGAGAAGCTGTTGTGTGAGCTATTTAAATTGCTTTTTGTTTCACTGATTGATTACAAGCAAAGGAAAGTTAGTAATTTTGACAATAAAATAAATAAATGAATAAATAAAAATAAGGAGGTTGAATAATTTTGCGTACAACTGTATATTCAGCAACTTTGACTGCCCATTGTAATATTGTCAGTGTGCACTTTAAAACAAGTATAAACTATATTATTAAATAAACATATCTCACTCGATTTTAACACACAGACTCTCACACATTACCCTCACCTAAAGGATTATTAGGAACACCATACTAATACTGTGTTTGACCCCCTTTCGCCTTCAGAACTGCCTTAATTCTATGTGGCATTGATTCAACAAGGTGCTGAAAGCATTCTTTAGAAACGTTGGCCCATATTGATAGGACAGCATCTTGCAGTTGATGGAGATTTGTGGGATGCACATCCAGGGTACGAAGCTCCCGTTCTACCACATCCCACAAATGCTCTATTGGGTTGAGATCTGGTGTCTGTGGGGGCCATTTTAGTACACTGAACTCATTGTCATGTTCAAGAAACCAATTTGAAATGATTTGAGCTTTGTGACATGGTGCATTATCCTGCTGGAAGTAGCCATCAGAGGATGGGTTCATGGTGGTCATAAAGGGATGGACATGGTCAGAAACAATGCTCAGGTAGGCCATCGCATTTAAACAATTGGCACAAAGAAGCCTAAAGTGTGCCAAGAAAAGATCCCCCACACCATGACACCACCACCACCAGCCTGCACAGTCGTCACAAGGCATGATGGATCCATGTTCTCATTCTGTTTACGCCAAATTCTGACTCTACCATGTGAATGTCTAAACAGAAATAGAGACTCATCAGACCAGGCAACATTTTTCCAGTCTTCCACTGTCCAATTTTGGTGACCTCATGGAAATTGTATCCTCTTTTTCCTATTTGTAGTGGAGATGAGTGGTACCCGGTGGGGTCTTCTGCTGTTGTAGCCCACCTGCCTCAAGGTTGTGCGGGTTGTGGCTTCACAAATGCTTTGCTGCATACCTTGGTTGTAACGAGTGGTTATTTCAGAAGTTGCTCTTCTATCAGCTTGAATCAGCCCAGTCGGCCCATTCTCCTCTGACCTCTAGCATCAACAAAGCATTTTCGCCCACAGGACTGCCGCATACTGGATGTTTTTCCCTTTTCACACTTCTTTGTAAACCTTAGAAATGGTTGTGCGTGAAAATCCCAGTAACTGAGCAGATTGTGAAATACTCAGACCGGCCCCTCTGGCACCAACAACCATGCCACGCTCAAAATTGCTTAAATCACCTTTCTTTCCCATTCTGACATTCATTTTGGAGTTCAGGAGATTGTCTTGACCAGGACCACACCCCTAAATGCATTGAAGGAACTGCCATGTGATTGGTTGATTAGATAATTGCATTAATGAGAAATTTGACAGGTGTTCCTAATAATCAAGTCACTTAAAGTATGAACACTTTACAGCATACTTGCACACCGCCTGGACATTTATATTTATACTCCACTCCTTCCCATACAAAAATTCCAAATTCTACATTTTTCTATATTGTACACCTAGGTTTTCTTATAGTTTCCTTAGATTGCATACTTGTACTGTACAGATATTTTATCCTTAGTTAAATCTATTTCTATTTTCTTTTTTATATTTATTTCCTATTAATAGTCTTTTAATAGTCTTTTATTTTAAGGTCAATTGTTCATATCATCACTCTTCTGTTCACATTGATTACAGAAATAGACTTTACACTTGTCATGAACTGTAGGGTAGTCCAGGCTTTTGTTAATGCCAAGGGCTAAATAAGGCGGGCATAGGCGCAAAAAGTTGTTTGAATCAACAAAAGTATTTTAATAACCAAATCAAACAGAACATGAACAGAAAATAGACACCGAAACTCACGTAACAAAAAACACAGTCTCTTCTTTAAATAAAACACATAGGCTCTTTCCAAAACAAACAGACAGGAATCACACAAAACACACAGACTCTTCCAATCATGACCCACTCTTGCCCCAATGGGCGATACGCACTCACTCGCGCCCCTACAGGCGACACCACACACACTCGAGCCCCTATGGGCGAAATTCCACACACTCGCGCCCCTATGGGCGAAATTCCACACACTCGCGCCCCTATGGGCGAAACCACACACACTCGTGCTTCTAATAGCACACCAGACAGTCACACCTGCTCCTACAAGCGAACCACACACACTCGCGCCTCTAATAGCGCACGCGCTCCTACGAGCGGCAAACACTCACACTCCGCGCTCCTACGAGCGGCAAGCACGCACTCTACGAGCGTACCCGGGCTTAGAGCAGACACAAAAGAAGAACCCACACGCAGATTGAAACACACACACGCAGGTAGCGGCCCTCTCACGAGCAGGCTGAGCCATCCTCACACGCTGGCTGAGGCACACTCACACAAGCTGAAACCCACTCACACACACAAGCTGAAACACACTCACCCACACTGGCTGAAACACAGTCACACACACAAGCTGAAACACACTCACGCAGGCTGAGACACACAAGGGCTTTAGAACACAGACAACCTTCAAATCATATGGAGCCTTCAAAACATAAAACCAAACTCAACCAAAATAAAACACAGAACGAAAACCAAAACACGTAATGCCCTCATAACATAATTAATGCTCGACTCAGTTTCCCAGAACAACCAGCTATTTATAACTACTCTAATGAGCAACCCCGGTCCAGGTGAGCTCCGTCATCACCTGACCAAGGTGCCTTCTGGGAAACTGAGTCTACAAACAGAACTACAAAAAACTCAAAAACACACATCACAGTGCCCTCTAGGGGCAGTCCCTTACAACACTTATATTAATAAACAATGTTATTTACTGTTGTCAGGCTCTATAAGGTGGTCTTGTAATAGATGAGGAATAGATGCAGAGGTTAAGATGTTTTTAATAATAATAATGAAATAAAACATAAACAAACACAACTTTCAAACATGAACAAACCAAATCGATAGGCTATGTCACATACAAATTCTAATCCAACAAATGCAAGACAAGAAGCACAACTTAAACAGACTATTTACATGTATAAAGAAACTAATAAGCCACCTTGGTTCAGATGAGCACTCCCATTACCTGACTGATGTGCATCTTGGGAAATGAAGTTTAAACTTTAACAAAAAAACTACAACAGAAAACAAGAGTCTTTGGGCGCCAGGCGCCCTCTAGGGGTTAACAGAATGGTAGAATGGTTCACAGGAGTAAAACATACTGCACAGGTAAAACAAGTTAAAACCAATAAAACAATAATACATGATATAGTTCAGAATATATAGCACATTTAACAGCAACCAAGCTTAAAAATATGACTGATACCACAATCAGAAAGGAGGAGCTGGATAAAGCCTTGGTGTCTATGATTGTAAGAGACACACAGCCATTCAGCATTGTGGATTTAGGATTTAGGCATTTTGTAGCAAAATTATACCCAACATACTGTATGTTCTCCTAACAAGTTAGGTGCATGTGGTGACACTGTTAGTATCACATGACAACTTGAAAGGAGTACTGCATTCAAAAAGTCAACCACTATTTTTTCCCCCTTTAGGCTGTAAAGGCTATGGTTGACGGCAGATACAAAAAAGAAAAGGAGAAGGCCAAAGCCAAGGTTCACCAGGTCACTGCAGTGACCTTGACCTCAGATATGTGGACTTCCATGAACATGGATGCTTACCTGGCCATTTTATTGATGGCAACACATGCTTGAGGTCAACTCTATTAGGGATGATGAGGTTCCTGCAGGCACACACTGCAGGAAATTTGGCTTGTGTCCCTCATGGAGGAAGGGGAATTACTTCTAAGGTGACATTGCCTTGTTACAGATGGGGCAGCAAACTTATGCCAGAGAGCTGAAACAATCTGTGTAGCCCACACATTCAAATTAATAGTTAAGAAGGCTTTTGATTTTGCACAAGTCCTTTATCTGGGCCAAGGCAAGGAAGCTGGTTGGGTCCTTCAGAAGCAGAACAACCACAAAAGTTAGTTTACTTATATTATGTTTCCGTATATGTTTGATTCACATTATTTGTCTTCATTACTTCAAATGTGATAAATGTACTTTTGTGTTGATAGGAGAAGCATTTGTTCAAGAGCAGATGAGAAGGCCAAAACTCATGCTGCTCCAGGAAGTGGAAACCAGGTGGAACAGCACATTTCAAATGCTGAATAGACTGGTGGAGTTAAGTGAGCCAGTGGGTGCAGCTGTGGTGAGCTTAGAGACGGAAAAGAAAGTGAGCGCTTATAAAATTCCTACAGGTGGTATTGAAGTTTTTGGGTCCAGATTTTGTGTTAAGTGTTTATGTGAGAAATCTGTTGTTGAGTACTCGATTTTTAACGTTTGGAAAAATACAAAAAGCGCTTGTGTCTTTTGTGTGTAATGAGTCTTTAAAAAAAATATGTGTGCATGATATCTTTATGCCAGGCCCTATGTGTGTATGCATAGAATATACTGTTTAAAATAATAAATAACCATAATACCTATTTGAGACAACCTAGAGAAATATAAATAACAGGAGGTGTTTTGGATACCTTGATTATAATACATATAATAATAAATTACATAAGTAATATATAAGCCATATCATATTTATAATGCATATGATTGCACTATGCATAATGAAATAATTACAATCTAATGATAAGTGAGTTTAGAGAGATTAATTGGGATGAGCAGATAGAAGAAGAAGGAATAATAGGAAAGTGCGAACGGGAGTTTAGAGTCTCGGAGTTAAGTCAGAGTGAAACATATAGATGGTTATTGATTAATCCAGGAAAGGATTTAATTTCAGAAAAAGAGTGTAACGAGAGAAAGTGGACACTTAGACTTTCATTAATACCTGATGTGTTAGATCGTAATTGCAATACACACACTGTAATACTTACATCACAGTTCAGCATGAGGAAATGAGTTTCTTCATAGGGTTAATACCAAAAGAAATTAATTTAAAGGTAATAAATAGTACGCTAGAATTTAGAGGAATAGGTGGACATCCCTTTTTCACTCCACTCATTTCTCTACTGCAAGCGCACCCAGGCTTTGACGTGCTACGAATGGATGAAAAGGCAGAAGGGCGAATAGTAAAGAGATACCGACTAAACGAAGTAGGAGCTAGTCCGCTAGTGCTGTGTCGTGAGTGGGAGATTAGTAATAACAGTGAGTTTACTTTCATACCTGTGGGCCCTGACGGAAGAGTAATTCGTCAGACCTTTGACAAAATTGTTACGCCTCTGATTATGACATTGATGGATGATTAATGCTTAAAAAATACATAAAGAAAAAGCAGTTATTGGAAATCGATAGCAAGCGAAAAGTAAATAATAAAAGAACTCTAATAAATAAAAGAGAAAAGAAACATAAAAATCCTAGTCATAAATTAGAACAGAAGAGTGTGATGGGGAAGATATTCTACCGCGGAAAAAACGCATGGCCAAAGCCAATGACACCTGCAAAAATAATTATAGCCAAGCATAAAGAAGATGAAAAATATATCAGAAAATGCATGGCAAAATGGCATGACAGGACATCGGGAGAATTGCAATGGCCCAAAGAAGGAACCTTTAAGGAGGAATGTTGCAAGGAAATAAAGGAAATGCTGAGACAAACAACCAGAGGAAAGAACAGCAAGGAAAGGATGAAACTAGAACAAAAGCTAGAGATTGTTGAATGGTTCGAAAAGGAAGGAAAGGAAAAGGAGAAAAATTTAAAAGAGAAACAAGACACCAGAAAAGATGATCAGAAGTTAGACGGAAGTGAGGAAAGGAAAAAATCAGAAGGGAAGAGATGATGAAACAAACCAGGAGTTAGAAAGACCACCACCATACACTGAGGAACACCTGCAACAGATGGATAGAGGAATGTATCCCATACAGGAACTGCACGGGCATGATAAAGGAACCTGGGGATTTGAAGGACATGTGAAAGGACAGATTACAGTAACACCATGTGACACGGAGCGGATGAACCGACAAGCTGAAAGACAAGAAGCAACAGCTCCCAGGCCCAGCAGCGAGAATGTAGAAGAATGGAGCAACGGGATAAGGACAGAGCCACGTGAGTCAAGAGAAATTGAAAAGCTACAGAGAGATATGAGAAGATTGGAAGAAGAGAATGAGCAATACCTGTCTGAAATACAAGGGCACAGAGGTGAGCAACACGTCGCACCTGAAGAAAGGGTAATGAACCGTACCGAAGAGAAATATCCTTCGGGGAAAGAAGAAGAAGGGAAACCAGGCAATGGAAGCCAGACTAATCTAAGTCCCAAAGGTTCACTCTTATCATCACCAAATGAGTCAGACACAGATCACCCAGAAACCGAGGAAGGTGAGATGAGTGAAGGAAAACAACACAAGGCAGTGGAAAGAAGAGTGAAGAGGTACATGTTCATTGAACCTGAAAGCGCTGCAAGAAGAAGGATAGAAAAAGGACTAACGAGTGTGTTTAAACGCACCAGCCCAGCATACCCTAGAGAAAGAAGACCAGTACGGAGCAACGAATATCAACATGAAGTCTCTAATACTGCAGATAATTCGACAGAGAATTAGAGGACGCCGTAAAGAAAACAAAAGAGGCCCGATCAAGACCAGGTGTGATAAGAAGATCTGCACATATAAAGAGACCTTCAAGCAGGTACACCGGACCATACCAACTAACACTTCCCTATGGAAACAAGTACAGGCGACAAAGGCATGTTGAACACTGTGAAGAGGAAGGAGAAGACTCAGAGGAACACCCTGAAGCTTCACAATACCCACTGGTATCAAAAGGAAACCAGTATCAATATGTGCCATGGTCATTCATGGATATAACAGGCCTGATTAATCAGCTTCCAGACCTGTGTAATGGAGCTCAAAGATGGATAACACAGTAACCACTGGACACCTCCTAGCCGTAGGAGACATAAAAGCCATCTTGGCCCAAACGATTGGGAAAGTGAAAACCATGGAGATATTAGACGATGCCCAGTTGCTAACACTAGCAGGACAAGATGCAGGGGATACCCTAGCATTTGGCCCACACAGGAACAAGATATGGAACGCCCTGCGGAAGGCTTATCCCACCAAAATGGATCCAGGAAAACTGTAATCAATAGCAGTGGGAGAAACGAGAATGTTGTAAAATTCATTAACGACTTCCAAACCAAGTGGAGAGAAGAGACAGGAAGCAGACAGACACAAGTAAGAGCCTGTTCCGAATGATGCTGAAAAAGTGCATGCCTCAAGAAGTCCAGACAGCCCTAGAAGGAGTGGTAGGACTGAACACACTGCCATGGGACACGTTCCAGGCACACATTGTACATTACGTGGACCAGCATCGGAAGAAGAGAAAAGAGGCCAAGGAAGCTGCGGAGTCAATTGCCACCCAATTACACAAGATACAGCTGGGAGAACTAGCAGCGGCAAAGAAAAAAGAGAAAGAAAGAGGAAAAAGCCAAGTTCAAGCAGCTGTGATGGTACCAGAAGCAGCAGCGCCCCCTGCTGGACCAGTACAGCAAGGGCAACAACCAGTGGAAATCCAAGCCCCTCCAAGTTATGTGTACACAGGAAACCAGCAAGGACAAAACCCACCTATGAGGTGGGAAGGACAGGGCCCTAGGCCTTTTGGAGGCAGGGGACAAAGAGGACCATATCAACAGCAACCAAGAAGGCAACAATTTCGAATGAACGCCCCAGGGCAGATGGGTCCAAACACTCAAGACATGGTATGCTGGCACTGCGAAGGAGCAGGACATGTTAGAAAAAATTGTCCGCAAGCAACATGGGGAGTTCAAAATGGACCTCAAGTTCAAGGGCCATATGGTGCAGGTCAGGCACCTCGAGGAAACAGGGGACCTCCTGGGCCAAGACAACCTGTTGGAGTTCGAATGCAAGGACAATCACAGAATCAATGGACAGGTCCCTGGATGGGACCTCAGAACTGGTATTGACGAGGCCCAGAGAAGCCAGAGGGGGAGCAGATGCAGTACGTCTCAACACTGCATCCACAACAAGAACCAACCGTAATGGTGTCAATAAATAATTCGCAGCCAATTCCATTTATGATTGACACGGGTGCAACTTACTCATGTATAGGATTGAAAGGCTCAAAGCTCCCTCTCTCAGGCAATACGATAAAAACTACCGGCTTCTCGGGACTATCACAGGTATTGCACTTTACAGAGCCCCAGATAATAACATTAGAAGACACCACTATAACTGCACCCTTACTGTTTTCACCCACAACACCAGTCAACTTACTGGGAAGAGATCTGCTGTGTAAGCTCAAGGCTAAAATTCAATGCAATACTAAAGGGCTATATGTGACGATAGGACAATTCCTACAGACTACTGAAAACCACAAAGACCCAGATACAGTATACTGGCTGTTGTGCACAGGCAAAGGAGCTCAACATGCACAAAGGTTATGGGAAGAATGGATTATACAACGACGACCAGAGTGCAAAAGAGTAACCTTACCATTGCATTGTACCATGTACTACAATCAAGAAAGTCAGGATGAAGAATATGCACAATTATGGTCAGATGTAATGGAGAACACTGTCACGGATGTGACACTAGGCGACATAATTGTTGGTGCCCCTGGAGCAGCCATCACTGTACACCTAACTGAACAGATGGAACATTGGCATCAAGAACCAAACACAGCACCCCACATCTCTTTATTGGTGGGGGAAAACACACAGTCTAAAGAATTGGGACTAATTGTTAAGCAAGCAGCAGAAGTAACTGAGTGGGAACAAACCCCTAACCCATCTGTACATATATCACCAGATCGAAGATTTTTGAAAATAATATTTTCAGGAATAGATAGAATGAGGGCTACACACACAGAGATAGATGAGAACACTCTGTTGACAACACACCCTCAGAGGGGGATGTGTAACATTCCGTTGTCATCACACACACAAATGCCAGTTGAAGTGGTAGGACAGGTAGATGAGAGGGAATTAGCATTAGAGGAAGAGCGGCTAAAGACTATCCCAGAAAAACTATGGACAAAGCATCCCACAGATGTAGGATTAGTTAAGTCCGGAGGATAAGCCCTAATAAAAATAAGACCAAATGCAAAATTGCCTTATCAAAGACAATATCCTTTGACACCTCAAGCCATAGCAGGGATAAAACCTACTATAGACGGACTGTTAAAGGCTGGAGTGTTAAAACCCATCAAAAGCTCTTGCAACACCCCCATATTTCCTGTCAGGAAGCCCAACTCAGACAAATGGAGACTCGTGCATGACTTACGAGCCATAAGTCAAATTGTAGAAGCAGAATTACCCGTGGTACCTGATCCTCACACCCTACTGTCCAATATACCAGAGGACACTCAGTGGTACACAGTCATAGACTTATGTTCAGCATTTTTTAGCATTCCGCTACATCCAGTATCACAACACCTGTTTGCCTTCACCTACGAAGGACAACAATTGACCTACAATCGTCTTCCGCAAGGTTATTGCGAAAGTCCATCAATATTTAATCGAGTACTAACTCAAGACCTGGCGGCAGTAAACATCAAAAGCACTTTACTTCGTTACTGCAATGACCTTCTAATTTGTAGTCCAATCAGAGAACAATGCGAGGCAGATTCATTAAGAGTCCTGACCGTACTAGCTGAAAATGGACATAAAGTCAGTAAAGAGAAACTACAGTTTTGTAGGCAAGAGGTAGAGTATCTAGGTCGAGTACTGAAGGGAACATCTAGGCACATCTCTCCAGAGCACATTGAAGCGATCCTGAAAGCCCCTAAACCACGGACTGTAAAAAAAATGCTGTCCTTCCTAGGTATAGTTGGATTCAGCAGAGACTGGATTTGCGATTTCGCAATGAAAACGGCACCTCTACGAGTATTGATCAAGACAGCTGGACAACTGAAGAGTAGTGCAGTATTAGAATGGACACCTGAGGCCCTGAAGGCCTTTGAACAGTTAAAGAGAGAGCTTTCTACTGCACCAGCATTAGCCAGTCCAGAATACAATAAACCTTTCCATCTTTATGTCTCAGAGCGTGGCGGTTTTGCCACAGGAGTTCTAACTCAACAGCAGGGCCCTAGCAAACAGCCAATTGCATATTATAGTACAGCACTGGATAATATAGAAAAAGGCATGCCTCCCTGCTACAAAGGGGTGGCAGCAGTTGCATTTGCTTATCAAAAAGCAGCATCCATTACTATGGGACATCCAGTAACGCTATATACCACTCATGCACTACACGCACTCCTCACCAGTCCATCATTCGTAATTACGAATGCTAGAAGAACAGGATATGATGTAATACTCGCTGCACCAGAACTAACTATACGAAGGTGCCAGACAGTAAATCCAGCAGATCGTATGATGACGCCAGCTGAGGGAGATCCTCATGATTGCCACCTGGTGTCAGCAGAACATCTTTCTAAAGGATTTAGAAAATCAACCTCTGTCTCACCCAGACTGCATATTTTTTGTAGATGGAACATGTTTCAGGGATGGAGACAGTAACAAAGCAGGCTACGCTGTAGTAACACCGACCTTAGAAGGAGGAAGTTTTAAAATTATGCGGGCAGAACATGTGCCACAACCCTATTCGGCCCAGTTAGCTGAGTTGCTCACCTTAACTGAAGCTTGTAAGCTAGCAGAAGGGAAGGCCTGTACAATATATACTGATTCAGCTTACGCATATGGAATATGCCATTTGTACGGCCCCATATGGGCACAAAGAGGTTACAAACGAGCAGACGGAACATCAGTTGAACATGGAGAAGCAATAGCAGAACTGTTAAGCTCAATTAAACTACCATCTAGACTAGCTATAGTTAAATGTGCAGCACACAGGAAGGATGGTACCTTTGTTAGTGATGGAAATGAAGCAGCAGATGAAGCAGCAAAGAAAGCAGCAGTAAATGAAGCAAACATGATGCCAGAGTCAACGACACAAACAGAACCTAGTCCACAAGCAGACAACGAACTTAGTTCATCTGAGTCAAGCATTGATCCTGATGAAGAACCAGGCTCCAGTCCGGAGTCGGAGGACAGGTTGTTACTTATACCTGAAGACTATGCACCTCCTGCACCAGATTTGTCCTCACTAGCAGACATGAAGGCCACGGCGTCAGGAGGAGAGATTCGTAAATGGCTCGCAAGAGGAGCAAGAAAAGATGGCAACACTAATGTATGGCGGAGTGCAGACGGTCGTTTTGTAGCTCCACAAAGTTTCCTCATAACCTTGATAAGACAAGCTCATGGTAATGATCATGTAGCAAGAGGGGAAGTAATAAGGAGAATCCAAAAGGCATGGTGGTCGCCATATTTAGGTCCAATGGTTAATCGAACGCTATCACAGTTTTGTGACATTTGTGCTAGATTTAACAATAGGAAGCATTTCACGTCACCAATAGGACACATCCCAGAACCAGATGGGCCATTCAGGCATATAATGTTTGATTATGTAGACATGGGAGAACCCCGAATACAAGGGAAGTGATACATCTTGGTAGTAGTAGATAGATTCAGCAGATGGGTAGAAGCCGTAGCAACAGCTAAGGCACAGCAGTGGCAAAGTTTCTGTGTAGGGAAGTAATACCCAGGTTTGGGATTCCGGACACAATCAGTTCAGACAATGGTAGGCACTTTGCGAACAAAATAGTACAGAGAGTAACGCAATGGTTAAATATTAAGCATAGATTTGGATGTGTTTACCACCCCCAATCTCAGGGGATGGTGGAAAGGGCAAATGGGATTTTAAAAATGAAATTGGCCAAAATATGTGCCGATACAGGTATGAATTGGTTCCAAGCCCTGCCATTAGCTCTAATGTGCATGAGATCGCAAACTAACAGAAACACGCATCTAACACCGCATGAGATGCTTACAGGCAGATCTATGCTCACGTCATTTGTTCGGGGGCCCTATAAAGGCCCTACCCTTGCGCAACTCTAGAGTGAGCTTGATCATTATGTAAAACACTTATCTGAAATACACAAAGTTATTTTCCAACAGGTAAAGGGAGCCACATTCAGTGACAGTACAAGGCAGAGAGCAGCTAACGACGCAGAAGACGCAGAAGAAGCAGACGAGAGAACGGTACGGCCTGGTGATTGGGTATTTCTCCGAGTGTTCAGAAGAAGGTGGAATCAAGCCAGAAGAGAAGGACCATACAAGGTGGTATTGGCAACTCCAACTGCTGTGAAAGTTAAAGGAAAAGACGTATGGTACCACCTAAATCATTGTTGCAAGGCGCCAAATCCTGACCAGGTAAGGGATAGAATACCACAGGAGGACACTGAAGAATCTCCACAAGCGGGACCTTCAAACCGTCAACCAGAATCCAGGGAGGACGACGAAGGGCCCAGACGACAAGCTCCAGACCCGTACGAACGCACTGAAGGACTGCCGTGTACAGAAGAGTCAGAAGGAGAACAGGGATATTGGCCGGAGTGGCCCCAAGAAGATATCCAAGATTGGGAAGCTGAGCTAGACAACGAAGAAGCAGAAGCGGAACACGCGGGACCATCTCACAGAACGAGAGCCCAAGTCAGACAAAGAGAACACAAACGAACCAGACTCGAGGCAGCACGAAGACAGTTAGAAGGAGATACTGGATCAGATAGTAACTAGGATACTTGGAGTAAACACAGTTGACAATACACACCCTACTAAAAATACCCCAAGAAATATATTGTGTAGACTATTTGGACATAATCCCACGTGCCGCCGCTGTGATCCAAATGGAGAAACCACTTATTTACTACCCCTTAAGAAGCTTAAGAAGACCTGTACTTATATTAATAATGTTTCTGATGATCGATTTGATTGACAGCAGAGCTATTGGGAACAAGAAAAATAAATTAGAATGGACCCTTGAGGAGAGGCAAATACGTTGTGCACGAGCAAGAAGGACAGCCAGATTATCTATGGGGGATAGAACAGGAGAATGGTCAGGAACTTTTCAGATAAAAGTAGACAGAACACGAGCCTCGGGAAAACAAATACTCATCCTTGTAAAAATGAAGGGGGAACGTGGATGGGACAGGATGACCAGGTCATATGAAACGATTGAAGCAAGCCCAACATCCATTAACTGGTGTGCATTCAATACATCATCAACAGGTAAAATCCGAGGAACATGTTTATTACTACCAGATTGGCAGGGATGTTATGCAAAGACACCCAACCAACCCAGAATATCAGATGAAGAATCGATGGCATATGTAATGATAATTCCACAATTGACAAAAGAGTCACCCAAAAATCAGACAGAAGTTGACATGACATGGAAGAACGACATGTTTTTTCAGTGGTTGAGATTCACAGCAGAGACTCTAACGGAAAAGGACTGCATTGTGTGCCATGATAGAAGTAATAAACCTCAACATGTAATAGCGACGCAAGGTATGGAAGAGTGCATAAATGATCCAGCATATAGTGCCTCACAATTGTGTCCCATCAGCTGCCTACTACACTCAGCTGCATTACATTATGGTCCAGAATGGATGCAAAATACCAGTAAGTGCACATATCATCCTGTAGAAACGCTAGACGCTGTCCAACGAGAAATAACACCCAGCCGGCAGACCTACCCGCTATGCATATGCTCAAATGGAAGTATGGAGATAGGAGATCTGTCACCGAGTTGCAACAAAACACAGCCGGCAGCAGGATTCTTCATAGAAATGCGACAGCTTTGTGATGACGAAATGGACAATGTGTCATGTAGTGAGACAGTACAGGTACGACAACCTGATTTGAGTCCTGGTACAGCCCTGTTAGCAGATATATTCTGGTACTGTGGTGGAACAACAGTTAGACAAACGTTGCCAAACAACTGGGGTGGATGCTGTGCTCCAGTGTTATTGGAAGGAGACCTACTGGTCATAGGATTACATGGTAAAGACAAGAAACGAAACAAACAAGATGAAAAATTTGTGAAAAAGATTGGCCTAGAAGAACTACCAGTGTGGGAAGAGTTTGATAGAGAGGGAGGACTATCAGTGACTTGGGACGGTATTCCAATTGGGGTACCAACTGAACATGAGGTTATAAACAGGGTAGGAGGAATCTTTACGACAGTCTTCTTGCCTTGGGTTCAAATTTCGAAAAATGCGAGATGGATTAACTTACTCTATTACAATCAGCAAAGATTTTGGAATCATACCTTTGGAGTTATGAGACTGGTACAGGAACAATTGGATAAAAATACATTAATGACTACGCAGAATAGATTCGTCCTGGACACAATGTTGGCACCTCAGCGAGGGGTGTGCGCCTTAATTGGAGAAGAATGCTGCACCTATATACCACGACATACCGGTCCAGACGGCAATATAACTAAGATTTTAAGATCCATGCAGAGAATGAGAGATGAGCATGTTAGGATCACTCAAGATGTGCAAAGGAATAATGCATGGACTTCTTGGTTTGACTGGCTTAATCCTTCAAATTGGTATGGGCTACTTATAAAGTTAGGAACTATCGTTCTGATAGTACTGGGAACTCTGCTCATATTGTCATGCTGCGTCATTTCCCTGGCTAAAGCAAGCATTCAGAAGATGGTGGGACAATACATAGTCGTTGTGAAACATCACGGACCGATGATGACAGATGAAGACGTCGAAGGAGAATCTGTCTACATGCAGATGAATGAAGAGTGACACTGCATTGCATGAGAAACCAATGACTGTATCCATATTAATCACATGTATACTAATATGGCTTAGAATAATGGCATATTGTACCCAGGCAATTTAAGCTAATATCTAACTCACGCTTAAAATGATTATAATCTATATCTGGACTAACTGTATCCTATACTTTAAATAACTGTATTAAGAAGTAGCACTAGAATGGTTTTGTATCTTGTTCTTGCATGTCTCTTGTTTTGCTGTACACCTATGTGTCACAGGATGGAACCACTACCTGAGGTGGCACCAGTACCTGATCCACCGAGGAAGATTTCCTGTGCAGCTTGCTGTGATATATGGAGACACATTGTGGACCACACACCAAAGAAACGATGGGAAGGGCTGAGGCATGATCTGGCCAGCTGGTATCCAGTACGTCCTCAGTGGCCAAGAAAATTCATCACTATGGCTGATGTTGTGACCGGAGACTTCAAATGGATACAATCGAAGGCACAGGAGACATTTATCCTAGATGTATGCCGAGGACTTCGAGTGACTACAACCTCATATCGGCTTGGACGACACCTGGAGTTCGGCCTCTGCAAGGTGATTGAACCTACGTGGGATGGAGCAGCGAGGAGCTCATGTGGGATGTTTGACATTGATTGTGTTTATATGGAGGCGACAAAGATCGTAACCAAAGTATTTTTTGGGGACGACATCTTATGGACAGATACATCACTGTCGCAGCAACGTGCACTGGAGAGCCTACCATCAACTAAAGAATGGTTTGATTTTCTTTGGCAGAAAACTAACGGACCACGCCAAGTCCCAATAGCATTACTATTGAACAGTGAGGGCGTGTGTGTACTTGAATACACGGATGAAGATCGCAAAGCAATGGACAACGATGAGGGTGACAACCTTGACACCCTCTCCATGTTTTACAGGGACCCAAATTCACTGTTTGAACAGCATTAACGACTTCTTTTGACTATAACTTTCTTTTGATCTTGTTTAAGTAGAGTAGGCCTGCAGTCCAGGTGGTGAATGCACTGTCGAGCACAAAAAGGCTGGCAAGGTGGGAATTTTTCCTTCTGAATTGGCTAACTGGAGGGTTTTTTCGCCCACCTCTGGAGTCAGCAAATATGTATTCAGACAAATATTCATCATAAGTGTACTTATCAAATGTATAAATATACTAATGAACTGTATACTCAAACATAACCATGTACTTGTCATGTACTCAACCGATGGGGGAAATATGTAAGGAAGATGGAAGGAAGATGTAATATGTAAGGAAGATGATTAAGGAAAAGGATTGAAGAGAATAATTAATCTTTCTTTTATGCAACTTAAAAGTCGCAGAGGGGGAAATATGTAAGCATCTTTTAGTAGAATATATTTGTAATGTAACAATATGACAATATTAATCTACATAATATTAACCTTAATAATAATATATTGAATAACAAAGGATAAAAAGTAAGCAGAGAAGGACCCATGCACAAGATACCAGGAAAAACGAAAGAGATAAGGAGAGCAGGCACAGGGGGCCACAGTAAGGAGATAGAGATACTCAGTGTACCAGGCGAATCTAAAGACACAGATAAAAGGTGCACGTAGGAACGCATTTAATTAAAAAACATATATTATAATTGTCAACAAACATATGGGGAAAGTACCTGGCAAGGAATACGTGCTCATTAGACGATAAATCACATAGCTAAAAGATGTGCAGATACTGGTGTGCATTGGAGTCAGGAACGACACAGAGATAAGAAAGAGGCACACAGACGCTGGTATGTACATCATGTTTAATAAAGAAAGAACACAAGAAATAAAAGTACATTAAACATAGTTTATAAAAGCATATAGTAGAATACAAAATATATGGCCCAAAATAAAAAGTAGAAAATAAGATGAGGGGCCTGTAACATTAACAGTAAAAGAGAAGAATTACACATCAAACCTTCTATGAGCCAGAACAACTCCAATAGGGAGATCAGTCAGAGGAATAAAAGTAGAATGACCACGATTCAAAAGTGGAATAGACACGGGAGGAAAATCCGTTTGGGTGCCAACAGACACCTTAAAATCAGTCTGAGTGCCAACGGATACATAACAGTCAGGCCTTTGGATGGATGGCGCTGGAGTGCTGGACTCCGGCCTTACGGGTCTAAAAGATTGAGGAGGACTATCGGCCTCCAAACGCAGTCTTTTAGAAGGACCAGGCTTGTAGTCACACTTCTTAAAATAAGTGAGGCGTTTCTCCCGTAGATATTGCATCAAGGATCCAGAGGACTCAGGTTCTTCTTGAACAGAACTCGGCCCGGTCCATAGCAGGCTCAGTAGGGTTGTAGTCCTCAGAAGGTGCATAATCCGGACTGCCCTGACTGTCTGATTCATCCAGAGGGATGTAGCCAGTGTTAGAGCAGTTGCGACTAGCTGTAAATATAAAGGTAAGAATGTGTCAGACACCAAAAGAGGGAAAATGAGAAAAAAAGTAAAGAAACAATACGAGGGAGATGCTTACCCATGGTTGGTCTCTTGAGAAATGAAGAACAAACCGGAAAACCAAGAGAGGTATAGTAAGAATAGGTAACGCCCCACTATTTTTAAAAACTGAAGAAAGGAAAATGTAAAGATAATGGAAAACAATTAATAAGGGAATTAAAACATAATGGGAACTAATATGAGCATAAGGCGGAATCAGATGACGAGGTATATGATGTAATAAAATGAGTCAGATGACGAGGTATATGACGTATTAAAATAAGATATAAAAACTATAATTATAATAGGAGAATTTATAAGAAAAAGTTGGATTATAATGGGAACATCTTCCAGGAATTAGGTGGACATCTTCCAGGAATGAGGAGAACTAACAAAGGTGGGGGTGATAAGGATGGGCACCTCCTCTTGATAAGACTGTATAAAAGGGCATGATTATTTCTGTAGAATTCAGTCTGTTTTTGGTAGTGCTTAGACTTCCAATCTAGGCATTGCTAAGCTGGCTCACTTTGGTTTTATTGCTGCAATAAATCCTGTCTACTTCATCCAGATCTGCACTGAGTGAGAAGTCTTTCTTTGATTCTTTTTACTAAATTTAAGTACATGTTTAATAACTTGTATTGAGGCAACATCAATAGGTGGAAGACGAAAAAATCTCCCACACAATCCATGTTGACATCAGAAGACTGCACAAATGTTACTGGGTTCCTGTCCCTCCTGTCTCCGTTCAACAAAGCTACGGTTGAGCTGTCTCAGGAAAAACGCATCTCAAACAGATCTTCGAGAAGAGGCTATGACAACATCAACACCACTGGCATGAGAATTAGGAGAGCATCTCTCTAGACTCTTGAGATAAAATCTCCACAACCAATGAGGATCATCTCATTCTAGACCCAGAATATAAAGTTATTGGATTTTTTAGCCCAACAAAGGCTAATGAAGCAAAGGAAAGACTCACCTCTGAGTGTGACCATATAATAAGGGCTACTCAGTCAAACCCCCACCAGTCAAACATGTGGTAATTATATTGATGCTTTGTTTAAACATCAATTTAAATTAATGATGACCCTAACTGACCTGATCTGTTTCCCAGGAAACAGACTATGGCATCATTTAAATGCCACAGTTTTGGCATCTCGAAGTACCCAAACTGTCACTGCCGATGCCAAAGTTGAAGTCCAGAGATACATGTCTGAACAAAATATTGGCCAGATGGAGCACTCCGTTCTCTACTGGGAGAGGCAGAAGTTGGTATTTCCAAACCTCTAAAGACTTGCTGTGGGGTTTTTGGCATCCCAGCATCATCAGTACCATGCGAATGAGTTTTAGGGGAACATGCTCTCCTCCTTGCTGCTGCAGCTGGGAAAGCTCCTGTGATATCTGCTTGAGCACCACATGTTGTTGGCTCCTCGCCTCTAGTAAATGGAACATGACCTGTTTGGGAGCGGGTGATGTTCTCTGCCTTGTATCTGAAAGCCGCATTCTCCACCAGTGTAATGGGTTCGACCCTTGCATGGTTGGCACCATAAAGCACGGACATGAGGAGAGGTCTTAAAGGGAAAAGGATAATTTATTTAAAAAAAATGGGAAATGAGAGGGTTAAAGGAGGGAAGAAGTAAAACGGGAATTCAAAAAGTTTCGGGGGCAGGAGCACACAGAGGCAACGGTCATGCACGCTTCCTAGACAGTTCTTCTCCCGCTGTGAATGGCCGGGCTGGCCCCTCCCAGCTCTCTCTTGGGATGGCGTCAGATGGGAGTCCTTGCTGACGTCCATCGGCTGAGCGGCTTTCCCAGCTGGGATCAGGGGCCCTAACACTGTCCTTCTCGCGGCCTTTCCCCTTTAGGGGCTGCACGCAAAAGCAGGCTCAGTGCTGGGGGGGGTGAAAGTGCCCCGCTCACATGCCACTCTCTCATGCTCCACCACATAACTTTTTACATTCTTCCTGGACTTCGGACTAAACTCCATGCCCTGCTTTTATAATGTGGAGCAAGCCCGAGATCCTATTGATGTTAATTATCACCAGCCGGCCCGAATAGGCTGCCCCACGTGTAGAGCCTACCTGGGGAGCCTACGGATTGAGCAACGAGCGATAACAGATTGAGGTGCATGCGCATCACAGGCACACGCCATGACACTGGCCTTCCCTCAGCTTTGAGCTCACCATTGCCGCTGGCACTGCCTGTCCGTAAATAACACCTCAAGCCTTGTTTGGGACTCAACACAAGGTCCGTGCCAGGTGCGCGCGTCCCCGCCTTCTCCACCAGTGTAAAGTTAGCGTCTGAGCAGCGAGACAGAGGCACAGACAGCAAGTTTCAGCGGTGAGCAAACTGAGGTGATTTATTGAGAATCATGCATACACATACACACACACACACACACACAGTGAATAAGTCAGGGAGAAGTGCTTCAGTGATGGGCTCCCAGTTTGGTGAGAGAGCTGAACCTGTCGGCGGCCGAAGATGAGACCGCGGAGGAGGGTGCCGGGCTGTGGCAGGAAGTCCTCCGAAGCATAGACCTCCGGAACTCAGAGTCTGCAGAGAATAGATAGAGAAGTGATGTTAGATTTATTTGGCTTAAGATTTCACTCACCGGGCTGGCTTACTGGCATCCTTTTATAGTCCTTCACTCTCTCTCAGATGGTGAGAGGCAATAGGAAACCGGCTGTGACTGATTATGGCACCCCAACCCATTTTTCCTGTGTCCTGCCAGTGGCTGTGAACATGAACTTTGTCTGCTAGGTGCGCAGTGCTGCCCTGTACACATAGTGATTCTGCGGCCCACCGTGACAACATGTATGTATGTTTTTGTTTTTTTTTTGTTTTTTTGTGAGAACTAGCCTAAGGATGAGGAATTCTTGTCTTTTGATAGAACCCTAACTTGACTGGCCACTCACTTTACTTTAAAAGCTAGATTTGCCCATGAGGCTTGATTGTTTTTTATAACCTGAACTGTTCTTGATATCTATCTGTGTTCATTTTCTAGATTTGCATGAGGTACTTAATTCCTTCACACTTCCCTGTGTTCTGGTCTGTAACTCTTTAGCTTGAGCACCCATAAAAAGGGAAGAAAATTAGCTATGTTTTAAAGTCAGACATTTTTTTGTGTACGTCGTTGAAGGCATTATGGCAACACAGTCTACTGATTTAGTTAAAAAGTCACTGTTGACTTATATGTACCTAAACCTTTTAGAATTAGAATGAATCATTGTTTCAAAGTTTTTGTTTTTTTTCACTTAATTAACCCAGTGGAAAGGTAGCACATCTTCACTTCCTTGAACAGAAATTGCAGGTTCTTATTTGTTCAGTGCTGAATGGTAATTTTAGAATGATTCAGGCAGGGTTTCGTGAGGATGGAGACAACACTTGCCTTCTTAAATGCAGCAGCAACATGACCAGATGATATGGAAAGGTTGATGATAGTTGTGCTGGTGGGGAGAAGCTCCTGTGAGATGTCCTGGAGCACTGTGGAAGGGATTGGGTTTAATGAACAGATGGTGAGATTAGAGGATAAGATGACATGCTGAAACTCTTCAGTGGTCAGGTTAAAAAGTTATGCTAGTTGAGGAGTAAAATTGCACTGTTAGGTGGGAGCAAAGATCTGGGAAACTTTTACCATTATGCCAGTAGATTGAGTAACGAAGAGAAGATATTGTGGAGCTTGCAGCTTTGCCCTGCCCTAGTAACAAAAAAATACACTTCAGTTTATTAAAAATATATTGAAGTCTTTGATGGTACATTGCAAATATACTAACAAAAAGTGGTATCATCAGTAAATAGTGTATATAAAAAGTATACTAACATCATGCTTTTACCAAATTTTGGAATTAAACTTTAAACATACTTCAAAATAATTGTATTATTAGAAAGCTTAGTCTAATTTCCAAAGAACACTTATTTAACATTGTCTTTCAATATATTTTTGGTAAATTTAAAAAAATAATAATTATACAAATGTACAGAAAGTATACATTAGAATTTTTAATATATGGTAATCTCAGTATATTTTCAGTAAAATTTAAACCTATTTATTCATATGTACTTATTCATGCTTATATTTAGTGCACTTCTCTCTCGTGCACATGTACGTTCAGACTCGTTTTTGCTCACCAGCCAATCAGAAACTGGAGGCGGGCACATTCGGACTGTCTGTTTTCTGATTGGCTCCCTAGTTCTTCCGCTCCTAGTTTGAATTTACGGCTGGAACCTGCATCATTCCGTGCGTTAGTTCATATCGCATTATTTTATTTTCATCAGCATATGGTAAATTTCATGGTTTTTATTAGGTAGTTTGTAATCAAGTACATAGTTTGAACTATAGAATGTATTGTCTAATGTGTTATTGATAAATCTTATGTACTGTAACTCACTTCTGGTATAATGCTCTGTAGCTCTCGGCCTGTTTTCAGAGTCTCTGTGTAACAGATAGAATAAACAGGTTTAAACTAATACTGTACCTGTATATTCTAATACCAATGTCTGTCTTTGTTCGGACAACAGTTTAAATTTTTGTGTGTGTGTTTGAGACAATCTGACCTTGCACAAATAAACTATAGTACTGTTTTGTTTGTAACCTTGTGCAAATGAAATCAGGTGAACTCATGAATAAAATCTGCCTCATAATTACTGATGTAATGTGTTTTAAAAACAATAGTAATAATAGTGTAGAAAATACATTTAGTTTTTGTACTTAATGTACTTAATGTATTCTAAGTACTTGCTCTAATGTACTTATAATACATTAAATATATATTTTAGTTAAATTAATTACTGTCAGGTATGTGCATTCTACACAAAAGCCAAATACTTTAAAGTTTACATCACGTCAAACGCCAGCATTCAAAAGTGACCAAAACATCAGCCAGAAATCATAGGAACTGAGAAGTCGTCTGAGGTCACCACCTGCAGAAGCACTCCTTTATTGGGGGTGTCTTGCTAATTGCCTATAATTTCCACCTGTTGTCTATTCCATTTGCACAAAATTGACTGAGTGAAATTGATTGTCAATCAGTGTTGCTTCCTAAAGCTACGTTTACACTGTCAGTTAAATGTGACCAAATTCCGATATATGTGACACATATATGGATATTTTCTATGTCCGTGTAAACAGGAAAAAAACGCATGCATTCCGATATTTCGAGATCGGTTTCAGGCCTCCTTCATATGTGGAAATAAATCAGATATAAATCAGATATGTCCTAATGTGATTGTCGTGTAAACAGACAGATCAGATTTTCTGAGGCATTGCGTTCTGTACGTCATTAAAACTGTGACTTCTTCGCGGTTTAATGACGTAATCAGGCACATCGACGCGCTGCTCATCCCAGACAGATGCGCCAGTGTGCGGTAGCTTGCACCTGTTGCAAGCCGCCAGAGCGCGACCCCGACACGTCTCACACCCAGACATTCCTCTGAATGGTTGAGGACACAATAAATGAAGCACATGCGCAGGCTGCAATGATGACTCTTTTCTTCCTTCTCCGTTTCGTGAACTTTGCATATATCGCAGAGCTAGCATCAAGCATATTTTGCCTTTGTCCATCTTGGCTAGTCTGTAGTGCAAGAACCTTGGGTAGTCTGTAGTGGAAGTATGTCCGATGTTTCAGACGGTATGGCAAGTGTAAACACTAGAATCGGATATGGGTCATAGTTGAAAGGACTTGTAAACAGATAAAGGCAACAAATCAGAATTGGGCATCGAGACCTGCAGTGTAAATGGGGCTTAAGTGGGCAGTTTGATTTCACACAAGTGTGATTGACTTGGAGTTACATTGTGTTGCTTAAGTGTTCCCTTTATTTATTTTTTTGGACCAGTGTACTTAGCATACTTTTTTTTACTTGGGCTGTAGAAGGCAGATTTGGCAGAAATATATTCTCTATTTTTGTAATGTGTCAGAGCTCTTTCGATAAAGTTAAACAGACAGTTTTGAATATTGTGTACAGGGTCTGACTGGTGGTCTCATTCAGCTCCAAAGGGCTCTTAACTGGAGAAGGTTGATGAGAACAGGTTTCTGGCATAAACAATTATGTATGTGACAAATGTAATATGCTTTCATGCAACATTAAAGCTGTTAAAGTTTTAAAGCTGCTAAATGTGTTTTAAATCGTATGCCTAGCAAAAGCATTATCATTACCATCTACAGCTTTTACTAATAATTATACCATAATGAATGTTTCAGATGATGAGAAAAGCATTTACATTTAATTTTACTAGAAGAAAGAGTAAAGCATGACTCATGTTTGTAAGTGCTTGCATTACTAGTGCCAGTTTATAGACTATACACACGTGGACAAAATTGTTGGTACCCTTCGGTCAATGAAAGAAAAACTCACAATGGTCACAGAAATAACTTTAATCTGACAAAAGTAATAATAAATAAGAATTCTATGAATGTTAACCAATGAAAGTCAGACATTGCTTTTCAACCATGCTTCAACAGAATTATAAAAAAAAAATGAACTCATGGAACAGGCCTGGACAAAAATGATGGTACCCCTAACTTAATAGTTTGTTGCACAACCTTTTGAGGCAATCACTGCAATCAAACGATTCCTGTAACTGTCAATGAGACTTCTGCACCTCTCTGCAGGTATTTTGGTCCACTCCTCATGAGCAAGCTGCTCCAGTTGTTTCCGGTTTGAAGGGTGCCTTTTCCAGACAGCATGTTTCAGCTCCTTCCAAAGATGCTCAATAGGATTGAGGTCAGGGCTCATAGAAGGCCACTTTAAGATAGTCCAATGTTTTCCTCTTAGCCATTCTTGGGTGTTTTTAGCTGTGTGTTTTGGGTCATTGTCCTGTTGCAAGACCCATGACCTGCGACTGAGACCCAGCTTTCTGACACTGGCCAGCACATTTCTCTCTAGAATCCCTTGATAGGCTTGAGATT
The DNA here is from genome assembly GCA_030347435.1 of Clarias fuscus. Classification (NCBI taxonomy): domain Eukaryota; kingdom Metazoa; phylum Chordata; class Actinopteri; order Siluriformes; family Clariidae; genus Clarias; species Clarias fuscus. Next base: position 23,599,875 of record CM059227.1, read on the forward strand.
TCATTGTACCCTGCACAGATTCAAGACATCCTGTGCCAGATGCAGCAAAGCAGCCCCAGAACATAACAGAGCGTCCTCCATGTTTCACAGTAGGGACAGTGTTCTTTTCTTCATATGCTTCATTTTTCCGTCTGTGAACATAGAGCTGATTTACCTTGGCAAATAGTTTCATTTTTGACTCATCTGTCCATAGGACATTCTCCCAGAAGCTTTGTGGCTTGTCAACATGTAGTTTGGCATATTCCAGTCCGGCTTTTTTATGATTTGTTTTCAACAATGGTGTCCTCCTTGGTCATCTCCCATGTAGTCCACTTTGGCTCAAACAACGACGGATGGTGCGATCTGACACTGATGTTCCTTGAGCATGAAGTTCACCTTGGATCTCTTTAGAAGTCTTTCTGGGCTTTTTTGTTACCTTTCGGATTATCCGTCTGTTTGATTTGTCATAAATTTTTATCCTGCGGCCACGTCCAGGGAGTTTGGCTACAGTCCCATGGATCTTAAATTTCTGAATAATATGTGCAACTGTAGTCACAGGAACATCTAGCTGCTTGGAAATGGTCTTATAGCCTTTACCTTTAACATGCTTGTCTATAATTTTCTTTCGAATCTCCTGAGACAACTCTTTCCTTCACTTCCTCTGGTCCATGTTGAGTGTGATACACACCATGTCACCAAACAACACAGTGACTACCTGGAGCCCTATATATAGGCCCACTGACTGATTACAAGATTGTAGACACCTGTGATGCTAATTAGTGGACACACCTTGAATTAACATGTCCCTTTGGTCACATTATTTTCAGTATTTTCTAGAGGTACCATCATTTTTGTCCAGGCCTGTTCCATGAGTTTATTTTTTTAAATAATTCCATTGAAGCATGGTTGAAAAGCAATGTCCGACTTTCATTGGTTAACATTCATAGAATTTTTTAAAATTATTACTTTTGTCAGATTAAAGTTATTTCTGTGACCATTGTGAGTTTTTCTTTCATTGACCGAAGGGTACCAACAATTTTGTCCACGTGTCTATACAGGAAGTGCTGTACATGTGAGCTTTATTTATCAATCATTACATGCAAAAGAATCACAATTCTCAGCTTAATTCAAAATGAACACGATGATCCAGTCCTTCTTCTTCTTCTTATTATTATTTTACGTTTTAAGAGTATAAAGTGTAAGTTGGTAAGCCAATGCAGCTCCTTAAACAGCTCTGCGCTCTGACTATACAGCAATGTGAATCAAATTTCATCACTAATTTTATCACTGATGCCACATTCATATAAACATTTTGGCATAAAGAAGAAGGAAATGGCTAAAGCGTTCAAGCATGAAGAGCAGCTGCTAATTTCCGGTAGGAACATGCAAAATACTTCACCACAATGAAGTCAAAAAGTGGCTCTTAAAATGTTCTGCTTCAGTGATAATGCTAATCTTTGTTTGTGTCATCAGTAATGAGCAATGTGAGGTAATGTGCTAATCTTTATAAGTCCTTTTCAATGTACACAGCATGTTTATTTTGGGAGTTGCTTCTGTACTGGTACTCTCTCTCTCTCTCGCTTACTCTTTCTCTCTCTGACTGAAATGTTTCTTCATTTCTAAAGTAACTATTTTAGCAAAAAGAGGAAACAAAATGGTGTGTCTGTCTAAAAGGAAAAACAGCAACACGTATTAACCACACACTCTTCCTCTTACACTTTACTCTTTACCCTGTGTTTGGCTGTTGGACATGAGGCGGCTCGATCAGGCAAGGTAAGGCAAAAAAAAAAAGAGTTTTTTTTTACTTAAAAATTTTGTAATATCTGAAATCCCTTAATATCCACTTTCCCTGTTTTATGTTCATTGCACTTGACATTTCATTTGCTAATTTTGCCATATTTGGCAACTTTAACGGATCTCCTCTCATTGCTGGGAAATATGAATACAGTATGTAATATCAATCATTTGTTTATTCATATCTGAGATGTTGTGTTGTTGGTAGTAAACATTTAATTTTCTCCCAGCAAAACATTTTTAGAAAAAAACACCACAACATCTCAGATACGAATAAACACAATATGAATATTACATATTCGTATTTTGTGTTCGTATTTACATGTAATAATGTATTACATTTGTGAACATTTGTGTCTTTTATAATGTAAAATGTTCCTGTTGGGAAAATCGACATTAATATTAGTAGAGCCGCTATGATCAGTAATTATTGCTATTTATCCTACCAGTCAGCAATACCGTTATGAGGGATATGTTTTTGAGGAAGCCAATTGAAATTACATATATGTCCTTTTTTATTTCATATTTATGTGTGCATGTGTTTTGTATATCATATGTCAGCTTTAAGGTGTCAAGTGGCTGTTTTCAAACATTCGTGTAAAGGTTTTTGCACAAAATGTGCATGTGCACCACCTTTGCCCGGCTTCCCTTCAGACATGACAGTAAAAGTGCAATACCGTGTTTTACTTCACATTTACAACATACTGTGGTGTTGTTGCTTCATGCTGTAAAATACTCAGAAATGAACAGAGAGGAGATGTTGTTATGTCTTGCAGATATAATACGGAGTGTATGCGTATATAAATATGACACATAGACCGTTTTAGCATGACTGCTCTCTTTACTGTTTTTCTCAAAGGCTGCACTCTCAGTACACTTCCGGAAGACAACATAACACTGTGCATTCTGGGAGATGTAGTTAAATAACAACATTACGAAATAAACAACATTTCCTCCCCTCTTACTTTTAAAGTCAACATAAATTGCACATTGACCATCGTCTGTAGAATGGAAGTATAACAAGTTTCACCTTAACATTTTTTTATTTATTTTTATTTTTATTTTTTTTCCAGAACATTCAGTCTCCTTAAATGTCTTATCTATGAACATAACTAATTCCTGGGATTGAGGGTAGACTACCTAAAACCCCAGCTTACCCTTAGGGGATTATTTTGCCCCTAAAACCATAAGGGTAGCTCCAACTAACTATAATCCAAGAAACGCTGAGGTGGACGCCGCTCCCTTACTGGATATTGGCGGCCTACTTGGTTCTCGTTCCCTGTCGAAACAACGGGTGATGGTAGTTCCTTAGTAACTGGGGAATCTGGTCTCCTGATAGAATCAGTGATGGAGGTCCCAGAAGCTGTCACATACTTGATCAGCAACATCAGTCTTTTCAGGGAGGTCAGTGCCTGCACTGACTCCACTCAGCAACTGATCAGGATGTCTCCTCCAGAGAAGGTTCCCAGCAGTTCTAACCTTATACGACACAGGACTCCACAGTAGCTGGTATCCATTTCGGACCACTTCCATAGTTCCGGCCCAGCACTGGTGATCCTGTCAAGAAACTTCTGTCTTTGGCTCGTAGTTCCCGTCGCTGTACCTGGTTTTTCTGTTGTTGTAGGACAGTTTCTTTGAGGGTTGCAGGCTTAAGCAGCTCGAAGCTTGTCCTGAGCTCTCGGTGGAACAACAAATTAGCTGGTGACACTTTGGTACTTGCGTGAGGAGTGCTACGATAAGACAGCAAAAAGTTATGAAGTCTTTGACGAAATGTGCCTTGTCCGATTGAAGCTTTCAAAGCATGTTTCATGGTCTGGACAAACCTTTCAGCTAATCCATTTGTTGAAGGATGGTAGGGTGATGACTTGATATGCTGCACCCCGTTTGCTAGTAGAAATGTAGCGATCTCATGTGAGATAAATTGGGGGCCATTGTCTGAGACAAACTGCACTGGCGGTGCAAATCTACTGAAAATTTCTCCCAACTTCTCAATTGTCTTTTCAGCTGAGGTAGATTTCATGATAGCCACTTCTGGCCACTTACTATGTGCATCAATGACAACTAACAGCATTTTGTCCTCCACTGGCCCTGCAAAATCAGCATGAATGCGATGCCATGGTTTCTCTGGATATTCCCATGGGTGCAGCGGTGCCAGTTGTGGTACATTTCGTATTCTCTGACATGATGTACATGTTCTCGCCTTTTCCTCAATTTGGCTGTCTACTCCTGGCCACCAGAAATAACTCCTTGCAATCTCTTTCATGCGGACCATTCCACAGTGTCCCGCATGTAACTGTTTCAGCACTGATTTGCGTAATGCTGGCGGAATAATCACTCTCCTTCCCCACAACAAACAGCCTGACTGTACCGACAGTTCCTGACGCCGCGACATGTATGGTTTGAGCTCTAGGTCATCGTTCGTTCCTTTCCCTGTCATGACAAAATCCATGACTTTGGACAACATAGGGTCATTTCGCGTGCCCTTGCGTACTTGTGCAGCAGTTACTGGGGCCCTGTCCACTTGACTGAAGTAGAAAATTTCAGCCACTTTTGTTTCTTTTACTTGGTCAGCAAGAGGCAATCTGGACAATCTGTCTGCATTTCCGTGCATTTCTGACTTCCGATACTTGATGTCATAGGTATGAGCAGACAATAACAAAGCCCATCTTTGCATCCTACTAGCCGCAAGAGACGGAATGCCATGGTAAGGGCCAAAAATTGCCGTTAGTGGACGATGATCAGTCAGCAGCGTGAACTTTCTTCCAAAGATATACTGGTAAAATTTCCGTACTCCAAACACAATACTCAATGCTTCACTTTCAATCTGAGCATAGTTTGCTTCGACTTTACTCAGACTTCTTGAAGCAAATGCAATTGGCTTCTCTTGACCATTTGGCATGATGTGGGACAAGACAGCTCCCACACCGTATGGGGAAGCGTCGCAGGCCAGCTGAATCGGAAGAGCAGGATCAAAATGGGTAAGGGCTTTCGATTTTAACAAAGTCTCTTTCGCTATTTCGAATGTCTCCTGACATTCGGTGGTCCATTTCCAACAATTTTCATGACACAACAATTTGTGCAGAGGTTTCAGCAGGGTAGCAATGTTTGGAATGAATCGTCCATAATAATTAAGCAAGCCGAGAAAAGAACGTAGCTGGCTGACATTTTTAGGCACTGGCGCATCCACTATGGCTTTAACCTTGGATGGGGACATATGAAGACCAGAGGTATCAATAACATGGCCCAAGTACTCGACTGCAGACTGGAAAAATTCACATTTGTCTTTTTGCACTCTTAATCCATACTCTTCCAATCTACTGAGGGTAGCATCCAGGTGTTGCAAGTGTGATTCATCGTCTGTACCAGTCACAAGAATATCGTCCAAGTAACACACTATTCCCGGAAGACCTGCCAGAATCTGGTCCATCGCCCGCTGAAACAGGGATGGAGCCGAAGTAATTCCGAACGGTAAGCGCTTATACCGAAATAGGCCCTTGTGTGTGTTGATGGTGAGGAGTTCTCTTGACTGTTCCTCAACATGCATTTGGAGATATGCTTGATTTAGATCGATTTTACTGAATTTCTGCCCTCCAGTTAGTCCTGCAAAGAGATCATTTATGTGAGGCAAAGGGTATTGTTCTGCGGACAACACTGGATTTACAGTGACTTTAAAATCCCCGCAAATTCTTATGGCTCCATTTTTTTTTAAAAACTGGAACGATAGGTGTTGCCCATTTGCTGACACTGACTGATTCCAGCACGTCCTCCTTTATGAGTTCATTTAAACTAGTCTCCACTTTGAAGCCTTGGCCTTTAAGAATTTAGGCTGGCAATCCGACTCCACAGTCAACTTCACCTTGATTCCCTGCATGCTACCTAACTCCTGTTTAAAAACTTCACTATGTTTTTGAAGAACACCCTCTAAATCCAGTGTTGTAGGTGTCATCATGTGTATAGTCAGCCAGTCCACCTTAAGTTGCTCCAGCCAGGAACGTCCCATCAGTGAGGGATAATCTCCAAAAACCACATACAATAGCAGCTTTTTTGTTTGTTTGTTTAGTTTGACTGTTACCTCTGTGAGGCCTTTCATGGCCACTGATTACCCAGTGTAAGTTTTAAGGGTCACTTTGGGTGGTTTGAGTGGCAGGTGGCTCAGTATCGCTCTATATACTGTGTCTGAGACCAGCGACACTGCAGCACCAGTGTCAATCTCCATCCTCACTGGTTGGCCTTCCAGCAGCGCGGTGACTTTGTATGACTTAGTTTCCCCTGCTACCGTGAGCACATACAAAGGAAGTTCGTCCTCGGATGTGTCTGTCACACTCTTGTTTTCTCTGTCAACTGTGAATACATGTCTCTTTTGCTTCTTTCTGAATGCTGTTTTCTGTTGCATTTTCCCTTTCCCTACTTTATTTCTACATGCACGCTCTATATGTCCCTTTTTCTTACAGCTTCGACACTCCATATCCTTAAACCAGCATGTGGTAGGTGAGTGGCCAGATTTACCACAACGAAAACAGGGGCCATTATTTTCGGTCTCCATTTTATACACTTTACTGTTTGAGCTCAATTGTTGAGCTTCCTTAGCAGCCAATTCCATAGACACACTTACTTAAATTGCTCTTTGTAGTGTCAGGTTGCTCTCTGTTAGCAGCCTTTTCTGTATGCCCTCGCAGCGAAGCCCGCACTCTAATCTGTCCCGAAGTGTGTCACTTATTGCATCACCAAAGTCACAATGTTCAGCTAATTTCTTTAGCACTGCCACAAACATTGTCACAGATTGTCCTTCCAGCTGACTTCGTCTGTGAAATCGAAATCGCTCTGCAATTACTAAGGGCTTTGGAGAGAAATGCGCTTTGAGAGTATTTACTATTTGGTCATATGTTTTCTCTCCTGGCTTCTCTGGTTGTAGGAGGTTACGCAGCAGAGTAAATGTTTTTGGACCCATTACACTTAGAAAAGTGGGTACAACTTTTTCTTGGTTGATAGCATTTGCTGCTACAAAGTACTCAAATCTTTCTGTATAAGAACTCCACTGTTCACAGCTTTCCTCAAATGGACCCATATTGCCAAAAACTGACGCCATATTTTTTTTTTTTTTTTTGTTCAGTTGTCCGTTGTTTTTTTACAAGCAATTCAGTCACTTATCTGAATCGTTGTCTGTCCTCCCCTTTTCGTCGGGACGTGAAAGTAACCACCGGCTCTGTCAAACCGCGTCACGTCCGGATTGTCTTAACGCGCGGAGTAAGTGAATCCTCGTCGCCACTTTGTTATGTCTTGCAGATATAATACGGAGTGTATGCGTATATAAATATGACACATAGACCGTTTTAGCGTGACTGCTCTCTTTACTGTTTTTCTCAACGGCTGCACTCTCAGTACACTTCCGGAAGACAACATAACACTGTGCATTCTGGGAGATGTAGTTAAATAACAACATTACGAAATACACAACAGACGTCAATCAGCAACAGCACAGAGGATGTTTTAGGCAAAGCAAATCTGTTAAACAAAATGCTATTTTTATACCTACCTATCTTTACCTTACTGTACCTCATAGTCTGCAAAAACTGTCGAACCCTTCCTTCCCTTGGCTTTTGGGAATACATACCCTGCTGGTTAATTAACTAGCAAACAATGGGATTTGGGTTAAGCAGAAACAGGATCACAAACATCTTATAACTCACAGAAATTTTGGGACATTATACCATTTCTCCCATTATATATTCTCCAACCCCAACCAACAGTGTTCACTGTACCTTCCTTCATGTCTCCACACATCTGTGTCTTATTAAGGGACCGTTTCAGCCACAATAGAAATTGGTATACTGTAAATTTACCTTTGCTGTTTTGAAGATAAATAAAGGTGTCCCAATGTCTAGCCAAGCTTTCATACACAGTCACATTCCATAATGTTTATGTTAGATGCACACATACATGTAAAGCATGTATGTACAGCATGTATAGCTAATGCCAATTATATCAATCCTGGGTACATTTTATTCTTTAATGGTAATTAAAAATCATCTCACACAGGTCACTGATGCCTGCAAATCTATTATCAAGTAAAGACAAAGACATTCATACAGATTCATCTTGAATGTGTGAACCCATCACTTTTATCAGTGTGTAGGGTTTTACATCTGCTCATTTCCGTGTCATGCAGGGACAAAAAAAAATGCACTTCAAATATACAGTAAAGGTTACTCCTGGCTATAATAGCATAAATTTGCAAAATAATGGCAGTTTTGATCGTTGCACTGTTTGCAACTATGATGTTTTATATAGCCCATGGTGGGTTTAATGGTTGTAAATGACATTAGAAGGTGATTTTACCAGTGTTGTTATTTAGCATTCGATAGGTGACATATATAATGCTGTTTAGAGCATAGATATGCTAATGTAAAAATAATGAATCTACTTTCTGTCACGGCGCGCCAGGTCATGCCCCATGTCCCCAGACAGGCCATGCTCACCTGCTCGACCAATCCACACTCCACTCCACTCTTTCCATTTTGCCGCCTCAATCTCCGCTTTTGGCACACCTGTTCTTTATCTCAGTTTATCACCTCTGCCTATTTAAACTCTTCATCAAGCAACCATTAGCTGCCGAATTATTGCGTGCTCATGGCCCAGTTTTCTCGTGCCTCACATTGCGGACTTCTTCCCCTTTTTCACACTTCTCGCTTCGCGGATTAAACCTGTTCACTACGCTGACCGAACTCCCGACTTTGATCTCCTGCTTCCGCTTCATGACCACGACTTTGTCTAGCCCGCTGGATTTATTACAACACGGACTTCAGGTATGCGCTTCAGGAATTAGAGCGCTTCTCTTCAGCGCTTCTGTCCGCACCTGCCTTCACGCTGCACGTTGGATGCCGCACTCATCTTGTCACTCTGATCTCCAGTGCCTCTCACTCGCCACCACCTTCATTGACTACTCAAGCTTCTCTTTATCTCTAACCACTGCTTTATGTATATTTAAACATACGTTTTAACTAATAAAGACTTTCAGTTCAGTTGTTGTCTGCTTTTGGGTCCTCCATGCCTGCCCAACACGGACCACCCGTGACACTTTCTAAAAGTCCTAGTTTTATTTATTCAAGCATAAAAAGGTCACATGTTCAAAATGCATAAGGCAATTGGCATTTATCACACATGCATGTGTACACATGTACAGCAGTATGCACTGATACGTCGTACACATTCTAAATATAACTGCTCATGCACAACCACATTTATTTACATAGTAAAACACACATAAATTACCATATCAGCAGTGGTGTAGTGGTGCCTGGAGAAATTGGTATACTGTAAATTTACCTTTGCTGTTTTGACCTGTCCATTAGAAATTTGACCCCTGTTATATGCAGCAATATTTAAGCCTACCATTGCATATTTACTTCACACTAGAAAGGGCCAACTGTACTTGCACTTTGGCACTTCTGCTGCTTGACCTCAGGGAATTAGGATCATTATAAATTTAACAAAACTCAGAGGTGCAGAATTTGCAGGTAACTTTGGCTTATCAATCACAAGTCAATTCATTACGCTTGCTTTTAGTCTATGGAGTAAGTAGAGTCTTTGTCAAGGCCAAAATGTGCCAAAATGATGTTTTAAAGGGCAGTGGGCAAATATTATCAGTCCTGGCCTAATTCATTAATATTACATACATTTAAGATATGACAAACATCGCTCTTCAGTCTGAGGTGAATTCATTTTTACAATTTTTTAAACAGCTAATTTAAAAAATTGAGATATTTCAATAAATACATATGTAAATATGTCG